>JANKKI010000279.1:0-711144 GCA_025175665.1 Cinchona pubescens | reverse complement strand
CTTATACACATCTAGATTGGGGTGCATAACTGACACTCAAATGCCTGATTATTAGGTATAATAGTAGGTCAGGTATTATCCAAAGTCAGCCCAGACCCATGACATATCAATGGGTCAGGTGTTATACAACTTCATTAGAGAACCTTTATACAAATTTGTGGGTTTGGATCTAAGTTTTAGGCAAATTGTAATTTTTTTGTCAAAGGTTCTCTAATGAAGTTGTATAACACCTGACCCATTGATATGTCATGGGTCTGGGCTGACTTTGTAAACCTGTTCTCTTAACATTACCTGTATAAATACACATCTAGATTAATATTGTTAAAGTTTATTTGATTTTAAATGAATACATTAATGTGTATTAACACATAAATTTAAAATTTTAAAAAATTTTGAAAAAGATATAAAATTAAGTTATGATAAAATTAATGAATTCACTAGAAAAGTCAAACAATAACAATGTTAATGAGACAGAGGTAATAAGATTTGTATGTTTATGTATGCGTGTAATTTTGATCAATACAAGAATTTATCAAGTTTTAAAACAGAGACAAATGATGGATTAAAGTGATGAGATATTATCAATACTATGGAGTAGTATTTTTGTAAGAAAAAATTATATATATATATATATATATATATATTAAAAAAAGCCGCTAAATACACATCTAGATTATGCCCTTTATACACAGGCTTACTCATTGATCTTGTAAAATATCCCACTACCATATATAATGGCCAAAATGAAAAAGCTGCACCTCTCAATTGGAAACATAATAAAGTGGTTAAAAAGGTGAAAGAGAATTTCAAATGAAAGAATGGGTCAAATTATAACCTTCACATACAGTCAATTCTCTAAGCATACATAATACTACTTCTTCAATTTTAACATAATTGTGATATTAAATAATTTATTTTGTTTTAAATTATTTATTACATTAGATAATAAAAAAATATATTAAATACAGGATTTTTTTAATTTTTAACCTTAATAATCATTAATAAAAAGATGATTATATAATTAAAATATTAATATAAAAAAGTATTTTAATTACTTAAAATTTTTTTTTATAAAATTAATATAATTTATTAATTTTGTTAATCCGTACGTCTCAAATAAACGTGACAATTATTCTAAAATAAATAGTGCATAATACTCTATAAATGAATTCACATAGGGAGAGAGGTTCAACTTTGTAGCGTGTTAGAAATGGGCATGCATTTCAATGGCGATTCAAGTAGACAAGCTGTGCTTTAAAATTCGGATAAGAGTGGTTGAAGAATTCGACCGGGATAGAGAATTGTCACCCAAAATGGTTTATCCATTTTTTATTAGTAATTTTCATATTTTTGTTTTTTATTTCTATTTTTTTATTATATTATCAAATAAGTACATATAAATGGCTCAAGAATGTAAAAATTTAAAGTGTTTTACATCAATTAATTTTACTGTGAGACCCGTAACATATTGATTAAATCCAAATCTTAAACTACTTACTTGTCAAATTGGTCTGATCGAAAAAATCATGACCTTTAATTACCCAAAATGATGGAAAAATAAATAAAAACTAAGACATTACATTTCGAATATCTCGTCCGAATATAAAAAAGATGATTGATAAAAACATTCGTTGATATATGAATATTGAAATTTCTAGTTATTCTTATTTCACGCATTGTTCTTTGATCATATTATTGTGAGTTGCTAACATTTTACCTCAAATATTTGTGTATTATAGCTCGAAAAATTGTCCCTTTAAAAGAAATAAAAAAACGATTGAGACATCTGAGAAGCTTTGTTAGCACTAGTATTTTCCCCTTTATTCCGTGTTAGAGGACTGAATTGAGAACATTTGGATATTTTGATGAGTCCAATTAAAATTAGTCCTAAAATAAATACTACCGCAAAAAAAGAGGTTACTTCAATCTTTCGTCAAATTCAATCGTCCTAAGTTTAATAGAACATTTGGATATTTATCAGATAAGGAATTAAATATTTGTTAGGATAGAGATATAAAAATAAAAATTATATTATTTTTATGCCAATTATCCTAATATTGAAACTTATAAAATGGGAACGTAATTTATTTTTTATAAAATTTGAAGGATCAAAATATTATTAAATTAAACTTTAAAGATTAAAAATATCTTTTACCCTATAATAAAATGAAGCTGGAGAATACTCAAAAGGTAATCAAGGGGGTAGCCGGACCCTTCCCATTGGTAGTCCACCGACCAAAAACAAATGCTAATACACTCTCATTCTTCCAGTCAAACCCAAATCTAAACAAATCTTGAAATATTTAAGCCTGTCTCTTATACATTATCTAGATTTGTATTACAATGTGCAATGAAAGTTCCTGTATATTGAATACATGTTAAAGTTTTTTTTAATTGAAAAATAAATTTTAAAAAAGAATTTGTTGGTAAAAATTAAAATATTGTTATTGTTTTTTGCGTTCCTAGAAAAATTAAAAGTTTTTCCATAAGATGTAAGATGAGATTATGGGAAATACTCTCTTCATTTCCTTTTAAATGTCATTTTAGTCTTTAATACAAAGACTAAAATTGCTATTAAATAATATAAATTTTGAGTAAAGTTGATTAGGATTAGATTGCCCTTCTGACTAGTAATAAATTAAAAGAGTCGCAACATTAATTATAAGTTGAGTAAGTAACGGAGATTGAAAAAAGATAAGGTCAAAATTGGTAAAAAAATAATTAATATTTCATTGAATTTCTAAAGTGACACTTAAAATGAAATAAGTTTTTTTTTTTATAAAATAACACTTAAAAAAAAGCAGAGGTAGTACTATACTAATTTATGCTTAGAAAACTTAACTAAATCCATAATAATACAAAATTTGAGTCTTATTTTTTCTGGATATGCTATAAAACCATAGAAAGACATTTTCAGTTGAGTGTATAAAATCCAAATATGAACATTTGTTGTACCGAGTCACTTTGTGTAAAATATTCAAATTTCTCCTATAAAGCAATACTCCTTTCAGCAAAAGTTGCTTTTATCACAGAATTCTCTTTTATTCCTTTATTAATATGAACTTTTCCATCAATCCATATTTTAGGGACAGTTATGCGACAAAACTGCCTTGATTTGAGTGTTTTTTGTGCACCCCAATGTACCTAAAGGGAACTTAATCCATTGCACATTATATTACACAGCCAGGCAGCCCATGAAAAAGGATAAACAAGAGAAGACAAATGTTTTTTCCCTCTGGACCTTTTTGGATGTGTTGCTTACAGCAAATGGATACAAACCAAAAGGCCTCGAGCATTGGTAATTTATTCCTTCAGGCGCAGGGAGAGATAGAATCAAATGCTCTATGATTGTTGCAGCTCAAGTGGGATGCTGCTAATAATAATTTTTTTTTGTAGAAAAAAGTTTTAGACAATAAGTTATTCTGAGATTCTTTACGTACATTGCATATTAAATGTATATAATTTAACGATTTATAATGATTTTTCTATCTCTAACATTGGGTATTTAGTGTGTGTTGTGTGTGTGAAAAGTGAAATGTCAATGTGTGTGGACCTGTGGTACTAGTGGATGGCTCATCATTACAAGACAACACTTTATTTTACGGAGGTCAAAGACAAGGAGGCCTCACGCCTTGTGTTTTGTTATTACTGGCTGTAAATTAGTACACAAAGATAATTAATGTTGGAAAATTGCAGCATGGGATTCTTGTGCATTTTCTATAATCAACCTGCTATATTATTTTATTTGTAATAATGAGGTGTAATTTAGGGATAAGACGTTTTTTATAATTTATTGGTTATAAATTTGAATCACTAATAAATTAAAAAAAATAGAGGGATGGATGGATTTAAAAAACAAATGATATGTTGATCAAATATTTAAATCTTGATTTTTTGTCTCTTATACACATCTAGATTTCTCATAGAGGTGTAATTCATTAAAAATATAGGAATGTCCTTTGTACTTGTAAACCAAACAAATCGAGCAATTCAGAAATCCATAAAGATACTGCATTACATATTCTTGGCAGTGATGATATGATTCTGCATGACAAACAAAGAAAATAAATTCTTACAACCATCATATTTTGCCTTGAAAATGAGGTTAACAGATGTTCTTGGGAGACATTATGATACTGGTCATTGTCACACTTATCTGAGATAGTAAAAGTAATACTGTAAAGCTACTTTCTCAGGAAGATACCTTTCCTTCATTTGGCTTGAGCCCAAAAGCATGACATGGTATAATATGCTATGGTTTTTCACTTTGTAGTAATCATCTTGGGAAGGCAAAATTAAGTTAAAGTAAACAAACAAGTTGTTACTGAGAAAAAAGAAAATGCAGAATTTTCAAAAGCATCTGAGGATTTTAGTGCTGACTGGTAAAGTACAAGTTGGTTGAGTCTTGAATGCTATCAATTCTCCTCTAGTCATTTTAGTGCCTCTCTTTTCACCACTGTCTGATCATCAGTGTGTTAGTTCAGGCCTGCTTATAAACAAAGATTATGGGTAATAAACAAATGCAAATCACCGAGGCATGCTAGTATTTGTTTAGTCTGCCTCATTACTAGTCCATGACTCCATGCCTTCCACTAGCTATCAACACTACTATATATCACTCATTCCACTATTTCACTAGGTGGGCTATAAGTGCTTTTCCAGTTTGATCATTAATTCTTCACATTCTTGGAAATCAAGAATTCAGAAGCTTCAACCAGCAAAGGAAATGGTTATCTTGTTGCTTCTTCTCTGAACTTGTTTTCTAGGGGCTGAATCTTCTCCAATGCCGGATCCTGACAAGATTACTCAGCTGCCTGGACAACCACAAGTTGGGTTCCAACAGTTTTCAGGTTACGTTACTGTTGATGACAAGAAAGGAAAATCTCTCTTTTACTACTTTGTTGAGGCAGAAATTGATTGTGCTTCAAAACCTTTGGTCCTATGGTTAAACGGAGGTATGCAAATGCAACACTTTTTCTTCTTCCATAATGAGCTTCTTTCAAGACTACTTACATGTTGCTTGTTTCTTTGTAGGACCTGGCTGCTCTTCTCTTGGTGTAGGTGCATTTTCTGAAAATGGCCCTTTTAGGCCAAATGGACAGGGTCTGCTGAGGAATGAATATAGTTGGAATAGAGGTGAGAACATCTTGTTTGTTGCATAAAGATCAGGTTTTTGTAAGTGAATTCAATAAAAGATGCATAAAAGATTAATCTTTGGTACCATATTGCAGAGGCAAATATGTTATATTTGGAGAAATACACCAATTGGGGTGGGGTTCTCTTATTCTACTGATACCTCCTCCTATGATGCTGTGAATGACGATATAACAGGTATGCCTCTCTCTTCAATTCAGCAAGCAAAATTTACTCCTTTTACTTCCATAAATCATTTTGTTTATCTTATTTGTCTTCCTTCTGAAGTTGTGTTCATATCATACTTTTCTTCAGCTAGGGACAACGATCCCCAGTTCTTGCAGCGTTGGTTCCTCAAATTCCCGCAGTATATGAACAGAAATTTGTTTATAACTGGAGAAAGTTATGCAGGTATCTTTTCAGGGATTCTATCTTCTTTGTTCTTAGATGGCCAACAAGTGGTAATATCTTTTAGTCTAATACTTTTTGGCTTGATTCCACCAGGCCATTATGTACCTCAACTTGCGGAGCTCATGATTCAGTTCAACAAAAAGCAAAAGCTGTTCAATTTGAAAGGAATTGCTGTAAGTGTTAATTAATATCTTAATCACAAATAAAAGCTATAGAAGTGTATCACATCTCCTCAGTTATACTGGACTGATAACATAATCATTGATCAGCCAAAGTCCTAACAAGAAACAGAATTCCACTTTTTCTCACAGCTTAAGGAACCATAAAGTTTAAGAAGTTGAAAAGTGAGAGAACAAAGTAAACATCAAAAGAAAATTCCCTCTTTTTTTTTTATGTTGATTATATTGAGGGATGATTAGTCTTTTTTTCGGGTTTTTTCTTTATGGCAGCTAGGTAATCCAGTTCTTGAATATGCTACAGACTTAAATTCAAGAGCTGAATACTTCTGGTCTCATGGACTGATATCAGATTCAACTTACAAATTATTCACTTCCTTCTGTAACTATTCAAGATATGTGAGTGAGTACTATAGAGATGCTGTTTCTCCAATTTGTTCAAAGGTCATGAGTCAAGTAAGTAGAGAAACCAGTAGGTTTGTGGATAAATATGATGTTACACTTGATGTGTGTATCTCATCGGTTCTCTCACAATCCAAGATCATCAGTCCTCTCAATAAATAAAGTGTTGTCTTGTAATCTAGATGAGCCAGTCACCAGTACCATAAGCTTTTCTCTTATGCACATCTAGATTTTAACTATGATTTTTGTATAATTGACCAGCAAAATTCAGAGAGGATAGATGTTTGTATTGAAGATGAAACTGTCAATTACTTAAACCGTCGAGATGTGCAGAAGGCACTTCATGCCAGGCTTGTAGGAGTTCGCAGATGGCTTGTTTGCAGCAAGTAATTCTCCTTCATCACTAAAAAGAATATCAGAATGATGTTAATTATTATCTCGTGGAAATAGATTCTGTTGATTATCAAAAAATAAAAAAGGATAGATGATATAAGAGACAATGAGCACTGCTCACTAAACATGCAGTTTTAAGCAATGAACAGTCTGACCAAAGCATGATTATCGTTCTTGAGTCTCAATATAGCCATGAACTTTCTGGGCATGTGACTAGTCTGATGCCGATGTTGCATGCAGTTATGCTTATATTACTAGACTAAAACCGCAATTATTTATTTAGGTCTAAGATAATTTCTTACATTTACACCCTAGGCATCTCTGAAGATAAATAATAATAGTATTCCTCTCATATCTGAAATGTAAATGAACTTCATCACAGGTGAAAAATGACATGTCTAGGAGTATTAGGTTCTTTCAATAAGATCTTCGCATGTAAAGACGAGCATCTAATCTTGGAATTCATTTACAACAGGAAGATGCTTTCCTTCAGCTGATTGACCATTGAATAGAATATTAACCACAAATTTAAACTTCATTTCTGTAACAGAATTCTGGATTATGAGCTGCTTAACTTAGAGATACCGACTATATCTATCGTGGGATCACTTCTCAAGGGAGGAATTACAGTGTTGGTGTATAGGTAACTGTACAACTTCTCGATTTAGAGTTCCATGGTTTGTTTTCTGTTCTGTTTCGGTTTAAGTATACAAACTTCCTGTTGCAATTGATCCTAAACAAATATTTGGTAACAGCGGAATGATCAGGATTCTGTTATTCCATTGACTGGAAGCCGAACCCTGGTCCAGGGATTGGCAAAACAACTGCAATTGAACACAACAACACCATATAGAGTTTGGTTCGCAGGCCAGCAGGTATATATATAATTCTATAAATGGTAATTCCAGGCTGTTTCATCCAACAAAAGAACTAGCGCATAAGGTTTTGTGATCGACGTTAGAGCCCACCTATGTCCATTTATCTACAGGTTGGAGGGTGGTATCAGAGACAGATGGAAATCTGCTGTCCTAAGAGACAATTTCCATATGCTTGACATGAAGCTCTCTTATACATAGAGATGCAACAAGACAAGGACTATTGAACACTGAAGCTCATCTGTGCCATTATGCCGTAGCTCTCTGGTTTCTAAAATCTTGTGCAAAGATTATAGCATGAGAAATGAATTGGCATATTTTATTCCAAGCTTCAATTTACAACTTTTTTTTAGTACTATTTTCTCGAACGAATTCAATAATTGATTTAAAATTTTACAAAAATATATATATTAAATCTGAGTACAGACACATGTTGCATCACACGTGTACATAAATAATGTATAGAATTGATTATGTAAAATTCATCTATAAAAACTAAAACATCAAAAATAAATGAAAAGAAGATGGCATAGAATTCTGATAGTACTAAATTGCTAATACATGGCTCACTAATGTGCGCCTTGCCGCCGCCACCACCTCCTTTCTCAATTACAGCTTAAAAACTAACCTTCCATTTCACCGTTCTTTTCAACTCCCAAAAAACTGCTCAAACAGGAACTACAACCCACTAAATCCCTTACTCTTTTCCCTTCTAATCTCATTTCCTCCCCTAATACTTTCTCTATCAACCGCCCCAGAAAAAGCGGGAAAAGGAAAGTAAAAAGAAGCCCCCCACCAAAAGAAAAGAAGGCCCGATCACAATTCCCATTGTCTCAAGGGAGGAAAAATAAAATAAAATAAAAATGGACAGCGAAAAGAAAGAAGAAGTTTACTATTTTCAGGTACACCCACTATTTTCTCTCTAGCAGAAAAAGTGGAACTTTTTAGTTTTAAATCATTGCCCCATTGCTTTCTTTATACACATCTAGATGTAAATAAGAGACAGCTGATGCTTAAATGCAAACCCACCACAGGATGGATTTTAGTAATGCATAAAAAAGATGGATTTTTTATGGGTTTTTGTGGATTTATGTGATGAAATTGGATCTGGGTTTTGCTTGTTTCTTTTAGATATAGCCTTATAGTCCCACTACTCACATTTGTATATATAAGGATATACCCAGTGCAGAAAGAGGAAGAAGATAAGGAATTTGATCTGGGATCTGAGGAGCCTGAGGCCCCCTTGCCCCTCACTGTTACTTCTCGGGTTAGTTATAAAATTTGATGATTTATTTTCGTTAATTCTTGAGAGGAATTTGAGTATTTCTGGTGGGTTTTTAGTTAGGGTGGTGCTACATTGTTGATTGGGATGAATTAGAAGTGGTGATTATGGAAAATTTTGCAGGTCTTGTATATGTTGGGGGATATTACGGCGGGACCCGCATACCGGTTCACACAATGGCTCGAGCTTGTTCGTAAGCGGAGTGGGAAGTACCGGTCCTCTGGTTTCCCCCACAGACCTCACAGAGCAGATAGCATGCCCTTGAGGTTGATATTTGATTTTCGGTGACCTTAATTGATTTATTCGACATTAACATGATATTGAAGGATTTGTTTAGTTATCCAATTATGTGTTATAAATAGGTGCTAATTTGATTGACTGGACTAGTGTTTGCGAGTGATGATCAGATTTTTTTTGTAGAACGCATCACTCTGTTGAAATGTAAAGAGTTACTTTTGTGGCAGAACTGGCAAAAGTTAGCATTTTTGTTTTGGGTAGTATGTTGCTGAATATGTTGTTCTAAAGTAGTAGATAATGATTCTGCATTCTAGAACAGCAATTTTGACAGCTGAACATGGTATACAGTTCTTTTGTTCTTTTCCTTTTTTTGGGTGGGATGAAGGTTGCAGGGAGGTCATGGCAGTAAAATATCATGTCATAGATCATCTTAGCATCAGGAATGTTCTGGAGTGGGTGATAAAGAAGACGATGTGTTTGGTTACTTTAAGATGTTCAGAACGTGACCGGTGACATCCAGTGCACCAGGTTCCACGTTCTTCAATTAAGGACATCATACATATTTGTTAACAGTTTAAGAAATTAGACACAAGAAAATTAATTAATAAGGTCTGGGAGACGGGATAAACCTACTTCTGTGGCAATAATTATGTTTTATTCTTTCAGATAGTCCAACTTGTACTAATCATTTCATTGAGGAATTCCAAGAAGTTTATGAACAACACCAATGGAATTGCTAGAAAACAAAAGAGTGCATCTACTGTGGATTTCTGATTTGAGAGGGAAGTTGGGACATAATTTTATCAAGTTGAAGTTGATCCAAAGTATGTATAAGATTGTTTGTCAAGACTATAGCATAAAGAAGTGAAGTGAAATCCTTTAAATCAAGCAAGAATGTATAAAACAATGAGTAGTAGATGTTTTCTGTGGTTCTAACTGATGCCAAAGACATGTGAAAGAATTGAGTTACCACTTACCACACTATGCCTACACAAGAATTGAAGTTGAGGAAGAAGTATTTTCATTGCGTTCATGTAAATAAAGCAGTCCTCTCTCTTTTAGAAGTTCCCCGCTAGATATTTCTCAGGATTAGAAGTATGATATGAAAGCCGCATCCTTTTACATTGTTCGTCTTATGGCTTCAAAGTCAACGCCATACTGTAATAGGCCTTTACTGAAATCTTCGCATATGTCAATGCTACAATTAAAGATGTCTCTTATTTACAGGTGTAATGTATCTTAAGACATTGACAAGTTTATCACATAATTAATTGATTCACATCTTCAGAGTCTTACTATAAAAATTGTTATAATGCAGATTTGTTGTTTCATGTGGATGATAATTAGGTTCCAAGACCTTTAATCGATGTCACGTTTGGACATTTTATCCCAGTAGAAATGTTCTCAGTCGGTGATAATAATATTTTGTCACATCTTTTTCCTTTTCATATATTCTTTTTCAGGCATGTTTTATTATTAGGTTATCTGATTTTAGAAATTTGTAGTTCCTGTTTTAGACAGTTATGCATTTGTACTTGATTCAGTTCAGTATTCAAATTCTGATGTTAGAAGTTCTCCTCCTGAGCAAGCTACAGAAGTGTATTTGTGGGAAAGACTTGGCAAGGCTGCCATGACAGATATTGAATCAAGCTCTTTTTCCTGGAACATGCTTTCTTCACTTCATCACACTGAACATAGTAGCAATACTGGTGAGCAGTCAGAGGACGAAATGAATAAAGCAGTAGAGGTACGCTAAGCATCAGTTTGCAGACTGCATTTCTCCATAAAAGTTTTAGCAGGAACTTGAATCTAGTTGGAATAATTTATAAATTATGAATTCTATGTTTGAGTTGAGAGTCATTTTCCCACCTAAACAAGACGAAGAAAAGGTGTTATCTGAGTTTACCTATCTTTTGACCCAAGTAAATGGCTTATTTCATCAGTGGAGCGTAATAGTACCAATAGTATCAAAGAGTGTTGCCGGACATATTTCAGAGATTATTTGGAGATTTTTAGACCTAATGTGTTCTACGTGTTCTAGAAGGGAAACGGAAAGGGCTCCAGCTTGGACACCCCAACCCAAACCACATGCACACGTATACAAGGCAGATGGTTTTTGATGGTTGCACAGGAGGAATAGAGGGTGCAATGGGTGAACAAGGCCCTTTTCTAATTGCAGAAAAGGAGGGTGTCCTTTGAGCCTACAGAAGCCACTTTTCGATTGGCATGAACCCAAGGGAAAGAATGCATAATGGCCACTTTTCGATTGTGATAGAGCCTGTGATTGTGTTTCTGCATGCATTCTTTCCCTTGGGTAACTTCTTTTACTTAGATGGCATTTAGTTTTTCCAATGGTCGTAAAATTTCCTCCTTTTGTACTGGAAATCTAAAGCGGGACAAGAGACTATACCAAAACTCTTTATCTTTTTTATGCATTACTAAAATTGCTACCTAAAAATGACCAATGTGTAGAGGGCACTGGCCATGTATATTTGGTTGTCCTGCCAGTGCCTCTGTACAACTTAGTGAACTTATAACCACTTGTCCTTTCATCTATAGTTTTTCTTCATTCGAGATATCTGTTGTCACCATATGTAAATTTTAGCCTTTGGCAAAACTATTTACTCATATTTTCATCAATATACTGGTTTTTTTTTTATAGTCCTTGTTGCTTATTTTGTTTGTTTCTTTTTGTATCTTCTCTCTTCGTGTTTTACTTTACTGCTTCATATGGAAGTCTATGCTGTTACCATTTTCTTGTTTTTTCCTCATTGATTTTCATGTTTTAGGTCACTGTAAATTCTGGGGGAGTAGTAATTTTTTTGCACTGTTCAACCAACCTGAAAATGATGAATCTTCTCCCAGAGAGACTGCAGCTGTTATAAAGATATCATCTTCTAGGATGGCCACCCAATCAGAACGCCTTGGCTATGAATTTGCAAAGTGGCTTGGTGTTCGAACACCGCAAGTTGTACCTTCTTACTAGAGCAATTACTTGTTTCTAGTTTCTGACTCAAAAGTTTAACATTTTTTGTAAAACTTAAATTGCAGGCCAGAGTCATTCACAACTGCAGTTCAGAGGGGCTGCAGATCAAGGAAGCCGCAGAGAAGGCAAAAGATGCTGCAGTTTCAGAAGGAGATGAAGTTGGTGCAATGACATGTTCAGAGCTTCTAGAAGCTCTTGAGCTTAGCCGATGCCTTTTACTAATGAAGTGTGTACAAAATCCTGACCCTCTTCCGTTTCATATGATAATCTACAGATATTAACGAATTTTTGTTTATAAATTATAAGCAATTCCAAAACATTGAATTTGCTGTTAAGTTAAAGTGAAAAATAGTCATCCTTTGATGCCTATCTCCTGATAGTGGCATGCCTATATTTTGTTGTAGTCTAAATGGGCTGTTGTGTGTGCTGACTGCTGGAAATGAAACATTTTCTTGTAAAATACTGCATTTTGGACCACTTAGATAGAAAATAAAAGCATGTGGATATTACAGTATCAGTGCATGCTCTCTTTGGGTTGTAGGTACATAAACAAACAAACAAACCAAGCCTTAATCCCACTAAGTAGGGTCGGCTGCATGAATCCCTACACCATTGCACTTTGTCATGGACCATACCCTCCTCAATTCCTAGATGGGCTATATCTTTCCTACAAGTTACCCACCAAGTATTTTTCAGTCTTCCTCTACCTCTCGTATGTTGACTACTCTCTCTAAAATCTTCTCGCCGACAATGAAATTCTATTGGTCGTCTTAACAGATGACCTAACCACCTTAAGCGTGTTTCTCTCGTCTTCTAATCAATAAATGCTACTCCAATCATCTTCTCACAAATATGCTCATTCCGTATCTTGACCATCCTAGTGTATCCACACATTTATCTTAACATTCGCATTTCTGCTACTCTTGGGTTGTGGATACATGCGAGGCAAAAAGTATAAACTAAAGTCGAATAGCTTTTAAGTATGATTCCTGTAAACATTGCTCCATAAATGTTCAGTTTGTTTCACATGATCCCTCAAAATTAAATGAACCCTCTTTTTGCCCAAATTGATGACAGATTTGTTAAATCTGCAAGGGAAGGATAATATGGCTCTTATGCACAATACCACTGATACATAGCTTTTTCATGTTATCGTGTAATTTTGTTAATTTCATGGTTCAGCGTATGATAGTAGAAATACTAGAATGATGTAAAGCTAACTCGTCCAAATCAAGAGGAAAGAATAAGATAAATGGTGAAAAAATAGCATTATCAAATGATGAAAATGCACTTGGTGTGCAATTACTTTGATTTGAAACTCAGGGTTCTTGATTTATAAATGCTGGCATAGCTGAGTACTTGACCTGGAGATTTTTTTTAAGTTGAACTTACCATATATGTAGTATTTAGAGGGGAAGCATGTAATTTATTAATGAAATGGCTTATTGCTTACCATAATAATCTATATGATCAATTGCATTATAAGGATGCACGAGCCTTGCTCATCATTTTAATTCTAAACTATTCTGGGAATGTGATAAATAGCATCTAATTCTCTCACTTTTTTCCCTAATGTGTGCAGTTACATACATGGTTCTCCTCTTCTAGAAAGCTCCAATGCATTTGAGTCACGAGAGGCTGCAGAGAAAACAGCAGCAGCCCTCGGCAGGGTTTTAATGTTGGACCTTGTCATAAGAAATGAAGATCGGCTTCCTTGTCGTCACCTTCGGTGGCGTGGAAATTCCGCAAATTTACTTCTGGCTGCCAAAATTGCTACTGCAAACATGGATGCATTGGAAGTTGCCTTTGATTCTGCAATTAATAAATATTGTCCAAAAGTCATTCGATAAGGCACTTCAAAAAGAAAGAAGGGCAACTTCAGTGGATAGTAGATTGGTCCCTCCTAATCCTGTATTGGTGCCACAGAGTTCTGGTATTTCTGACACAACTGATTCTCCAAAATCTAGCAACATCAGTGTCAAAAGTCAAACAGATGTGAATTAAGCGGTCCTGATTTCCACGTTGTGGCAATAGACTCTGGGGTTCCTCGTAGACCTCCTGCTGGAAAACGTGTAAATGATGAAGAAAATTATCCCAAGTTAGTTGAGCTCCTAATCAACAGTCCCGAATATGCATCAAATCTGCTATATGAAGTAACCGCAGGAAAACTTGGTTCTCCTCCTGAAGATACTGATACGATAACTGGTTTGTGTTTGACTGACATGACTTCAGCTATTCATGGATTTCGTAGTGGTTTCCGTGCAGCTCTCAGGGACTTGCAGGGATTTCACATTTTCCTACTTACCCTACACCAGAAACTGGATAGTCTGTTACGAACATTTCTTAATATTACTCTAATAGAGCCACGGGGGATTTGGAGCAAGAAGATCTAGATGGTTCCTCACTCACCATCAATGGCTGGTGGTACTGGCCCTCATTTTACTTCTCCACCAAGCAAGGAACGAAATGTTAACGAGAGTATGGATATGAATGGGTCCGAGTCACAGAGCACAGCTTCTAGGTGGTCATCTTCAGGATGTAGAGATAGCCCAGATTCTGCCTCTCCATTCTCACGTGATGGTTATCATGGAAAGTTTAATAAAGGGAGTGGTGAACCCCTACACAGCCTGCGTTTGACATCGAAGCTCCGCGACTTTCATAAATTTGCTAAGGTCCATTATTTCTACTTCATAAATTTGGATTGCAATTTGAGAATACAATACTTGTTTGACAGAAAAGGTAATGAAGTCTAGCAAATAGGTCAACATAGCCATACAGATGGTGCCTTAATTTGGATTAGGCCTCTGCTATACTGTATTCATTATGTTCGTCAATCTTAATGTAGATATTCAGTTTACAGTGACAAAATTTTCACAAGAACCCCTTCTTGAAAATCTTTGTATGCCAATGCAATTTGATATTAGGCTACTCAAGTTTATCCATCAAGGTATTTAATCATTGTTTTACCGGACATTTGGGCACAATTTTTTCCCCCTATCATATTCATTTGAGCATGCAGGTTTTAGTCTTGATTTTTGCCTCTCTTCTGCTTAACGCATTTCCTTCTAGCTTGCATATGTTATCAGTTGACCATTGTTGCTTATCCTTTGTTGGTTTATGATTTAACATGACCTGATGACAGGACCAAATGATTGTATTTGTACAATAATTTCCTATGCATTGTTTAACAGGAGAATCTCAAGTAGATATATCCCTCTAGGAGTTCCATTTAGGGTGTGATGCATGATAGATTATTGCTTTTGTTGTGTACATCACCAGAGCCTTTAAGATTGGAACACTACTTATATATCACAAATTCTTTGGTCTTCCTGTTTCAGGTTGATGTGGAATTAAACAAAGAAGAGTGAGTTAGAACAGTGGAATGAAATGCTAAGGAGTGATGCAGTTAAACTGTGCCAGGAGAACAATTTTAATACAGGATTCTTTGAGGGTAATGATAGTAATTGTGTTGTTGATGCTTATGAGCTGAAGGTAATGCTGTTTACTGGTCTATTTTGGATCATTAGGACTGCATGGAGTAATACTGTTTTGCCTTTGATATTCTTTCTAAAATTACAGGTCAGGCTTGAGCACATTCTCGAGAGAATAGCATTGGTATCGGATGCAGCAAACACAGAAAAGCCATCATCAATTTCAGGCAGCTTGTTCATTGGTGGAGCCCTTGCTGCAAGTTCTGTGTACACTGTGCAACATTTAGGAATCTCACATATCTTATGCTTGTGTGCTAATGAAATTGGACAGTCAGATTCTCAGTTCCCCAAGTTATTCAAGTACAAGAACTTTTCTGTAAGTGTGGTTAAATCTTCTTATTTTGTTCTGAAGATGAATCCCACCCTCCTCCCCTTCCCTTAATGCCCTCTGTTTACTCTTTTAGTGAGGATACCTCTAGACTTGTTCAGTTACCTTCATTTGTCTTAAGGTTTGCTTCATACACCTATCTTAATCAACTCCTTGTTTCCTGAGTTGCCTGAATTTCTGATATGCTTATGGCAATCTTAAAGCCACAGGAACCACCATGAGTTTGGCATGTGGATTCAAATACATTGTGAATCTTTGTTTGAGATTGAAAAAAGAGGGTTCATTTACCAGAGTCTATTGCCACTTATGGAAATCAAATTATATCAATTCTTACACCGATCTATAGAAAATTTTCTAAGCATCAGGTGTGGATGCATCAATAACTGCAAGTGAATAAGCTTCAAATCCTAGATTCTTATGGGCTACTTCTAGTTTTCAAGAGTCATTGTATTTCCTTTAATGATTATTTGTGTCTGTGGCTTTGCTCTTTACTTTTTGCTCCTCTATATCAAGAAAATTTTTTCAAACTGGTGGTGTGTGCGTTAGTTGTTGTTAATGTTATCTTCTGGCACTGTCTTTAGTTTTCTTGTTCTTCTATCTGTACACATCCCAAAATGCTATTAAAGATATCATATTGTTCGGTTTATTCACTCAAGCCTTCTAATGTACTTTTAAGCTGTTGAAGAAGCTTGGAAGGAAAATGCTTCATAATGATGATATCTCAATTATTGACAGGTCTGTGACAATGAAGATACAATGATCAGAACATATCTTCGAAGAAGCACATGATTTCATTGATCATGTTGAACAAACAGGTGGAAAGGTTCTAGTTCATTGCTTTGAAGGCAGAAGTAGGAGTGCTACCTTAGTTCTTGCTTACCTTATGATCAGGAAGTAAGTGCATACGCTATGCTTTGAAAAGTTTGTCATCCAAATAGGCAAATAGCATGTTAATACTAGTGTTAGATAAAGATTGACAAAAGACACCTAGTAGGAAATCTTTGATCTAGATATTTAACGTACTTCCAGTTAGTCTTCTTTTCAAGGCAGTCCCTTTCTTTTCTATAATCTGTAAGCATGCTGTTCTTGAAATAGGGATTGGCATCAGCAAGCTGTTATTTTCCAAGAATATTCTTCTGTTTCTGATTTTACAGCATGGACTTGGTTCAAGGAAAATATTGTGTTTCTTCACATTTAGATGTTTAAGGTAGGGAAGATCGGAAGGGATTTACATGGCTTGAAATGACTCTCTGAATGAAAATGATTCTTTTCTAGGTTGAATTTATTCTTGTGAATGTTTTTCATTTGAAATATGAGTCCGGAAGCTGCACAGTATTGAAATTAAAAAGACTATTTACTTATGTATTATTGCAGAAACTATACATTACTGGAAGCTTGGAACAGCTTGAGACGAGTACACCGACGGGCCCAACCAAATGATGGATTTGCCAGGATTCTTTTGGACCTAGATTTCAAGTTGCACGGAAAAGTTTCAATGGAGTGGCAACAACGAAAACCAACAATGAAGGTTTGCCCGATATGTGGCAAGAATGCTGTGCGGCTTGAGCAGTAGCTCACTGAAGCTTCATTTGCAGAAATCACACAAGAAACTTTCATCCGGGAGTGTAGACAGTGCCATGACAATGGAAATACAAAAAGCACTGGATGCACTCAGGATAAGTCGAGGTGGAAGTGTCAGCCCTACGGAAAGGAAATCGCGGTCCATGATAGATGAATAGAAGCACTGAAACTATTCTTCAAACAGTGTGAGATATGTGTTAGGACTTGGGATTAGGAGTTGGTAGTCCATGCAGGCTGGAGAATCTTCCTGGAACTCCTGGAAGAGAAATAACCTTATTTTGGGAATATTGCATAGGTAGTTAAACAAATTTTACATCACATGTTTTTACAAACTGCAGACGTGTTGTACCTTATTTGTTTAATTGCTAGGTTACGGTACCCCAAAGACCAATATTTTTCGGAACTCCTGGTGAATTCCACTAGACAGACGAGGCAGCACTGTACAGAAGTGATGAAACAAATATTGCAGTGTTTCTCGTAAAAGTCGCTAAAACATTACAACTTGGAGTAAATCTTAACCATTCACTCCTCAACATAAAGCGAGTATAAAAGCAGTTGAGATGAATGAAAAATAAAAAATCTCAGATGTGTTCAAGAGACAGGGTACAATAATCTGAGAAGTGTATAAGAGCACAATTTATAGGTCCCACATGAATCTCACATACTTCCTACATAGACTTCGACCAATGCAATAATTTTCAAGATAAAAATTCCAGATTGTAGGGAAGAGACAGGAAATCCATATTTGTCCTGAATCACAAATTGTGCATCTAGCTGATCCCATTAAAATAAAGAACATGGGCATCACACACAGATTCCTACAAGAAAGAAAGAGATTGCCAGAATTGTGGAAACAATCATCCAGATGTGAAATATACCAGGAAAGCCATTAAATACTCTGTATCTATCTTACTTTGATTAATAATAAGTACTTACATCCAAATCCCTTATCACTAATTTCCCACATAGAATACTTGAATACATCCTTGACAATTGCTGGTGGAGAAGATGTAACGTTGTGACCCAACTATAAAAAGATAACAACCATTAGTCGACAGACCAGCAAGGGAGTAATACTGCCAATTCTGTCGCTTTCCTACACCAGGATGCATTTGAAGCCAATTCAAATGTCTTGAAAGCTGCGGTACAAAAACAAAATCATAAAAGGTCACACAATAAAGCTCCATCTACACAGGAATTGGCTCTGGCAATGACTCTGGTGGAGTACCACTGGTACCATTCAGAACAGTAACATTGCCATCTGAATCTACATCGACAATAACTGAATCACCTTCTTTGATCTCACGTGCAAGCATCTTCTCAGCTAGGCTATCCTCCAACAGTCTCATGATTGCTCTTCTTAGTGGCCGTGCTCCATAGCTAGGATTATAACCTTCCTCAACAACTCTATCTCTGAACCTCTCTGTAACCTGAAGTTCTATTTCCTTTTTCTTCAGCCTCTCAAAGACCTCCTTCAGCATAATATCAGCAATCTCCTTCACTTCCAGCTTAGTAAGTTGCCTGAATACTATCATCTCATCCAATCTATTCAAAAATTCTGGCCTGAAATATTGTTTTAATTCCTCAGTCACCAAGCTTTTAATTCTGTTGTAACTACTATCTTTTTCATCAATTATACATAATCTAGATCAAAACCTATACGTCGGCCACCCTTTTCAATCACACTACTTCCAACATTGGATGTCATAATCAGGAGGGTGTTCTTGAAGTCAACAGTCCTGCCCTTACTGTCTGTTAACCTTCCATCTTCAAGAATTTGAAGCATCATGTTGAAAACATCAGGATGGGCCTTCTCAATCTCATCAAACAACACAACAGTATAAGGGCGACGCCTCACTGCCTCAGTCAGCTGACCACCTTCGGTGTAGCCAACATAGCCAGGAGGTGAACCAATAAGCTTTGAAACTGTATGTCTCTCCATGAACTCACTCATATCGAGCCTGATCATAGCTTCTTCAGATCCAAAGTAGTAAGCAGCCAGAGCTTTTGCTAATTCTGACTTCCCACACCAGTTGGACCAGAAAAAATGAAGCTAGCAATGGGTCGGTTGGGATTCTTGAGGCCAACACGAGCACGACGTATAGCACGGCTGATGGCTTTTACAGCTTCATCCTGACCAATGGTCTCTTATACACGTCTGTGCAGCGTCTCTTCCATCTTGAGGAGGCGATCTGATTCATCAGTGGACACCTTCTCAACAGGTATGCCAGTCCATGAAGAGACTATATGCTGAATATCCACTTCTGTC
Source organism: Cinchona pubescens (assembly GCA_025175665.1). NCBI lineage: Eukaryota > Viridiplantae > Streptophyta > Magnoliopsida > Gentianales > Rubiaceae > Cinchona > Cinchona pubescens. Next base: position 691,580 of record JANKKI010000279.1, on the reverse strand, counting down.
ACAATAGGACCACCATCCCCTGCCTCAGTCTCTGCCTTGCTCATCTCCTTATTTTTGTCTACGAGAGCTGAAATCTGAGCCTTAAGATCCATTTCTCTATCCCGTAATTCACCAGCCTGCACTGAGAATTTAAATGAATCGGCACCAACTCTTTACACATCTATATGGAATTAAAGCACCAAGAGATGTATAAATATTGAATGAGTCAACAAACCACGACCTCTTTTGAATCCATAGTTTTTCTTCACAATCTTCAAGATAAATAAAATTTAATAGCTCAATGAAGACTTCCAGAACTAGAGAGGACAACCTGTAGGCATCATAACTACCTTTTCAAGTAACCAAAATAATAGATAACTACCTTCTCAAAGTCTTGACCGCGGACAGCTTCATTCTTCTCCTTAGTGATCTGTCTAAGTTCTTTCTCAAGCTCTCTAGCTTCCTCAGGGAGCTGCAGATAGCAAAAGAGTCAATTCAGCAGCAAAAAGATTTGACAGCAATTGAAATTAGCTAGGAGAAGTCCAGACCTGGGCATGACGAAGTCGAACACGAGAACCAGCCTCATCAACCAAGTCAATAGCTTTATCAGGCAAAAAGCGGTCACTAGATAATGAAACAAAGGGAGAATCAAACACAAAACTCAATATTTTATTATACGTATAACCATACACCCTAAAGATCATCAACCTATGGTAAAGTAATCCATAGTATTCCAAAAAGTTAAAAAGCTACAGCTCTAAAGAAGGAGAACATTGCATTTGGTCATCATGTATACAGTTCACCCCAGGTTCTAATACAAGACCAACACAACCCACCCACCCCCCAAAAAAAAAATTGCAATGTCTCTTATACACATCTGTCAGTAACTATATATTGTCATCTTAAAGTTGAAGGAATATCTTGATACTACATTATCTGACAGAAGGGCAAAATATTCATTGAAGAACAACCTACCTATTTCACGAGACAAATAAAAGAGCACCCAAAGAAAACAGAGAGATGGAAAACACAAAAATATGAATAAATTAGAGCATAAACCTGATATATTGGTACGAAAGCTGGGCTGCTGCAATTAAGGCCTCATCAGTGTATCGGAGCTTGTGATGTATTTCATATCGCTCTCGAAGCCCCTTCAGAATCTGAATAGTCTCATCGACTGTAGGTTCAGGCACCTTAACTGGCTGGAAACGCCTCTCCAATGCTGGATCTTTTTCAATGTGCTTCCTGTATTCATCCAGTGTTGTAGCCCCAATGCACTGCATCCATCAACAGTGACATTATATATATCTCTTTCCATCTATCTAGACAACATTCAGGACCATAGTAAAATAACAGAACAGAAAAAAAATGTGATTACGAACAATATGGAAAAGCAATATCCAATTTTAAGATCTTAAGCATTAAATCTGAGATCAAACTTCTCTGGTCTACAAAAGTAACCCTCCCTCTGTACTAAGCTGGACAGAGAAGGAGATTGCTGTTTTGCTAGACCATAGATGAGGGTTGACAAAGAAGGCATAACCCTAACTTCACCTGCAACTGTCTTATACACATCTAGATGTGTATTTAATAATATGCTCCCAAAATGGCTCAAATATCATAGCCAATATAGATTCTCTGGCCTATATATCATAGACAAGATAGATACTCTCAACCAGGCATTAACTACACAGAACATGCTTTCAGCTCCTAAGTAGGCATTTAACAGACCTGTAGTTCACCACGAGCTAGAGCAGGTTTTAAAATGTTAGCAGCATCGATTGCTCCCTCTGCTGCTCCAGCTCCAATCAGTGTGTGCACTTCATCAATGAAAAGTATGATTTCATCACTTTGCTTAATCTCCTCCATCAATTTCTTCAGCCTTTCCTCAAACTCTCCACGATATTTTGTTCCAGCCACATGAAATAGGAGACCCATGTCCAAGGTGATGACCTGAATAATGACAAAGGTTAGGTTAAAACTGTCAACATATCAGAGCATAGACAAGAAAAACTGTAGTGTTATTTCATTCCAGCAAAAAAGAACACACAATGCTATCTGCAAATATTGAAGTGAATCTTCTAAAGCAAATGTAATTTCCAAGTTGATGAACATATAATGACCAAAACCATTTCAAAAGTTGATATGACCTGTTTCAAGTTGGACAGATATAACGAGGAGTTTGGAAGAAGCTCTCTAAATTTACAGTAGCAAAATATAGATTCTCAAGAATCTTGACCCAGAAATGAGAACCAGAATACTCCACAGAGCAGAAGCTAAATAGTAGGTTCCATGTGAAACTTCTAACCCGGTTTTAGCCAATAAAAGGTATAACAGACAGGGAAAAAAGGAGGATAATTTACAAAATTAAGCAGGTAAAACCATAATGAGTAAGAAAATGAAGCAAAAAAATTGAACATCTGACACCTATGTCCACTATTCCAGTAGCACCCAATTTCCAGTAATAAAGAAATGCTGGAGTATTTAAAAATTTTGGTCCCTAATACAAAAACATCTGAACAACCACAAATCTACTCTGTACATTGACAAGATGAGATTACATATTTCCACAGAAAGTTTACCTTTTTCCCTTCTATTGTCTCGGGAACATCACCATTTGCAATCCGTTGAGCAAGGCCCTCTGCAATAGCTGTTTTCCCTACACCAGGCTCTCCAATAAGGCAGGGGTTATTCTTTGTCCGTCGACCCAATATTTGAGTAACACGTTCAATTTGGACCTGCCTTCCAACAACAGGATCTAGTTTTCCCTAAAAAACCCAGAAAGAACAGTTAAATAGCATATAAAAAAAGAGAATCACCCACGTAGAACATCTGGGGACTGAAAATACCTCCTCGGCCAACTTTGTCAAATTTGTCCCATACTCCTCAAGTGTAGGCATCTTGTTGCTAGAACTCCCACCCCCAAGACCATGGCAGCAACAGCTTCTGCACTCTCATACACCATTCTAATGACCTTGTTCCACAATAAAAATAGCATGTCACAGCTGTATACTTAAAATCAAAACCACAGGAATGATAAACATACTGACCCAGAAACGAATGTTATAGTTGTTACCTGTGTGCGAATGTTACTTGGGTCAGCACCCAAGTTCTCAAGAACACGTGCTGCTACACCTTCACCCTCACGAAGCAATCCTAGCAATAGGTGCTCTGACCCAATATAATTATGGCCTAAAACAAAGAGAACGTGAATCAATGTATAATTTAATGTTCCTTCATAACTTGAAGGACTAGTTTATACAAGGATCTGACACCCAAGCAACACTGTATACAACATCTTTTCAACAAGATCCCGAAGTCAAACCAGGAATCTGCAGCTAGAAACAAAGAAAGAATGGAAGAGAACAAAACTGTACCAAGTTGGCGGGCCTCCTCCAGTGAAAGTTCCAAAACTCGCTTTGCACGTGGAGTACTTCTTAAGGGGATCTCCACGGCCACAAATCCACTACCCCTTCCAATTATCTTTTCAACTTCAACACGTGCATCTTTCAAATTAATGCCCATGGATTTCAAGACCTTTGCAGCAATGCCTGTACCCTCACCAATAAGACCCAATAAAATCTGTTCAGTTCCGACAAAATTATGGCCCAACCGTCTTGCCTCCTCTTGTGCAAGCATAATGACTTTTATAGCCTTCTCAGTGAAGCGCTCAAACATTGCTCTTGGTGCCATTCGGCTACCCTTTCTTCCTCGCCTACCAGAGGTTGTAATTGCCACTTTTGAATGTAAAGTCTGCCCAGATTTAACCATAGTATCCAACGCATTGGATGCCCGTAATCCAGAGAAACCCCTCATACTGAGAGGCGCAGCATGTGAATGGCAGAGCATCTTAATTACTCTTCGGTTTTTACCCGAGCCCTTGAATTGGCCATAACTTTGAGCAGCAACTGAAGACGGTAAATTTATTGATTGTACTAGATAGCTCTAGCCATAACTGGAAGAGAATGATCTTAACTCTGCAACAACAAAAAATATATATATAATAATAATAATAATAATTTAAACAGCTATAAAACACAGAAAAGAACTAAAAAATAGATTTGATGGTTTCATAACTTCGTCATATACCAAGTTCATATTGTGACATCCCAGTTTAAGAACAAACACAAACAGAACATGAGAACTATTCACATTAATATACTACTGTATAGCAAAATTCTCTTTTCTCATTCTGCAAATCTAACCTGTTATTGAACTTCTAAGGACATAGACATCAAAAGAGACGCTTGAATTAAATGAGGAATCTAAAACCTTTAGTTACAACCTGTAAAGAAAAATGTAACCATGTCGATTTAGTTGCAAAACATGAGAAACAAGGAGAATAGACTGATTAAAAGGATATCAAACTTATGTTTCCTAAGTCAAGACCAACATAAGACTCACAATAATCAGTCTAGTAAATTTAGGGAAGGTGCATACATCTTCCCTTCTTAAGGACTCTATGCCATTAGATTCTCCATTCCAAAGATCTAAAACATTATTTCACCAACACTCATAGTACTTTTCAAACAAGATTGCTAAACAAACATAACTCTTCTTGGTCTTCTGAATCGCTGTTTGGCAAATGCAATTTCAGCCAAAAAAGATAAACTTTGAGATCCAAAATTGGTAAATAAATAACAAACATCCAAATCCAGCTGAAACTAGTTCGAGATTATGCAATTTACATTGAATCCCAGCAAACAAGCTAACAACGATATTCAATCTCGAAATCATGCTTCTATAAGCTTATCTAATTCATCCACAGGCAACATTTTACTGCTTATTGTACACATATTACAAATGTGAACAAAATCAAGTTTTTACTCTTGGGCTTTGCTTCAAAAACACATCATAATTTAAATAATTATCAGTATAATCCCAAATACTCCAGCTTTCCTACTCAACAACCTATAAATACAATACTTACAGAGCAAAAAGACAGTATTTTTTGCCTAATTTCAGTAACCCAATAGCAAAAAGAATGAAATTAAGCAGTCAAACAAACAAGGAACCCCACCTAACCCAAAACCCTAATCTCAATTTCCCCAAAATATTCGGTGAAAAATTATATTTGAAGAAATTTTTTTTTTTTTTTTTTTTTTTTTTTACCTAAAATAATTATACTCCTCGTCCTCCTCCTAACTGCGTGTTTTTGTAAGTGTGTGAGTGTGTTAGTGTGAGAGTGAAAGATGTGAAATGGAAGTGGGTAGACACAATAAATGACTAATTGATGTGGGAGTTATTTATCATTTACTACTTATATATTATCTGATTTTTTTGTAAGGGACTCCATTATGGTAATGCACCCTCATCCACACTAGAAAAATCTTTTTGTTTGTTCTCGGAAGACAGCCTCGTAGCATCGTGTTCATCACGGACGTTTCTAGAACCGTTGGTTTTCATGGTTCACATCAACGTTAAATTTTTGGGTTGGGCCGTGGACTGGAGATTTGCAGGCCCTAAAAATGTCGGTTTTGTTTATGATTTTTGTCTTCCTATTTTGTGCCCTATTAGATTCTCCTTGATTGGCTAGTCATCACAGAAATTACACTTTAATCCATATCTTTTTTGTTTTTTTAAATTTAACCCTCCCTCCTCCTGTTATCTAATGACTCGAACTCATGACCGATAGGTCATACAGGACGCACCTTACTGTCTAAGTTGCACTTCGTGGTCAAATCTAAGAAATCAAAGTCATAGTTTAATACTATAACATAAGAAAGTTTTACCATAACAACCATCCCGTTGTAATTTAAGATTTGTACAGGAGTATTATGTAAAATGGACAATCTTGGAGACTTTGTTTTCCTTCAAGTTTTTCTCTTCTTTTTTTTTTTCTCATTTTAAAGAGATTTTGTTTATTTATGCCTTTGTCAATTTTAATTTGTATTCTCCTCTTTTTCCTTTTCTTTTTCTTTTTTTTGGCCAAAAAACGATATTGTATTGATGATGATAATAAACCGTAATTATATGTTTTGGGCAAAAGCTCTCATATTAAGCCATGCTTGTTCTTACAATCACAGGAAAAAACTATGTTCTCACTTTTTCTTGTTGGTTAGGAATTTTGGATAGCCTAAAACAAAATTTGGAAGAAGTAGGAAATTATTATGTTCTTGCAACTACAGGGGAAAACTGTATTCCCACTATGTCACCTCTTTGTAGTTGGTTAAGAATTTTTTATAGCCTAAAGCAAAACTTGGAAGAAGTAGGGCCTTACATTTGGACAAAGCAAATAAAAATGGGGTAAAAACACAAAATATCGGAAAATTGTTGGACTTTGTATTGTATTTATTGGAGAATTACACGTTGCTTTCGACGCCCAAGACCAATCTCATTTTCTCTGTCTCCTGTGGATTTTAGTGATGTATAATGGCGTGAGATGCTCTAGAGGACTAAAAACGTATAGAGCCAAAATAGGGGGACAAATTCATTTGGTGTGAGAATTCTTAAATTTGAACTATTTCCAAAATTTGATGTTAAAGTAGATTTGGATTTATTCCAGTTAGCCAAATAAATATTCAGATATCATAAAATATTGTGCGACCGATTTGATGTTTATATAAAAAGTCAAATAACTATTTGCACACATTACATCGGTATATGAAGAAAAATAAATAGATTTGGTGTGTTCGTTTGAATTGAAAATATTTTACATGAAAAAATCTATTTTTTATACAATTTTTCTGTATTCGATTGACAAAATGAAAATATTTTGAAATAAAAAATTTTAGCGGTTTTATCTTTAATTTTATGGATACAAGTTAAAAAAAACTTATAACAATGGTAATAAATACCTTACAAGTAGATGTGATTAAGAGAAAAGTGGGATTTTGTACAAACATGAGATGTGTATAAGAGACAGTATTCGAAACTCTGTCTCTTATACACATCTAGATGTATATATATATATTATAATTTACACAATTAAATGAAACGCAACCTGCAACTTTGTGTCATTCGGTACTATGGTTTATACTTCCCTAATTACAATATATAAATATTATTGATATGAAAATTTGAGTTAGGGTTAATCTGTGTGCAGTATCTTTTAAAGTAATTCGAAATTGAGTACTTTGTGTAGTATTCCTGTCCGAATCACCTTAAAATAAAAAGAGCAGGACTTTGTTTGTCAAAGTAGGTTTCGACGCTCAAATAAATACTTTGATAAGAACGTAAATTTCAAAGAGCAAATCCGATATTGAATAATTAGAAAAGTTATGGCTTTATTAACTTTGATATCTATATTTGAAACAGATGGGTCGAATCAATCCGTGAGTCAAATCCATTTAAATCTATTTGAATCGCAAGGATAAAATTACTAAAATAACCCTAGTGAACACGAGTTCAGAGCCACGTGTAATATATTTAGTGAGTGTATTATTTTGACATAATCAAATATATGTATATATATTCTTCTTTTTTGGCATGAGAAAAAATTTATCAATTTTGGGTTTTAAATATTTTGATTAGAAATTTTGCATCACAATTACCCTTCGTAGTTGGCAGCTTCTAGTAACTGGAAAAAGCCCACCACGGAGTCCAATGGGCTTGAACTAGTCAAGGCGATATCGAAGCAAAGCCCAAGAGTAAAAAAGGCCACCCCTTAATCAGTTTCAGTTAGTTCTAAATTTTACCCACAGACACATAGGCAACCCAAATAATACGCACTTTAATGAGTGTTTCGTGGGCCTGGCTCGATTACTATGTATTTTTTGGTGCAAAACTCATCTTAACAAAATAAAATCCTGAGAAAAATTTTTAGGGACAAAAAATAAATTTGTGTAACTATTTATAATTTCACAAAAACAATATTGGTGATAAAAACTTTGTCGAATTAGGAAGAACAAAACTAGGCCATTTCTTACAAGAATAAAAGGCACAAAAGTGATGTTATCATTTTCACAAAATTTTCTCATGTGTGGATAAGATACAAAGTGATATTTTCATTTTCACAAAATTTCTAGATGTGTGATAAATGCGAGTTGTATCAAATTCTATATTCGCGAGTATTATGTAATTGATGTAGAGCGGAATACAAATTGTATTAGTTCTAGTTGTTATACACATCTTGACGTTTGACACAATTTATAAAGTTGAAATATGTCGTAGATAGCGCCACTCAAATTTCAAAATAGTGGCGCACGTTTATTAAACTCAAGAAATAAAAGTTACACCTATGAAATATGGAAGAGGGAAAAAAAATGACTATTATAGTAATTAATATTCTATGGAGAAAAAATTGTTTAATCTGCTATATATATATATATATTATCTATGCTGGGACGAAACAACCTTTAATAGGTCTCCCTTACCTCGTGAGCTATTCAGAATGATTCATAGTATATTATTTGTCTGTCCTGCAATTATACCACACTTCAAACAGCCAAAAAAATATAAAACAAAAAATATGAAGGGAAAAATGGTCAAGTGTTTTTAAAAAGTATAACAATTATTTATTAATTATTGAGAAAGAGCCTAGTAAATCAACAGAAAAAGGCTGCTGGAATTAGTAGTGTTTTTGAAAATCGAACCAAATTAGTAGGTTTGACCAGTCAGATTAGAAAAGTTACTTGTCTGTTCCCATCTATTTATCTAGACTGTATTAAAAATGAGACAGAATCAGAAACCGAAAGAAAAATGGTTCAATCCATCTTTGCCAGTATTTTAAATTTTAGATTAAAAATAATTTAAAGAGAAAATGAGATTTTTCTTTCGTACCTTCAAATTCCAAATCATTATTAATAGCTGTCTCATATACACATCTAATGCTGGCCAGCAAGTTATTATTTTTGAACTTATTTATATTTTCGTTTTTAAATATTTTTGATTTTTCTTCATATACACATGTAATGTGTTTTAATTATTAAGATTATAATTCTCAAAAAGTCGCATCTTCTCTTCTAATTTTTTGATTTTATAAAAATATATTTTAATTCAATCGGTCCACATTAATTAAATCGCAAAATGAACAGACTACTACTGAATCAATGCTCGGTCCTGTTATCAGAACATCGGGTGGAATTGGTGGGCCAAAAGAATTAACTAAGGTTTCTGATTGGATATTAAGTTGCGGTGTATACAGGAACCCTTCACTTCACGGGAATCCCGCATCTCCAGCTTCCAATGTGACCAAGAAAATAATTGAAAAGTCAAAACTTTTAAAGGTTTTGATATTTGCTTTCACTTATTAATGGGTTAGCAAATCAAACACTAACACCACCACTAGTCTCCATCTCCAGGCTTCGAGTCCTTGAGGGTTCCTAAATGATAAGTCAGCTAATAAAAAACTTGAGAATTTACATATATTTTTATGAAGTGATAAACTAATAAAATATAGAATTGTAAAAGAAAAAAAAATAAATTAAATTAAGTATTTAAAATTAATAGTTAATGATTTAATATAATTTTATTACATAAATTAATTTTGACGATTCTACTGGATTTGTGATTTTTTAAATTATTTTTAGCATCTATATTAGTACTTAGTACTACTTACTTCATTAATTCATGTTATGTTTTACAGCATATGATCACTCTAGTGGTGAAAGTAACAGCTAAGGACGTCTATTTTATTTTTGAAATTTGTTGGACAATGGGATGAAATGTTTTATTATGGAAACCATGTGGACAACATTTCAATATTCCCAATAATAAAAAAAAAAAAAAACTAAAAGATGAGTAATTAATCATCTTTGATTGCATCAGCTCTTTTTAACTACATGTTAATGATGAGTTTCCTAATAATCTCAAATAACAACAAAAGAGAAACTCGGAATAAATGTGTACTTTGTTTATAGGCAAATATTTAGGTAGATCCGATTTTTGGTCTCATTTGTAGATTTTGTAATGTGGATTAAACTTTAAATAATTTATGACATCAACGGATGTAAGCAAGATTTTTTAAGTTTTAATTTTTACCACTGAATGGAATCATAGATTGGATCTACCTAAGTATTTTCCTTGTTTATAGGACCCGAGACAGCTTTCCACATAAAGCCAGAATCTACCGCATAAAGCTTCTTTATGTGTATTGGAGAAATTTTTACATAAATCGGATTTATAGTAAGTATCATGAATTCCTTAATTCTGATTCACCCATATCACCATATCTGAATTCGATTCACTTGAAAATTTTCTATGTATAATGTATATGATGATGCTGTCACCTTTGGATATAGATAGGATTGGCAGGCAAAAATTTATAAACAACTCTATTAAAACTTATAAAATAAGTAATATAAACTTAGAAATAAAAGTGTGCTTAATCTATAAATTTTCAGGTGATATTATAAATAAGGTCCGGATAAATCTTTTTTGAATTGGGAAATAATTACTAGAGATCACACAACAAAATAATTTTGTGTTGTTTTTGTCCATTGAAAGGTTTAGGCAAGCTAATCAGAATAATATTTGGAGATTTGGTTAATATTTTGTGAAATTCAATATAGTGTTATGAACTATTTAATTTATGTTAATTCACATTACTTAGGCAAGTGATGTAGAATAACATGAATTAAAATATTTATAATATTATGTCATACCATCTATATAAAAATTTCCCAATATTTTGTATACCTAGTACTGCAACAAATGTCGAATTATCACCACTCCTTATTCTAAAGACTTCCAAAAATAAAAAAATGAACAAATATTAACACTCAAAGGCTTTAATTTTGAAACATTAAAAGGCCTAACAAAGAGAACCACATTAGGGAACCAATCAATGCAAAAAGATTGGTGCTATTTCATTTACTACAACTAGTACTTAATTTGTTGATTTAGAAGTATAGACATGGATATCAAATTCATTTCAATCCGACGAATCTTGGTGATTTAAATCGCATCAATCCTGTACTATTGGCTCTGACTTTACGTACTCCTCCTCTCATTTTATATGTCACTCTTTTTATTTTAATTTATTTTAAATTATCTGTCACTTCTTAGAATGTCAAATTTTTAAATATTATTTTATCTATTTTATCCTATATACAGGTCTCAAAGATACAGTATTAAATTCATATTTCAATGTGTTAATTACTCTCACAACCATTTTAAAATTTAAAACTTCAAAATCAAGTAACAAATTTTATATCTTAATAGAAGGATAATTATAAAAAAAAATCTGACATCTTACTAGTAAATCAAAAATCAAATTTTTTTAAATTATGTATAACTTTAATCATATAAAATACAATAAATCAAAAAAAATAATATAAATTTAATATACCTATTTTAATGTGATAAATTTGATTCACTTAAAAATTTCTGATAATACTGATCAGCTGTATGAATGTAACGTTCGAAGGTACGAGTGTCACCTCTCTCTGAAAAAAGCCATTTCCCTTTTTCCTCTGCTACGTTCCTTCTCACATTTCCCTTTCTTCCTTGCTTTAACGCCCCCTATACACATCTAGATTTGTCTAAGAGACAAATCTGTCCTCTTTGCTGTCCTCTTCTAGTGTATCCTCGATTCAAGAACAAGCAAAGAACAGGAAAAAAAGAAAGAAAATTAAGTCATGTTTTCAAGAGTTAATGGCTGCATGGTTTGGAATTTGGAAGAAAAAGATAATCAAGAAACATGCCATAAACAACAACAACAATGATCAAAATGGGATTTTGGAGAACAAAGAAGATGTAGAAATGGGCACACTTCCATCATTCAAATCCATGCTTGGTGTTGAAGATGATGAAGAAGAGTGGTATCATCAGAACAATGGCAGCAACAGCAACATGCATGACATTACTTTCTCATCTTGCTGAGCAACAAAATCTGATCTTGCAGCAGCCAGGAGTTGTGGATTCTTCTGCTGCTTCTTGTTCAGCCTCACCAGTTTTCAACAATCTTGATCCTTCTCAGGTATACTATTTTCTGCAGCATCCCCCACCAAAAACTAGTCTTCTTGCTGGCCTTAATGCATTTTCTACTTCCCAATTAGACATTAATGGTAGCTTTGATTTTGGCTGTGGTGAAAGTGGCTTTCTTGAAACCCATCAAGGTCTTGGGGTTTTGGGTGGTGGATTTAATGATTTAAGTTGTCAAAACCAGTTGGGATTGGGTAGTCCTAATTTGAACTCAGGGACTCAGTTTTCTATTAATAGTGGTTTTGGTTCACCGGGATTTGGAGAGGGTGAATCTGCGGAATGTGAACTCTTTGTTTCTGAATAGGTCCAAGTTACTTCAGCCACTTGATGACAATTTTGCTTCAGTTGGGGAGCAGCCAACTTTGTTTCAAAAAAGGGCTGCTTTGAGGAAGAATTTGGCTGGTAGTTGTAGCAATTTGGGAGTTTTGGGTGGTAATAGTACTCAAGGATATGATGATAAGAAGAACGAAGTTGTTGTTGGTGAAGTGAGTGGATTAAAGAGGAATAATATTAGCATTGGAGATGATTTTGAGGATGTCAGCATTGATGAGTCTAATTTGAACTATGAATCTGATGAATTATTGGAGAATAATACTAACTATAGTAAGGTGGTGGAAGAGGGTGCTAAGAATGGTGGAAATAGCTCCAATGCCAATAGTACTGTCACTGGTGGTGAAGATCAGAAAGGGAAGAAAAAGGGGCTTCCGGCAAAGAATTTGATGGCTGAAAGGCGCCGCCGGAAGAAGCTCAATGATAGGCTTTACATGCTGCGTTCTGTCTTGTGCCAAAGATTAGCAAGGTAAGAAATTCTGTACAGCAAGTTCTCGTGAAATGTTATTTGATTTTCAACATGTTTTAGGAAAATAAATTTATGCATGTCTTCTTTCTTTTCCTCTTTCATCAGTATTCAATTTTTTTTCCTGGTTTTTGTTGAAAGCCTTTTTTCTGATTAAAATTTGAGCTTGGTTATGTTTGATGAGTGAGCAAATTTTTGTCTTTGCATTGTTTAAAATGATGGAAGTTAAAGCTATGGGGCAACATTTAATTCATTCACATGGACTCCATGAACTGATTTTGAATAAAAGACCACCTTGAATATTAGGATAACAAGGGGGAACTTAATCCCTCCATTAGTTCATGTCTATTATGTGACAGCGAACTGCTAAGAGAGTTTTCTCGCTTACTTCGTCACTTGCATACTGACTTATGGAATATCAATTTTAAACTCAAATCTTTGGTACTCAATATATTTATATGCTAATCTTTGTTAGTTTTCATAGTCTAATTTACCTGCACGATGTCCCAACTCCCAAATTTCTTTTTGTTTATTTTTAGTATATATTTTCCAATTAATATTGTCTGCTCACATTCTTGGCTTTTGCAAGTGAGCATACACATTTCTTTGAAATGTGGACATAATAACATCTTTTCCATCTCGACTTGTACTCAAATATGAGTTTTGGAGATAGTAAAAAACTCAATGCTACATTAGTTGCTTCATTTGCAATTCAGGTCTCAAAGGAGGTTCTGAGTTTGAATTGGATAAATCGAGTGTAATTCAAGATAACATTTTAAAAGAAAATTTCTGGTTCCCTGTGTTTCTAATTTGTTTCTGTTGGCATGATGACAAATTTCTTTGAGTGAGCTGGCAGTAATGCTACATCTAAATAGAGGTTACGAGATGGTCTCCAGTGCAAAAATAATTTATTGTTCTTGTTGTGATCGTGATCACTGTTTTTTTTTATGTTTCTAGATGGACAGGGCTTCAATTCTAGGGGATGCAATTGAGTACTTGAAGGAAAAATTGCAGAAGATCAACGATCTACAAAATGAATTGGAGTCAGGTCCTCCTGCCTCCACACCCTTCTATCCTTTGACTCCCACTGCCTCTGCCCTACCCTGCCGTATCAAGGAAGAATGTTGTGCAAGTGCCTTTGCAAGTCCATTGTCAAGCCCAACTGGACAACCTGCAAGGGTTTGCCATTCTTCTAATTGCAAGCATTTCCCAATTATCTTTTTGCCAATATAAACTTATTTCTGATAGTTTTAGAGGAATGTGAAAGTTTTTCAAGATGATTCACTGTGTGTTTACATATGTAGATTGAAGTAAGGTTAAGAGAAGGAAGAGCTGTAAATATTCATATGTTCTGCGGCCGCAGACCAGGACTCCTGCTCTCAACAATAAGGGCTCTGGACAGCCTTGGACTTGACATCCAACAAGCTGTTATCAGCTGCTTCAATGGATTTGCCCTGGACATCTTCAGAGCTGAGGTAATTTACTTCCTACTCATGATAAGCAGTTCGGTGCCAACCTCTATACTAAATGTTGAAACTGAACAAAAACCAAGAAAACCCAAAAAACAAAAAAAATAATATACAACGCTAGAAGGAAAGACGTGACGTCGTCTTTTTTGTCTCATAGTTACTTGTGCATCTCATTTTATTTGATGGCATATGATAGCTTGAGATAAATGCTTTGACAACTTATGGCCGTTTCGAATGTTGATTATAATCTCAGCAATGCAATGAAGGACAGGAAATCCCTCCAGAACACATCAAAGCAGTACTTTTGGATTCAGCTGGCTTTCAGGGGATTGTCTGAACTTCTGATGCTCAAGATTATGAATTCTAGATGAAGATCGTGGACGTTGAAGTTTCTTCCGCACATCAATTGTCCAGCTATCCGCTTTTACAACGGAAAAAGTTGTTTGCCCAACTGCAAATTTAGGCTCAGTTTGACAGAATTTCTTTGTTTTAGCTCGTATTTACATCTAAACCTCTATTTAGTTAGTTTATCTTGAGGAAACTTGAATGGTTGAACATTAAATATTTCATTTCTGTTTATCAATCTCACAAATTATCCTTTTCTTGAAGTTGCTTTCTACTTTTGGCAATTTAATTTACTTGAAAAATTAGCCTTTGGTCGTTATGTGCTTATCAATATTGTTGAGGGGTAATAAAGAGTGAATGGTATGCCACAATTTCTTATGCACATCTCTAATTAGTAGAAGAGACAGATGAAAACTTGTTTCTCTCGTTGATGGGAAACCAAAAATTATGGTAATTTTAGGAATTTCCGGTGACCATTTTCTAGGTAGACAAGGTAATCTTCATTAAAAGGTGTACAAAATTGTGTAATTTGCCAAGCTCTTCTAATTTCTAAAGGCCGCCCATTGGTCCATAAGATAAGAAACCTCACATTAATGGAGGCAACAAGCAACATCATTGGCAAAAATAAGACAGATTACATGATTACGTCCAATCCCTGCTAGCTAAGCTGAGACACGGAATGTTGCCTTTATTTGCATGACTGAGATTTCAACATTGTGAACTATCTTTAGTCCAAAACCAAAATTTCCATAAAATGTCAGCAGAGAATATAGCTATGTCGTAGAATTTAGAGATCAATACAACAGAAACATACAGAACAGGCAATATTCGCAATGTATTAATTTATAGCATCCAAAGCTAGGAAGTCAGGTAAATTGGCTATGTACAAAGGTGGCATGGCACAAACCAACGTATCCATGCTTTGCTGACGAGATAATATTGGTATTTTATATTATGTAGTATATAACAGGAAGCCATATATTAGCTCCAATTCCAAAAATTGCTAATAAAAACTGCTGCATCTTTCTATATATAAAGAGACCTTGTCCTCAGGAAGTTGATGACCTTTCATATGCATCTCGCTAATGGCTGAATGACCACAAACTCGATCGAGGGTAAATGTCTTGTGCCAGCCAGCTTGCATAATTCTGTTGAGCACACTTAAATATTAGCAAACCGTCGTAATAAACCTGCATTACCATCAGATATAAACCCCCACAACGCAAACAACCCCCACCCCCCACCCCCCCAAAAAAAAAAAAAAATCCCAAAAAGTGAAGAAGAAAAAGGAAAAATGACTGGCGCTGCCTCTCCCTTTTAACCATTTCCTGTTCTAAAACCTCAATTTTCCCTCCAACATAATCTCCTTCTAAAGGTGGTAAAAAAAAACAAGTGATCTTTTCTTAACAAATCTCTACCAATGACACAAATGTAAATACCTATATATTCAAGTATGACTATCCTAATTATATAAGGACTTGATGTGAAGGATACATATTCTTCACATGTAGGGCATCCAAGCCTTAATACTGATGAATATTCCTCACCTCTGGAGTTGAGGGTCCCTGGATTCATCCGTTGAACCTCCTCTCTTGTGCAAATGAAAATCTTACGAACCATGCCACAGAATTCACTGGATCATAAACATAAAGTTCACTTGATCACTAAAACACAACAAAGCTTAACAAAACACACAAGTAGTAAAATGATCAAACATGGTCAAAAAATTGAGTCCTTACTGCCATGGATCATCTCCAACAAGCATCATATCACCCTCATCATCAGTATATACAACCAACCAATTCTTACTCGGGTACTTCAATTCACCATTAAATTCAAACAACTGATCAAGTTCAGCAATCAACTCATTATAGTTGTTGAACTTCGTAAGATCCACAGACCTACCAAGGGCAATTCCCTGTTTATGGACCTGAAATCCAGTACCAGATGTACAAGTCAATATACTGGTATAAAGTAGTTTAACTAAAAAGAAAATATCAACAAACAAGTATATGGTGGACCTTGGTGCAGCTCCTTGTTGAACCTCCACAAACTTTGCCCTCCCTATCTCTAGAAACTTGATTAAATGTTTGAGAGTGTTTCTCCTGCTCATTACCATCAACCAGATTATCAACCACCTTTGACCCCTTCGGTTGTTCAGACCTCTGATCAGATTCAAAAGCAGTGACTTTGGCCAGGGATTGAAGAACATGTATTCTGGTTGGAACTTGGCCTGCTGACTCGGTCATTCTATTTTTGTGAGACGATGCTGGCTCCAATGGCTCCGAGCTGCTTACAAGAGGAATACCAAAAAGTCTACATGTTTCTTTCTTTAGGTTTGACAGCTTCAGGCTGCTGTACCAACATGTGTTTGTGCACCAGTTCTCTGGAGTTCGGAGGCATTTGCAGATAAGAGGTCATTGGCGGAGGCATTAACCAATTCGCATGCTGATTGTCAAGTCTGTTACCAGGAAGCAGGGAATACTCATTAACACTACCGTATCTGGCATCTGCTCGAGTCTGATACCTACTGTCAGTGCCAAGCCCATGAACTTTTACGCCAGATTCCATCAAATTAAGGGACAAACCAGAGGCCATTAAAGGCCAAGGACTACCAAGGAAATTGTACTTCCCTTCATTCTCTGGCAACTGTCGTTTCCTTGAGCTAGCAGAAACAACTGCTTGATCAACAGAGTTCCCTATGCAGAAATCATTTGAGGAATTAATTTGAGTCCCAAAACCTGATAAAAGATCCGTAAATGATGATTCAGGCCTCCCTAACGGCAACCACTTGTCCGATCCATATCTGTGTGAAGCTGAAACATCCATCTTTTCATCATCCAGAGATGGTGGCCATGACGTAGGCTTTTCAGAAGAATCTGACTCATTACTCTCTCCAACAGTGTTTCTCAAGGTCGATGGTTCTTGACCTTGCAAGACCCTTGACAACCCATCTAGATGGTATAAGGGTCCATGGTTATCTTAGATGAACCTGTATAAAATCACAAATGTTTTGAGTGAATTTAGCATTTTTGAACATAAAAGCAAAGCAACCAGTTATAAAAGACAATACAAATCCAGTAAACACATACATTCTCTGGTAAGAACAGACGAGTCTGGAGACGAGGGTAAAATGTTTGGTCGAGGTCTTTTTGGTCTAGGCACTGGAAGAGGATTAAGCGTGGGAGGGCTAAGAGCAGGTTCATAGATTTTCCAGGGTGAAACCCTATCAGGCCGCGGAATTGTAGAAGTTTCATCCCATCTCACCTAAAGAAAAAGTTCACATATTCAGTGCTACTTAATACAAGGCCAAATCAGACGCAACAAAGTTTAAGATACTACCTTCAGACATCTCCATTTTGATTCTGGCCACCGTTTTGGATCAGATTCTTCACTACCAATGATAGTTCCAGTAAACCTACAAGATTATATGAATCAATAATTCAGATTCAGATGTTAATAACACAGAAGTCTCTTGGAGTCTCATGATTTCTATTGATAAGCAAGTATATTAAATACGTTAACATGCAGAATACCTTTGCTCTGGAGCTTCTTCACCTTCAAATCTCATTTTAAACCTCATTCCAATGGAGTAGCTGTTATTTACAGACTCAATGTACTCATCAAATGGAACAATAAATTCAGAGGGGCTCGTCCTGCAAAAGATGATAGAAAAAGGGAGATCAATAGGTTTCTCAAGCATGTGCACAAAGGTTCAACTCTCATCCATTGTCATTCATTAGCCAAGGATGCAGACTGTGACCTTACTCCTTTGTGGCTGTCTAATTGGAACTTAAACAGAGCAAATTAAGTTACTTACCTAGGCTTGTAATAAACCGTAAATATTGTTTTAGTTTGAGTGGCATGCCAAGCTGTTGCTAGCACACCAAGATGCATGCTATGACTGGATATGACTGATGATGGTGCGTTGCCCTGCTGTCTCATGGCTCGTCTTACTCCAACTCGAAGCTCTCCATTTTCACCTCTAAATGTCCAGAATTCCATCAACATTATAGATCTCAAAATACGCTTTAAGGATCAAAAGCATCTTACTTAACAGGTAACAAACCTAAGAAATATGAAGGCATCCCCGAGGCCAACCTGAACTAACAAAGACACTCCAACCACTCTGAAGGAGGTGCCTCCTAGGTTGGCCTGGAAATCAGAAAAATACTTTTCAATACCATGCCGCCATATAAGACAAGATAAAAGATACCGCAAATGGCCAAATCATGCAGTATTATGAAGGTGGATGGATATCATACCGCGAAAGATATGTCTGAAGCGCCAGTCACTTCCATGCAAATCTTTGGCTGCCAGCTCCTGCGTTGGAGGCTGCCGAGACATGTCCTGTCACAGGCAACAACAATTAACATAAAGGCCAACAATTCCTAGAGATGGCCCCCATCCCTTCATCTAAAACTAATGCAGTCAATAAACCCTCCAAAAAGTAGGAATCTTACTAACCAGTGGTGGAAGACATTCATCAGCATGTCGTCTCAGCACTGAAAACCCACCATGAGTACTTGTATCCGAGGCAGTAAGAGTCTTGCAAAAAGAATGCACGTGGAACCTCGGCGCAGGAGGTGGCGCTGGCTCTTTCTTCACAGCATTTTCATCTTGCTGCCATTGACCATATCAAAAATTTAAAATTCCACCTAAATGTCACTTGGACAAGGTAAACAAGCAAATCACCATAGTTCCGTAAAAAGACTTCACATTTGGCTCAGGCAACAAAGTCACTTGCGCAAACACCTCATCAGTATCAGGTTCAGCCTACACAAATCCATACAAACAACATCCAATTATAAACCACCCACAAGGCAAAACCACACAAAACAACAGCTGGTGGCATGATGATCAAATCGAAGGTAACCAAAGATATCCAAAAATTGGACATTGATCACGCGACACAAGATCTTCCAAGGCAGATTATAAACCGGCATCGCCTGGTCTGCCACTTGATTAGTAGATGCTTCAACCTGATAAGGAACAGAACCCACAAAACTTCACATTAAGCTGAAGCTAAGTATGCCATAGCTAAAAAGACCAAATGTGTTAAGGCCATATTCTGACCTTTCAACAAATATGACAGATAATTGTCCACATAAATGCATAACATGTGTATAAGAGACAGCCTAAATAGAACATAAATTGTAGAAATCCATGAAAATCTTACATGAATCTCAGCTAAAAAAGAACTAGTAAGACGTTGAGAAGCCGAAAAAGGAAAAAAGATAGAAAGAAAGAAACCTGTTCTATGTGGCCTTGAGGGAAGTAGTAAACAAGCTCTTCTTGGCGAGGCACGGTGACTAAAGGACCAGCACAAGCTCGCCAAAGCTCCGCGTAGAGCGCCATTTCAGCATCTGACTGAATAAGAAAGACATCCCACAAATAGAACACACTAGAATTAGCCCAAAAATGAGTTAAAAAACAGAAAAATTACACCAGAAATGAGACAAAAACATCAGGAATTACCTCTTTCGGTACCAGAAACGGCCGTAGCAATCTCCGGCAGCCCTCTTGAGCCATCACTAGTCTCACTATAGCCCTTGATCGACACCTCTGAAGCAGCCATTTCCTTTACCGTACTTTTAACACAGAGATCTCACATCCCAGAACACAAGAAAATACTCCAAAACCACACAAGATGTGTATAAGAGACAGATATATCAAAAACAACCTCCACTCAACTCAAACTCATCAACGCACAAAAATTCTCCAACAACCCACAAAATTCTTGTACTTTTTATTCCTTAATTCCCACAAAACAATAGCTAAAAAAAGTTCCCTACCAATTTACCTCAAAAACCAGCTCCAAGATTCCCTCAACTTTTCAAGCAAAGAATACCACTATATTACATGAGGGGAAAAAATGAAAAAAAACAGAGAAAAATGAGGAGAGAGAGGAAGAGAAAGAGAAGAGAAATAGAAGAGAGGTGTGTGTTATGGGGGGGGACCCGTGGATAACCAGAGTAGTCAAAAAATTGGTGGAGCAATTATTTCAACCACGGTCAAGTTTTAACCAATGTTCAAACACACGGGAATCTGACCCGTCGACGAGGGATTAAGTTGGGACATTTGGCCGAGTTTTTTTATCGGGTAAAAAGGTACAATTTCTAAAACACAAGATAGGAAAACTCCATTGAAATTTATTTGGTTGTATATTAATACATTAATATGTATTTTAAAATATTAGAAGATAGGTTTATCCGTATCGGAGAATAAAATAGAAATTAAAGTTAATTAAACTCATAAAATATTATTTGATTGATTAGTGTTAGATAATGTTAGTATTTATTTTTTTAATTTGTGATTTGAATTTTAAATTAATGTATTTTATTAATATAATAAATTCATTTCTTATTCAGAATCAAATATGCGAAAAAAATTGATTCGAATACCGATAATAAAATTTATAATTTCTATTTTGATTCTGATTTTTTAAATACGAATCAAAACTTATAATTTTATAATAAAATTATAAAACTTTCCTCTATATATACATTATTATAATTTGTGGGAATTAAAATTGGTCATAACAATCAATTCAATTGTTTTACCTATCAACAATTTTAAAAATGAAAATTTTAGTAATTTAATTTAAAAGTTTAATTTTTATCAAATTATCAATAATTTGATAGAGTCGAATTAATTTTGTACAATTAGATACCAAATTTCAAAACTATTATATTACAAAAATATTTAAATAAATTTAATTTTTTATTATATTTATAGAACTTATGATATAACTATTAAACTAATAAAAAAAATCAAGTGATCTAAAATTAAATATACTTAAATATGATATTAACCCTGAAAATGGGTATAACCAATGCCCAATAGAGAGCAATCTTTATGACAGGGAGTACCGAGGTAGCCGGTTGGAGAGACAGTGTCTGGGGGTACAATTAATAAATGCAGCGTAAAACAAACGGCGTTAGTTGTGTGTCGTGAGGGGATTGGTCTGGTAAGTGACGGCATTTGTGTTTGACGTTAGTGGAAAGTTGTTCAATTTTTATGGGGAGTTGGCCTTGTCGTGGCAGTAACAGGCAGAGTATAATGGGGCTTTGGTTAAGTTAGGCGCACTATGGGGTGTATGTTAACCATGGTTACTTTTCGTCTATTTATTTTGTTTGATTTTTGGATGTCTTTAAACGAGTCCTTTAGCTTTCATGCGCCCGGATAGCATGACAACACAAGGTGGGTCCCTCACATTGCTTATTTGGGTATTTATCATCTAATTCAAAGGAAAATGAATTAAAGAAGATGACATGAGCGTACACTTTTTTTGCATCTTGTTAATTAGGTTAATATATTTAAAAATTAATTTATTTAGAGACAAATTTTATTACTAAATTTGTACATTGCATTTGGATGGTGCACAATTTTAGAATTTTGATGAAAGCATAAAATTGCTTAATCAATGATAAAATGTCGCGAAATATTATTTTTATTTGAATTTTTGCAAAACATTTATTAGTATCGCATGATTTGAATTACGAATAGTTATAATTTTTCAAAATAATTTGTAATATTTATTTTTATAAGGGATCTCCATTTACTCCACATAGAAATAATCCAAATCCATATTGTACAGGTAAATTATGTGAATATAATAAAGTTTGAATCGTACCTTCTTACCTAACTATAAAAGAAAAAGAAAATAAATAAAAAGAAATAAGGGTTTAAATGAGCAAGTATATAGGTATAGTATGTACATCATTTTGTGTGTGTGTGTGTGATGTGTGTGTGTGTTTGGCGGAGGGGGTTAATTGTTGATAGCAAATTGAGTAGGATAATACTAGTTTTCATGGAGAAGCACCAAAAATTAAATTGTCACATTACCATGATGGAAATATATAAATTTACTGACTTTAGCAAATTAATAAAAACAATAAACCACTGATAGAAAAAGATTGAAAAATAGAAACACGACCTTTTAGTATTAAATATTGCAACTTCATAAATGTATGATATATTACTCAAATTTGCACGAATTATAAACCATATTCATTCACAAATATCACCTTGTAAATGATTGTAATTTCTGAAAACTCCAGTGGATAATTTTTTATGAACTTCAGATTTTTAATACTATCAACCAAAGCTTAAAAGAAAATAAATCTCATTTCACATTCATCAGTCAAAGATGATAAAGAAGCCCCAACCAACATTTCTCTCGAAAGGTGACTAGACACAAAAATAAGAAACCAATCCTCGAGAAAACAACAATATAATTGGGAATTCATCATGTCCTGTATCCATTGAACCAAAAGTAAAAGAATTAGGAATCTAATGCAATTTATAAGGAAATAAAATATCATCAACTATGGAAAATATTTACATGAATCCTGTTTTAGACTCCACTTATATACTTTATGATTAATATTAAATTTTATAAAATCTTATTTATATCATAAATTTCATAATATTTAATTTACACACAAAATTTACTAATAAGTAAAAAAATAGATTTACTTAAATATTTTCCAAATTAAATCATAATTGACAATGTGGTGCACGTGACAAACTTGAGGTAGTGCAAATAGTGCATGTTAGTAGTTTGAGTGGCATATACTTAATCTGACCTGTCACCAATTTTTGGAAAAATTCTATATTAATTTGTTCAATCTACATAAAATAATTTTATGTCAAGATTACTTAATTATATATCATACTGATATATCTTTAACATTAATTCTATAATAGCAAAATTATTTGAGTTGTGAGTCAAAAATATTTTCATTGTGTCTTAAAAATTAGAAAGTAATTAGTGCAACGGTTTTACGACGTAAAATTGTTCACACATCAATCAAAAATTGAAGTTAGTTATTTGTAAAAATTAAGAATTTAGATTGTTCAACTTTATACATCCACCAAGAAAGTTCTTAATTTTTTTGCCAAATATCTGCAAATTAGG
Source organism: Cinchona pubescens (assembly GCA_025175665.1). Taxonomy (NCBI): domain Eukaryota; kingdom Viridiplantae; phylum Streptophyta; class Magnoliopsida; order Gentianales; family Rubiaceae; genus Cinchona; species Cinchona pubescens. Next base: position 668,203 of record JANKKI010000279.1, on the reverse strand, counting down.
AGAGTCAAGATATTGTCGAATATAATTTCTTTCTTGTTATCAATTTATTGTACGAAGAAGGAAAATTCTGCCCTTTTAAAAGAATCCTCTTTAATGCGTTTTCTCTTTTCCAAAACAATAGACACAAAATATCTTTTGTTTATGGTTAGGTTAGATTAAATTGCATGAAGACTTGGACATTAAATTAGAGTTCTTAAATGCACATTTATTAATTTTGATAATTCAACATTATTGGTTGTACTTTATTAGTTTATTTACATGCAGGCTATCTTTTTCCCCTACACGTCCATTCTGTATCAGCTCCTATGATATATTTCCACGATGAAAAATATTTAAGTAAATTTTAATTTTAATTTTACTTGTAAATTTTGTAATTAAAATTAAATATTGAAAAATTTTACGTATATAAATTTTTTAATGTTTAATCTATATCACAAAATTTATAATTGAGATCAAATATCGAATTTATATAAGTATTTGCCTTCTGTGAATGGATGACCGGATCTTCGGATGGAGCAGTTTCATGTACACTTAAGAAGATCAAAACAAGAAGCGACATCTCATCTACTTTCTATTTTTTCCATTAAGATGTAAAATACATAATTTCTTTATTATATGTTTGTTCTTTTTTGGGCTGCTTTCTATCTTAGACCCTCTTTAATTACTTTTACATGTAAAAAATATACCATTTTCCTAAATCTACAACATTTAAAACCATTATATACAAGACAAAGGACGAGATATTTATAATGTCTCAAAAGGAAAATCCAGTAAATATTTCTTTTTCTTTTTTTTTTGCTTTTCTCAACAAATGAAGTCTTTAACCAAGTAATTAAATAGACCAACGTGACTATATAGTTATCTATATGTCGTTTATCTTTTTTCATATACCGGGACATTAAGAAAATAATAATTGTTGATATTATAAAAGTAGTATAATCTTTAATATATTGATTCAACTTTTTGTCGTGACATTTCATAAAACGAATTATATTTATTAGCAAGTGCTACATTTCAATTTCACGCATTTATTGCTAAAACATTTGTTGAAATAAAAGGGAAATTTTCAATAATTTGGCTGGCATTGCTTTTTTTATATGAAAGATAAGAAAGAATTTCAATGTAAATGGTAAATGTAACGAGATATTTCGATCGATCACGTGGTGGAAATTATGGAAAGGATACGGTGTGGGAGAGTGTAGAAAGAGAAGATGAGGTCCTTCTTGTGGGACCCAATCGAGTTGTCAAATTGCAGTTGTGTGTGGTGTAAAAGCAACAAATGGAGGAATCTTTGTCCGGAAAAAACTTTGTGGAGGGGTGATTTGCGTTCAAATATTTTATATTGATTAAGAATAATTATTAAATATATTTAAGAATTATTTTTTAATTAATAAGTTTTTTTTAACATAAAAAATTATATCTTTAAAAATAAAAAGATTATTCTATTTAAAAAATAAATCTTATATTTTAAATAATAATTATTAAATATATCTAATAATTATTTTTGATTAAAATAAAAAATTTTGATTTGCGTCGGGATATCTATTATTATTATTATTTACTGTAGTTTCGGTATGTACTGGAAGCAAAGCACCAAACCAATTCGAGGCCCCTATACTACAGATATCCGTTGCTATACTGGGGGCAAGAATTTAGTCCCAAACTCTCCACCACACCTTTGAAAAGTGGAAAAAAGGAAAACATTTATGTAATCTATTGTCTCACTTATTAATCTTGTGATATAAATTAATTTTTATAAAATAAATATCGACATTAATTGATATAAGTGAAATTTTATAATATTTAATTCTGATCATAATATTTATAAATAGATCTAAAATCGAGTCAATTTAAATATTTTCAAAAACAAAAGGCAAGAAATAAATAAAGCTAACGTGTCTTTGGTGCTACACAAAAATGTAATCAAGGTTTTAGATTATAAGAATAAATTGTTTTTAATTAAGGTTTTTTTTAATTAAAAAACACACACGCACACACCCTCTTCTTATACCTTTAGTGATAAACACGTCATAATGGAAACGTTTTACCATATAAACTATACTTTATTATCTTTGTTAATTGAGGCTTTATAATTAGTAAGCGACTTCTTTGTTCTACCTAATTAAGGGCAGTTTTAGTGAGCTTCATTTTTTCTATTTAGAATTAACAATGTAATTTTCATTTATGAGTTTTTTTTTTTTTGAGCAATTTTCATTTTTATTTATAATTTGCTCTAGAAACACACGTTTCCTTCTTTTTTTAGAATCACCTTTTTTAAAATAAAAAAAAAAAAAAAAAACTAAAGAAAGCTGAAAATTACAATGAAAATACACTTTCACATTAGAATGCTAGTCTGATATTTAAATATCTAAAAGGCCCTACTTGCGATTATGCATTTGTAAGTTGGTCCTCTTCTTATTGTGGAAAAGAAAAAAGAGAAGTCGAAAATGAATATTTTGTTTCACTTGTTTTTAATTTGCTTTTGGATTCTTTTTAACTTTACCATGGAAAAAGCAAAATGGCCCTACTGTAAGGTATATATTGTCACTTTTCATTTTCCAGAACCAAAGAAGACATATTATGACTTGAGCAAATTGTGAAGATATTCAGTCTGTTCCATCCCACATTAATTCACCACAATAAATTAGTTGATTCATCCATTGGTCAGCTGTTTGGCAGAAGGACATGCCCTCGTTAGGAAATGAATCATGACCATGGCCTTGGTACAATATATTTTTTGTCCATGGACATCATCATTTTTTTTTCCAGCTATCAAATTAATTTTTAGTTTAGTGAAGAATAATAAGGGAGCTAATTAAAGATATTATGTCAAAAGTCAAAACCATAAGAAAAAGAGCTTAAATTCTCACCCCCATCACAGATCATAGTTGCTTCTATTAAGAAGCAAACTCCTGTAAGCCAAATTTGCTAATCATATCTATATTTTTTTGCTACCAATATCGAACTGAAAATCTTTTTCTTGATTTTTATACCATGAATATCTATTTATGTATATTTTTTTGCATGTTAAGGACTCTAAGTTTTCAATCTTGATAATTACAAATAACTAACTTCAATCAAAGGTAGCCAAGGGACAGGGAATTGAAGGGATGGAACTTCCATATATGATCAAGTGAACCACTACTTACTTCATGTGAAATGAATGTAAAGTTTTTATTTATTTTTGGTAAAGAAAAATTTAGAATGAGGTTAGGTCATTCTTTTTTTTTCAAAGTCATAATAAGTTATCTATACATATTTCAGTAACTTACAATGGTATTAATAGATTACACGTCCAATAAAAAATTAAAGACAATAATATAAAACTCAAACATTAAATCTTTTGATGATTTTATCGTTCCGTTTACTATACTAGACAACTCTTGTCGGTATGGTCAAGTTGTTTTGCCTACTTGAAATGAAAACGTTGCTACACAACATGTGACCAACATATCATGCAGTCTCAAGAAAATTGAAGGGTTTTATTAAACTGCCAACCATCAAATTGCTCGGTGGGAAACTGATCCACATTGCGAAAACAAGGTGGAAAAGTGAGTAAAATGTGCGCAAAATTCAGCTGTCAACAATCAGTGCATGTTAGCCTTGGTCCTATATATTAGGTAATCTGCCCTTTTTAGGACAAACACATAAAATGTGTGTTCACAAATTTGGCTTGAAGTGATTCGCCATCGCCTCCCATTAATCCAGGACCATTATTTTATCAGTTTTATTTTTTAATATTTCACTTGCCCACTTCATTTCTCTAAACCAATTCCAAACAGCGAGGACTAACTAACTATATATATATAGTTGTTGGGTAGAAATTAAGTCTTTCTTTCGAGTCGATAGTTGTAGAGAGTTGAAGCATAATTTTATGTTAGGTACAGTTTCATTTTATTGTTGTATTTTAAAAAAAACTAGTACTTCATTTCATCACAAGAAATTTTGTACATGGTTCTAAATGCAGTTAAATTCCAAATGTTACTACTACTTATCGAAAAATTCTTTATTACTCATTTTGTATTATAAAATAAGTATCATATACAATTAGATGTTTAAAAAATAACGAATCTTATATTCACCGACGAGAATGGTTTTATAGGATCACTTCAAACAGAAAGCAAATCGCTACTATTAATTTTTGCAGTTTCAAACAGAAAGTTGATTCTCCAGAAGTTGGTATCTAGGTTTCAAGAATTGAATCGAACGTACTAATTAAGTAGGTAAAGTTAGTTGGTTCATGCATCCAATGGTTCGTCGGTTTGTATTATATTTGACCATGCAGATGCATGAAATATTCAGAGTTCTGTAAATTGCTTTTTGACCGACTCTGACTTTCTGGTCCGGGTCAGCGATTCATAAAATGCTGCGCAATTTTCTTGTGCATTTGGTTTCTGTCATAACAAATCTTTTCACTCGGTTCTTTTATTCATGCAAGGACCGACCGAATACTTCAATGCCACATTTGCTTTATGTTCTGTTAAAGAGAAAAACTTGAGTAACATCTGCACTTCAACTTTTAATTAGGTTAATAAAATGAAATTGCCGATGAAGCCCAGAGATACAAATAATAAAACACACTTAATACGTAAAAGAATGTGCTTTGATTGCCACCAAGTTTATGATTATTCGACCAATTTCGAAAATTCTATTTATTTATTTAAAAAATTCACATATCTTTCTATCTATCTAAATCTTCTAGTGATTCATATTCATGATCAATTGATTGTATAGGATACGTTTTATTACTTATGTCACCGTATTCTCAGTAGAATTTCCTTATATTATATTCTCTCCCTTTCTAGATCTTTTAATTTCTTTTCAAATCTTTTTTTGTTTTTGTTTTGTTTTGGTCCACTTTGATGAATGTGCAATTTCTTTTGGTCGGCCTCCCCATAAAGAAATCCTTGCCCTCACCACATTTGAACTCCTTTTTTTCTTGAGCTTAAAAACCATGACTTCAATGCAAGCAAGTGCAACGATATCACTATATAGGGGTGTTTATGATCGGATTTTCGGTAATTCGATTAAAAAAATTCAGTTCTTTTGATTTTTGATGTAAGAAAACTAAAATTAAATTCAAATCAAAATTTTCTTTGATTATTTGGTTAATCAAATATTTTTTTTTGATTTATCTGATTAATTGAAATTCACTAGTTAATTTTAAAACTAAGCATAAAATTAAATACAAAAATAATCAATTTCCCTATTAATAAACAAAAACCTAAAACTAAGACTAGAAACTAAAAAGTAACAAAGAAAAACAATATTCAAGTGTTAAATATATTAATGGAAAATAGAATTAGGTAATTTGGATTACTAAAAAACTAAAAGTAAAACTAATAAAACTAAAAGTTCAGTTATTAATTTTCAATAACCAAATTCAAACTATATAACTAATCTCGTTTATTCGATTTATCCAAACACTAATTATCCAAAAATTAAAAACCAAACTAGTTTGATTTAGTCAATTTGTTCAATTAAACCAAACTATAAACACCTCTATCACTATATATGGGGGAAGGGCTTGTGGAAACCCCTCTTTAGAGGATAAGTGAGAATAATTTTTATAGTTTTTTGTTGTCTGTTTTTTTGGTAATCGTTAATAGTTCTTATTTAGTTTGGTACTTAGTTATCCTTGATCGGTTTTTCTGTTTTAAAAAAAAAATAGAAAATTTAAAGAAAGAATTACTCCGTGAAATTGAAAAGACCAAAAAATAACACATGCAATATTGTGAAACCATAATAATTCGGACATTTCAATAAGATGAGAAAATGGACACAAAACTTGATTGATAATTTTGTTTCAGTGGACAACTTAAAGGGAACTAGATTGTAAAAAAATTTGCACAAAGAAACGCAACATCTACTTTAAAAATAGTGCAAGTAGAATATAATGTTGCATTGAAATAGAAAAGGAGAAAAATTAAGTCGTCATGACTTAAATAATGCACTAACGTGACAATAATATTTTTTGCTTGAATTACTTGCTATAATGATTAAATGAAATTGTTGGAATCGATATAATAGATGGGAACTTTTGAAATATGAACATGCAATGGCTAGCATTTATTTTGTTTAGGACCTGGATTAACAATTATATTCCATGTAAATTTAATCTTCAAAATTTTATTTGTATAAAAACATGTTCTATATCCAATAATACTATGTTTATACACTAGATCGCGTTAATTTAATTTTAGAATCTGTGATACATGTCATTTATAAATCAAAGTGTTACGTTTTTCATAAAAATTTGAATCAGATTGATAAATACGGAAATAATTAACTCAAGCTTTTAATGTTTATATATGATGTTACGAATTTAATTAATAGTATTATAAATATTGTAATTTTGTTATTTTCTTTTCAATAAAATTATAGATGAAATTGACACATTAGAATTGTTAAATGGCGGAAGATTCTTACATGGATACGATCCACGATAAATAGAATGGATCCTTGATTCATATTCATTCACATCACTCTAAAAAAATTTAATTTTAATGAGTTAGAATGATATGAATGAATAAAGATCACGAAATTTATTTCACTCACTGTAAATCGAATTTATGTAAGAATTTTTCTGTAAATGGCAAGTAGTTGCAATTTTTTTGGTAAAATAATGAACCCAAAGCACAATAAAATAAAATAAAATATCAACGTCGGTGGTGATTGAACTGTTGAAGTAGTGGAAGAAAGAAGAAGATAGGAGGAGGAGAAATTGGTTGAGTTTGACAGGTCATGCGAAAACAGGAGATGATAATAATCGGGAATTATCTATAACTGGTGTATGGGACCCACAAAATGTCTGCTTTAGAGCGGACAATTGGCGAAGTTTGTGGGGTCACGCTTCCTCTGCCCCCTCAGCTCTAAGCAATTGGACAATCTTTCTTAATATCTTTATTTGCCCCTAATCTGCAGACCAAAAGCTTCTTTCTCTCTCTAGCTACTCACACTTATTGCCCCTCTAATTAATCCTATCCTCTCTTTTTTGTTTAAGGCTGAGTTTGGATGGAAGGAAATTGAAGGGAAAGAGGCAAAAAGATGTGTTTTTTTTTTTTTTTTTTTTTTTAAAGTGGGTGAAAAAAAGAAGATAAAATGTAAATAAATAGGACACTTTAATAAAATATTAACATTAATATTTTTTTTTTTTTAAATTCTCAAACAACTTGAATAAAATTTTCCTCCTATTTCCTTTCCTTCTTTTCCTTCCTTATTAAAAACTTTCATTTCTTTTATTTTCCTTTTTATCTTAAACTTCCAAATTCAAACTAAATTTTTTTAAAAGAAAAATTTATCTTAATTCATTATTGAAAAGTATTGAAGCAATTTCCAATAAGAGTTAACCACCTCCACTTTTGTCTTCACCGCAAGGGGACCAATAGTTACGGACTTCAAAATGGGTTTCATTCCGACACAATGCGGACTTCAATCGACCACTGAATTTCATTTATTCGAAAACCAAAAAAATAATAACATATAATAAAAATAAACCAATAAAAGCAACCCCTTTCCAATCAACGATGGATAAAAGCCACGTGTCTTGTCCCGATCCATCGACACGTGTACAAATCAGATGGCGACTACGCATTAGCGTACGGGTTTGTTACAGTTTGGTTACGTCTCCTCACGGGCTTGCGTGACCATGGTTAGGTGACGTCAGGCACGGCGGTGATGATGCAATATTTATAACAAGAAATCAGTAATACAATCCTCCCAAGACTAGGAAATTAATTAATGGTGATTACTGACTAAATTATTTTAAGGGTTAATAAAACTTTACCCTGAACTAGGTACATAATAATACTTTGTCCTTCTAAATTAAAAAATTACACTTTACCCTTTAATCAAATGCCTTTAATCAAATGAAAAATTTTATAATATTATATTAAATGACTTAAATACTCTTAACACTATATTTTAATTTTTATATTTAAATTTTGATAATGATGTGATAATTATTTAAAAATAATAAAAAATAAATTATATAATATTTTAATATAATTCATATCAATATATATGTTGATCAAATTTTTAAATTTATAATATTAATTTGTTATTATATTTTATTTTTTTTAATTATTTTATACGTATTAAGTATCAAAATTAAATATTTAAAAAATTAAAATATAATATTTAGGGTATTTCATTCATTTAGCTGATTATTATAAAATTTTTAAAAGATGAATCATATGATTTGAGGGTAAAATATAATTTTTTTAATTCAAAAAAATAAAATATAATTGTATTTACCTAGTTATGGGGGAGACAAAATGTTATTAATCTTTTTTAATTAAGAAGTAATTAATGATAGTAAAGGTGGTGACAGCTTGTTTTTAATGGAAAGTGAGGAAAATAATTGGATGGGTATGCGGGGGGGTTAGGCGTGATGGGCACAGAACCCAAATAGAATGATGGTATATATTATTAGTAATATAAAGTAATAGTATGCAAAAATTTAGGTAGATTTGGTCTATGGTCCTATTTGTAGAGCCTGTAGTGTAAATTAAATATTATGAAATTTGTGATATTAGCTGATGTAAGTAAAATTTTATAAAATTTAATCTTGATCGTAAAATTTACAGATAAGATTCAAGACCGAATTTATGATAATATTTTCCTAAATATTAATCTTGGTTTTAATTTTTTTAATTAAATATTTTGGGTGGTTGTACAGAGGACAAAGGACAAGGGGGTGTGCAGTGTCCCCTATGCCAGCTCATGTCTACATTAATTAGTTGTATCATCATTAATCATATAATTAACCAGGCTTTTTGATGATCTTAGGATGAGGATAAACTCATGATTTTTTTTAGGAGGCTTGCACGTTTGGTTATGAAGTATAGGATCATTATTAGATAAGTCAAACTAGAAATTAACAAAGAAAAAAAAAAAGGCTAACATCCTAAAATAGTCAAATGGATTATTTATTCGTCTTAATTATCTCTCTTTTTTTTTTTCTTTTGTATTTTTGGATTATCTACTTTTTCATAAGCTTGTTATTTTTTTTGTTTTATATATATGTGTGAATATTGTAATCCTTTAGAACCCAAAAATAGAAAAGGATTTTTATTCAATTCACAAATTTAACTTGAAGATAATTGTATAACACTATTTAGGGTACCATAACATTGAATTGGTAAGATTGTACAGTAACTTAAAAACCTATATTGTACAGGATTACAAAAACTAATTGCATGATATTGTAATCGTAATGTATAATTTCCCATTAACGTGTCCCTTTTCTTTTAATATCTGAACATGATTAATCTATTTGCCAGCATTTCCAGGTTAAACTTATGACTGAAGAAAATTTCAGACGAAAATGTGGTTGAATAATTCCCAAAAAACCCATTGAGACACAAATAATAAAGGTAAAAGAAAAGTCACATTTAGATTATGACATAATAACATTTATAAAACAGAACAAACGACATTTCAAACACCTAAATAATAAAATACGAAATTAGTACACAAAATCAGATAGAAAATTCGTTACTAAATTCTACCAGAGGTGGCTGTCTGACTTGGTAAATTTCGTGATGTTTGAGGGCGGCCACGAATAAGTTCCGGATTTAAGGGACTAATCTGAAGGATAATGCGTGATGCCCGTGAGTATTATTATAGAGAAATTCAATTATTATTTTCTACTTTAAAAACTTATACAGTATAACATTATTTATTTTAAAATTTTATATTATATAAATTTTTAAAATTAAAAAAATAATTTTTTTAACGAGATTGTAGAATTTCTCGTTATAATAATTTATCCTACACAGGTATTAGCAAAGTCATTAACTCTACTATATACATGCTCGTGTCCAAATTGGTATTTTCCACGTTTCTCCAGTTAGAAAAACAATTGAAGTCATAATCTGAGATAGGCGACATTGCTTCCGTGCATTTTTTAGGATGACGGGACATTTTGATTTTTGACCGTCCAATAAACACCAAGTCATTACTCAGTAGTGATTCGGTTGAATAGTAATATCCTACTAATAATTTCGGAATTAAGGTCAACTTGTCTTTTTTTTTGATAAATTGGAGAATCCAGAGAGGTAAATACGAATTAAAGTCGAGCATTTTTCATAAGTAAATATTTAGGTATATTCACTATTTGATTCACTTGTAAATTCTGTAATGTAGATTAAATTTTAAAAAATTTATGACATCAGTTAATGTAAATAAAATTGTTTAAAATTTAATCTTAATAACAAGATTTACAAGTGAAATAAAAAATCGAATCTATTTAAATATTTTTCTTTTTCGTAAAGGAATACATGATATATCTTATATGAAAGTATAGGGAAGTTAATACATCCTCCCCTGTCCCCCGCCCCCCACCCTCCTGATGAGAAGTTTGTATCAAATTTGACTCAATATTACATTTACTAGATTGTTGGAATCGAATTTGGACAAGATGATGAGGAATTTTATTTATTTATTTATTTTTTTAATAAAAAAATTTAGAAAGAAGATAAGTTATTCTTATTTTCTAGTGTTAAGATAAACTATTACCGTATATTTTAATACTTTATATTATTATTGGTTCTTATATGGGATTGAGAGCATCTTTTACCATTAGATGGTTTAATTACTTTATTTATTATTTAAGTCAACCAGTATTTACGACGATGAAGGATTCGTTGTACAAATTCAGAGACAATTATGACCAAAGATGAATAGTAGTATAAAAAAATAGAAAAAGGTAAAAAACACAAAGAAGTGGCGATCAATTAAATAATTATTACCACATTAATGCTGTTGAATTAAAGTTAAAGACTTTGAGAAGTATACACATTTTTCGGTAAATTATTTAAAAGAAAGCAGAAGCCAGATGGATATCACCTAAGAATAAGAATCTGAACGTTTCTGCAAGTACAAATATTTTCTAAAATTTTTTATTTTTTAATGAGCATAAAAATGAATCTATGAATTACAGAATATTCCTCATCTCCACCTCCCAATTAATTTTTAATTAAAAAATAATTGTGGGAATGAAAACCCTATGAATTGCATACTTTGTTCTCTTGATCATGAAAATAAAATAACAAGAACATTATTGACATGATCTTTTTCTATTCCAACCAAGCAACTTAATGCTCGCCTATAATCTAGTGCACATTCCTCATTTTCACAAAATCTGCACACTAAATAAATTCAAAATTTCTTGTGCATGTCCATCAAGAAATTCACAACCAATTTAGATCCAACTGGTAGTATCGTTCATTAATCACTAAGGTATCATCATTGAGCAATCAATCCTTAGGTACGAAAAGTGAACAAAGTTATTTGATATTCGAAGGATAAAATTCGATTCGATAAGAGTTCAATTAGGGTGGATTTATTATTAATTAAAGTTTAACAAGATTTAGCGTTTGTTATTATATTTTTTCTGTGATTTAAATCATGAGTTCGAGTAATTAAAGGGTATGTAAAAATCTAATGTAGATACCTTTTTTTTTTTTTTTTTTTTTTTAAATGTGTGCTATTTTTTGGTATTCAGATCAAACCTGCCTCCATAAATTAAAAACTTTCAATATAAGTAAAAAAAGGGAAAAAATTAAATTACTCGAATTCGATTCGAGTTTGATAGTGTTCGTTTAAATTCGATTCGAAAGATAAATCAGTTAAATTTGAACGAAATTACAAATTCGTTAAACTAATCAAACAAGTTTAAACGTTAGAATGTTCGACTTATTTATATTCATTTAGACGCTTATCCGTATTTTTAAAGTCTACTCATTTGAATGAAGTCATAATCGCATCATTGACTATGAATTACTATATATTTACCGCCCAAAAAAAGTAGTTGTCTCATCTTCTTTGCTAACCCTTCCTTGGTTCAAGGAAATGGAAACCAACTTAGTTAAGCTAATTACACGCGACCACATGCCAACCCTTGGAACCGCTTGTAATAACTTGGTGGTCTCTCCATTAGTGATGTAATATCGCATGTTAATCATCATATGCTTAAACAAAGAACTTTCCCAATTGACAATAATGTTGATAGGATAATTAATCATACTTTGACATTAATATATACTAATTGACAATTACAGATAATGTTGAGAACAAATATTACTTAATCGTGTGAAGATAAGAAGCAACTATTAAAACGAAATTGAAGGAAGCCTATGAAAAACCAAGAAAGAAGTTAAATTTATTCATTTATTTGGTACATAAATTTACTCATTTAAACATAGAGACTTGGAAAGTCCCCTTCATTTTTGTAACATATGTGGTCTAAACCCATAAAATTTTCCTCTAATCTTTTGGGCACGAGTAAAACAAAAGTCAGAAGTCGTCCCTCCAGTACAGCTAAGAACATGCAACAAGTGTCACGTTTTGCATGTGTTTTTAATTTTTATATTATGTATTAATTTAATTTAATTTAATTTGGAAAAGGTGGTTGAGGGGCTTTACCAGTTCGTAGATAACATCTATTCATTGTGACAATTCCTTAATTTTGCCTCGTACTTCAATATATACAAGACAAGAAATGCAAGCTATTCAAAGGATCATGGACCCAAAGACCACTAACTCCCATCAAGATAAGCTTATATAATAAATAGTATGATAGAAAACTATATGTATTTGTCATTTCTGATTGCATTTTTAAAATTAAAACCCATGTTTACGTGTCTAAATTTTTGTGATGATACGGCACCGACTATAAAAAATTTAAAATACCTTTTAGGCTGATGATAATGATAGGTTTATTAATTATTCATTAGAGTTTAAGAGAAAACTGTGACCCACAAAAGGTTTTTTTTTTTTTTTTTTAATATTTATGCTAGAGCTTTTTTCTTAAAAAAAGAAAAAAAATTGGGCGCTAAAAGACAATAATAATCAATTTCTGTATTTGGTTTAGATTGTTGGGTTTCATCAAAAACTTGTTTGAAGGTCAACGTGTGTTGTTTGAGAAAATTGGGTTGGGTATGACACGAATTATCAAAACCACAAAAAAGTAAAAATCGAAAAATTAATGGGTTTATTTGGTTGGATTAAAAATATTTTCTGAAATTTTCTTGACACCAAACACGGGGATTTTATTTTTTATTTTTTATTTTTCCTTCTGGGAGTTGACCAAATTGATTGAAATTATTGTCAAGGGATTGAATTACTATTTTACGGGCTTAGAAACATTCTTAGTGGTGAGATCACGTTAATTCAAGTAGCTATTCTAGGATCAACATGTGACATGTCTTAAATAATGAAGCAATAAACATCTAAGCTTTATATACAAAATAATCTTCACCACCTCATCTTATCTTAAATGATCAAGTTTTCTACCTGGTTGGTATTGGCAAGGATTATCTCTTTGTCGACAATTAATAAGAATTAAACTTACCATACTTTTAAAGTAATAAAATTATTAATACATTACTAAATTCAAGAAAAAAAATGTAAAAAATAAAGAATTTAATAATTCGACGTGATCTTGCTATGTAAAATTATTTTAAAAAATAGTTCTGAATTTATTGCTTTGTAAATCATTTTCCATCCACTTATGACGTCCAATATTTTAGCTATCTTTTAAACTCAATATTTTTATTAATGGTGGAAAGGAACAGAAAATAAGTGATAAGATAAGCTATGAAAATTAAGTTTGTAATTATCTTGTTTTATCATTTATTTCTTGGAGAAATTGAACTCAGGCAAAGGAAATACTTAATCGATGCAATAAAAATCTAACATATGTAATTATTATTATTTTTTGCTGTAAGGCGGAAAAGTATGTTAATAAATGAAGAAAAACCTTTTTTAATAAAATTTTGGAGTTCAAAAAAAAAAAAAAGAAGAAGTTCGTAAGTACATACATTAAGAGCAGAAAATCATTGTTACTTCTTTTGTTATTATCTGTTTTAATTATTTCTTTCATTCTGGAAATACATGATAATGTATATTTTAAAGATTATTATGAACCAAATCAAGATGACAAATCAAAACGAAATTGGTATTGAGCTTATGCATGCAACTGATGTGAGGATTGCATCTTATGATTTACTTGGTCCAAAGTGGAATTAACGATACATTGCATTTGATACAAATATGTTATTATGTTTCGAAGTTCTTGTCCGAATTGTACGTTAATTAATTAATTATCCTTTGTCCTCATAGAAATTGCCCATCAAGCTTTGACTTAATGAACTCTATGGTAGTCTTCATTTTTCAAGCTCAAAAATGGGACAATTTCTATTCAACTCCACAGACTAAGTGTGTATCTTGACAAAGAGGGTGGCCTAAATGATTATTTATGGCCATCTTAGAGGGAGGAAGGGAGGGGGATAACTTGATCAAACAATTTACAGCCATTTTTCCAACTAAATATTCGCGACTACTCCCGCTTACCTTCCGGCATTAACTAGTCTAACTAACAGAATTATATTATTATATTTTAAATATTTATATAATATAATATTATATATTTTTAAAAAAAATTACAATATAAATATGTAAATTATACTAACAAAATGGTTCGATTAATGAAATTTTAGAATTTCTCTTGAACGTAATCTAAGTTAATGTGACACACAGGAAATTTTATAATTTTGTTGAGAAAATTATTTTTTTGACTTTAAAGATTTGTGCGGTATAAATTTTTAAAATATATAATATTGTATGAACAAACTTTTAAAATATAAGAGAATGATTCGTAAAAATGACTGTAGAATTTTCGTATATATATTTTTTCAGAATTCTGATCGAGAGAGGGTCATGCAAGCAACTGTTGAAATCCATTGAACTTCCCGTGTCTGCGTTCCATCCCTCTCTCGTGATGATATGAACATATGGAGTCCTCGCTCTGTATATTGTACGACTTCTGTAGAAAACGGGAGACCATTAGTACATGCGTAAATACTACATTATGTGAAAGGACCATACACAACTTGGACAACCCAAAAAAGGACAAATGTACTAGTTGATTATTTGTGTTGCTTTATATATATATATATATATATATATATATATTATTATCAAAAAAAAAAAAAGAAGGGAAAAAACTCTACTATGAAGACAAATGATATGAGAAATATTTTTCAACCCGGAATCAAGGTCCATTTTTCAATAAATTTATGGCTATTCTCATTTAAAAGGGATAATGAATAATTTTTCATAAAATAGTTTGAAGATGATATCACGAGTTTTTTTGTAGATTTTTGCACTTTTTTATTTTTTATTTTTGTATATTTATGATAAGGTACTTCTTCGTAAAAATAAAATATCAACCATCATGTTACTGAGCAATTAATTTGGAAATAGTTTATCACTTAATAAACTTAAATACTCCTTATATAACTTCGTCATACACAATTAAGTTGTTAATTGGAGTTCAAATTTCCCAGAATATAACGTCTTCAAGAGATAAATCCATTGATTAGCACAATATGTGGAGCAACGAAAAGAAAAACGAATTTAATTTGTACTGAAAAGTGTTATTTCATTCTAAAATACTACATAAATCAAACGGACACAGTAATCTTATCCATTCCCATAAGTTGAAAAAGTTATAAAAAACAATGAAAGTGATGAAGTGGGATTTACTTTAGACGTTAACAAAATGGGAAGTAGCCTGGATAGCACTTGAAATCAATGGATAACTCTGAGGCATTTGCTGAGATTAATTACCAGTTGCTATGACTAAATTACTTTCTTTGTTTCAATTAATTAGGGACAAATGTCATGTTTAGTGTCAATGATGAACTGATGATGATTATGATCAATCAACTTAATAGGAAGCTTCAACTGGATTTAAAAATAAATAAAAATTATAATTTTACATTTTTGATACCATGGTGATACTATTTACGATCCGATTATATAATTTTGAAAACCATCCTACATTAAATTTCGATCCTACAAACCTTGAAGTCTGGTTTCATTATGCCAATTTTTGAATAACAAGCCTTCCTAAGTTCCAAAATCTTTTTGAAACGTCAAATTTGTCTAAATAGAAACTCTAGTCCACCACCATTTGGGCTGAATTCTCATTAAAAAGAGTCGATCCAAACTCTGTGGTTTAATCCATAATATGTAAGGCCCTGAAGCCTTCGAGGATGGTCCACTACTGAATATAACCAAATTTTTCCATCATTATTCAAAATACATTCTCAATCCACTTTATGTATACATATATCTATCACATATCAAAAAATTGTTGCAATAATTATTCCAAATAGGATATTCTTCTTTTGGTGAATAACGAATGGTGTTTACTGGGAATAAATTGTGCCTAAAAACAAGTCACATATTTTTGCTTCTGTAACTGATTTAATGAATATTTATTGGGTAACCACTTTTGGGCTAAATTGTAGTTAAACGATCCATCCAAACTAAGGGCGGTGTACTTAAAGATGGTCCAAAGCACCCATTGAGAAGTATATGAAGGGTTAATCCGTTGAAACAGTGACAAACAATAAGTTCTCAGTACAAATCTTGGAAAATAAAGGCCACTCTTCAAGATAGAATTTTCCCGTACTACCACCTGATAAGCCATGTTACTGATGTTCCCACGAGGCAAGACCGCAAGAAGCATCTACTGTGTAGTTGGCTTAGAAAACACTTGCCATGAACAATGTAATCAATGCATCCAGAACATTGAGCTACAGAGTCTTTCCAGAATCACCACCTTGGTTTGCATCTTTTATTACCTGTCTTAAGGATGTTGATAGAGTAACATGAGATCAAGGAAAAAAGTCGACAACATTAAGCCCGTTCCAATGAGGCCATCATTTGCAAATTCTCGCTGATTGAACCAACACTCAGAATTCAACCATAAAAAATAGAAAGAGAAGTATGATGGAGCAAAAGCAAACTGTCAAGCACCCACCAAATCAAGGAGTGGTTGAGCTTATTAAGATGCAGGCAGTAAAAGTCCAACAGATCACTACATTGAATAACAAAACTCATACCGTCTTTTCAATGTTTCTAATGTTTCATGTCTCAGAATTGCTATGATAACAAAACAACCAAACAAATCAAGCCTTAATTCCACTAAGTAGGGTCAGCTGAATAAAATAGACTGAGATGCTCTATTAGACAATTATTTTATCATGATCATATCAAGAAAAGTTGCTGTTTTGGCATTTAAACCACCATGCCACAGGAACCATTCATAAACCAATTTAGCTAATGTAAGACCAACCTTTAACAAATTTTGCAAAACACAAAATCAATCATATGAAGAACGACTTTAGTGGAATAATTCTGAGCAACAATTTTAATTACAAGGACAAGTCTAACCTGTGACAATATTAGTGCCATCTTAAGTGAACAATCAGGAGAACCACAGGCATTGAGGGAAGCATCTAGCGGAACCAAAAAGTACTCAAGAACTGAAGGTTTTCAAGTAACCCACTGAAATAGTACTATTGATCTATTCTGAAGTGATCGAAACAATAAAGACAAGGACAAAATATAAGAAAGTGCAATAGTACAAACAATGTAATTACAAGATGATTAAGGCAGAAGAAGAAGAAATAAAACAGCTCACCTCACCAATCTGAGATCAACCCGTAACCATAAATGAAGCTGCAGCAGGCTCTTGTTATATTTACATCCCCATCTCAGCAACTGTTGGATTATCCCTTACTTCATTTAGTTCAACATCATGGGGATTAAATAAATAAAATTTCTGTGGTAGCAAAAAAGACTGTACCATATGTTTCATTCTGGTATTCAAATTGGTAAGCATACATTAGCAATCTATATACAGCTTGTGCGCAAACAGTTCCAAACTCAGGAATAACCAACACCTGCCAAAGTTTGTCATGAAATGAAGCAAGATCAATCAAGCGATCACCATGTTCTGAGTAGTAATAAATACCACCATTTCCACCAGTGGATGGATAGCTAAGAATATCCCCAGCCTATCAGATATAAAACACAGGAAATACATCTTCAAAAGCAAAAAGAAAATAATTTAAGAGATCAAAGTGCTATTGGATATAGAGCATCAAATAAAGGATTATAAAGACATTGTGCGTGTGTATTGCCATCTTACAGTAACCTTACACCGTATTTCATATTAGAAATGAACTGTGAAGAC
The DNA here is from genome assembly GCA_025175665.1 of Cinchona pubescens. Taxonomy (NCBI): domain Eukaryota; kingdom Viridiplantae; phylum Streptophyta; class Magnoliopsida; order Gentianales; family Rubiaceae; genus Cinchona; species Cinchona pubescens. Next base: position 650,148 of record JANKKI010000279.1, on the reverse strand, counting down.
TTCAATGTCGTTTTTGGAGATTTGAATTGGACAACTTCAAGCAATCCTAACACCTATATTCCAAATGGACTTTTACAAGAAAGGAGGCAAATGGGCAAATAGAATCTCAAGCTAGATTTTGTGTTCAAAGAATTAAAACAGTTACAAAGATTCCATGGAAAAAGAAATGCTATATGACTAGCCTGATAGAAAATTGGAGGCAACACAAACAAGACTTTAATACGATAATGCCCTTTCTTCGAATCTACCTCGGGCTTTGATTAGTTTACTAAGTACGAGTTTGGCAAGGTAGTCAAAGTAGTTACTGTTCAATAAAGATGCTTTTCCAACCAATAAGAACTGTCTTTTGCAATTATTAAACTTATAGATACTACATAATCTTATAAAGTAAAATCACGTGCCTTAAAGTGTGACTTCATGGGATTTGTCCTCAGCCCATGCAAGGTAAGTGCTCTCTCCTCTTTGTACCTTTTGTTCTTCAATTTTTTCCCAATTTTATCTGCTAATAGCCAAAGGACTGCTAATGCCATTTTCCCCCTACATTTATGCAGACGTTGGAAAATGTTTGGTGGAGCAAAACAAGATATTGAAAAGAATACATCAGTTGCCAACATATGAGTTTCTCAGGGAAGGACTACATGTCAGAGCTTATCCAAGAGTAAGAAGATCCATAGAGACCTTCCACTTACTTGGGATCTCCATGTAAGTTACAAAATTAAATATAACCCAACAAAAAAAGATTGCCCTTGAGCAGCTTGTACAAATATAGCAAGACATAGTTCCACAAATATAGGCGTGCTATGCGCAATTAGATATCAAAACTAAACAACTATAAAGTGACAATCTAAGAGATTTTGAACTAGATGCAAGAAAACAATCTGCCCTCCTCTGGAGGAGAATTCTTATTATATATAAGAAATACAAACTGATAAGCTAATAATCAGCCCCTAAATTAGCTAAACTATCATATACAAATCTGTCATACAGCTAGCATATCCTAATACAAGGAAAGAATATAAATGCTACCATATATATACAAATCTGTCTTATATTTAAGTGCAGAAAATGAATGCAGAAAATAAGCTATCAAAGCTGTAAAAAGGACGAAAACAAGGCATAAAATCTGCTGGCCTTAATTGCCAGCTAATTCCTTTGCACAAAATCTGCTAGCATTTGATTCCAGCTAATTCCTTTGACATCCCCCCTCAAATTGATGCGGGTAAATCTACAAGCATCAATTTGCTAACAAGGAAATTATGGCGCTGACGTGTCATAGATTTGGTGAAGAGATCTGCAATCTGTAGAGTAGTGGATATATGTGGCAGAGTAATAACTTGATGATCATATGCCTTCCGGATGGAATGACAGTCCACCTCTCATGTGCTTCGTCCTTTCGTGATAGACTGGGTTGGCTGCAATTTGGATCGCACTAGTGTTGTCCGCATGTAAGGGAGTGATGTTATAGATCATCACTGATGTCCTCAAGAAGTTCTACACGTCACGTCGATATTTCACATTAATTTCCATAGGAGTGTCAACAGATGTAGTGTTGGTGAGGCCACCTAAAGTAGGACGTCTTGTATAGAGACAGTTATACATCCATTAGATGTAGAGACCATGATTGAGATGCAGCAAGAGCCAGTATGGTTCGCACAGTTGTCATCTTGGCTACCGGTGCGAAGGTCTCATCATAGTCTAGACCATACTGTTGCTTGTTGCCAAGAACTACTAATCTAGCCTTGTAACGATCTATGGATCCATCAGGTCGAAGCTTTATAGAAAACACAAGCTTACTTCCAAGGGGTTTCACAGAGGGGGGACATGAAACAACATCCCAAGTCGATTTTCTTCAAGTGCCGAAATTCGTCAATAGCTTGTCGCCAACACTCATGCTCCATGGCCTGTTTATATGAGGAGGAATAGGAATAGGTGACCCCTTGGAAGTAAGCTTGTGTTTTCTATAAAGCTTCGACCTGATGGATCCATAGATGTGTATAAGAGGCTAGATTGTGGCTCTTGGCAACAAGTTCAACAGTAGGTCTAGACCTGTCTCTTATACACATCTTATGAGTTTGTAGAAGTAGAAAGACATATAATAAGAATTCTTGCGTCGCTGATACACCAAGAGAGGTTTAGAAGGTACAGAATCTGAAGAGTTGGTAAACAAGTGGTAAAACAGAGAATGACGAAGAAACAGGATCATGATGATTAGCAAAAATATTGATTTTCAAAAATGTCACATTTCTAGATATCCGAATACGATTTAGATGAGGATCATAACAAAGAAAACCTTTTGGTATACAATACCCTAGAAATGCACATTGAACTGATTGAGGTGTGAGTTTTGTGCGTTCATGGGCAGGAAGATGTACAAAACACACACAACCAAAGGTACGAAGATTAGAATAATTTGGAGTGCGACCAAATAATCGAGTGAAAGGAGAGACATGGTTCAATGAGGAAGAAGGCAACCTGTTAATGAGGTGTACAGCAGTGGATAGAGCTTCACACCAAAACCGAGAGGGCACAAATGACTCTAGTAAAAGGGTGCGAACAACATCAAGAAGATGGCGATTCTTTCTCTCCGCCCACCCCATTTTGTTGTGGGGTTGAAGGACAAGATCGCTGAGAAGTTATGCCATTAGTTTGTAGGAACTCCTGGAAAGAATTAGACATGTACTCACCCCCATTGTCAGAGCGAAGAATTTTGATTTGCGCAGAAAATTGGTTTTGAATATGTGCATAGAAAAGTTTAAAAACAGAAAATTCTTCTAGATGTGTATAAGAGACAATTCCCCCTAGATCCATGGCTGTCTCGACTAGAATCCTGTCTCTTATACACATCTAGATGTGTATAAGAGACAGATTGATGAGAACCCCACACATCACTATGTATCAAATCAAAAGACTCATGTACATTTGGTGTGTGAGGGAAATGGTAAAGTTTTACTTTTGCAAGACTCCGTTTCCAAGTCTTCTACTGAGGCAGAGTATCGGGCCATGTCTGCTGCATGCTCTGAGATTAAATGGCTAGACAGATTTCTTGCATAGCTTGGTTTCTCACAAGCTCATTCTTTCCCTTACATGCGGACAAGCGAGCTGTATGACAGATTTGTATATGATAGTTTAGCTAATTTAGGGGCTGATTATTAGCTTATCAGCTTGTATTTCTTACTTTAGGCCCCTTGCAATCATCTTCCCGATTGTTGATCCCGCACAATACAACCGATTTAGAAAATTCCACTTTATAATTATCGTCAACCAACTGACCAATAGAAATAAGATTATTTGTAAGGCTAGGAGAGACAAAAGCGTTAGTTAGAGAAGGAGATCCACTCACCAGTGGCTGTGATCTATCAGGTTCCGTCGCACATCTATACATTGTATGATTACCAGAGTCTCTTATACACATCTAGATGAGAATATTAGCCTTGTTGGTCATATGGTTAGTGGCCGTGGAATCAAAATACCAAGGAGATGACGTTGAGAAAGGTTTACCTGAGAGTCCTAAGGCAGAGAATGCAGAAATGATCATTTGTTGAATCATTTCAGGAGTTACAGGTGGAGCAGAGTAGTAGAAGCACTCGTGCTATGTTCGCAGATTGTCTGATCTGTTCAATTAAGTGTCATCACACATCAATTCAAGTTGTTCACCATTTCCCACTCACACACCAAATGTAGTTCAGTCTTTTGATTTGATACATAGTGACTGTCTCTTATACACATCTAGATGTGTATAAGAGACAGCCCTCGTACAGTAAAAATCGAAATAGAGAGACCGCCTGTTGAATAGTGGCTAATTCATGTTCAAGCTGAAATCTTGTTGTTGTGTTGGTGTAGAGTTTCTTCAAATAATTCCACATTCCAGCTGCAGTCTTAAAGGGTTGGAGATTCAAGATGATATTCGGATCCACAGATCCTGAATCCATGCCATGATTTGCTGGGATGTCATATTTATAAATAGAATGGGCATTCATTCTTTGTCTTTGTCCGGAGCAGGTTTGCTGCCATCAATATGTCCCCATAAATCTTTCCTTTGACAAAAATTTTGAAGTGAAATGCCCAAGCTGAGTAGTTATACACATCTAGATCCTTGTAGACTCATACTTGTCTGTGGCCATGATGCCGAGAGAACTTGATTAAGAATAAACAAGGACAAGGGACTCTACTAGGATTAGAATTGTCTCTTATACACATCTAGATCTTATAAGAGACAGCTCTGATACATATCACAATATTAGAGACCAAAACCCTTGCTGTAGTACTTATTATATATAAGAAATACAAACTGATAAGCTAATAATCAGCCCCTAAATTAGCTAAACTATCATATACAAATCTGTCATACAGCTAGCATATCCTAATACAAGGAAAGAATATAAATGCTACCATATATATACAAATCTGTCTTATATTTAAGTGCAGAAAATGAATGCAGAAAATAAGCTATCAAAGCTGTAAAAAGCATAAAACAAGGCATAAAATCTGCTGGCCTTAATTGCCAGCTAATTCCTTTGCACAAAATCTGCTAGCATTTGATTCCAGCTAATTCCTTTGACATAAAGAACAACAATATCTGCTTTAAAGACATCACCTAAATAGATAAGCTACGAACAAACACAAGCAGTTGAAGTTTTAGTGAGCTGATTCTTCTCTTTTTATTTTTTTGGAGTTAAATGATTACATAGAGTCCATAAGCATGCAAGTCTTACCTTGTACACATTTATTCAATCACAACGGAACAACCATAAAACTATCTTCTATGTACATTTTATTCTCGTAATCATAACAATACTGAAGAAAACGCCTCAAAAGGCACAGAAATTCAACATAAAATCATAAAAAAATTTCTCCAATACAAACTTCGCATTCGACGAATGCGAGCTCATTCAGATCATATTTATTGAATGCGAGGGCCCCTCTTACATAATTAACGCCCAAAACCATCCCCTTTGTAGAACAATTTCCTATTTCATCAGAAACAAATAAACCAAGCCTTATTCCCAGTACGTAGGGTCGGCTGCATGAATCCTGTTACGCCATTGCGCTCTGTCGTGGACCATATCCTCCTCAATTCTTAGATGTGCTATATCTTTCTTACAAGTTACCCACCAAGTATTTTTCAGTCTTCCCCTATCCCTCTTATGTTGACTACACTCTCTAAAATCTACTCGCCTAACAGGCACTTATACTGGACGTCTTAACACATGACCTAACCACCTTAAGCGTGTTTCTCTCATCTTCTCATCAATAGGTGCTACTCCAATCTTCTCACGAATATGCATCATTGCGTATCTTGTCCATCTTAGTGTACCCACACATCCATCTTAACATTCGCATTTTTGCTACTCTCATCTTTTGCTCATGTGTGTAATTCACTACCCAAAATTCAGACCCATAAAGCATCGTTGGCCTAATTGCTGTTCTATAAAATTTACCTTAAGTCGTAAAGGAATTTTTCGGTCGCATAATATTCCCGATGCCATTCTCTATTTAGTCCAACCCGCTTGTATTCGATATGTAACATCTTGATTTATACCACCATTACCCAAAAGAACTAATCCTAAATACCTAAAATTGTCACTTACGGGTATCTCTTGATACCCGATACTAACCCCTATTCTTTTCCTACGTGCACTCTTGCTAAACTTAAATTCCATGTATTCTGTTTTTGACCTACTAATTCTAAACCCTTTTGCCTCAAGTGTCTCTCTCCAAACCTCGAGTTTAGCATTATGATAGGAACTGATCATATAAGAACCATGTAATTCGACAGCTAAAAGCTTCAACCAACCACGCTCTCTAACAAAATAGGGGCAAGTGTGAATCCATATGAAATAAAAGTTACCCTAAAACTTAACCCTTTTTATATCATTAAAAAGCTAGGCTGTGTTCCAAAAGTATTGAACCAAAAACACCATGAAGCACAAAACAAAGCACAGGATTTCTAGGTATATCTATTAGACTACAGTTTCCCTGGTTTTGCTAGATAATAAGCCAAAACTCTCCCGTCCACAGAAAAGAAAAGCCATTTATTCACTCTTGAACAACTTGAATTGATGTGTGATGACACTTAATTGAACAGATCAGACATACTGCTCTATTCTTCACAGGCTGTTGAATAAAGTCATTGTCAAACAAGTCAAACACAATTGGGAAGCAGTGTCTGTACCCATAAGAATTTGAGCTTGACTGATATTTTCTTTCTCTTAAGCCAAACAAAACTAAAACAACGTAGACCAAGAGTGCAAGTCAAAGCATTCAAATTAGCCACAGAAAGGGATTTGCTAAAACAAGACTAACAAAGGAGGATAATTTAATGTTTCACAAGAAAATAACTGCATAATAGACAAAATGTTCAGAGTCTTGCGACAATTGGCACTAAATACAGATATTTAGGTGTTGGAATTACTATTATGCAGTACACTCATGTTCATTGATCAATATAAACTGATTAGGACAACTCAAATGAACTATCATGAACACTGGAAAAGATTAACAAGCATCAATTCAAAGCTGAAAAATAGTTTTACCATGCATTTATTGAAACACCCCAAGCCACGGCTGACCCAAAAACTTTTGAACCTAAAGTTTTAATCACCACTAGGCCAAAATGCTTAAGCCAATTTATTACTAGCCAATCACCCAGAGGATCATAAATCAATCCTATCTATTTCTCTCATTCAGCCCTGTAAGGCCTTTTCATCCTTGCAAGGCCCAATCCAGACCACACAACCGTGTGTAGGATTGTAGAGGTGGCTCGTACGAGCTCCTAACATCGATCTTAGCACTTAACCCCAAACAACACACTTAATTCACGCAATCACTTGCTTCATCACAGACCAATTTCACTGCCCAGACTTATTCTGTGTGCAAAAACCATACGAGGTTTCCATGAAACCGATCATATTGCATTGTACCAATTGTCACACCTTGGACTTGAGCTAATAACTTTCGAACCTAATCACTTACCAAAATTCTTTAGCAAAGTGACTAGTAACCATGACCCACAATATTATATATCAATCTTATCCATTTTCCGCAACATATGTGGGAACCTTTGGGGACTCGCACCCATTCTTATGAATCAGCAAAACTTGCAATTCATAATGTAACCCCATGGTAGAATCCGCCAACTTGAGAAGCTTTAGAAAATTTAAAAGGGTTAATATCTCACTTTCTTTTAATGATGAAACCCCTCGAAGCCCAGAAAATATTGCATTCTTGCAAAGCAAAAAAACACATAAAAAGAAAAGGAATGAAAGATTAACAAGCAGTATGGTGTAGAAATTGCTAGACAAGTCATCCAGCTCAATAACTGATAGATAATGACATCTTATTTAATATCTAGCAATGTATGACTACAAAACTAGCTTCCACAGCACTATTCAAAGTGAAAAGAGCTCGATTGCAACAACTTGACAGAAAAAAGGATAATAGGAAGAAAACATCAGGGGGTATTTGGATTAGTGAAAAGGAAATTGAATTGTTATAACCTTATGAAGAGAGCAGCCCGAAGAGCCTGATTGTTATTCCTCTTGAGGAGTGGAGCAACAGCAAATGTATCTCTAGGTGCTGTCAAGACAACAATCAAATTAAGAAAACAAAAATCACTATTGGAGATAAAGCTAAATAAGAATGGCTAGTATCCAATTTGAACTTATATCGACATGACAGTATGTACCTTCAGAAAGAACTGATATTTCTTGGTACTCATAAAGGAGCTACCCAAACAAAACAACTGAATATGAGCAACAGAAGTAGAGAACTATCAAAAAAATCAAATTTCAATAGGAAGTTATAATGTACAACTGACCTGAAAGACCAGATTTATGAACAATGCATAAACGTCAGGTTTTGAAACCTTTTCCAAGACATCAAGAATGACCTTCAAGAAACTAAGGAGTCACAATGGAAGCAAAAGTAAGAATCAGAAAAGGAAATTAAAGAAAACAGAGAAGATAACAAAGTGTTCAATTAAGCACACCATGCCGCCTCCTGTAGTGAAATTTTGGCTGAAACACGGTCCTCTGAACTCAGTTATCAAGATCAAACTTGAAAACATAGCATTCTGAATTAGGCCTGCCCAAGTCAGCAGGTTCTCTCGATTAAGTTCCTGTTACACTGAAAAGAGAAGGTATGAATGAAGCCGATGAATAATACTTATAACACTGATAACAGACATCATACTTCAACGAGTTTGCAGCAGTTAATCTATTTATGTGTTTAACTCAAGAAATCAAACAGATCCAATGAATTTGCATCAAGATTCATGTGCTGTTACAATGGCCAATCAAATCGCAACTCTACCATTTAACACATCATTTGTGCTGTTGCTGCTCCAAGGGTAATAACACCATACGCATTGATATGATGCAGATGATGAATTTTAACTTCTTCAAGATTCCAAGTTTAAATAAACTTCAAACTTATGCTGGCCCTGTACAAAAATTCCCCAACAAACTTTTCCAACACCTACATGATATGGAAATTACATATATGTAAGAAATTCGTTAGCACAACCCACAAAAAGAAGGCCAATCCACAGGTCCATTGGTTGATAAATTGGAAATTTAACAATGTCAGGAAAACACGTCATCCCGAAACACAATGGCTACTTTTCACTGATTAGTTGCCAAAAATCTAGGTGAGTCGCCTTTGCAAAAAAAATGCTGCAGAAAGCAATTTTCTGTTTATTTCAGCTGAAACTACAATGTAAAAGCAACTAAGTTAACCAGTAATCTTTTCCATGTACTTCCACATGCAATGTGTCAAAGGCCAAAAAGGGGAGGAGAAGAATATACAACAAAAACATAACAAGCTAGTGTCTTGCATTTCTGCACATAATATCAGGTAAAGCCTGCTGACGAGGCCTTGCCCTCACAATAGTCTCTCATCATTGTGTCTAATCCATTCTGAAAGTTTCCATGGTTTTTGTCGTTTCCATTTGAACTGCAATAGCCACTGATGGTGACTCCTCTTCCACCTCCATAATTTCCCACCTTGCCCTACCACTGCCAATTTCTTCATTGATAACTGCCTAATTGGCATCATCTGTAAACCATAACTATACTTCATGAGCAAACCAAGCAAATGAATAGTAAAACTGGTAAATAAAAGATGCAGAAAAGCAACCTTTAGAGTTAGATCCATGAAGGCAATTGACTCTGTGACTGAAGCATCAGGAATGCTGTATACTTGAGCTGTTTCGGAGCTGGCATAGAGATTGGAGACAGAGGTCTGACTGCTCATCTCATCAGCTAAGTGCTTGTTAGAGTTAGCCTGATCATTAAGAAATATTCATGAGCAAAAATCTGCTCAACAGAATACCAGAAACAAAAGGAGATGGAAAAGAGAAAGTGGTAGAAACCATTTCAGGTTGCATGAACTGTTGCACAAATTGAAAACACGAGGCCAACAAGTTTGAGTGAAGTCAAAATCAGCTCCATAAAATGAGGTGATCCAAGTGAAGTCAAAATCAGCTCCATCAAAAGAGGTGATCCATAAATATACTTTGTATTCCGTCACCTCTTTTAAGTCGAGAAGCTTCTTATTCCTCTGTTGGAATGAACCCTAATGGAGAGTATACAGCAGCATTACACATGGAATGAAGAACAAAATGAAACTAATACAAGAATATGGAAGCTTATGGGCGGCGGTGTTGCTAATCCATTAGCAACAACTTGCTCTCTCAATTTGAGCTTCTTCTCTGCTTCCTTTCATCTAATTTCAGTTTGTCGCAACAAAAGTACAAGTTCTTTCTGTAAGAAAGTAAATCAGATATAACGCAGCGGAATTTAAAATTTTTACTTTCCTATCACGGATCACCTTGACAGTTAATTTATGCGTAGTACAAGAAAAGTATCGAGATTGTACCTTAAAATTGCAGTAAAATCTCCAATATGTTTGGGAAGTCGATCCACAAGCCGCACAGGTGTCCGGCCTCTAATGGTATCCACACAGATAATTAAATCAGGAATCTTCACAAGATTGATTAACCCAAACCACGGAGTTAGCTCCTAAATTATTTCTCCCTTATTTCTCAAACGTGACTCTCACGATTTAAAAAGGAATATTTGTTGGCTTTTTTTTCTTCTCCAAAAACGTAAGTACTAGTCCTTCCAATAGTACTACTTCCTTTTATATATATATTATAATATATCATATATATAATAATATATAATCCCAATCAAATTGGGTTTAAGGAATTAGAAATTCTAATCAATTTGGGTTATGGGTATATCAATAATTATAAAACCATTAGGACTCCTTATATGTCTTACATTTATGAGAAATATTTAAAACTGTCTATAATTAAACCCAAAATTAATTTATCTCATAAATTAACCCATAAGTATCTCATACTTATCAAATCATTTTAATCTCGAATTAATTATCCTTAAGTGTGTGACCCTTTAGGTTCCCAATCACGTTGGTAATAAGTATAAATTATAATCCTAAATTAATTAGGATTAGATAAATTAAACACCTTTAATTTATCATTAATTCTCCAATTAATTAATTTACACTTATAGATCAAGATTGGCTTCTAGCAAAGCATCATGACCACCCAAGTGTTGAGATATGTCAAGTGGTTCGACATCACCCATCCGTGACTAGTTCTCCTGTAATTAATATCCTTTCACCAACCTATATCCCGATTAATTCAAGAATACAGATGTAATGCCAACTCTTATCGAATTAATCAAATTTTACTTCTTACCAAAATACAACTCACTTGAAATAGATTTTAAGACACTCTTAAATCTATTTCCACTTTGCGCAAAGATTTCCGAATCGTATTTCAAGAAGTGGCCATACTGGGATATACTCTCCTACTATACTCTTATACACATCTATAGTGATTGGGTTGGATGCCATGATGATATGATCCACAACAAGATAAACTCATGACCTCAAGTCAAAGCGACCATTACACTACTATCACAAAGAGATTAATCCACCGGCATTTAAATAATAATCCGTGTGGAATGCTCTTCCGATCTATCCGATGCACTTATTCTTAATAATTTTCCAGTTAATATGTGCTAGTCTACTAGTGTCATACTGTCTAGACAGGATATACACGAATAAAATATAATTACATCATAACTCCTTAAGATTTTATGTATAAATATTTTATTCGTTAAATGCCATATTACAAAATATACATAAATATAAAAGCGTAATTTATCCCTAAAATTAATTGGCTTTAGGGCATACACTAACAAACTCCCACTTGCACTAAAGCCAATAATTCATGTGCTTAATGAAGGAGACCGAATGAGTTAACATGACTCTCATGTTTCTTCCGGATCAAGTAGTTTGTGGCTAACTAGGAGTGGTTCCGTGGGATCTTCTCTATCTTTACTTCATTTCTATCAATGATCTCTCTAATCAAATGATAACGCCGTAATACATGTTTAGATCGCTGATGAGACCTGGGTTCCTTTGCTTGTGCAATAGCTCCATTGTTATCACAATACAAGAGTATAGGATCACTAATGGAAGGAACCACTCCTAGTTAGCCACAAACTACTTGATCCAAACAACCTCCTTTGCTGCTTCTAAAGCTGCAATGTATAAGGCTTCTATTGTAGAATCAACAATCATGCAACTTTTGGAACTGTTTCCTTAACTTATCAAACCGCCGGTAAGATGTTAATACATATCTAGGAATGGAACTTGCTATCATGCCCTACGTTGCACAATTCTTAAGTACTTAAGAATATTCTTGACTGTCATCCAATGACCACTCCCTGGCTTAGATTGAAATCTGCTCGTAACACTTAGAGCATAGGAGACATCGGGTCTTGTACATAGCATAGCATAATTATAGAACCTATAGCCGGAGCATATGAGATCCTTTTCATGCTATCTCTTTTGACATCTGTCTTAGAACACATGTCTTTAGAAAGGTACACACCATGAGACATTGGTAAGTAACCCTTCTTTGATTGATCCACGCTAAACCTCTTTAGCATCTTATCTATGTACGTTGATTGAGTAAGACCAAGCAACCTCTTAGATCTATCTCTATAGATCCTCATTCCTGATTGGTTCATCCACGTCCCTTTGATAAAATCAAACTCACTGGGATTATTCATCAAAACTGATGTTCCAAGTGTGTATGACAATAGAGGTATGGACCTTAGTCGAGCTGCCTACGTTGATTAAACCCAGAAGGGTTCATATGCTTCGGCTATAGGTTCTATAATGTATGCTATGCTATGTACTAGACCCTGTCTCTTATACATCCATTTGCCAAATCTCATAATCATAATATGCAGCTATCGCAAGTAAAATTCGAATAGATTTCAGCATTGCAACTGGTGAAAAGTTTCATCAAAGTCAACTCCTTGTCTTTGTGTATAACCTTTTGCGACCAATCGCGCCTTATAGGTAATCACATTACCATCCATGTCGGTCTTTCTCTTAAAGACCCACTTGCACCCTATGGGTTTAATCCCATTAGGTGGATCGACTAAGGTCCATACCTTATTGTCATACATGGAATCTATTTCAGATTTCATGGCTTCTAGCCACTTCTGAGAGTCCATTATCAGATAATACTTCTTCATAAGATATAGGTTCATCATTCGTAATGATTAATACATCATTGTACCCACTTACAAGAAACTCAAATTTCTTTGGAGCACGACGTATCCTAGTAGTCCTACGAAAAGTTTGTGTATCAATAGCTTCATCCTCAATCAAATCATCATGTGATTGAAACTCTTGTTCCATTTGTTGATTAATACCATATTGTGTTTCTTGAACTTCTTCAAGATCTATTTTGCTCCCACTTGCCCTTTCAAGAATAAACTCTTTTTCTAGAAAGACGGCATGTTTTGAGACAAACACCTTTTGCTCAAATAATGTACATAGAAATAATATCCAAACGTCTCATTTGGATATCCCACAAATAGGCATTTATTTGATTTAGGTTCAATTTTATCAGATTCTACCCTCTTCACATAAGTAGGGCAACACCAAACCTTCAAGTATGAAAGTTTAGGTTTCTTTCCAAACCATATCTCATACGGAGTGGAATCAAGATGTTTTGGGGCATTTTACGTAATTAACTGATGGAACATGATTTAGTAAATGATAGGCAAACCTAAGAGCATATAGACATCTAGATTGTATGGAGACTAGGTTGAAACCTAATCATTGATCGAATTACATCTAGTAGTAATTCGACACGTCTCTCGATACACCATTGAGTTGTGGTGTATAAGGAGGAGTCCATTGAGGTAGAATCTCATTCTCCTTAAGATAATCTTGAAACTCTTGGTTCAAGTATTCCCACCTCGATCCGATCAAGTATTTTAATACTTTTACCAAGTTGTTTTTCAACTTCATTCCCGAATTCTTTGAACTTAATCAGGATTCAGACTTATACTTTAGATAAGTATACATGACCATATCTAGAGTGATCATCCGTACTCTTAATGAAGTATATAAAACCTCCTCTAGCATGAATTGACATAGGACCACAAACATCAGTATGTATTAGCCCCAACAATTCACTAGATCTATCACCTTTCATCTGCTAGATGATTTGGTCATTTTACCAAGTAAACAAGATTCACATATGTCATATGATTCATAATCAAATGATCCCAAATAACCATTGTAATGTAATTTGGAAATGCGTTTCTCATTTATATGATGAAATCTACGATGCCAAAGGAAAGATTATTTCAAATTATCAATATAAGCCTTACAGATCCAATTTCAGTGCCCTTCGTTTCCACAATAGTAACAATTACCCTTGACTTTATCCTTCTTGATCACATGTGTTGGTTTTAACCCAGACTTGGCTTTCATAAAACCAATCTTGGATTTCTTTTTCTTCTTATTAGAAGAATCAACACTACGAATAAATTAAACTTTTCCTTTTTACATTACAATGGTTATTTGCTGTCTCTTATACACATCTAGATGTGTATAAGAGACAGATGTAAGACATATTAGGAGTCCTAATACTAATTGAATTGCTATCAAGATCCTCTCGCCATCTTACAACGGAATAGCTCTTTAGAGGTCTCATACCTCTCATTCAGAGTAAAGGACTAGTACATTAACTTGAGATGTATAATCACAGAGTGAGCATCCATATTGTCATGCTGTTTCTGCAATTCAGAACTCATAAAGGCCAACATGATACAAGAGGCAGATCATTATCCTCTATGTGCTTACGATAAGATTCTGAACTGCTTCATCAGCATCATCCGCTGGGACATCAGGAATATGTTGATCAAGAACATAACCAATTTTCTCCATGAAAGAACAATTCGGAAGTCTATGATGCAAAGGTTACGAGATTGTAAGAGTTTGTTAGGATATAAAATGGGACGTAAATTGACGTTATTACTCATATTCTACAACACATAAATAAAGATAGTATAAGTATTTGTTATTTATGCATAGACAAAACCAAAATATAATATGGACTTTCTTTTAATTTGGTTTTGCTCCCACTATTTTATAGAGAATTCAAATCAATAACCCTCACATATTGATTCGGGAGCTATCACATATAGTGGGCTAGGATCCCATCTAATTATTTTGATCTTGGGTTTACCCAACAAACCAAAATAATTTCGAAAGGTAGGTAACTCTTACCAATTACAACTCTTTGTAATTCCTAGATAGTTAGGTATCAACTCTTTGATAGACAAACACATCTGATCGAACATGACACAATAGAGGATTGTGTATAAGAGTACCCAACAATTATATGCCTCCGTTAAGTCATGCCCATTATTCAGAGATCTCATCTCATAGCTCAAACATGTCCAACGTAGAGTAACCTTGGATTAGCCCAACAAGTTAAATCTAAGAAGAACTCTCGTTTGTTGCTATAATAATGGAAGACAACTTATTTACTGACTTAATATTAATTTGAGGGATTTTCTTTTATTTATTTTATTAGGTCTCATCATTTTTCATGCAATATTATCATATCATCATATAATAAATAAAACATGCATATAAAACCATGGATGATTATGAACTTTTACTAAACTAGTTTCCTTGAGTCACGAAGGAAACTAGGTGGTCAAATTCTAAGGGTAATCTTCAACTCTTGAAAATTTCCTTCTAGGTTGCACTTTTCCGCCGTCTCCATCATCTTGTACATTACAAATGTAATTCTATCTAAACATTTTAGATATTCAATCCTATCCCTAACCTACATCTATGTACATTACATGATTGGTTAAGAAATCTCGAGTTACATTCGAGGGATTGAGATGAGAAAAGAATTACATTCGAATAATAGAAAGGCAGACACGCAGCCCTATTTTAAAATTTACACCATTGAATTTGAACCATATGAATCAAACACAATCAAATTGGTCTTAAGTCCATAATCATCCATCATGCAATTAAATAATTCAATAATTAAATAAAAGCATAAATCCGTATTTAGTATCTAATCATGAATCACTATATTTCATAATTTCAATCTAATTGAAATTATCAATTTTGAAGTAATTATTTATAAAAAATATTTTATGGAGAAATTATTATTTCCTAATCGTATTAGAAAATAATCCTTTAAATGATTAGAATTTCAAAAATTATATTCGAAACAATTTCTAAACAATTTTTGAACATTTATTAAATTCCTGTCTCTTATACACATAATAAATGTGTAAAAGAGACAGGTTAAATTATTTTTAGCGACAGTTATTTAATAAATATTTTCAAAAGTTTTATACTTTCTAAATTTTAATCTAATTAAAACAAAGAAAGTTTCTAAATCTTGTCAATTAATTTTAAACAACAATTGTCAAAAATTAATTGGTGATTTCAAAAATCAAAATTTAGAAAAACCTGTTGTATGAAAATATTAAATAACTGTCGCTAAAAATAATTTAACTTATTAAATACTTTTAGCGACAAAATCCACATGTGTCACTAAAAGTGACTAATGCAATCTTCTTCAATTGAATACCCGTGAATTTGCGTGAATCAAATTCACGGGTCCTTCAATAGTCAAGATGACGTCATCTTGAATTCAAGATGATGTCATCTTGATTGCCTGACCCGTGATCAAATTCACGGGTCCCACCTTTTTTTTTTTTTTTTTTTAAAATTTTTTTATAAATAAAATTCAAAAATTCATATAGTTTGAATAATTCAATATTCATGACAACTAAATACAACTACATCATAAATTAAATCAAGGGTGGCTCTGATACCACTGTAAGAAAGTAAATCAGATATAACGCAATGAATTTAAAATTTTTACTTTCCTATCACGGATCACCTTGATTAATTTATGCGTAGTAAGAAAAGATCGAGATTGTACCTTAAAATTGCAAGAAAATCTCCAATATGTTTGGGAAGTCGATCCACAAGCCGCACAGTGTCCGCCTCTAATGGTATCCACACGATAATTAAATCAGAATCTTCACAAGATTGATTAACCCAAACCACTGAGTCTAGCTCATATGTGCTGTCTCTTATGAAAAATCTTTCTGGTTTCAAGATTTAAAAAGGAATATTTGTTGGCTTTTTTTCTTCTCCAAAAACGTAAGTACTAGTCCTTCCAATAGTACTACTTCCTTTTATATATATATTATAATATATCATATATATAATAATATATAATCCCAATCAAATTGGGTTTAAGGAATTAGAAATTCTAATCAATTTGGGTTATGGGTATATCAATAATTATAAAACCATTAGGACTCCTAATATGTCTTACATACTAACTCCTAATATTTAAAACTTATTATAATTAAACCCAAAATTAATTTATCTCATAAATTAACCCATAAGTATCTCATACTTATCAAATCATTTTAATCCTGAATTAATTATCCTTAAGTGTGTGACCCTTTAGGTTCCCAATCACGTTGGTAATAAGTATAAATTATAATCCTAAATTAATTAGGATTAGATAAATTAAACACCTTTAATTTATCATTAATTCTCCAATTAATTAATTTACACTTATAGATCAAGATTGGCTTCTAGCAAAGCATCATGACCAGCCCCAAGTGTTGAGATATGTCAAGTGGTTCGACATCACCCATCCGTGACTAGTTCTCCTGTAATTAATATCCTTTCACCAACCTATATCCCGATTAATTCAAGAATCAATATGTAATGCGATAAGAGTTCGTCATTAAATCATCCTTTAGACATACCATTAGATGGTCATGTGAGACATGAAAGACACTCTTAAATCTATTTCCACTTTAAGATTTCCGAATCGTATTTCAAGAAGTAGCCATACTGGGATATACTCTCCTACTATAAGGAGTGGTGAATCCTCTATTGGTCATATCTTATCTTCTCATGATTCATATTATACCCGAACTCTACAGTATGTGCGACTCATTAAGAGTAACGACTAATAGAGCCAAAGAATAATAATCCACAACAAGATAAACTCATGACCTCAAGTCAAAGGACCATTACACTACTATCACAAAGAGATTAATCCACTGGCATTTAAATAATAATAACGTGTGGAATACTCTTAGCGGATCAATCCGATGCACTTATTCTTAATAAGCATCCACATACTCTTATGTGCTAATCTACTAGTGTCATACACTACGATTAGGGATATACACGAATAAAATATAATTACATCATAACTCCTTATGATTTTATGTATAAATATTTTATTCGTTAAATGCCATATTACAAAATATACATAAATATAAAAGCGTAATTTATCCCTAAAATTAATTGGCTTTAGGGCATACACTAACACTTTCAGCTACTCCTTCATTTCCTTGATTTCAATTTCCTTGTCCCACAATTGCGACCTATTAATAGAGTAAAACTAACTATGTGTGTTTTGACGGGGGAATTATTATAATCTGCAAAACCCAAATGCCCAAAGGAGATATTTTATTGAAGGGTAAGAGATTTCAGACTCCCACCCAAAAGAAGGGGCAGAATCGGCACAAAAGCCAAATCTAGAAAAGGTAGAAATAAACCTTACATCTCCAAGAGAATTAAAAGGTAATGGAGCAAGCTTTTGGCATCTCGCATTGATCGTAATTATGAGATGCTTAGCATGTTCTCAAAAGAAGCAATTATTGCCCATTTTTGCATTTGGTGACATTGCAGCCTCCCTGAACCCAAGAAGATGTATAGAGCTTAAACTCTCAACAGGATAGGTGCAACAATTCAACATTATAGCCAATAAATGTCAAGCAAACAGAATCAAATGATGGACAAAAGCTAACATACAAGCAACTTTGAGACAAAGGGAAAAAATCCATGCCTTGAAAAACCATTTTTGGCTGTTGGAGGGCTCATTCCTTTCAATGCAAATTTATCTACTTGTCTCAAGACAGCCAACTCTTCTGCCAATGCAGCTCTTCTGCAGATGAGGAAATAAGGGACCAAATGAATGAGAACTTAAATTCCACAAGAAGGAATACATAATGCCAGAACAACACCATGATTGAAGTGATACATACACTTGACCCTGCTTCTCATACTCATGTACTTCGGGAACATTCACCAGGACTTGAATTCTAGCTCGTGGTCAAGCCAGCGTTGCAAGGATTTCTCATTGCCCTGCATATAATACTTAGTATGACCTAACATAAACTATTGCCAAGTTACACATGCAAAGGGCAAAGTTTTGCAATATCCTGCCCATTGGAGCCAGTTCCATTGCTAGTCACTGCAAGACTAACAAAACCAGTGATTAGAAACCAGAAAGCAATTTTCACATATGAAGCAAACTTGCACTAAAGAAGCACTCTCATTCTGTTAACCAACAGACGTTCCACCAGAACAGTACATACATAAATTCCCAATTCTTTGGATACTTCTTCTGCTATGTATTTACTTCTATCAAGAAAACAAGAGATAAAGTCAACAAAAAAAAAAAAAGGTTATACTCTAGCCATACTACCCACGAACTGAAGGATTTACAAGCGTCTAGCAACTCATTTTTGGCTCTTGGAGGGCTCATTCCTTTCAATGCAAATTTATCTACTTGTCTCAAGACAGCCAACTCTTCTGCCAGATCATGCAGCTCTTCTGCAGATGAGGAAATAAGGGACCAAATGAATGAGAACTTAAATTCCACAAGAAGGAATACATAATGCCAGAACAACACCATGATTGAAGTGATACATACACTTGACCCTGCTTCTCATACTCATGTACTTCGGGAACATTCACCAGGACTTCTAGCTCGTGGTCAAGCCAGCGTTGCAAGGATTTCTCATTGCCCTGCATATAATACTTAGTATGACCTAACATAAACTATTGCCAAGTTACACATGCAAAGGGCAAAGTTTTGCAATATCCTGCCCATTGGAGCCAGTTCCATTGCTAGTCACTGCAAGACTAACAAAACCAGTGATTAGAAACCAGAAAGCAATTTTCACATATGAAGCAAACTTGCACTAAAGAAGCACTCTCATTCTGTTAACCAACAGACGTTCCACCAGAACAGTACATACATAAATTCCCAATTCTTTGGATACTTCTTCTGCTATGTATTTACTTCTATCAAGAAAACAATGAGATAAAGTCAACAAAAAAAAAAAAAGGTTATACTCTAGCCATACTACCCACGAACTGAAGGATTTACAAGCGTCTAGCAACTCATTTTTGGCTCTTGGAGGGCTCATTCCTTTCAATGCAAATTTATCTACTTGTCTCAAGACAGCCAACTCTTCTGCCAATGCAGCTCTTCTGCAGATGAGGAAATAAGGGACCAAATGAATGAGAACTTAAATTCCACAAGAAGGAATACATAATGCCAGAACAACACCATGATTGAAGTGATACATACACTTGACCCTGCTTCTCATACTCATGTACTTCGGGAACATTCACCAGGACTTCTAGCTCGTGGTCAAGCCAGCGTTGCAAGGATTTCTCATTGCCCTGCATATAATACTTAGTATGACCTAACATAAACTATTGCCAAGTTACACATGCAAAGGGCAAAGTTTTGCAATATCCTGCCCATTGGAGCCAGTTCCATTGCTAGTCACTGCAAGACTAACAAAACCAGTGAGGTTAGAAACCAGAAAGCAATTTTCACATATGAAGCAAACTTGCACTAAAGAAGCACTCTCATTCTGTTAACCAACAGACGTTCCACCAGAACAGTACATACATAAATTCCCAATTCTTTGGATACTTCTTCTGCTATGTATTTACTTCTATCAAGAAAACAAGAGATAAAGTCAACAAAAAAAAAAAAAGGTTATACTCTAGCCATACTACCCACGAACTGAAGGATTTACAAGCGTCTAGCAACTCATTGAGCCTCTTAGTAGCCATTGCAGCCTCCTCTGTCTTTCTTTGAAGAACCTGCAATGAATTTTTGTAAATAAAGTACAGAAATCAATTTCCTCAATATGGATATCCAACATAAAAACATGCTTATAGTTACAATATAAGAATTCAAATATAAATTAAGGTAGCCCATGATAAGGCCTAATATACGCTTAGAGAAAATCAAAGATACAAACTTTTCTTTCCGTTAAATTTCAAATGTCTCATCACTTGACAAATTTGGGCAAAAAATCAGCATATATAAGTATCTGTTTTATATCATGAACTTCATGGCTTGAACTAAAGATTAAGTATTTAGCCAGTCCGAAGAACTTGTAAGAGACATTCATTATCTACTTAAAGATTTAAAAAAGTGAGAAAATTTAAATGAGCAATACATTGAACACCAATATCTCAGTCACTATTTATAATATTGCACTTCTGTTGACAAACAAATAAAATATCTGGATTACATTAAATTGGCATCAAATTCGTTTTTAACACAAAATGAGATCTTACTATTTTCTCAAGCTGATTCAGAGCTTGCAGTTTGTGCCTTTCATACTCATTCCGTCTCCCCTCTTTCTTCAGCTGAAGTTGTATAAATATTGCATACAAGTAAAACAGGTACAATTTGAAGATATAAACGCATGAAACCAAAAAAGCAATCAGTGTAACTTTCACAAGCACAAATGTAAAAGCAGCTCACGCCATTACATTATAGAAATGTGGGGACATATAACCAGCAGTCCAGTTTGAGCAATACCTGCAAGAGTTCTTTTTCTCGAGATGCCCTCCACTGTCGAAATTGTTCTGCCTCTTGTTTAATCTTTGCTGTAATTGGACCTTTAATTCAAGAAAATGTGGGTCAGTCTAGCTCTTAAAATAAAAAATGACGAGAAAAGAAAACAAAACGAACAAGTGCAATTCAACCATCTGAGCCTTAATGAATTGTATTTCGTCTTGTAGTCATTTTGCAGCTTCGTCACTCTTTTGTTTTTGCTTTAAAAGTTGAACCAGGATCTCTTGCTTCTTCTTAAGATCTTGAATCTGTTGACCATATTTTTGAAATGTTTTCATAGCTAGATACTGATGAAATTTAATTAGCTTCTGAATCAAAAAGAAACAGCATCTTAGTCAACAAACTATGATCTGTGCTCCAAGGGATTTTAGCTTCTGGGTGTGCATGTCTTGCAATTTTTGAGCCTGTCCAAGTTAGCAGCAAGATTTTCAACTTCTGTCAATAATCGGTCATATCCTTTCTTGCTGCATCCATAGGAGAAAGACAAATAATCAGTTTCATGGGTTTAGGATGACATTGTGCACGATTGATGTGATTCAGTAGTCTTTTCACCTGAACGATCCTTTCTCTTCCTCAAGTTCGATAATCTATTTACCAAAATGTCATTTAAGATGCACTGCATTTAATCCTCCAAAAAGTTTCATCTCGGACTGCAAAACTCATTTGAAGGTATCATAAGAAAAAGCCATCATCTCATGAACTAGTTCAAACTAAATGTACAAGAGTAGAGTATGATCGTCACAACTTGAATACTTAAAACATTACAAAAATAAATGTAATGGAGAATATCATCATATATCAACTCCAATGGAACTCAATTTGATGACAACAGAATAGCTGAATGTCAAGCAACGTTCATTGTTATATGAAAATTATAAACTATTGATGTTAACATGACAAAAAAAGGAATTCAATATCTTCACAATGTCTCGTACACAGACAAAGTGAAAATGCAAATTTTAAGTTACCATAGCCATCATCCAAACTAATGAAGGCAGGATAATAATACATGCCCCTCCCCACCCCCTTCCCCTAAGTAAAACTACAAAGAGAGAAAAAGAAATAAGGAAAAAGAATCTAATATTATCAACACTAAAAATAAACAAGGAAATAGATCCTAAAAGTGTCAAGACAGGACCATCTACATATACCCAACAGAAAATGTATTAAAAAAAAATTAAAAATTGACAAAGACACTTGTATTGCCTCTTGCCAATTTATAGGCCAAAATGGCATTAATAAATAGAGAGGTACCTCCTTTTGTTCTAAGCGTTAATTTAGCTCATTCAACTCTTTTTCCATATAATCTTGAAGAAGGGTAAACTCCTACTCCTTGGCTGATTCTTCATCAATATCTCTAGTATCACCTGTCACCATGGGAACCCCAAAAGAAATTAGATTGCTGGTCTAAGTAGGAATAAGTGAAGAACATGAACTTAACCATTCATTCGCTCTGAACATCATTTTTAGAGTTTAGACCTTATAGACCAAGAGAAAAGGGGAATTAGTGCCAAGTTACTTCAGAATACAAGAAAGATCATACCAATTTCACTCATTTGATAGTCAGATGACTCCATACTCTGCAAGCCCCTTTTAAGACCTTCGCCTTTTAAAGAGAATGAGTTAGACAACTGGAAAATAAGGTACGGATTTATGAGCAAAGCTAAGTAAAACAGTTTTATAGCAAAAAAAGAGAACATCATTTGAGAAAAGAGAAAGCAGAAAATAGCTACAAATAGATGAAAACATATGATCTCAATTGTATACCTTAGCATTTGTTTCAATTGCTCAGTCACAACAAGATTAACCAAATCCTGTCAAAAAAAATTTCAATGCCACCAAGACAAAAAGTTAACACAGGCATCTTGAAAAGCTAAATTGTCATCACGACTACATAATTCAGCATTATTCGAAGGAACTTAACAAATTTCTATATAATTTAAACTTCATGAAATGACAAGATAAGAGAAGTTAGCAGTTAGAGAACTTTCTGGTGCAATAACTAATCGATAGCTTTTTCCTCCAATATTTCTCAAAACATAGAATGTGAATCAAATCCGAACACAAATACTAATTGATGCTGTCACTTACAAATGAAGCTGGCCTCCTGCAGATTCAATAGCCTCTGGATCTATAACTTTTGAAAGTTAAACAATAAATGTTTAGCTTCTTCGTATTACCAGAGAGTTACATTAATATTAACCAAACAACAGATAAAATTATAAGGATATAGTAAAATAAGTAAATTAAAATCCAGAGAATATGAGAACCTGTTTGAAGGGCAGTATGCACAAATAAAGGACCTAAAGAGCTGCCACCAATACCAATAGCAACAACATCTTTCAATGGCTTTCTCCTACATACAATGTACAAAGGTTATTTACCATTTACATATTATATGCTATATGAACATGACTTGGAGAAAAAAGATAAACGGATATTACCCAAGCCACTGCAGACGCTCTCAGAGAACTCCCTGATCCATATTATCAAACTCCAAACATCAGGAACCACACTCTTCCCATCACTGTTAATGACTGCATCCCTAGGAGCACAGAGTGCTACATGAAGGACAGACCGATTCTGTGTTGTTTATCTCAAGGTGCAGCCAAGCTACCCTAAGTCATTACTTAGGCAGATATATGAAAATTATCCAGAAGACACATGCTGAAAATTCTGATTTCCACAAAAAAAAATTGTTTTTTAAGTTCAGATTGAATTTATTTCAATGTAGCATTATCACTTAATACGTACAGATATGTTGCAGGAGATTTATCTATGAAAACAAATGTATAAAGTAGCTCCTACAGTGGTTACTTGAGGCCTAAATTGACTATATAAAGACAAATAAATAAGAACCTTACCCGCACCCCATTGAACATCCGGTTAATCTTTTCTTTAACATCTGCAGCCTGCATTATGCAAAAACAGAAAGTTTTTTTTTAGTACATTGCATATAATTTATCTAACCAAAAGAGAAATGGTTTCAAATCTAGAGATGTGATTCACCTCAGCTATACTGAAGAGCTTGTTCAGGGTGCCAAGTGTAGCTCCTTGCCTCGAATACTCAAGCAGGTTACAATTCAACACACTGTAAATAATTTTTATGAGGAAAAAAAACAACAAATCACCTATCAAACAGCAGTAACTTCTTAAAACAGCTTATTTACACGTATCCATAAAGCATCATTGACTTGCAACAATCAGTGTCAGTCAACAAATCACGCATGGGCCTGCAGCAGATGCATTTTATTATTATAATCCAAGTTATCAAATAGTACAAAAATTAAGAAAAATGTGTCAATGTATATAAGATAATCTCACTACCTTAAAGTCCTACCATGGTTCGGGTATCAGAAATAACAGCTGAAGAAGCTATCTCTGTATCAATTTCAAATCACTTTATTATGACTATAGAATCCCTTGAATCATGAATTACACACTCAATTATTTTTTTAAAAAAAATAAAAACATAACAAATGTTATCCTGGTATCAATGTTCCAGAATTGAGAATTGTCAATAAGAACAGCAGAGGTGGTATGTCAGATTAATAACATCTCAACTTGTCAATATCAAAAAATTATCAAATAAACAAAAAGAGAAATTCCACCTCTTAGCAGAAACAAGTAAGTGAACACAGTCAATTTCATTGAGATGGAGAGATCATCACCGAGTTTATGCGCCTGAAATTTCAACAAGATGGGTAATGTTTAATCAAAAGGCTGAACAAAAAAAAAAAAAATCAAACATAAGAGAATTATATCAATATGAGCAGCAAGAATGTATAAAAAAATTTTAAGACAAAAGGCAATTTCATAGTTTCAAATAAAACCTCAAAAAATACAACCACACACTAGCCCCTTTCTGCTGAAAAAACTATTAATGCAAGTACCTTGAAAAATTTTGTACTAATATTCTGAGGTAGGAAAAAAATCAATAAAATAATTATCTTGAGATAAATTGAGAACAGAGAGACAAAGTAACAAACTGAACATCTTGATCGTTGAGGGTAATTAACCCACAATGTCCGGCAGCAGCCTCAATTCCTTAGACTGCACTAACAGCCAAAACAAATACGAAATAGTTTTAGAAGAAACAAGTATTTATATGGAGTGTGGTGTTACTGACCGGAAAATAAGGTAGGTTTTAGACTTCGGAGAGAGGGCAGAATCGGCGGCGAATGGCACGGATGAGTCCGCGAGAATATGAGAAGAGAGAGAAGCCCGGGAGAATTCAGAATGGGAAGCGTTGGGAGGACGCGGTTTATATTTATAGATGGAGCCGATATTACCGTTTAATTTTTGTTGTGGGTTTAAAAAAGGAAAGTTTTGGTTATAGTACCGTTAAGGGCGTCAAGCCTCGGTTTAGTTCGTTGGGTGTAATAAGGAAATTTTGATTATACACAGTTATATGAGGGAAAATTATTACATAGATTTGATTCAAAATAGGTGGATAAATTTTTTAATTCATATTTATTTATATTTTTTTTTTAAAAATTATTTTTAATAAATTACAATAATGTGAATGAATAGTATAAATTAAGAATTTATCTAACCATTAAGGGGTCAGAGCAAAATTTTGGACTAAATTGCTGTATAAATAGTTAAATAGGATAAATAAAAACATGAACATTGGTTAATGTGCAACTTATCATGATTTGCAAACTACTATTCATCTTGTAGACTGTTTTTTGTATGGAGTTTAATATTTTTTATTATTAGATCAATAACAAAATTATAACTAGGGGTGTGCAAGAATTCGACTAATCGAATTTGTAATTGATTTTGAATTTAATTTGGTTAACAAATTCAATTAATTTTGAATTTGGTCAAAAATTAGTTAATCAAATTCATGAATACAGTTAATGAATTCAAAACCTGATAGAAATTTTTTGAATTTAGTTAAATTGATTTCCGAATTTAATAATTAAAATAAATTTTATTAAAATATTTTAATATATAAATAGTACATCACTATAATATAAATTTAGTTATTTTAATAAAAATATATGTTTTTTATAATTATTATAATTAGCTTTATATATTTTGTAAACTTAATTTGTACAATTATTATATTCTTACACATTAATTCATACTTATATTTTTAAACTAGTATCCATAACTCACATTGACATGTTACATGATATTATAATATTGTACGTAATTATATTGTTTATTATTTAATTAAATTACATGATATAATTTTTTTAATTATTTTTTTCTGAAACATTTATTAATAAAAATTCACATAACATATCAAATTACGTCGTAAAAATAAATAAAATTAAGAAAATTTTCCTTGAATATAGGTTTTGTATAAGATTTTGACATAATATTAAGAATCTAACTAACTCGAGTTAAATTTAGTTAATCGAATTCAAAACTGAGTATGGAATTCAAATTTGGTTAATTAAATTTTTTACAAAATAGATTTGAAATCAAAATTAGTTAAAAGTTTTAGAAGTATTTTTCAAATTTTGACTGACTTTATTAACCAATTAACTGGGCTTCAATTCTTTTATTTGTGGGAATACAAAATAAGCCTTTTTGGTGTTGATGGGTTTGCTCCTTGGTTTAGCCCATACCAAGTCCACGTACTGCTAACGCTTTGGGCCGACTTACTAAAAACGTAATTTATACGCTAACCGGCTAACGGTAATTACAACGGTTCGCTACCTATAAATATACGAATTCCACAACACTCGCAAAATCTATAGGCTTTCCCGCCCTCTCTCCGTGGCTTTTCTCCTCCTCCTCGTTGCCGTCGTCGCCGTTGTTTCTCCTCTCTGGAAGAAATATTGTGTCACCAATCTCTTCCCTTTCTCGGAAACGTTTCCTGTTCTTGCCGAAACCCTCTGACCGATCTCAAGTGCAGTCTAAGCAAGTGAGAGAAATTTCTAAAACTGTACTTGTTTTGAAAATCGTTCTTTTTTCGTGTCAATTGAAATGGTGATTTCTGGCGGAGAACTCGCATTTGAAAGATGCGAGCTCATTGAGCTCCATCTCCCGAATGCGAGTTCATGTATTCTTAATTCGTTGAAAATCTAAAAAAATAAAAAAAAAATTGGTATGACCTCGCACTAACTAAATGCGAGGTCTAAGATTTTTTTTTGAAAATAGTTTTATGACCTCGCATTCAGTGAATTCGAGGTCATGAAAAATAAAAATAAAAAAAATACTGACCTCGCATTCAGTGAATATGAAGTCATAAAAATATTTTTTTTTTTAACATTTGACTTTGTATTCTACGAAGGAAATTTTTTTTTTTTTTGCACTATTACAAAAATAGAAAAATGTTTGATATTTTTATTAATTAAAAAAAGATTTGACTCTAAGATAAAACCACTTAAAAGCTAAATCGTGAATATTTATTTAATACTGTATATAAGAATACTAAACTATTATCTTTAAACCATAAACAATAATATTAACGAAATATTACATGAATGAAATGTTGTAAGAAAGCAAATTTATTAATTTATCATATTTTTTGATAAAATTTTGACATAACCTCCCCTATTTTACGAACATTCTCCCTGCCAACAACCATACCCAAAAAGAGCAACAAATATCCATAAAAGAGTGCCCGACAAGGGCTAAAAAACATAAATAAAAACCTAATAATAATAAAAAAATATCCGACAAGGGTGAACAATGATATACAAATAACAGATATCAATCACACATGATCATATCGATTAGTAATAACAAATGTCAATGTTCAGGATCATTTTCAATTAAGTGCATAACTTGGTTAGCAATGACTGTAGATCTAAGATTTCTGTTGTTGTTATAGGATATTTCACCGAGACATACGTGATCTTTTACTCATTTTGTAACCTTCCACACAGTAAGAGATTCATTTCCACGTACCCGAATACTCCAATCACAATCTCCGGGAGCTAATCTACAGGAGAATGCAATCTTACATTTAGTTACCCATGTCCTCTTCCGGCTCTCTGTGACTTTGAATTCTTGTTTTTGAGCTATAGACCACATTCTAACTGCCTTACTAACTTGCTCCTTACTATCAAAGTACATGTGCAACCGAATATCATTTGTTTCTTCATTCCAATAAACCAACCCATCTTTAATATTCATGAATCACTACGGTCCATGGGATCGTAATCACCGTAGTTACCAATATTATTGAAAAAAAGCCATTCTCTGGGTTGATAAACAGGAACATCCTCTTGCGTCTGACATTCACCGTTATTTGTCCCCAAATCCTCGTCAGAATCATCATTCGATATATCTTTTGAGTCTGACCCTGACTCGTAATTCTCGTCTAATGCATGCCACGACGAGTCGCTATTAGCGTATCATCTGTCAAACCCTCATCTACGAGACATTTCTCCATATGTTCATATTCCATGGTACTTGGGCCTTCACCTGCTGTGGTGTCTCTATTACACTGCGTGCCAATAGATTGATCAAATTGCATTGAATTTGACATTGAAAACGAACACGTTGGGTTGTAAAACTCAAATGACCAAGGATGTTCAAAAAGACTCTGCGCATTGGACTGCAGCGGCTGGTCGTCCATGGTCGAATGCATGAGAGACATCATTGGCCCTATACCATACACCCCTAGAATGTTGGTTACAGGTACCTGGGATGGTCCCGAATTTCCTCTGTCTCGATAAACAACTCAGCACAAAAACTAGGATCGGCATCAAACAAATCAAAAATATCATCCATACCATCATCATCTGTCAATGGAACGCCAGAGTAAACACCACGACTAACTATATGCCTGTACAAAATATTCAATTTCAACTGCAACCTATCAACCTCCACGAATTCGTATATCTTGTCAACTAACTCAACAAACCTAATCCGTTGCTTTATTTGGAATAGTTTCTTGCACACCATTGGCCGGTAGGACATAGTACTGCCTTCATAAGTTATTTCTCCTCCCCAATAAAGGAGAATGTGACGGGGTCTATCAAATGTCATTTTCCTGTAAGGATGTAACATGTTTAGACCCCAATTTTGGATACGGAATATTTTTTTTTTAAAGAAAAAATC
Source organism: Cinchona pubescens (assembly GCA_025175665.1). Lineage (NCBI taxonomy): Eukaryota > Viridiplantae > Streptophyta > Magnoliopsida > Gentianales > Rubiaceae > Cinchona > Cinchona pubescens. The sequence continues at coordinate 621,026 of JANKKI010000279.1, read as the reverse complement.
GACAAAGTTCCTCTATATCTTGAGAATTCTCTCTTACGCCGGTCGTACCCGATAAGGGTTACAAACAACACAACAAATCGGCAACACTTACAAGTAATGGTGTGGTATATTCTTATTATACATCAACACATCAAACAATTGAGCATTGCTTTGTCACGAAATTCGAATTGGACTAGTCTGCTTTCTCATCATTTTCACCTGCACTGTGGATGGAGTTTTAAGATTATTGATTTCGTTTTTGCAGATTTTTTTCCAAGTCATTTTGACCAACACCTCAAGTGGAAAAGCCTCACAGAACAGTTTAAAAGAACTCTGCATTTTTGGACAGAGCATTTTCCCCAGCGCCCAGGTCTCTCTCTCTGTGGACACACTAGCTTGTTAGTAAAGGATTCCAGAATTCTAGTTGTGTATTTCTACATGATAAAACCCAATGCTCTCAAATGGTTTGATGCTTTGAAAACATTTCTCGGTTTTGGGGTCACTCACCTGATTCTCATATTTAAACGTCCAATTAGAAACATTAATTGTTCTGTAATCCGGAATGAATAGGAGGGTGAGAATTGTTGTGTAGTCGTCTAAATCATATAACACAACAGAGAGCTGGAAATATTCAGTCTAGGTAGAACTTTGATTAGTGTAATCTAGTAACTCACTTTGGTATGTTTGAAATATAAACTACTCCATTTCATCCTCCCTAAGAGAAAATTTGGAGATGGATGGCAAGCCAATGTGGATTTTAGCAGGCAGAGACACTTCCATCGTTATAAGTTACAAAACATCGTTCCATAAGGATTTGTCCGTAGGCTGACCCTAAAAACAGCATATTAACCATGCAATTGTGTAGAGCATCAGCATTGCAAACATTTGTCTACAGGTATGCAGCATTCGTCCTCTGTCGATCCAATTACGGTGCTGATATCATCCAATGCCATGAGCCAGAGATCTCGACTCTTGCGTCTTTGTCATCACTGAGGTTTGTGCTTGAAATTTGTACTTGATGGTTATCGACTTCGATGTTATACTGATCTTTTGTTTTGATCTGGACGTTGTGATGTAAAGTTTTGCTTTGCTAAAAACTTTTTTCCCGACTTGTAAGCAATATAACTATCCAATGATGGATTCGTGAAAACTTGTCCACGTTCCTTCTTTTTCTGCATGTTAAACTAAATAAACTCTTGTAAGATAAAACAATATAATTGTACCTACAGATGACAAATGGTTCTTATGACTTAGGCTTATTAACTGCTTTAGGTGATTGTTTTAATCACTACAGAAGCAAAAGCAAAAATAGTAGTGTAAAACTTTTGGTGCCAAGTGCAGGCTTGTATGTCAACAAGAACATCATAAAACTTTTGGCATGCTACTCTGTGAATCCAAAAGACTAACAACAGGCTCTTGTAAGAGGGAAGGAGGGTCTGGTGGTACTGGAATTTATGAAGCCTAAATAGCTTACCTGTTAATCTGCAAAAAGCATGTCACTTTTCCTTTTTTTTTTTTACCCTATTTTTTTTAATCTTTTTATCATTTTTATACTCCTTTTTCTTTCTGACGTTAAAAGTGAAAATGATAATGCTCCAGCTGATATGCAGCATCAGTTGTGAATAAAGCAGTCTCCATGTATCTGAAGCTTCCAGGGACTATTAATGTTGAAGTTGCACGTGAAAAGCTGAAGAAAAATATGGAGCTTCAAAAGTGAGATTTCTCATATTAGATTATCGGTGATCATAAAGATTTGTGTGTCCAGTGATCTGACACTGGTATAGCTATTTCTACGTCGGTTGGTTTAAGGTGTACGTAACTTGTAAGAAATATATAATTCATCTAAGAATTAAAGAGGATATGGTTTCATGACATAGTGTAATGGCATAGTAGGATTTATGCATCCATCCTTACTTAGTGGGAATAAAGATTGGTTTGTTTGTTTGTTGGTTGGAGGTGCATAGTAATTCGTATCTAACTGTCTATATTTTGCATCATGAGAGGAAAGAAAAGACAAAGTTCTCAATAATCTTCCTTGTCCATATATTAGTCTATGGAGAATCTGCTGTGATCAATAGTTTTTTTATATACTCGAAGAAAGAATTAGATATAGTATAATTCTGAACTAAATTGGTTTTGTTAAGATAATTACCATATTAGGTATTCTCAATGTAGATCATTACTTGAACGAGAAATACCACCAAAATCACCTCTCTCTTTCCTTACCCTTGCTTTTGTGATAAGTTATGGAACAAAGCCTTTTGCACATTGGGACATATATTGACTTCATCACCAAATAAATGGATTAGTATAGTGATATGAATCTTCCCATGTGGAATTGTGTGATGCAAAGATTTTTGTTTTTCCATTTAACTTATTGTACTTGAATGTTCATTTCAAATACTTATAAGTTCTGTTACTTGCTCATCAATTTGCTTTGCTCTTTGTCTATCATCTATCGATTAAGAAGTGTCTCCCTCTTAGTTGCATGATATTTTGTGATGGTTTAAACGTGTCTAGAATTTGGAATTGATTTTCATAATAGTGTTGTAATTATCATACATTATCATTTTCTAACTATTGATCCGAATGGGACAGTTCTAGACAAGTATAAGTTTATTTTGAAATGTAATATTCATGTATTGAGCATTTTGGCAATTTGGCAATTAGATAGCAGGCAACGTGATAGTTTGGAGAAAATAGATACTTCAGGATATAAAGAGAAAGTACCTATCCATTTCGCGCTTATCTTGGGTTACCTTGAACTTTAAGCCCTTAATATCGCACTTATCAGATAGTGCACCATTCCATTTTTTTTCTTTTTTTCATTTTGCTTGCTTTTTTGTATTATCGATATTTGATTTTTTGCAATATCCAACTCTGTTACTTTTATAAATATAGTAAGTGAATATATTTACTTAATTGTAGCATTTGATTGTAGGTTAATTGATTTACCTTAATTGTAGGCTACTTGATTTATCTTGATTGTATGATCTAGATAGCTTGATTTTAGGATGTAAATTGATTAGTTTAATTTTAGAATCTAAATTATTCTGCACTTGTATACATACAGATCTTATGTACTCTTGACAGAAGTGTGAAAATAAATAAGATATTTTTCTTTCTATAACATGGTATCAGAGCTTTAGGCTTATCTTTTTCGTGACCCTATTGAGTCAATTTTAACAATCTCTAGTTGGTGCATTAAATTTCTTACAGTGAGTTTAATGGCGGACAGCACATTGGGTAATAGTAGAGAGATGAAGCCAGTTATCTCTGATGTTATTCTTATGACTCAAAAAATCACAGATTACAAACTAAATGGCAGGAACTATTTGGATTGGAGTAAAATCATGCGAGTGTATATCCGTGGTATTGATAAAGATGATCATATTATTGATGAACCACATTAGATAATGTTGCAAAGATGGCTTGGTTAAGAGAAGATACAAGAATATTCTTACAGATTCAAAATTCTCTCGATACCGAGGTAATCGGTTTGATTAATCACTGTGAATTTGTTAAAGATCTTATGGATTACTTGACTTTCCTGTATTCTGGTAAGAATAATCTCAATCATATGTATGATGTTTGTAAGGAGTTTTATCGTCCAGAAAAATAGGAAAGATCTCTTACTGAATATTTTATGAATTTTAAACGGGTGTATGAGGAGTTGAATACTCTTATTCCTTTGTGAGTCCTGATATGAAAACTCAAAGTCTCAACATGAGCAGATGGTTGTTATTGGTTACCTTGCAAGATTGTCATCTAAGTTTGATGCTGCTCAAACACAGATTCTTTTTAATCCAGAGATTGCCTCTCTCCGTAACACCTTCACTCGAGTGTTACGGGTTGAGGAATCTCGACCTTCTCCTTCTAGTGTTACTAGTGCCCTCATGAGCCGAGATACTTTAAATGAGGCTAGTCGAGGAAAAAAGCAGTGGTAGTCGAAATGGACATGATTTTCAAGATGGAGGGAATGCTAGTCATGGACAACATGACCAAAATCAACGTATCTGTTATCATTGTCAAAAACTTGGTCACACGAAATGTACATGTTAGTTACTTCATGGCAAATCTCAACAGCATTCTCAGATTGCCAGCTTTACATCTTAAGAGAGTAATCATGAGTCTACAAAGCCTTTATCTGTGGATAAATCTGTACTTGTTTCTGCTAATGAATTTGCGTGTTTTACCGACACTAGTACCAAGCCTCACTAAAGTCAAATATTCCATCTTCTCTCAATGAGTCCAGTAAACCTACTTTGTATCTTGCGTCATCCTCTAGTAAATGGGTCATTGATTCATGTGCTACAGACCATATGACAGGTGATACAAGTATCCTTTCCTCCTTCAATTCTCACACAAATCTTCCAAGTGTTACTTTGGTTGATGGGGTCAATGACTTTTGTTGTGGGTTCTAGAATAGCCAATCCTACAACATCTATCTTGTTGTCATCTGTTTTGTGTTTGCTTAATTTTTTGTTCAATCTACTTTCAGTCAGTAAAATTACTTGTGCTGTCAATTATTTTGTCTCATTTTTTCCTAATCATTGTGTGTTTCGAGATCTTATGACGAGAAAGATTATTGGTAAAGGACGTGAGTTTGGGGATCTTTATTTACTCGAAACTCTTTTAATGAAAGTGCCAAAACCCATTGCATGTTCAAACACTTTGACACTTCTTGAAATTCAATATTGATTAGGACATCCTCCTTTGTACATTTTGAATAAGTTATTTCCGAATTTTTAAAGTTTATCCCATTTAGATTGTGAGACGTGTCAAATTACCAAATATCATCATGTCTCTTATTTGCCTAGAATCAATAAACAGGTTGCGTCCCATTTTAAATTAGTATATTCTGATGTTTGGGGTTCTTGTCTAGTGGTTTCCAAATCTGGTTTAGGTTTTTTGTCACTTTTGTGAATAACTATTCTTGTGTTATTTGGTTATATTTAATGAAAAACATATCAAAATTATTCAACATCTTTTTGTTTCTTTCATGTTGAAATAAGAACACGATTTAATATCTCGGTGCGCACTAATGCAAAAGAGTACTTTTCTCATCCTTTCAATTCCTACATGTCAGAAAATGGAATCCTTCACCAATTTTCATGTGTGGACACATCACCCCAAAATGGTATTGCCAAAAGAAAAAACAAACGCTTACTAGAAGTTGCTAGACCTCTCATTTTTCAAATGAACATCCCTAAATGTAATTTTGGGCGAATGCTATTTCAACAGCCTGTTTCTTAATTAATCACATGCCATTATTAGTACTTGCTGGTGAAATTCCTTACTAGACTTTATTTTTTCCTCGACCCTAATTCTCGATTGAACCACGTATTTTTTTGTGTACTTATTTTGTCCGTGATGTTCACCCTCAAGTATCCAAATTAGATCCCAAGTTTTTCAAGTGTGTTTTTTTAGGATATGCTCGTTTTCAAAAAGGATATAGATGTTATTCCCCTTCTTTGGGTCATTATTTAATCTTGGCTGATGTTATATTTTTTGAGACCACTCTATTTTTTTATGAATCTAATGTTTTTATGATTGTGAGAGAGATGAAGACAATATTCTAGTTTATACTATGACAACCCCTGCTAGTCCTTCTATTCCCACGAGATCACCTATCACTCAAGTGTACTCTCGTCGGACACAACACACAGACTCGCATCCTCCACCAGCTCCTCTATCTACAGATTTGAGTGTTGATCTACCTATTGCTACACTACTTCGAAAAAAGTAAGACAATGTTCTCATCCAATCTCTTCATTTGCTTCACATGAACATTTCTCCTTCTTTGCGGTGTTTCATTATTTCTTTAGATTTAGTGTAGGTTCTTAATAATCGTCATAAGATTTTGGCTCATCCTGGTTTGTGAGCTGCTATGGAAGAAGAGATGATGGCTTTAAACAACAATGGTACTTGGGACTTGATACATCTACCAGCTAATAAACAGGCTATTAGTTGTAAATGGGTGTTTGTTGTTAAAGTTAACCCTGATAGTTCTGTTGCACGGCTAAAAACTTGTCTCGTAGCAAAAGGGTATGTTCGAACGTATAGGGTAGATTATTCTAATACTTTCTCTCTTATGGCAAAACTTACTCCTGTCCGTTTGTTTATTTCCCTTGCTGCTACTAATGATTGGCCTTTGTACCAGATAGATGTCAAAAATACCTTTTTGCATGGGAACTTAGAAGAAGAAGTATATATGGAGTAACTACCTGAGTTTGTTGCTTTTTATCTAGGGGGACTTTGGTAAGGTTTGTAGATTTCGAAAGTCATTATATGGTTTAAAACAGAGTCCTTGTACTTGGTTTGGGCAATTGAGTGAACAGAGTTGTTTATGTTGATGACATTGTTATTGTTATTACTAGTAGTAATAGTGCAGGTATTACAACCCTTAAATATTTTCTTCAAACTCATTTCCAAATAAAAGACTTGGGGATGTTAAAGTACTTATTAAGCCTTGAGGTTACTAGGTGTAAAAAGGGTCTATATCTGTCTCAAAGAAAGTATATCCTTGATTTTTTTACAGCAACAGGGAAGTTGGGTGCTAAATCTTATAGTGCACCAATGATCACTAATATGCAACTTACAACAAATGATGAGTTATTTTCAAATATTGCAATGTATCGGAGATTAATTGAAAATTTGAATTATTTTACAGTGACTCATACTAACATTTCATATCTTGTCAGCATTGTGAGCTAGTTTATGTCTTTACCAAGAACTACTCATTGGGCAGCTCCCTACTAGAGCATTTATTGTGTTATCTCAAGGGAGCTCTAGAACATGATATACTATACCGTAATCATGGTCATTCTTGTATTGAGTGTTTCTCAGATGTAGATTGAACATATTCTAAAATGATAGGAGATCCACCATAGAGTATTGTGTTTTTGTTGGAGGTAATTTGGTATCGTGGAAAAGTAAGAAGCAAAATGTAGTGTCTCGATCTAGTGCAGAATCAAAATATAGAGCCATGGCGCAATCCACTTGTGAGCTGATATGGATACATCAATTGTTAAGTGAGATTGGTCGAAATAGTTCATTGCCTATGAAATTATGGTGTGACAATCAAGCTGCTATCCATTGCATCAAATCCGGATTTTTATAAGAGAACCAAATATATTGAAGTTGATTGTCACTTTGTTCGTGAGAAGATTTGGCAAAATTTAATTTCAACTAGTCAGATAAAACTAGAGAGCAATTAGTTGACTTTTTTACCAACGCTTTGAGTGGTCATAGAATTGATTAATCATGTATTTGTAACAAGATGGGCATGATTAATATTTATGCTCCATCTTGAGGGGGAGTGTTATAAATATAGTAAGTGAATATATTTTCTTAATTGTGGGATTTGATTGCAAGCTAATTGATTTACCTTGATTGTAGGATCTAGATACCTTGATTTTATGATGTAAATTGATTTGCTTAAGTTTAGAATCTAAATTATTCTACACTTGTGTGTGTATATATATATATATATATACAAATTTTATATACTCTTGACAAAATTATGAGAATAAATAAGATATTTTTCTCTCTGTAACAATTACGTTTATATTATAATTTGATTTTTGAATAAAATATATTTTGCAATACAGGCAGCATATATTTATTTGTAATATGGATTTTGTGATTAATTACTTGGAATTAAGTTAAAAAATAAATAAACTATAAAAAATGAAAATGATTAAAAAAAATTAAATAATTAGTCTTTAGTATAGAAGATGGTCGCAAATTGCCCATCTAGATTTAAAAAAAAAAGAAACAAAAAGAAAGAAAGATAATTGCCCTAAGTATTTGATGCAAAAAGTATCCTATACATGTATCTAGATCTTTTTTTTTTTCTTTGTTAAGGAAAGTATTAATACGAACCCCTTATTTGTGGTACTATTTTTCTTTTTTCTTTTTGTTTTAATGGGGATAACAAATATAAATAGTTATTGAAAAAAAAAAAAAAAAAATTTTGTAACGTGGACTGGATTCAAATTTCCAAACCCAAATTGGATTGGGCAGTCCACAACCACCCAAAGAGGAAACTGTCAAGTATATATCGAGTCTGCATAAGAAGTAGGTTTACTTGATAACGATGATATCTTGGTGTACCATGTTTGCTACTGTTCATGCTTTAAGTATCCGGCTAATATCCAAAAAAATTATGTTTTTAGGGACCAATTAAATACAATTATTTAATTAATGTACTAATTATGTTAAAATTTAAAAAAAATTTACGATCTTATAAAGGAATCATCTTGTTGTGTTTTAAATATTTGTCCAATACTAGAATACCATGAGTTTTAGGAGAATTCTATAGTCCCCTTGAGGGAACAATTTCCTTAGCTTTAAAAACTTGTGCAGTACAAGCTTTTATAGCACATGGTGTTGTACTGTACAAATATTTAAAGTACAAGGGAATGGTTCCCTAAAATAGATTATAGAATTTTTTTTAAGTTTTAAAAGTTTATATTGTACAAGTTTTTTAATTTAATAGGATGGTTTCACTGTAGAATTCCCCTAAAATTTAAGTTAAGAGATCATTTCAATTTTAATAAAATAGTTGATGGACTATTTAGGTGATTTACCACACTGTAGCCTAGATTTTAATAAAATAGTTGATAGACTATTTAAATGATTTACCCGTAACCCATCTCCAATAATAAATTTCCTTATGCTCTACTTTTTAACTAAGAGTAAATCTTTCATACGGTCGGTGTACAAAAATTTATGCACCATCCAATATAAATACATGACACATATATATCATTTAAACTTTAAAATTTATTTTGCACGTGTATCATATAATCTTTACAATTTGATGTAATTTATTAGTTTTTATAAAATCACAAGAAAATTTTTACATAGATCGGATTCATGGTATAGTGCCTGGACCCCTTGATCCAAAACACTTCACACCAATTCACATCACATCACTTGCTGATGTGACGTATTTTGGACTAAAAGATGCATGACATTATACCATGGATCCGATTCATACAACAATTTTCCTAAAATCACGTATACATAGGATGTTTAGGTATAACTAGTTGTATTGCTATTTTTATATTATTTTTTGAAAACTAGTTATGGGCAAAAAAAATTCTTATGTAACATGGGCTGGACTTGAACTTCCAAACCCAGACGAGACTGGGTTAGCCCACAACTGGTCACTTACCCAAGCCCGACCCAACCGAACTTAGTGACCGTTGGAACTTGGCGTATGGAATCCGCTAAATCCTCTATATATAACCCCAAACCACCCGCGCTTTCCTCCAAATTCTTTTTGGCGCTTTCTTCGAGTCTTTCTTCTTCTTCTTCTTCTTCCCACTCTGCCTCTAGATTTTTAGATTAGATAAAAGCGTTTTGAAGATCTATCAAAAGATGCAGATGTTCGTAAAAACCCTAGGGGATTCAAGACAAAGAGGGCATATCAGACGCGATTAATCTATATGCCGGAAAGCAGTCGGGGAATCGACTCTCCATCTTCCACTCGGTACTTTCTCAAGACGTTTGTGCTGTTTTTTCCCCATTTCTAAAATCTAAAAATAAGAAATTTCTTTTATAATATTGAAATTCTTTTTTTCAATGGAAAATGAATTGCTCGTTTTATTTTATTTTTTCAAACCTCGTACCTTTTCTTTTGTTGCCTAATTTGCGTATATTGTTGGTGTTTGTGTGTAGCCTCTAAGGGGATGGTCTTAGGACCCTCAGATTGTTGGTTGTTCTGTATTACATTCTTTTTACAAATCAGGTTATTTTCTGGTCTGATGTTGAATTATGAGTCTTACTACTATGAATAATTGTTCCTATCTGGTACTTTTTTTTTTTTTTCTTTATATTGTTTTCCTCGAACAGGGAATTTTAGAATGTATTAGTGACATGCAATGGATAAATGTATTGGTAGAAAAAATTAGGATGAATTGGATTTGCGCAAAAACCCTACAAAAAAAACAAGTGGTGATTAGGTTTGACTGTCAATTTGATATTCTTTTATGTTTTGTTTACATCTTACATCTCAAGGCCTAAGAATCTCTCTTTTAACTTCTGCGTTCTCACTAACATTACAAATGGGCGGTTTGACAGTGAATATTTACACACTGACGACGAGTCGAATCAATTAAGGCAAGAGTACAAAATGCGTAAAATGAGACAGGAATGTGCTTCACTGGAACTTAGTATGTTACATGAGTAAGATTTTTTCCTTTCTTGAATCTGCTATGTTCTTGGTTCTGTTCACGAGTTGTTAATATCTTCGTTTCCGCAGAATAAGGGTTGGAGTCATAGCAGAAGGTTTGGATACACCAAAAAACATGACCCGACGATATGAGTGAGGTTTGCTGTTTTCGTGGTTTTCATCTGTAGCTTTTCAATGTGATTGGGTGTTAATTTGTGCTGTTCTGCCATAGGTTGGAGGTTTGGAATTTGAATTGGTCTCATCTGGAAATTGCCTTTCTAATCCTTCTAAGTTACATGTCTCTGTTCAGTTGCCTCCTCTGCAGTTATTGATCATGGATCTCCCTTTTCTTTAATGAACAATTAATTTTGGCACGTCCATATCAACTGCATTACTAGTTGAGTAACAAATTGCAATTGCCCTTTACTGCTTTGAAGTACTATTCTGAGTAATCTATTATTTGGTATTTGCTTTGTGCAGATCCTAAAGATGTCAAAGACGTGTTTGCTGCTTTAAAAGATAGTTGGAGGACTTTAGTCAAAGCATTGACGTTTTGAAGCATCAGGTCTCACCTTATAACTCATAAAGGCTGTACTTACGTTATTCCAATTTTTTGTAGTGTGACTTGTCAGTTAGTAACTAATTATTTGGATAGTTTATCCCATACTCGGTTTTGAACTCTTTGGGAAGATTGCAGCCTTATCTGTAAATTGAGTTATAATACTTTCTTTAAGGATTGAATAAATTTTTAGGTTCCTAGATTTTTCTTTAGTTGTCTTATTCTCGGATGATTTTCTATAATGGTTGAAGCCATTTATAAAATAAGATCTAGTCTTGGAGTCTGCTATAGTTTTAGTTAGTTTTCAAAGCGGTAGGATTCTGTTCTTAATGACAATGAGGAACACTGTAACCGGGATAACAATTTTCTGCCCATTTTTTTCTGTAATTTGAGTAACTTGAGAGGTTGAATTTCTCAAATTTGGCTTATAATTGTCTTCTTTTTATCATTAGTGGAGCTTATTAGGAATAGATCCTTAAGAAATTTTGCGCCTTGGAGCAGGACTCTGGTATACAGAGAGAAGGGATCTAATAACAGTATTTTGCACTCTACTGCTGGTATTGTAAACCTTCTTTATAATATGAACAGAGCCTCTTTGTACTCTTTCCCTCTTAATTTTTCTTGAGATATAAAATTCATAAAGCATCATTTTGCTAATCTTTTGCAGGTTGTTGTTCTTGACCAATGGTTTGAAGTTGATCTTTAAGCTGACATTGAGAGATACTTGGAAGATCTTATTACTGCTGGACTTAGACAACGGTTTATATCACTAATAAGGTTGTTACTGAAAAGCTGTTGATCTCTTTATAGACCAACAATTTTTGTAGCTCTCTCGTTGTCTAGGTGTTAGACAGCAACAGAGTTATAGTATTCAAATTATACATCAATTGCTAGTTCCTTCAAATAATGCTGAAGTCTGTAGTCGTGATGACGATTTAGCTTTTCACAAGTCATGCATGATAATTTTAATAATTGGTGGCTTCTATTAACTTTCTTTCTTGGTGGGATTTTATGTTTTTTTTTTTTTTTGACAAATCTATGTTAATCTTGTTGTATATATATTGCATTTGTTAAATTTCTTGAGTTTTAATATACATAAGCAAATTAACTGGTGCAAACTCATTGGAGCATGGTTTCTGTTATTAGTGTTATTAGTATTATTCAACTGTTTCACACCTTTTTTCTCATTGTCACAGGAATTGAATCAAGAAGAATCTGTTGGCTTGGGTGGTCCTCATTCAGAACGCTATATTTGAGACTCAAGGGTGGGTGCTCTAGTGGAACGGTGAGCTGTGGTTTGTAGAGAAAAGGTTGGCCATTCCTTTGTTCCTTCTATTTTGGTTGTGAGGACAGTTGGGATATGGTCAATTGTTGTTTCTGTTTCCATGCTTATTTTTACTTCTGTGTTATATCGATTGTTTTGGTACTTCTGTTTTTTTTTTTCTTTTTTCTTTTTTTTTAATGTTACAAAATGGCAAAACTGCCATGGTTTTGAGGTTTGGAATTTAAATTGGTCTTGTGTGAAAATTGCCTTTTGAATCTGTCTCAAGTTATGTTTCTGCGTTCCCTTGGTTCCTTTGCAATTGTTAATCATGGATCTGATCTTTCTCTGATTAACTGCAATTAATTTTGCCACGTCAATATCTAGTGAATTTAATTTCAAATGGGTATTATTTACCTGATGCCATCCCTTACTTATAGTTACCACATTCACGTGCAATTAATTTTGCCACGTCAATATCAACTGCTTAGTGAATTTAATTTCAAATGGGTATTATTTACCTGATGCCATCCCTTACTTATAGTTACCACATTCACGGTACTCTTTGATACACGATACAGATACAGATACGTGGTACGTTACATTGTGCGTATGTTCTTTTGGCACGTGGTACACTTGATTAGTTTAGTTGGTACACTTCAATGTAAAAGTTTTTAAGAAAATTAGTATCCATACAAATTCATATAAGATTATTGAGATTTATTAGAATATTATTGTAATTAATATCAATAAAAGTATTATTCTAACTAATTAACTCCATGTCAAATTGATTTATTGTGAAAGTAATCTTTAATTAGTGTACTGACCTTGATTATTGGTGTATAGCCTTACTCTATGTCAAAGTCTTCTCTCTTATTGCCTAATTTCCAGTATATTATTGGTGTTAGCCTTTAAAGGGCTGATTAGGACCCTCAGATAGTTGTTACGACTTCTTGGTTGTCCTGTATATTCTTTTTACAAATCAGGTATTGTTTGGTCTGATGTTACGTCATGACCGTGGATAATTTTTCTCTGTATCTTGTTATTTTGTTTTCCTTGAACAGGAAAATTTTTTTTTTTTTGAACAGGAAATTTTGTAATGTATTAGTGACATGTAACAAGGAATTGAATGCATGAAATTATAGGTGAGCTGTGATGAAGGGAAAGGATGTAGTGAGGTGCTGGAGGTTATGATATGATGGTCATCATGTGAGTTTTGGACAGAGACATGCTTCTTCCAGTCCATACAACACAGATATCAAGTCTACCATAAATCTTTGATGTTGATTGGGAACCCTAGAAAACATCGAGGTCAGCTGTGCTTTTCTTTTTCTTTTTTGGTTTACAGATTGAAAATTCTTGACTTTATTGAATTTTCTTTGTCCTGTGTTTATGTACTTTATTCTTGGTCTTTATTCAGTAATATGGACCATTTGATGTTTCTGTTTTATGATTGGATATCTCGTTGAGACACAAAAAATAATAAGTTCACCAGTCTATAATGCTTGATTGGAGCCATTGAAATTTGCGAGTCATTATTAAATTTTAAGTCCAAGCAAATGTTTTAGGTCTACATGAAAGATTAAGTTATCCAATTTTTTTAGTTGTTTCACCAGCTGCATTGCATCCTGCTTGTTATGGTATCTGAGTTTCACAAACCAGGATATTTATTCTCCCAGTTGTAGATCTTGTGCTTAATCATACATAGCAAGAAATGGCCTTTGATTTGCAGTAACAGTGTTTGATGTTCCTGGCAAGTTCGTCTTTTTTGCCTCAAATTAACTGTAGGGTAATTACAAGAATATTTTGTTCACAAATTGATCTTTCGTCGTTGTTCAATTGAACAGGATAGTTCTTTCTTCCGGACAAAAGTTAATTGTAGAAGACTTCAAATTTGTGTCTCTTATCATTAAGTTTTCTGTTTCAGCTTATGTGTGCAGTTCCAGGTGCACCACAGCAACCAAGACATTTTGGAAAATTTCCCAAGTTCTGTGGCTCTACTGCATCTGTTTTTTTTTCAACTTCACATTAGCAGATTTGTATATAATATTTTCTCTGAGTTGCATTTTAGAAAATCTTAATATAATTTCTCCAATTTGATTAAATGCTATATTGCAGGGTATTGTCTTGTATTTGCATGAGCTCCGGGTGATATTTCAGTAAAATTCAGCTCCTTTCCTATATTCTGGTTAGTTTTCTTTTGGGGTGCTTAGCTTTATTTAGAAATATTTCTCTAGTTAAAAGGTATCCGGTCTTTGATATTTGCAATAACTTTAAAGGTGCAGGTACATTAGTTGCTGTGGAGATGATGGAGATATTTCCAAATTGAAATGTGGCTTGTTTAACTTGCCCTGAATTTTGTAATTTTCTGATCTCCAATTTAAGACTTAAGTTTGCATTTTCCTTAGTCTGATTTTTGTGGTTTTGAAACACTGTATAGCTTCCTCCTAATTGAGGTTTCTACGGGGTTAGAGGTCCCTCATGATAAGGTCACTACAGAAATAACAGAAATTATTTTTCCATTCCTGGAGGAACTTTCGGGTGGACAATGATTGAAGTGATAATACTACTGGATTGCCTATAATTTTGTTAAACTTATTGGCACTTAACAAAAATCCACTACGTGTATCATTGAAACAGTACTTGCGTTTTTTTGTACCTTTGCCTAATTTAGGACATTTTGCACTCCACTGACCATTCAATACTTAATAGAAAGATTCTTATTGCTGTCCATATTGTCAACAAAATATCTCTCTCTCTCTCACACACACACACGCACATACATACAAAAACATATACATACAGACACATTTTCATTTTGTTGATTTGCTGGCGTCGATAGAGACGAAGTGAGCACATTTGATTTTGACGACTGCTTGATCAAGTAGAACAAATGTTTGTCAGATGAACTCTCTATGGGAGAAGATGTGCAATTTGTATGGTGAGAAACTCTTGTCAAATCTGAATATTGTAAGAAATACGACATTGACAAGCAGAAGGACTCCAATGTCTCCGGTGATGATGCCTTCGCTCACCTCTACGCGGCCGTTGAATCTGACGTTGAAGCTGTTCTTCAGCTACATTATTTAAAATTATTTTGCTTCCATCTCACTCCAAATAAATTTCCATAGCAGCCTTAGTTGTAACTATATCTTTCAGAAAGTGGAGCAGCTTCGAAAGAAAAGAGTATGATTTCAGCGGTAGCTAACAATGCTAAGATTCATCAAACCAAGGCGAGATTGCTCGAGGAGGTTCCCAAACTACAGAGATTGGCTGTTAAGACGGTCACTCATTCCTTTCTTCTTCTTTTTATTTTTTATTTTCTTTTCTTTTATCACTTGAATTTGATCAAGTTTGGGCTTTCTAAGTTTTGAGGCACCTGGTAGGAAAGGAATTACATTAAGGGCTTTTGACAGTTGATATTTATATATAACAAAATTAGATTTTTGATTCATTTGATACACCAATCTTTTCTGAAAATTAGTTCATGTTGTTTTGCAATGTTTTCTGCTTCTGTACTGTCTTCCTGTAATTTGACCTGGCTTAGTTTGAAAAGATTTCGCTTCCATTCTAGTTTGGGTTCTACTTTCACGATAGTCTTTAAATGCAGGTTAAAGGGCTGTCAGGAGAAGAATTTGCTGCTCGTAATGATCTGGTACTTGCAGTGCCTGATAGGATTCAAACCATACCAGATGGTGTGGGCTGCTGCACCAAAGCAATCTGGAGGGTTGGGGGGCTTCTGCTTCTGTTAATTACTTGTTATTATATTCATTCACATAGGATCAAGGTTTGGTAGTCATAGCAGAAGGTTTGGATTCACTGATAAACACGGCCCATGGTATGGATGTGGTTTGCTTTTCTTTTCTTTTCTTTTTTTTTCTTTGTGTGGTTATTATCCGTAGTTTTTCCATGTGATTGAATGTTAATTTGTGCTGTTCTGCAATCTGTGCAGGAATTGGATAGACACGTTCTTTTGATGGATGAGATTGACACCAAGGTTTGAAACGTTGACCTTCCTTGTGAACTTTTGAAAGTGACCAATTCCTTGACCCAACTGCCTATTTTAATGTGGATAAAGCAACGTCTGACCTGATGAGTACCAATGTCAGACTTAAGGATGCTGTTAATCAGGTATCTTGAGCTGCAGTATGCCACACTCAGTTTCCCATCTGTTAATAACAAAGTTTTGGTTGTGTTTCAGCTGAGATCTAGTCGAAATTTCTGTTTTGATATCATTTTGTTGTGCGTTATTTTGGGAATTGCAGCCTACTTATACAAGTACTTCTTTCAGATGGTGCTTTATTGAACTCTGTGTACAGCTTTCTTTCCTTTATCTATCAGGAATTTTTCCGAAAACAGTTTCTGCATGGAACGTAATTAGTACACACAGATGTGTAATTTTAATAGTTCTCACATCTAGCAGGATAAGAATTTTGCTGTAGCATTTAATTTTAGATTCATCCTTTTCCTGTCTTGCATTTAATTCTAGATTAATTATAGGCTACGGAATTCA
Organism: Cinchona pubescens; assembly: GCA_025175665.1. Taxonomy (NCBI): domain Eukaryota; kingdom Viridiplantae; phylum Streptophyta; class Magnoliopsida; order Gentianales; family Rubiaceae; genus Cinchona; species Cinchona pubescens. The sequence continues at coordinate 604,531 of JANKKI010000279.1, read as the reverse complement.
TTCTGATTGATAATTTGTTTATTTGCAGTGTACTAACGAAGTGAAAGTGGTCAAAAAGTATTGGACATATTTGTATGATCTTGATCTTTTGTATTAATATTATTACTAGAAAAAGTACGTGTTTTACATGTATAATACTCTTGATTTATTGATATTTTTATTTAAAAAATAAAAAATAAATAATATATTAGGAAATAAAAAATAAATAATAAATAGTATATGGTAATAACTACAAAATGATTAATTAAAATTTCAAAAAATAAGAAAAAAATAAAAATGCAAATAACAAAGATATCAAACTAAACAGATTAAACAAATATATTCTCTATAATATGGATAGGTACCACATAATATATTAAAATCGTTATCAACAAATAAGAATAAAACAATGTTGTTGTTTTATCTTGCTTTAAATGTAGAAAATATTAATGAAAAAAATTCTTTATCTTACTCTAAAATAAACAGAATTGTACTGAAAAACTTGTAATTCTAAATATATCCAAAATAACACGTAGTTTTTATATAATTTCTATTGTAATTAATTTTTTAACATATTGTGTAAATATGTATCAAAATATATTGGTATTGTTCTATATTTCTTAACCTTATGATAACATTCACTTTAAGATTTCAATATTTTAAACTCTTCCCTTCATCCTAAATGGTATCAAACATGGTTAGTTCCGAAATTATACTTTGATATAGTATTTTACATTAAAATAAAATTTGTATTTATGAAATATATAAAAAATTAAACCTAACAAAAGTGTGTGAATTTTATTTTCATTTTTGCATACTTTTCTAATCAATTTCTTGTATTGTTTACTAAGACATTTAAGCTACAATTTTATTTTTTTGTTAAATAGTGTAAAAATTACATAGTACTTTCCAAATGCATCTTGACGTATAACGCATTATATATTTGCAATTGTTTTAGAATATTTAATATTATAATTTTATTTGCATAATTAATGTTTTTTTTTACATTACTTACCTACTTATTTTTTCTATATGTCATTTCAACAATTTATGCATAGTATTTTTATAAATCTTACAATGATTATTCTACATTGTTTTGGTAATGCATCGTACTATTGGTTGAACTTTTTCTACCTCATCAGTAGTTAATATAAACTAATATTATTTTATTAAATACTGTAACAATTAGTATTGTAATTTCCAAAATTAACATTTAAACTCTATATATACTAGTAAATACTTAGAATATTTAATACTATGATTTATTTACATACTACGTATTGTTTCTTTATTAATTACTTATTTAAGTTTCTATATTAGCATCACAAATTATGCATAGAATTCTTATATGTGTTATGATGATTATTTTGAAATATTTTAAGCATTGCATCGTATCACGGGTTGAATTTATTATCTATATCATATACAATAGTTACTTAAACCAATATTTTACAAAATGATATTCTTAAAGATAAGGATTTTGTAATCAAATATTACTATTAAACATATATAAAATTAACAAATATTTTTATCTTAATTAAAAATTATGAGTTGTTTATTTCACACGGAGTTTTAGTTTCATTACTTGGTTAATTTTTTTTTCTTCATGTAGGGAAGGGAAATACAAATTTAAATCAATCGTAACAAAAAAATTTAAATGAGATAAAAAATATGTTATATACTTCATTATTTTTTCACTTTTATAAATACTAAAATTTTATTTGTACGATTATTAATTTTGTGATTTTTAATGTGGAGGAAAATTTTTATATTAAAAAGGCAAAGATAAGCTTAAAGTGAAACAACTTCATGTTGTAACTAAAATAAATACATGATTAATCACATTATAATAGAGTCAACAATTTTATATTATTATTCAAAATAGTTGTAAAAGTTATTGACATATGAAATATATAAATTGAGTCTAATGAATAACTAACATGAAAGAGCATACTTAAATAAATAGTTAGTGAAATAAATAATTATTTGTGAATTAATAATATATAAAATAGTTATAAAAGACTGTTTTTATTAGGAATAAAAAATAAAATAATTTGAATATATTTAATAGTTATAAAATAATATTTTTATTCATTTCTCTTAAAAATTATACCTTTTTATTATGTATTTATGTCAAAATTTCGTACTAACATAAGGAAGAAAAAAATTGAATATACATAATAGTTATACAAAGTACTTTTATTTTATTTTTGATCAAATATAAATTTTTGTATACAAATAAAATTTTTACCATCTTAATACGTTTATGGCCAAATTTTCATATAAATCTAAAGAATTATGTTATACCAGTGTAAAATATATATAATAAATAATAGTAGTATTATAAAAAATAGATAATTTTATTATATTTAATGGAGAGTATTTTAGATAGGCTTATTATACTTCATAAAGGGCATATTAGACATAACTAATTTTCTTAATTAAGGGTGCATTTGACGGAAAAAAAATAAAAAAATAAAAGATTATATATCTCGATTAGGATTGTCTAACTAAAAATAGGTTGTAGTTTCCAAAAAAATAGGTAATTAGATTAGAAGAGGAGTAATTTAGTAATGTTTTTCTATGAATTATATTTCATTAAGGGTGGGTATTTTAGGAATTACAAAAAAGTGGAGAAACATTTAAAGGGGAGAAACACAAAAAGGAGAGAAATAACTCGCATTTATATATAATTAATAGGTAATAGATAGATAGATAGGTAAATAATAGATTATTATTATTGGAAAATTTTATAGTCCCCTTGAGGGAACTATTCCCTTAGGTTTAAAAATCTGTGTGGTACAAACATTTAAAACACATGGTGTTGTACTATACAAATATTTAAAGTACAAGGGAATGGTTCCCTAAAAGGGACTGTAGAATTTTTCATTATTATTATTGTTGTTGTTATTATTATTATTATTATTATGAATATTTGATTATTGAATATCCAACTCTTATGTTTCTATTATAAATTTGGGAAAATTCTACAATCCCTTCTAGGGAACCATTCCCTTGTGCTTTAAATGCTTGTACAGTACAACACCATGTGCTTTAAATGCTTGTACTGTACAAACTTTTAAATCTAAGGGAATGGTTCCCTAAAAGGGACGGTAGAATTCCCCTATAATTCGATTTCTAAATAAAATATGGGGAATTCTATAGTTCCTTTTAGGGAACCATTCCCTTAGATTTAAAAGTTTGTACAGTCCTTGTTGATAGCTATTATAAAAAGAGAACATATTTGTAACGTGGGCTGGATTTGATTTTCCAACCACAGAGTGGACTGGGAAGCCCACAATCGCTAAAGAGGGACCTGCACCCAAGTCTGCTTAAGTTGTAGGCTAACTTAGTAAATCCTAACCCGACCCGACATAAAAATGGAGCTGTCCGACCCGGCCGAACCTAGTGACCGTTGTAACTTGGCGTACGGAATCCGCTAAATCCTCTATATATATATATATATATATATACCCCAAATCCACCCGCGCATTCCTCCAATTCCTTTTGGCGCTTTCTTCTTCTTCTTCTTCCCACTCTCCGCTAGATTTTTAGATTAGATAAAAGCGTTTATCAAAAGATGCAGAGATCTTCTTAAAAATCCTAGGGGCAAAACCATAACCCTCCGAGATTCCTCCGGATCAGCACCGATTAATCTATGCCGGAAAGCAGTGGGCTGATTGCAACATCCACAAGGAATTTCTTAAAAACCCTAGGGGCACACAAAACCATAACCTCCGAGATTCCTCCGGATCAGCACCGATTAATCTATGCCGGAAAGCAGTGGGCTGATTGCAACATCCACAAGGAATTGGCTCCCCACCTTGTTCTCCATCTTCGATGCGGTGCTTTCTCAAGACGTCTGTAAAACCCTGTAGGTCGAGAACAACTTCGAGGCCAAGATTCATGCCTCCGGACCGGCAGCAATTAATCTTTGGATGAGAGAGTCCTGGCTGGTTGATTATACAACATCCAGAAGGAATCTACTCTCCATCTCCGAGGCAGTAATGAGTTCTCAAGATGCTTGTGGTCATGTACTGATTCTTCTTGTTCTTCCATTTTTTTGTTTTTTTTTTTTTTGGGTTTTCTTTTAATATATAAAAATAAGAAATTTCTTGTATCATGTGAATATGAAATTCTTTTTTTCAGTGGAAAATAAATTGCTCATTTTATTTTTCTAATCTTGTGCCTTTTTCTTTTATTGCCTAATTTGCGTATATTGTTGGTGAAATGACCATTTTGTGTGTAGCCTTTAAGGGGATGGTTTAGGATCTTGGCTGTCCTATATTACATTTCTTTTTATGAATCAGGTCATTTCCTGGTCTGATGTTACATTATGAGTCTTATGGCTATGAATAATTGTTTCTCTGGTACTTTTTTATATTGTTTTCCTTGAACAGGGTATTTTAGAATGTATTAGTGACATCCAATGGAGAAATGTGCTGGTAGGGAAAATTAGGGTGAATTGGATTTGGCCAAAACCCCTGCAACAAAACATGGAGGTAAGTGAACTTTTCTGTTTGTTTTGGCACAAAATTATATATTTTATTGATCTCGTTTCCATTCTTGTTTGGGTTCTATTTTCATCTATAATCTATACGTGCAGGTTAAAGGGCTATCAGGAGAAGAACTTGCTGCTTGTAATGATCTGGTACTTGCGCTACCTGATAGGATTCAAGCCATACCAGGTGGTGCGGCTGCCGTGCAAAAGCAATCTGGAGGTTGGGGGCCCTCTGCATCTTTCGTACAGAAATTAATTTGATTCAAGTGGTGATTGAGTTTGATTGTCAATTTGATCTTCTTTTATATTTTGTTTACCTCTACATCTCAAGGCCTAAGAATCTCTTTTAACTTCTGCATTCCCACTAATATTACAGATGGGCGGTTTGACAGTGAATATTTAGAAATTGACGAGTCGATCAGTTCAGGCAAGATTACGAAATGCGTAAAATGGGACAGGCATGTGCTTCACTAGAACTTAATATGTTACATGAGTAAGATTTTTCCCTTTCTTGAATCTGTTATATGTTCTTGGTTCTGTTCATCAGCTGTTAATATTTTCAATTGCGCACGATCAAGGTTTGGAAGTCATAGCAGAACACCAAAAAACATGGCCCATGATATGAATCAGGTTTGCTGTTTTTTGTGGTTCTCATCTGTAGGTTTTCAATGTGATCGGGTGTTAATATGTGTTGTTCTGCAATATGCACAGGAATTGGACAGACAATTCCTTTGATGGATGAGAAGTTGATGCCAAGGTTTGAAACGTAGACCTTTCCCTATCAACATTTGAGAGTGGCCAATTCCTTGACCTAATTGCCTCTTTTCACATATTGCAGGTGGATCTGTCATATGTTGTACTTGTTTGCATTGGGAATGCGTTACTTACATTAACTTTGGATGTGGATCGAGGGAAACATGTCTGTTCAAATTATTGTTTGATAATGAACTAAACAATTGTTCACTTGGCAGGCTACAGGAAAGAACTGAAAAAGCTTAAGGCTACACAAAAGGTAGAAGCAGCTAATCTTCAAGTAAGTGTGCACTAGGGAGAGATTTTTTAATGTTGACCCCCTAAACTGCCTGGTATTGTGTTTAGATCTTTCCAGCATGATTTTCACATTGATGTATTACAGATGTGTTGATCATTTTCGTTCTGTTCTTTTAGGCTCAGCAATCCTCAAATTCTTCAAAAGCGGGGAAGAAAAGAACTTAAAAAGAGAGGGTTTGGAAGATAATGTGGAGGATTATCAAGTTGATCCAGAAACAGCTTCGGGTGACAAGAAATGGCTCTCCCGTCAAGTGGCAAAAGCATTCAATCCAAGTGCTGTCAAGAGCTTGTAAGTTCTTTATCGTATATAGTAATGGAATGGATATAGTTTTTTAAATATTTTTACTTCATAATGGCTGGTTTAGGTGGGGTGTGTGGGGGGATAAGTCAAATTTCTTTGTTGCAGCTCTAAGCCACCTTTTGTGATTGTGAGTTTCTTTGTTTCTCTCTGGACATTTCATTTCCAAAATTGTGTCCTTGTTTTATTTAGCTGGTAGTTTGCTGAGTTTATGATGAGAAAATTTATACCAGAATTGTTTTCTGACTCTGCTTTGTTCCCTGGCTTTAGCTTGCCTGAAAAATATGCAATAAGAGTATCTGTGCGATCTTCTTTATTATCATGAATGCTTTAGTTACACTAAAACATTTTGAAGGATGGTAAGAGTATCAGACCCTGAAAATTTTTCGGAATATTTGATTGCCAGTCTTCCCAATCATGAGTTTTTTTATTCATAATATACCGTTTACATAAATTTCCTCTTGACAAATGTAGATAATGAGAAGAATAAGCTTGCAGTTATTCCAGAAAATATAGTTTATAGTTTTCAGAGAAGCTGGGTCTAAAGTTAATCTCCTACCTTGCTTGATTAATATGCATGCCAATTATGTATGATGTCTACCCTTTACTTGACGGGCCAAATATGGGTAATCGGGTATGGAACTTGGAATGGTAGAAAATTTAACAGTATTCAGTAGTAAATTCAGCAGGAAGGATGGGGAAAGTAGAGTGTAAAAAAATTTATTTCTCCGAGTTTCATATTCTGGTTGAATTTTTTCCCACTTTCTAACCATTCTTTACAAGTAACTTCAGGTTCTGCACCACCAAATGTCCCCCACATATTGGTCCCGCCCTTCCTGCTGCCATTCAGGTTGTGTTCCAAAAACGTATTTTGCTGTGACTCTTTAATGATACTCCATAGTTTATGTTGGGTTGTCAAAGCGTATAATAAAGATCTCTTGCAGGATACTATTATTTGCTGTTGTAGAATGTCTGGATTCAATGCCTTGTGACAGCCAAGGAAGGATCATGATGGAACTGCAACACAGGTTATATTTGGATTATATTCTTTGAGTTAACATCTCTCTCATATATTACCAAAAAAATGAAAAACCAATGAATATTACCAAACAGATGAGTCTCGAGTCTCAACTCATTTCAGCTGCTGCTGTTGATGCCCGCGACGGAGGACAGACACACTTTCACGAATGGTATCTGCTTTCAGCTTTCTCATTATGGTAAACCTTCCAACTCTATTTTCAATTCAGCACTGAGATTCAAAAGAGAACCTATCTGTAGATTAATAGCTCTTTTAATTAATTAATTAGTCAGAATTATTGATTTGAATTATATTCAATTAACTGTCACTGCAGAATCAACCTTGCTTGAAGTTTAACAAAGACTTCAAATTCTGCAGGACAGTTACAGGTTTGAATTTCTTTTTCTGCTTAACAAACAAAAGTACTTTTTTTTCCCTCGTTTTATTGCAAACTGGTTGAAGATTACATTTATTTATAGAATAATTTGAAAGTCTTCAATTAATTATAAAGTCGCTCATTTGTATAATTATGCATGTTGCAGCTAAAAGAAAGCTGATTTTTAGTTTCTGGAATTTGGTTTGAATTTTTGGTTCAATAAAATAAATATCAGGTAGCACGGCTTACATGTATTTTTTTTTTCTTTATTCATAAACTGTTACATAAATAATGTCTGGAGGCTACGAGTTTTTGGGAGGCTGAAATGTTTGATGTTTGAGTACTGAGTAGTGCAATTAAAATTATATTCATGTTTTGTTGCAGTCGAGGTATAAGAACAGAAGTTGGCAAATAAACTGCTGACATTTTGGTTGTATAAATTGTGAATTGACTGATTCTGCTAATTCACGTGGCAGATATTTTCATTTTATCATGTTACGAATCATAGCTCGTGGAATACCGTTGGAGAAGTTTTACACCTGTTCTTCCAAAGACATGGACTGGAGAAAACTGAATAAGGTTTCCATTGTTTGAGGCAAGTCTCTTCTCAATCAAGTTCCAGTCAAGGTGACTGACTTCACTATGTTTGAAGTGTGCATTTTACTACATTTGACATTTGCTTTTTATTCTACATGTCCTCTCGAGTCATTTTTAGTCTTGCTACAACTTTGAGTCTGAATTCTCCAAACCCATTCTAGGAAATTTTTACATGATAAATGGATTGTGCTTGCTAGAAATCCTAAGTAGAGCAATATTAATCCTGTAAACGATTATAGAAAGTAAATGCTTGTATGAAAATTATTTCTTTGGGTTTAGAAATGTAGATGAAAGGAAAAAAACATGTAATCAGAGGTGGAGATAAAGCAGAGAATGTGTTTGTTGTTCAGTGTTCTGTGAGTGAAGGGGTGGAGCCGTGAAGGGAAAGAAGATAGTGGGTAGCCTGTGCCCAAGATCATATTTTGATGGAAGACAGTGTTTCAAGTTATGAAGATGTGAATTTACGTTGATTGCAAAACATCCATATTATGATGCATGCTTTTCTAAATCTTTATGAATTTATTAATCTTGCTGTCTCTCAAGCTTAAATGTGCAGACTTTTGTAGATAAGGTACTTCAAAATTGAATTACCGTCCAGCAATATTGAGTGAACCCTGACTGGCTGATTACAAAGGAATCTACTCTCCATCTCCGAGGTAGTATTCAAAATGCTTGTGGCCTTGTACTGTTTTCTTTTTTTGGTTTTCTTTTAAGATCTAAAAATAAGAAACTTCTTGTATCATGTGAATATTGAAATTCTTTTTTACAATGGAAAATAAATTGCTTGTTTTATTTTTCAAATCTTGTGCCATTTTCTTTTATTGCCTAATTTGTGTATATTGTTGGTGGTTGTGTGTAGCCTTTAAGGGGATGGTCTTTGGACTGTCAGATTGTTGGTTGTCCTGTATTACATTCTTTTTGCAAATTAGGTTATTTTCTGGTATGATGCTAAATTATGACTGCTTCAGACTTATGATTATGAATAATTGTTCCTCTGGTACTTTTTATCTTGTTTTCCTTAAACAGGGAGTTTTAGAATGTATTTGTGACATGCAATAGAGAAAAGTGTGAAAGTATTGGTTATATGATGGTCATTGTGTGAGTTTTGGACACAGAGACAGAGATATCAAGTAAACTATAAATCTTTGAGGTTGAGTTGGTAGGAAAAATTAGGATGAATTGGATTTGGCCAAAACCCCTACAAAAACATGGAGGTGAGCTGAGCTTTACTGTTTGTTTTGGCACAAACTTATCTATTTTATTGATAGATCTCGCTTCCATTTTGGGTTCTATTTTCACGATAATCTCTAAGTGCAGGTTAAAGGGCTATCAGGAAAAGAACTTGCTGCTCGTAATGATCTGGTACTCACTGCTTGATATGATTCAAGCCATAGCAGATGCTGTGGCTGCTGCACAAAAGCCTTCTGCTTCTTGTACAGAAATTAAATTTGACTCAAGTGGTGATTAGGGTTTGTCTGTCAATTTGATGGTCTTTTATATAGTGTTTACATCTTGCATCTCAAGGCCTAAGAATCTCTCTTTTAACTTTTGCATTCCCATTAACAATACAGATGGGCGGTTTGACAATGAATATTTACAAACTGACGAATCAATTCAGGCAAGAGTATGAAATGCATAAAATGAGACAGGCATGTGCTTCACTGGAACTTACTATGTTACGTGAGTAAGATTTTCCCTTTCTTGAATCTACTATATTCTTGTTTTTCATGAGTTGCTAATTGACAATCTAAGAGATTTTGAACAAAACCCTCTGCCCTCCTCTGGAGGAGAATTCTTATTATATATAAGAAATACAAGCTGATAAGCTAATAATCAGCCCCTAAATTAGCTAAACTATCATATACAAATCTGTCATACAGCTAGCATATCCTAATACAAGGAAAGAATATAAATGCTACCATATATATACAAATCTGTCTTATATTTAAGTGCAGAAAATGAATGCAGCAGCTGGCGAAAATAAGCTATCAAAGCTGTAAAAAGCATAAAACAAGGCATAAAATCTGCTGGCCTTAATTGCCAGCTAATTCCTTTGCACAAAATCTGCTAGCATTTGATTCCAGCTAATTCCTTTGACATCCCCTCAAATTGATGCGGGTAAATCTACAAGCATCAATTTGCTAACAAGGATGTCTCTTATGACACATCTAGATGTGGTGAAGAATCAGCAATCTGAGTAGTGGATATATGTGGCGAGTAATAACTTGATGATCATATGCCTTCCGGATGGAATGACACCACACATCTATGTGCTTCGTCCTTTCGTCATAGACTGGGTTGGCTGCAATTTGGATCGCACTAGTGTTGTCCGCATGTAAGGGAGTAGGTTGAGCTTGTGAGAAACCAATCTCTGCAAGAAGACCACGTAGCCAAGTGATCTCTGAGCATGCAGCAGACATGGGTTTGGAGAATTCAGACTCAAAGTTGTAGCAAGACATGAAAATGACTCGAAAGAGACAGACTGACAATACTCATAAGTAAACATACAGGCATGTCATCTAGTAGGTTTCCTTGTGTCTGGACACCCTGCCCAATCTGCATCACTCTAGGCTAAGAGCTGGCTTCTAGAACACTAGGAAAGAATAACCCACGGCTAGGATCTAATGTGTCCCTTAGACAGCATCTCGCATGCCTTGATAGATGGAGATGTCGTGGAGCTTGCATAAACTTGCTAACGATGTGGACAGATAAGAGATGTCTGGCCGGGTGATGGTTAGATAGATAAGACTACCAACCAACTTTCGATAGAAAGTAGGATCCTCAAGAAGTTCTTCTTCGTCACGTCGATATTTCACATTAATTTCCATAGGAGTGTCAACAGATGTAGTGTTGGTGAGGCCAGCTATGTCAACCAGATCCTGAATATACTTTTGTTGATTTAAAAAAATACCTTGAGGCCGATGATGCACCTAAGACCCCAAGAAGTAAGTGAGCTGCCCAAGGTCTTTCATGTGGAAAGAAAGAGTGCAACAAATTTTGAATTTGAGAGATGCCATCCTTGTCAGAACCAGTGATAACTATGTCATCCACATAAACAAGAAGTATAACTAAACCCTTAGATGTCCGTTGAAGAAAAAGTGAGGGATCATACTGGCTTTGAGTCACCAATGTAAAGAAATGGATCTAAACTTGTCTTTATTGTTTCATCACTTCAGAATAGATCAATAGCTGTCTCTTATACACATCAGTAGTAGGTGAGGAAGTAGGCATACCATGTGGAAGTTTTATGTAAACTTCCTCTTTTAGATCACCATGTAAGAATGCATTCTTAACATCCATTTGATGTAGAGACCATGATTGAGATGCAGCAAGAGCCAGTATGGTTCGCACAGTTGTCATCTTGGCTACCGGTGCGAAGGTCTCATCATAGTCTAGACCATACTGTTGCTTGTTGCCAAGAACTACCAATCTAGCCTTGTAACGATCTATGGATCCATCAGGTCGAAGCTTTATAGTATTGTTAAAACACAAGCTTACTTCCAAGGGGTTTCACAGAGGGGGGACATGAAACAACATCCCAAGTCTGATTTTCTTCAAGTGCCAGAAATTCTGCGTCAATAGCTTGTCGCCAACACTCATGCTCCATGGCCTGTTTATATGAGGAGGGAATAGGAATAGGTGACAAGGTAGCTGCCAAAGAGAGAGGATGGGTGAAGCCATACCTATCTGGTGGTTTATGAACCCGAGTACCGCGTCAAAGAGGAGCAAGTGTGGCTGTTGGAACAGAATCAGCAGTCAAGGAATGAGTTGGAGGGGGCCTGTGAGATGTAGAAGTCTGATCTAATGTGTTGGACTTGCGTCGCTGATACACCAAGAAAGCTTTAGAAGGCATTCATTTACAAGAGTTGGTAAACAAGTGGTAAAACAGAGAATGACGAAGAAACAGGATCATGATGATTAGCAAAAATATTGATTTTCAAAAATGTCACATTTCTAGATATCCGAATACGATTTAGATGAGGATCATAACCTGATTGAGGTGTGAGTTTTGTGCGTTCATGGGCAGGAAGATGTACAAAACACACACAACCAAAGGTACGAATATTAGAATAATTTGGAGTGCGACCAAATAATCAAGTGAAAGGAGAGACATGGTTCAATGAGGAAGAAGGCAACCTGTTAATGAGGTGTACAGCAGTGGATAGAGCTTCATCTAGATGGGCACAAATGACAGATGTAAAAGGGTGCGAACAACATCAAGAAGATGGCGATTCTTTCTCTCCGCCACACAATAGATGTGTATAAGAGAGGAACAAAAGGGGAGAAAATAGATCCATGTGAAACGACTATAATCATGTGTATAAGAGACAGATACTTGTATTAGCACGTCATTTTCTAACTTCCATATGTGTGGGGTTTATGTATCAAATCACATAGACTGATCTGTATAAGAGGTGTGTGAGTGGGAAATGGTAAAGTTTTACTTTTGCCAAGCTTACAAGAACTGCATTCAAATCGGAACAAGATGAAGAGATGGTGACTCTTTATTAGATGTGTAAACCAGAATTTAATAAAACATGGAGTACATTAGAGTTTGGATGTCCAAGACGTTTATGCCATGCTCGGTAATCAACCCGAGACATCAAATGGATGTTAAGCAATGCCATCTATCATGGAGTAATGTAAGATACACATAAAGACTTGTATAAGACGACAGGCCCCCTGACAATCATCTTCAGGATTGTTGATCCTGCACAATACAACCAGATTTAGAAAATTCCACTTTATCTATTATCGTCAACCATAAGAGACTAGAAATAAGATCTGCACATTTGTAAGGCTAGGAGAGACAAAAGCGTTAGTTAGAGAAGGAGAAATGTCACCAGTGGCTGTGATAGGTAAAGGGTTCCCATCAGCTGTATAGATATTAAGATTTCCAGTGTATTTCTTTACATTGGTGTGAGAAAATTAGCCTTGTTGGTCATATGGTTAGTGGCCGCGGAATCAAAATACCAAGGAGATGACGTTGAGAAAGGTTTACCTGAGAGTCCTAAGGCAGAGAATGCAGAAATGATCATTTGTTGAATCATTTCAGGAGTTACAGGTGGAGCAGGAGTAGTAGAAGCACTCTGTGCTATGTTCGCAGAATTACCAGTACTAGAAGAACCAACGGACACTTGTATATGCTGTTTCAGATTTTTAGGAGGTCGATACACATCTAATAGATGACGGAAGTATCTCTCCCACCTTTCCCTAATTTCCTCAGGCTTGCCTTATGCTACATAAGCCATTGGAACTGAAGTAGATCTTTGTTGTTCCAGACATGGATTGGGTGTCCATTCCTGTCTCTTATACACATCTAGATGTGTATAAGAGACAGGAACAGTTCCCGGTTCATAGTCCGTCGCATCATCAAGTACATTCATGGTACTCCTAGCCGCTGTCTCTTATACACATCTAGATGTGTATAAGAGACAGAGTCTATGCTAACTTACCCTCTGAAGGTCTTAGTTCTGACTATATCAGTATATTCAGCCCAATGAATCTTAAAACTAGAGATGTGTATAAGAGACAGCCTACACACGGTTGTTGAATAGTGGCTAATTCATGTTCAAGCTGAAATCTTGAGCAGTGTTGTGTTGGCTGTAGAGTTTCTTCAAATAATTCCACATTTCAGCTGCAGTCTTAAAGGGTTGGAGATTCAAGATGATATTCGGATCCACAGATCCCAGAATCCATGCCATGATTTGAGCATCCTTGACCTCCCCTCACTTGGCATGCTCATCCTTCTCTTTGTCTTTGTCTGGAGCAGGTTTGCTGCCATCAATATGTCCCCATAAATCTTTCCCTTTGACAAAAATTTTGAAGTGAAATGCCCAAGCTGAGTAGTTTTTACCATTAAAACGAATCAAGACAGACTCATACTTGTCTGTGGCCATGATGCCGAGAGAACTTGATTAAGAATAAACAAGGACAAGGGACTCTACTAGGATTGAGAATTGAAACAAAGAAAACAGAGATCTTAGAAACCTTGCTCTGATACCATGACAATCTAAGAGATTTTGAACAAAACCCTCTGCCCTCCTCTGGAGGAGAATTCTTATTATATATAAGAAATACAAGCTGATAAGCTAATAATCAGCCCCTAAATTAGCTAAACTATCATATACAAATCTGTCATACAGCTAGTATATCCTAATACAAGGAAAGAATATAAATGCTACCATATATATACAAATCTGTCTTATATTTAAGTGCAGAAAATGAATGCATAGAAAATAAGCTATCAAAGCTGTAAAAAGCATAAAACAAGGCATAAAATCTGCTGGCCTTAATTGCCAGCTAATTCCTTTGCACAAAATCTGCTAGCATTTGATTCCAGCTAATTCCTTTGACACTAATATCTTCATTTGCAGAGGATCAAGGTTTGGAAGTTATAGCAGAAGGTTAGATACATCGAAAACATGGCCCATGATATGAATGAGGTTTGCTGTTTTTTGTGGTTTTCATCTATAGCTTTTCAATGTGATTGTGTGTTAATTTGTGCTGTTCTACAATCTGTGCAGGAATTGGACGGACAAGTTCCTTTGATGGATGAGATTGACGCCAAGGTTTGAAACGTATACCTCTCCTTGTCAACATTTGAAAGTGGCCATTGGCCAATTCCTTTACCTAACTGCCTTTTTTCATGTTTAGATATTTCCATCATGATCTTCACAGCAACATTTATTTTGTCTGATTAATGTATTAAAGAAGTTTTGATCATTTTCATTCTGTCATTATTTTAGATTCAGCAATCGTCAAATTTTTCAAAAGTGGGGAAGAAAAAGAACTTAAAAAGGGAGGATTTGGAAGATAAGGTAGAGGATTATGTTGATCGAGAAATAGCTTCGGGTGAGAAGAAACGGCTCTCTTGTCAAATGGCAAAAGTGTTCAATCCAAATGCTGTTGAGAGCTCATAAGTTCTTTATTTATATCTAGTACTGGATATAGATTTTTTAATATTTTACTTCATAATGGCTGGTTTAGGTGGGATGCATGGTGGATAATTCGAATTTCTTCATTGCAAATGCCAGCAAAGCTCTAAGCTGCCTTTTGTGATCGTGAGTTTCTTTGTCTCTCTCTACACATTTCATTTCCAAAATTGTCTCCTTGTTTTACTTAGCTGGTAGTTTGCTGAGAAAGTAAATACCAGAATTGTTTGCTCACTCTACTCTGGGCCCTGGCTTTAGCTTGCCTGAAGAATATGTAATAAGAGTATCCGAGTGTTCTTCTTTATTCATATATGCTATCATGAATGCTTTAGTTGCAGAACAACATTTTGAAGGATCGTAAGAGTATCAGACCCCGAAAAGTTTTTGGAATTTTTGATTCCAGTCTCCCAATCATGAGTTTTTTATTCATAATATGCTCTTTACATAAAGTTCCTCTTGACAAATGTAAATAATGAGAAGAATAAGCTTGCAGTTATTCCAGAAAATATAATTTATAGTTTTGGAGAGAATCTGGAATTAAAGTTAATGTCCTACCTTGCTTGTTAATATGCCAATTAAGTATGATGTATACCTTTTACTTGATGGGCCAAATATGGGTAAACGGGGATTGAACTTGGAATAGCAGAAATTTTAACATTATTCAGTAGTAAATTCAGCAGGAAGGATGGGGAAAGTAGAGTATATAAAATTTTTTTTTCTCCGAGTTTCATATTCTGGTTGGATTTTTCCCATATTCTAACCATTCTTTACAAGTAACTTTCACGTCCTGCCACCACCAAATGTCCCCCTCCAAATCGACCCGCCTTACTGCTGCCATTCAGGTTGTGTTCCGAAAAAGTATTTTGCTGTGACTCCATAGTTTATGGTCTCTCGCAGGATGCCACTATTTGCTGTCATAGGGATGGATCATGCTGGAATTGCAACATACGTTATATTTGGATTATATTCTTTAAGTTATATATTTTATGAATTTTATCCTTCCCATATGTGGTAAAGGTAGTCCATATCCTTATTAATTTTTGGCTCTTGCCTTTTTTGGTTTATTTTTAAAAGAAATTTAACATTGTTATGACAAATGTACTTGCACTTATTGTTTTTCAATATTTCAAGGGGAAAGTTATCTGAAGGGAGGTGAAGAATTATAGTATAAATTTGAGAAGGTTTAGTTCCTCCAAAGAAGGGTAGACAGACCAATAGAAAAGATCATTGGGTTAGTGTTTAAGTGCACTGAAGCTTAATAGGAGACCAAAAATTTGGCACTGGCACATGGCTTCAGTAAACTCAGAATTCCCCTATTCCTGCTCATACTAATGTAGTTTGGGTGTACTCCACTTAATCAGTCTTGTGCTAACTGCGGATCATCCAGTTGTGCTATGAAATGAGTGCAGCATATCTGATTGTATAGATTTCAAGGTTTGGTTGATGTTGATAATCCAAGGAACTCTGATTTAGTGTTGTAAATATGTAATGGCATCTTGTTCGTGCTGCAAGATCTGTAGGTTATGTGTCTTGATGAAATATTGTTACTTGAAATATTATTTTTCATGAGATGTAAGACACTTTCTGTATATTGGCTTTTAGGTGGTGGTGGAGAAAAAGCTCAAGCGAGAAAGGAATAAGACGACATGACTTCACTCAACAGGAGTTCTCTGACAAAATGAGTTTCTGTCTAATTACCGTGTTTCAGCATCTCTAATTGATTCGAAGCTTTTGATTTCACATTGTTTTTGCTGGTGCCTCAGATGGTGGATGCTAAAGAGCAAGCACCAGTTCAATATCCTAGTGATTTTTCTCAAATTAAAGAAAAATTATAAGATATACTTTTAAGTTGCGAAAAACATTAACCACTAGAGTTCTTTATTGTTGTTTTTTTTTTTTTAAAAGGGTCTGGAAGTGGAAAATGGAGTACAGGGGCACCATATTGAAACAACTAAGGCATCTAGGTGCATCTCTTGATTGGTCCTGTTAGGTAAGATATAAATTATATGTTCGTACTTAGCCAAGATATTGTGAGTTCTATTGTACTGGTTAATCATGACATTACTTTACTGTCTTCTTGCCACTAAAAACTCCGTTTCTTGTAACAGTGCTTTACAATGGACGAGCAAAGGTCAAGAGCTGTGATTGTAGCTTTTGTAAGTCTAATATACAGAAGGTCTTGTATATATAGGTTAGCAGAGTGCATTTGAAACTTGCTTTTCCCTTGCTTTCTTTGTGGTGGCGGTTGTGTTCATGTTCTGAGTGTTTTTAACTCCTATTGTGGGTATTCAATGAAATGTGTCGTGTCATCACTCTGCAAGACAAGCGTGTCTACTTATTAGTAGATACGTTATCAACAGTCACCCATACTTCTGTTATTTGTTTTTTGTCTATTCTACTAGTAAGAATTGCTAAATGTCATTCCTTGGTTTGGTAGAAGTGATTGAAAATATACTTGGCCATGACAGTTTGAAGGCTTCATAATTTGCTTTTACTTGAGGAATGCTTAAAGAGATTCTGTCTTTATTGTTTTTCAATTTGAAAAAAGGGACTGCCTGATGAGTATTGCTGTTGGGTTCAGATCTTTTCACCTGAAGTTAACGGTTGTCTACTTGATTGATCTTTTGTTCTCTGTGATGATTTAGCTTTTCACGGGCATGTATGATAATTTTAATAATTGGTGGCTTGTGTTGACTTTCTGTCTTAGTGGAATTTTAAATTTTTTTTTTGATGAGTTTTGGTTAATCTTGTTGTATATATGTTGCATCTGTTTGATTCTTGAGTTGACACATAAGCAGATTTACTGGTGCAAACTCGTTGCAGTACGGTTTCAATTATCAGCGTTATTAGTATATATTCATCTGCTTCATGCCTTTTTTTTTTCATTGTCACAGGAACTGAATCAAGAACCTTCCAGCTTGGGTGGTCCTAATTCAGAACGCTATATTTTAGACTCAAGGGGTGGGTGCTATAGTAGAACAGCGAGCTGTGATTTGTGGAGAAAGGGTTGGCCATTCTTTTGTTCTTTCTGTTTTGGTTGCGAGGACAGGTTGGATTGTTTGTTTCTATTTCCATGCTCATTTTAATTTCTGTGTTATATCGATTACTGTGGTACTTCTGTTGTAGTTGTTGTTGATGTTGTTCTTTTTTTTTTAAATGTTACAAAATGACAAGACTGCCATGGTTTGGAGGTTTGTAATTTGAATTGGTCTTATGTGAAAATTGCCTTTTGGATCCTTTTGAAGTTATGTTTGCTTCCTCTGCAGTTGTTAATCATGGATCTCTTTCTCTGATAAAATGCAATTAATTTTGCCTTGTCCACATCAACTGCTTAGTGAATTTAATTTCAAATGCGATTTTATCGGTATTTACTTGATGCCATCCCTAACTCCCTAAGCCGCTCTACTGTTGAGTTGGTATGCTCTGTACTTGGGTTTCGAAGTGCCAATTGCTAGTACCTAGCCCAAGCCTTGTTATTGGTGCTGCAAGACTAGCTGTTGCTTTTCTTCCGTTTGTGTTCTGTCCTATGTAGAGTTATATGCAGTTTACTCCTTGAAAGCATCAAAGTTCTCATGTCTGCTAATCTTGCCTGCTTTTATGTACTTGATGGAGGCCAAGAATTATATCCATTCATCTATATAATATTGTCAAATTATTATTGTATGGACTGGTTTGATATGGTTCATTGTTTTCTTCTATTTTCATGCTTTTTTACCTGTGTGTGTTATATCAATTACTTGATAGTACTATTATTTTGCATCAAAATAACAAGACTGCCATGGTTTTGAGGTTTGGAATTTGAATTGGTCTTGTCTGATAATCACCTTTTGAATCCTTCTCAAGTTATGTTCTGTGTTCCCTTGCCTCTACTCTGCAGTTATTGATCATGGATCTCCTTTCTCTGATGAAATGCAATTAATTTTGCCACATTCATATCAACTGCTTCGTTACTTTAATTTCGAATGGGTATTATTTACTTGGTGTCATCCCTGACTCCCTATGCCGCTCTACTGTTGGGTATGGCCTGTGACTTGGGTTTCTAAGTTGCCAATACTAGTTAAATTATGCTCTGTACTTGGGCTTCTGAGTGCCTGGGTCTTCACGTGTAAGTAAACGTCAAAAAAGAAAAACTAATGAATATTACCGAACAGATGCAGTCTCGAGTCTCAACTCATTTCAACTGCTGCCATGGCTGCCCACGACGGAGTGACAGTCATGAATGGTATTTTCTTTAAGTTTCTCATTAGGGTAAACCTTCCAACTCTATTTTCGATTCAGCACTGAAATTCGAAAGAGAGCCTATTTGTATATTAATAGCTCTTTTAATTAATTAATTGGTTGGAATTATTGATTTTAATTATATTAACTGTGCTTATCACTGCAAGTTTAACAAAGACTTCAAATTCTGCAGAGTGCAGAACAGTTACAGGTTTGAATTTCTTTAACAAATAAATTTCCCTCGTTTTACTGCAAACTGGTTAAAGATTACATTTTTTTTAATAGCATAATTTGAAAGTCTTAAATTAATTATGAAGTCTCTCATTTGT
This sequence comes from Cinchona pubescens, assembly GCA_025175665.1. Classification (NCBI taxonomy): domain Eukaryota; kingdom Viridiplantae; phylum Streptophyta; class Magnoliopsida; order Gentianales; family Rubiaceae; genus Cinchona; species Cinchona pubescens. The sequence goes on along the minus strand of JANKKI010000279.1, from coordinate 585,230 downwards.
AGAATTATGCATGTTGCAGCTAAAAGAAAGCTGCCTTCCGGTTTCTGGAATTTGGATTGATTATTTAGTTCAATAAATTAAATATCAGATAGCACGGGTTACATGTATTTTTTTGCTTTATTCATAAACTGTTACTTAAATAATGTCTGGATGCTATGGGTTTTGAAAGGCTGAAGATGTTAGATGGTTGAGTACTGAGTAGTGCAATTAAAATTATATTCATGTTGTGTTGCAGTCGAGGAATAAAAAGAGGAGTTGGCAAATAAACTGCTGACATTTTGGTAACACAAATTGTGAATTGACTGATTCTGCTAAATTCACTTGGCAGATACATTTTCATTTTATCATGTTATGGAATCATAACTTGAGGAATACCGTTGCAGAATTTTCACGCAAAGACGTGAACCGGAGAAAACTAAATAAGGTTTCCTTTGTTTGAGACAAGTTTCTTAATCAAGTTCCAGTCAAGGTGACTTCAATACTTTTGAAGTTTGCTTTTTACTACATTTGAAGTTTGCTTTTTATTCTATAGTTACCTCTCGAGTCATTTTTAGTCTCACTACAACTTTGAGTATGTATTCTCCAAATCCAATCAAACAAACAAACAAACAAACCAAGCCTTAATCCCACTAAGTAGGGTCGGCTACATGAATCCTGCTGCACCATTGCACTCTGTCATGGGCCTCCTCAATTCTTAGATGGGCTATATCTTTCCTACAAGTTACCCACCAAGTCTTTTTCGGTCTTCCTCTACCCCTCTTATGTTAACTGTTCTATCTAAAATCTACTCGCCTGACAGGCGCTTCTACTAGTCGTCTTAACACATGACCTAACCACAAGAATTTAAGCGTGTTTCTCTCATCTTCTCATCAATAGATGCTAGTCCAATCTTCTCACAAATATGCTCATTCTATATCTTGTCCATCCTAGTGTACCCACACATCCATCTTAACATTCGCATTTCTGCTACTCTCATCTTTTGTTTGTGTGTGATTCATTGCCCAACACTCGAGACCCATAGAGTATTGCTGGCCTAATTGCCGTTCCATAGAATTTACCCTCAAGTCGTAAAGGAATTTTGCGGTCATATAATATTTCCGATGCCATTATCTATTTAGTCCATCCTGCTTGTATCCGATGTGTAACATCTCAATCTATACCACCATTACTCTGAAGAACTGATCCTAAATATTTAAAATTTTCACTTATGGATATCTCTTGATCTCCGATATTAACCCCTATTTCATTCCTACGTACACCCTTGCTAAACTTAAATTCCATATATTCTGTTTTTGATCTACTAATTATATACTCTTTTGCCTCAAGTGTTTCTTTCCAAATCTCTCAGAGTTTAGCATTAACCCCGTCTTTTATTTCATCTACTAACACAATGCCATTTGCAAACAACATACACCATGGTATTTCTTCCTGTATGTGTCTTGTAAGTTCATCTATGACCAACGCAAATAGATAAGGATTTAGAGTTGAACCTTGGTGTAAACCTATATTTATGGGAAACTCTCGTGTCAACCCTCCTGGTGTTTTCACACTTGTAACCACATCCCAATACATCTCCTTTATTGATTCTATATATGCTATTCTAACTCCTCTTTTTTCTAAAACTCTCCATATAACTTCTCTAGGGATTCTATCGTCTGCCTTTTCAAGATCAATAAAAATCATATGTAAATTCTTTTCTTTATCCCGGTGTCTCTCGGTAAGTCTCCTTAAGAGATGTATGGCTTCAGCAGTCGATCTCCCTGGCATAAAACCAAACTGATTATTTGACACCTTAGTCTCATTTCTTAACCTTCTTTCCATCACCCGTCTCAAAGTTTCATCGTATGGCTCCTTATTAACTTAATACCTCTATAATTCGCACAATTTTGTATATCCCCTTTATTTTTGAATATGGGTACGAGAGTACTCTTTTTCCACTAGTTAGGCATCTTTCTACTTTTTAATATTTTATTGAAAAGATTGGTAAGCCAACTTATGCCCTTCTTTCCTAAGCCTTTCCATACCTCGATTGGGATAATCATTGAGGCCAACTGCTTTTCCTTTCTTCATCTTCTTCAAAGCCTCTTCCATCTCTAATTCCTGAATCTTTCGATCATATATTACGTTTCTATACTCCTCAAACTTAGCTAACTCTCATAGAATGATATCGTCTCCATTGCCTTCATTGAATAGTTGATGGAAATATCTCTGCCATCTTTCCTTAATTTCCTCATCTCTTACTAGCACTTGACTTGGTTTAAATCTTTCATCCTATGGACTCTTGCTTTAGCAATTTTATAAATATCTCGCTTCCCCTCCTTAAATTCTAATTTTTGGTAAAAATCTTCAAAAGCCCTATCCCTCGCTTCACTTACAACCTTTTTTGTTTCCTTTTTAGCAAGCTTATATTTCTCAATATTTTCGTCACTTCTACAACTATATAGAGCCTTATAGTTAGCCCTCTTAACTTTGATTTTATCTTGTTCGCCTTCTCCAAACCCATTCTAGGAAATTTTACATGATCAATGGAATGTGCTTGATAGAATCCTAAGTACAGCAGTATTAATCCTGTAAAAGATTACTGAAAGTAAATACTTGTTGATGATTATTTCTATGGGTCTGGAAATGTAGATGAAAGGGGAAAAATACGTAATCAGAGAGAGATAAAGCAGAGAATATGTTTGTTGTTCCATTTTTTGTAAGTGAAGGGGGTGGAGCAATGAAGGGAGAGAAGAAGATCTGCCCAAGATCATATTATGATGCAAGACAGTGTTCCAAGTTATGAAGAAGAACTTACCTTGGTTGCAAAACATCCATACGGTGATGCATGCTTTTCTAAATCTTTATTGAATTACTAATCTCCGCTGTCTCTCAAGCTTAAAAATGCAGACTTTTGTACACAAGGTACTCCAAAATCGAATTACTGTCCAGCAACATTGACTGATTATAGAGGTTAATGCACCGAATTCGATGTCAATGATGTAAGGACTCTGAGAACTAATATCTTATTGTTGTTTGTGAGGAGAATGAAGCAGGAAGTCAAGTGAAAGAAGTTCAGATTGGCATTTCTTCACATCTTGCAACATTTCATTGTGAAACTAAAATCACAGTTGGGGATGATCAAAATGTCAATCTTTTGTCAGTGAAGAATAGTGATGAAGTAGAGAGATACAAGGAATTCCATTAACTCCAAATGAGAAACATGCAGCTTAAATAGAGTCAATGGCTTCAACTTTAAACCCAATTTCACTAGAGGTAAGCATTTGATTTTTATAATCATTATAATGTTGTAACTGGTATTCTTTCTGGAGCTACTTTTTGATAGGAAAATGGTTTGTTTTCTAAAAGAGTGTATTAATGAAAAGTTTGAGTATGGATCAATACATTGCTGTCATTTATGTCAACTAGGGCAGGTTTGTGTCAACTTTTTTTGTTCATTTGGTCAACTATGGCTAGTTTGTGTTGCTTAATTTGAGATCGAAAGGGAGCCCAGTGTAATTAAACTGAAGGGAATCCTTTAATAAACCTCAAGGGTGGAAAGTATATTGTTCCCTTTCCATTTGAAAGTTGATTTATTAGTGGCCCAGTTTCTACTTTCTAATGCATCTTCAGCATGGCATTATCAATAATTGCAGGGTTATTGGTGATGTGATCTAGCATTTTGTTTTCTAAGATTTCATAGGGTTGTGCAACTAGAGTTCTGTTCACGTCTCAAGGGACACTTCACTGCTGACCAGTCAATGAGTGAATGAGCTTGAGCCATCAGTAATTGCATGTAGAAGGCCAGGCATCCAGTACATTTGGTTGAAAAATTAGTACCTACAGGTACAGTTGGTTGATGAGAACCATTTGACGTGTCTTGACAGTCATTAGCAATTAGGTATAAAATGGGGTAACATTAGGATGACAATGGGATTTGTCTGATTACCTGTGTGCAGCTCAGTTGTATGGCCACTCTTATGCAGACCCTGGAATCATAAGTCATTTTTGCATGATAAAAACACGCGGTAGTTGAATATAATTGGAAATTCTTGAGGTTAGACAGGATGATGTGTAAGCGTACATAAGCTGTTCATCTCTGGCTTAAGTAGTGAAGCCACAATAGATCTTTTTACGGTATAATATTTGGACCTTTCATATTCATGAAATCCGTTCTGTTGCTGGTGTTGCCAGTGCCTCAGTCCATAGAAACTAGCTTAAGAAATGAAAGCAACAATAGATCTTTTAAGAGTGATAATATCCAGACCTTTCATATTCATAAAATCTGTTCTGTTGCTGGTGTTGCTAGTGCCTCAGTCCATAGAAACTTGAGTTATAGGATGCAACACAACAAGCCGACCCCAAACTTTTTCCTGGGAATATAAACATCTGTATATGGAGTATCTGTATAATATTCATATATGAATACATATGCAAAGTATATATGTATATATAGATGTATTTAAACACATTTATGTACGGATGTTGCTATCCCCAAAAACAGAAAGATATATTTATATTAGAACAAGAAGATGGAACCACAAATCTGCCTTCCAGGATGGTTAGATTCTTACAGTCTAGAAATATGAAAAGCTAAGCTGAACAACTTGCAGCTCTGTGTCTACTCGAACTCATTCTTCTCGGCTGCTGCTATTAGCTACAATGACAGTGTATGTAAACAAGTTATCAAATAAATGTCTTGTAAAGTTCATTTCTGTAGCTTCTTTGCATTTCCCTTTCCACCCATGAAAGTGATAATACTGGAGTCAATTTGACAATCCATTTCTGCCTGGCTAGGCTTTTTTTCTGATTTGTCCAAGTTCGCATTCTCAGCAGGATATACTTTTACTCACCATAGCTTGAATGTCTGATCCAAGCTGGCACTGTAAACTAGCAGTTTCAGATCAAGACATCTGCTGTTTCTAGTGAAGCAGCTAAGCATTTCATTTGCCCATGGTGACCATCAAGGACTGCAAGACATTAAAGGAAGGAATTTCCGCCCTCTCTCCTCCATATCCTTTTGGTTGCGTCCTTAGAACCAGTTAAGATCAAGTCTCCTATTGATATTAGACAAATTACAGCAAAATGGTGACCCTGTAAAAATCCTTTATGATCAAATCTTCCAGACATTCTCTCCTGCCAATGGTTTATAAGTCCATCTGATGAGCCAGAATAAAGGAAGCAGCCGCTAGGTGACAAACTTATAGCCAAGGCATAAATTGGTGATGGTTGAAACTTCAGGGTCATAGTAATGTGAGAGCTTTCTCGGTAAACCCTTCGCCAGATTTTCAATGTGCCATCTGAAAAACCAGTAAAGACAGCCGTCTTCTGGGTTGATCACAATTGCAATAACATGACCTTCATGAGCTGCGAAGGGAGCGGCACATTGCTTTTCTTTGATAGGTTTCCACACCTTAACTGTCTTATCCCAGGAACCTCTATATATAAGGTTTTCCATGCAGTTATAAGCCATGCATGATATGTAGTCTTTATGAATATTCATTCTTGTTGAACAAGAGTAAGTATTGGAGATCATTACTTGAATGAGAAATACCGCCCAAATCTTCTCTCAAAAGTTATACTTGCTTTAGCGATTAGTTATGGAACAAAACCCTTTTCTGTACATTGGGACATATATGATTTCATCAACTTAATAGATTATTATAATGATATGAAGCTTCCCATTTGGAATTGTGTGCTGTAAAGAATTTTTGTTCTTTCATCTAACTTTTTGTACTTGAATGCTCATTTCAAATACTATGAGGTTTTGTTACCTACTCGTCAATTTGTCTTGCCTTTTACCTATTATCTATTGGTTCAGAAGTGCTCTCTTCTTAGGAAAAATTTCTAAAAATATGCCACTTTTCAAATTTTTTCTATTTTTGTGCTTATTGCAATGTGCAATCAGACCTCGCTCCGGACTAGTGGAATTCGCATTCGGAGAATGCGAGTTCTAGAAAAAAAAAATTTAAAAAAAAAAAAAATTATTCTTGACCTGGCATTCTCAGAATGCGAGGTCTCTTTTTTTTTTTTTTTTATTTAGCAAATTTGACTATGTGTGTGTGTGTGTGTGTCTCTATATATATATATATATTTTAAGATTTAGCAAATTTGACTATGTATATTGCGAATGGAAATCGTGCACTATTACAAAAATAGAAAAAATGAATGATTTAGCAAATTTGACTATGTATATTGCGAATGGAAATTGTGCACTATTACAAAAATAGAAAAATGAAGGATTTGACTGTAAGATAAAATTATTTAAATATTAAATCGTAAATTATAAATTATAACATTAACGAAGTAGTACGATATTTGAGAATAGTAAACCATTATCTTTAAATCATAAACTATAACATTAACGAAATAGTACGCGAATGAAATGTGAAAACTCGTTAATTTATTAATTTATCGTATTTTTAATTTCCAAAATTTTGACAGAAGCTCCCATATTTTACGAGCATTCTCCCTGCCAACAGGGGTAGGAGGAGTAGGAGGAATTTTTTTTTTTGGTATTTGGGGCTTTATCTTCTTGACCTCGTAGAATGCAAGGTCGGTCAAGAACAAATTTTTTTTTATTTTCTGTACACTCTAGATGTGTTTGCGAGTTCCACTGTCCTTATTGCACATTGAAATAGGTACAAAAATAGAAGAAATTTGAAAAGTGGCATATTTTTAGAAATTTTCCCTCTTCTTAGTTGCATGCGAATGTGAGTTCCACTGGTCCGGAATTGTACATTGAAATAGGCACAAAAATAGAAGAAATTTGAAAAGTGGCATATTTTTAGAAATTTTCTTTTTTCTTAGTTGCATGATAGTTTGTAGTGATTTAAATGAACCAATAATTTGGAACTTATTTGCATAATACTGCTATGATTATCATATATTAGTGATCTTTTAACTGATTGATCTGAATGAGAGTGGGTTTCGATATTAATTTGACAAGTGAGCTCAACGTCTATTTTAAAATGTGATATTCATGCAACATGATGGCTTGGAGAAAATGGACACTTCAGGCTATAAAAAGAAGATATTTGCCCATTGTGCGCTCATCTTTGAATTACCTTGAGAACTTGGGCCTTTCATTTTGCGTTCATCAGATAGTGGTCCATTTTCATTTTTTTTCTTCTTTTTTATTTTGCCCCTTTTTTTAATATTATGAATATTTGATTTACTGCAATATCTAACTCTTATGTTTCTATCTAAATAAAATATACTTTGCAATACAAGTACCATATATTTATTTGTAATGTGATATTTCTGATTAATTAATATAAATAAATTAGAAATTAATAAACTATGCAAAATGAAAATGAGTCAAACAAATTTTAAATATTTATTCTTTGGCATACAAGGTGGAGCCAAATTGCCCTACTAGAATTTTTTTTTTTTTTTTTTTTGTTTTTTATGAAATAATTGCCCCAAGTATTTGATGCAAAAACTACCCTAAACATGTAATCTGGATTGCATAGCTCTCATTTTTTTTTTTTTTTCTCTCGTTTTGCTTTCTCGAGGAAGATATTAATATGCTCCCCTTATTTGAAGTACTATTTTTCTTTTTCTTTTTTTTTTCTTTTTTTTTTATGGGGATAAAAAATGTAAATAGTTATTGAAAAAAAAAATGTTTGTAACGCGGGTTGGATTTGAATTTTCAAACACACAACCGCTTAAAAGGGACTTGCTAGCTATATACACAAGTTAGCTAAGCTAACTTAGCTTCTATGCGTATACTCTTGTGTTATAACCGTTTTACTCTTAATATGAGTTGAATATTTCTGATTATTGATCCAGTAACTGAATTATAATTGTTGTATTTTTAATATTTGTATAATATAATATATAATATTAAAGATATTTCAATTATTTAATTAAATTTTTTTATGGTGTTAAAAGTTTTTAAAAAATGAATAGTATTAATGAAAGATAAAATATTTATTTTTTAATTTAAAGAACAAAATGTAATAACACACCGTATTACATGCGACAAAATATAATTACCCATAAAGTGTTATGAACCCTCTTCTTCAGTATCCACTATCTGACTATAAAAGTTGCAAGCGTTCACAAGTTTATTGTTTCATAATCTTTTTGAATTGTCAAATCTGTCTGCTTAAAAATTCTAGTCCACTATATTTCAGCTGAATTTTGATTAAAAAGGGTCGATCCCAACTCATTGGTGTAAAATAAAATTTTACACTTTTATATTACACATATTACATCTCAAAAAATTATTATAATAATTATTTTAAATAATATTTTAAATAATATTCTAAATCTCAAAAGGTTATTAAACTCTTCATAATAATTTGAATAATATTCTAAATCATTTATGATTTTTCAAGCAGAGCATCAGAGGTTGTGTTATTCTTCTCTGGGTGAATAACAAATGATGTTGATAGGGAATAAATTGTGTCTAAAAAAGCTACTTATTTTTGTCCTAAGTTTATTCTGAAGCTGATTTAAAGAATATTTATTGGGAACTAACCTCTTCTGGGCTAAAGAGTGGAAGTGAGATATTTATAAAATTATTAAAGTAAGAACTCATAAAACGAAAGATTTAACTCAAGTCAAATGCATTAAGAATGAAAATAATAAAGTGTTAGTAAGAGATGAAGAAATTAAGAAAAAATAGCATAGGTACTTCCACAAACTATTCAATAAAGATAATGGAGACGATATCATTTTAGGAGAGTTAGATAAATTTGAGAAATATAGAAACGTAATGTATTATAGAAGAATTCAGGAATTAGAGGTGGAGAAGATTTTGAAAAAGATGAAGAAAGGTAAAGCAGTTTGGCCTTCATGATATTTCAATTGAGGTATGAAAATAATTAGGAAAGAAAGGCATAAGTTGACTTACCAATCTTTTCAGTAAAATATTAAAGAGTAGAAAGATATCCGACCAATTGAAAAAGAGTACTCTCATATTCATATTCAAAAACAAAGGGAAAATATACAAATTGTGTGAATTATAGAGATATTAAAAAGACGTTAATGAGTCATATAATGAGATTTTGGGATAGGGTGATAGAAAGAAAGTTAAGAAATGAAACTAAGGTATCAAGTAACCAGTTTAGTTTCATACTAGAAAAATTGACTACTAAAACTATGCATCTTTTAAGGAGAATTACTGTTATATAAAGATTGTTATCCAACCAATAAGAATTGTCTTCTGCAATTATTGAACTTATAGATACTACATAATCTTAAAAAATAAATCATGTGACTTTGAGAATAATGTAAGATTTTGAGAATGAAGAATTGATAATTCTCATTAAGATTTTGAGAATAAAGAATTGATAATTCTCATTAAGATTTTGAGAATGAAGAATTGATAATTCTCATTAAGATTCTGAACCATAACTACACAGTTTTATAGCAGTGAACTCAAAACAAACAATCCTAAAATAGAGGAAAATAGTTAGAACCGATAAATCCTTTTATTCTAGGAACTTATTTGCAGCTAGAAAATATCCACCAAAGTAAAACCAATTCTAGATCCAAAAATGATGGAAACTAAACTCCTAAAAATCCTAAGAAGATCTCAGGGATTTTCACACTCCCCTCAAGTTAGGTTGTAGATGTTAATCAAACCTAACTTGGAATTGAGTTTGACTTTCTGATTAGGGCTTTAGTTCGGATATCTGCTGCCTACTGTCTAGTTGGGATGTATAGGAGGGATATAATTCCAGCCTCTATCTTTTCTTTAACAAAGTGTCTATCAATCTCAACATGCTTTGTCTTATCGTGATGGACTGAATTCCTTTGCTATATTGATGATTGATTGATTGTCACATAGAACTTTCATCGATTTAGTCCTTGGAACCCGTAACTCATACAAAACTCTTTCCAGCCACATTCCTTCACAGATTCCATGAGCTAGAGCCCTAAATTCTGCCTCCGCACTGCTTCTTGAAACTACTGTTTGTTTCTTACTTCGTCAAGTAACCAAGTTTCCCCAAGCATATATGCAGTACCTTAAAGTTGTTCTGTCTGTCATTGAGACTTCAGCCCAATCAGCATCGGCGTAGATATTGACATCCCTATTTTCTGTCTTTTTGAAAAATAAACCTTGACCATGTGTCATCTTCAAGTATCTCAGAATTCTATGTACGGCCTCCATGTGTTCTTCTGTGGGATCAGTCATAAATTGACTCACAGTGTTGATAACAAAGCTTATATCTGATTTCGTGTGAGATAAATAGATAAGTTTCCCAACTAACTGTTGATATCTCCTTTTTATCAACTGGTGCGCTATCTTCATTCCGTCCTATTTTTGAATTCAAATCCATAGGAGTGTCAGCTGGCTTGCATCCAAGCATTCCGATTTCTTTCAATAAATCTAGCACATACTTTCAATGTGAAATTGAGATTTCCCTTTTTGTACGATCTATCTCTATTCCGAGGAAGTATTTAAGGTTTCTCAATTTCTTGATCTCAAATTCTTTTGCTAGAAAGCTTTTGAGTCTCCTTATTTCTTCTTGGTGATCTCCAGTTAGGATGATGTCATCAACATATAACTATAAGTATTGCCCTTTTCCCAGAGGATGTATGTTTGACGAACAAAGTGTGATCTGCCTGACATTGTTCATACCCAAATTTCTTGACTGCTTTAGTGAACTTGTCGAACCAAGCCCTTGGAGATTGATTTAACCCGTATAAGGATTTCTTGAGCTTGCAGAATTTGCCAGGTGACATTCCTTCATCAAACCCTGGTGGTATCTCTATGTAGACTTCCTCTTCTAAGTCTCCGTTGAGGAATGCATTTTTCACGCTGTGGTATAGAGTTCAATCAAGGTTGGAAGCAAGTGAGAACCCGAATTGTATTTAGTTTTGCTATGGGAGTGAAGGTTTCTTGTTAGTCGATTCCATATGATTAAGTAAATCCCTTAGCCACCAGCCTAGCCTTGAACCTGTTTATACTCCCATAGCATTGTGCTTTATGGTGAAGATCCATTTACATCCTATTGGGTGTTTTCTTGCAGGTAGTTGTTGTATATCCCAGGTTCCATTCTTTTCTAGTGCACAGTCTTGAGATATTTTTTTTCGCCTTCCACTCGCTGCCTTCCACTCAGGTACTTTGAGAGCATGTATTTTCTCCAAGACAGACGCCTTCCACTCACCGCCTTCCACCCAGGTACTTTGAGAGCTTTATGTACTGTATTTGGAACCTGTATTTTGTCAAGGTTGCTAACAAAAGCATAGTGACTAGGTGACAATTTTTTATATGAAACAAAATTGTAGATTGAATGATCAGTACAGGCCCTTTCTCATTTTCTCAAGGCAATTGGTATATCATCAATAGAGGGACTTGTAAGGGCAGAGTCGAGATTAGCGCTCACATTACCTAGTGAATCCTAAACTTGATTCGGGTTGGATTTATGGTTCTAATCAAATAACTGCCGTTCTTTTCTTTTGTTGTAAGGGTGTCTGACATTTTGTTTCGGGACAAAGTTTGCGCTAGGATAGTGTGACCGGAGTAGAGTTCTGCTGGGATGGTTCTGAGGGATTTTGGTTTTGAAGTGGCTTATTTTCAGACTGGTGAATGAGTACAGGAAGAAGGGCTTCCAGGATATTTAGATGTTCCAAGGTAATGATATTCCAAGGTTGGTATTCGGATGTTTCTGGGATATTTGGATGTTCCGAAATAATGATGTTTCAAGGTTGGTATTCGGATGTCTGATTCTTTCCTTGAATACCAACTTGGTAGTAAGGATCCTGCTCGAGAAAAGTAACACCCATGGTGTTATAGAATTTGCGAGTGATTGGTGAATAGCATTTGTACCCTTTTTGATTTGGCGAGTATCCAACAAAGATGCATTTGATTGATTTTGGATAAAGTTTACTTCTATGTTGGGCATGTATGTAGACAAATGTAGAACACCCAAAGATTCTGGTAGAAAGAGTGGAAAAAATGCGTGTTTGAAAAAGAATGAAGGAGAGTTTGGCAAGGTGTATGAAAATTCAAGACTCCGGATGGTATTCTTTTGACGAGATATGCAGTTGTCAAGACTGTCTCTCCCCAGAAAAATTTTAGAAGATGCATTGTGAACATGAGAGATTGAGCAAACACTCATTCTAAAAGGTGCCTGTTCTTTCTCTCAGCAATTCTATTTTGTTGAGATGTGTCGACACTAGAACTTTGATGACAATGCCCTGATTTTCAAGATAATCATCTAGAGACATTTCAAAGTATTCTTTTGCATTGTCAGTTTCAGAATTTGTATTTTTGTTTGAAATTGTGTTTGGACCATAATGAATTTTTTAAAAATTGATCAAACTTTCGATTTTTCATTCATGAGAAAAAACCATGTGATCCTAGTGTGATAATCTACAAATGATACAAACCACCGAGCTCCCGCAATATTTTTAATTCTAGATGGACCCCATACATCGCTATGAGTCATAAAAAAAGGTTTTGATGCTTTGTAAGGAATGGTACAATAAGGCGCATGGGTATGCTTTGAAAATTGACATACTTCACACTTAAACATTTTTGGATTTTTATTTTGAAATAAAGATGGAAATAATCTTTAGAGATACAAGAAATTAGGATGTCCTAAACGATAATGCCAAAGCATAACTGTAGACAGCACTATCTTTAGTAGAATTATCAATAGATACAGAACTTTCATTAGACTCGATACAAACTGTAGAATGAGTTTGACCCCTAGGGAAACTGTCACCTTTAAGAAAGAAAAGTCCAGAGTTCTCCTTAGCATTGCTAATCGTCCTTCCCGAAATCCAATCCTGAAATTCACACAAATTGGCAGCAAATTTAGCAACAAATTATGTTCTCGAGTTAGCTTGCTAACAGACAAAAGGTTGCAATCCAAATTAAGAACACAGAGAACTAAGTTTAAGATGAGGTCCTTTGAAATAATAATTGAACCTATTCCAATACCTTGAGACTTAAGTTTTGAGTTGAGTTTTGTTGAGAGAACATATTTTGTAGTATCGCAAGCTATTTTGCTGTGAACGGATTTGAGTCAAATGAAGTAGGTCCCTCTATTGAGACATGGTTGACACGGCATTCTTTGTCTTGAGCTCCTTTCAATGGTTTCCAGTCGGTCGGCTTGCCGTGGATCTTCCAGCAGTTGTCTCGTGAATGTCCAAAATTTTTGCAGTGATCACACCATTGTCTCCCTTTCTTTGTCCGATTGTCATTTCCATGCTGTTGGATTCCTCGTGTAGCTAATGCTAAGCTTTGATCGACAGTCGGAGTAGCAGGGACGTCCCACATCATCACTTTTTTCTTGCTTTCTTCTTTTCGGACTTCTCGAATACTAGGTAATGGTTTCATCCCAAGGTTCGTCCCCGAACCTCATCAAGATTCTTATTAAGTCCCATAAGAAACTTGAATATTCTTTTCTTTTCAACTCTCTCCTTGAATCTCTTTGCATCATTTGGACACTCTCAATTATACTCTTCAAACACATCTAGTCGCTGCCAATAACGGGTGAGAATGCCATAGTATTGAGTCACATTGAGTTCCCTTGCAAAAGATCATGGAGAACACTCTCAATCTCGAAGATTTCTGAGGTATTCTCCTTGTTGGAATACAACTCCTTTGCTGTCTCCCAGATCTCTTGTGCCGTGTCATAGAGAAGAAAATTTTCACCAATGTCATTAGTCATAGAATTGACTAAGACATTATTAGATTGTTTTGCACCTTCCAAGCTCTGTAGTTCGGATCGTCCGCCTTTGGAGGAATGATTTCTCCGGTAAGATATTCATCCTTTCCACGCCCACACATAAACATCTTGACTGATTGTAACCATTGGAGGTAGTTATTCCCATTAAGTTTGTGACTGGTGATGGGAATTTGAATACTTTCATTCCTTTCTAAATTTCCTCTAGTGGCTGCCTCCAATTTTGATAAAGTCTCAAATGAGGACTCAGTAATCTTTTCTCCAGACATTCCATATATTTGGTCATTGAAAAATATTCAAAGGCTCTGAGGCTGCTCTGATACTATGTAAGATTTTGAGATGAAGAGTTGATAATTCACATAAAATTTCTGAACCATAAGTACATAGTTTTATGACAGTGGACTCAAAACTAACAATCCTAAAATAGGGGAAGATAGTTACAACCGAAAAATGCCTTTATTCTACGAACTAATTTACACCTAATTTACAACTACAAAATATCCACCAAAGTAGAAACAATTCCTCCAAAAATGATGGAAACTAAACTCCTAAAAATCCTGAGAAGATCTTAGGGATTTCCACAGAGAACAACTTCATGAGACTTGTGCTCAGCCATGCAAGGTAATTAGGTAAGTGCTCTCCTCTCTTTCTACAACTTGTTCTACAATTTTTCCCACTCTTATCTGCTAATAGGCAAAGTACCACTGATGCCATGTTTTCCCTACATTTATGCAGACGTTGGAAAATGTTTGGTGGAGCAAAACAAGATACTGAAAGGAATTACATCTGCCAACAAATGAGTTCCTTGGGGAAGGACTACATGTCAGAGCCTATCCAAGAGTAAGAAGATCCATAGAGACCTTCCACTTACTTAGGATCTCCATATAAGTTACACAATTGGATATAACCTAACAAAAAAGATTAGCCTTGAGCAACTTGTACAAATATAGCAAGACATAGTTCGAAATGTATAGGCGTGCTATTCGCAATTAGATTTCAAAACTAAACTACTCTCAAGAACAACAATATCTGCTTTAAAGACATCACATAAATAGATAAGCTACTAACAAACAAAAGCAGGTTTGAAGTTTTAGTGAGTTGATTCTACTCCTTTTGTTTTTTGGAGTTCAATGATTACATAGGGTCTATAGCATGCAAGTCTTAACTTGTACACATTTATTCAATGACCACGAAACAACCATAAAACTATCCTCTATGCAATTTATTCTCGTAATCACAACAATACTGAAGAAAACGCCTCAGTATCTATCGAAACATTCAAAAAGGCACAGAAATTCAACATAAAATCATAAAAATATGTTTGAATGCTTCTTATGGCAATTTAAAAATGGGAGCCATCATTGCTTTATTCTTTCTGATCATTATAATTCTGGCAGTATTGCTTTTTAAAATGATTGGTTGTAGCATAATCTTTTCAATGTCACTCTCTCAGTAATTTTCAACCCAAATAGCTCGGCAACAATACATTGACATGCTTGAGAAAATTCTATTATTGCAATGAAATAGAAAATTATTCTACAAAGAGGTGGTTTTGGGTCTTAGTTCCATAAGAGGGACATTCAACAAACACAAGCTCATTGAGCTCGCATTCATCGAATGTGAACTTGGTAAAGATGCATTTATTTTTTTACATGTTAAGGAGAATGCAAGCTCAAGCGAAAATGAACAGGAATGAATACCATAAATGACAAATTGGATTGGAGATTGGAATTGTTCTTTTTTGGCACGATTCTTTCAATAAAGAATTGGGAAGTGAGAACACGTGCAAGGTTATTGGATGAGTGCATGGAAATGGACACTTATTTCATCAAATCAAATGCTTGGGTTTGCATCATCAGCAAAGTTGGCATTTTATCCCAACTGACCTTGCATTTCAAGAATGCAAAGTCTACTGAATATTTACTTCAAAAAAAAAAAAAAAATTCTCTATGACGAACTTTGCATTCGATGAATGCAAGCTCATGGAGCTCATATTTATTACATGCGAGGGGCCATCTTATACAATCAACGCCCAAAATCATCCATTTTATAGAACAACTTCTATTTCATCACAATGTAAGAATTTTCTCTAATAAGCTTTCTTATGATAGGAACCAGTCATATCATAACCATGTAATTCGACAGCTAAAAGCTTCAACAACCACGCTCTCTGACAAAATAGGGACAAGTGTGAATCCATATGAAATAAAAGTTACCCTAAAAATTAATCTTTTTATATCATTAAAAAGCTAGGTTGTGTTCCAAAAAGTATTGAACCAAAAACACCATGAAGTACAAAACAAAGCACATGATTTCTAGGTATATCTATGAGACAACAGTTTCCCTAGTTTGCTAGATGAGAAGCCAAAACTCTCCCGTCCACAGAAAAGAAAAGCCATTTATTCACTCTTGAACATCATGAATTGATGTGTGATGACACTTGGTTAAACAGATCAGACATACTGCTCTATTCTTCACAAGCTGTTGAATAAAAAGTCATTGTCAACCCCAAATCATTATGTCATAATCAACAAACAAGTGGACACAATTGGGAAGCAGTGTTTGTACCAATATGAAAGGGATTTGCTAAACAAAAATAAAGGAGGATAATTCAACGTTTCACAAGAAAATAACTGTATAATAGACAAATTGTTCAGAGTCTTGAGACAATTGACAAACAATACACATATTTTAGGTGGAATTATTATTATGCAGTACTCTCATGTTCTTAGATCAATATAAACTGATTAGGACAACTCAAATGGACAATCATGACATTGGAAAAGATTAACAAGCATCAATTTAAAACTGAAAAATAATTTTACCATACATCTATTGAAAACACCTCAAGCTGCAGCTGACCCAAAAACTTTTGGACCTAAAGTTTTAATTACACAAATGCTTAAGCCAATTTATTACTAGCCAATCACCCTGAGGATTATAAACCAATCCTATCTATTTCTCTCATTCAACCACGTAAGGCCTTTGTATCCTTGCGAGGCCCAATCCAGACTACAGAACCGTGTGTAGGATTGTAGAGGTTGCTCATACGAGCTCCCTTACATCAATGTAGCACTTAACCCCGAACAACACTTGATTCATGAATTACTTGCTTAGTCACAGACCAATTCCTGCGCCAGACTCATCCTGTGTGCAAAGACCATACGAGGTTCCCATGATACTCATCATATTGCCTTGTACCAATTGTTACACCCTGGGCTTAAGCTAATAACTTTTGAACCTAACCATTTACTAAAATGCTTAAGCAAAGTAACTAGTAACTAGTAACTAGTAACCATGATCCATGATATTGATATATCAATCAGACCCATTTTCTACAACCTATGTGGAACCTTTGGGGACTCACACCCATACTTTTCAGTAAAACTTGCAATTCATAATGTTAATCATGGTAGAATCCGCAAACTTGAGAAGCTTTAGAAAATTTAGAAAGGGTTAATATCTCACTTTCTTTTAATGATGAAACCCAGAAAATGTTGCATTCTTTGCGAAAAAAAAAACACATAAAAAGAAAAGGAATGGAAGATTAACAAGCAGTATGGTGTAGAAATTGCTAGAGAAATCATCTAGAAATAGATAATGAATCTTTTTTAACATCTAGCTATGTACGACTACACAACTAGCTTTCAAAGCACTATTCAAAGTGAAAAGAGTTCGATTGAAACAACTCAGCAGAAAAAAGGATAAAAGGTAGAAGAAAACACCAGGGGATATTTGGATTAGTGAAAAGAAAATTGATTTGTAGTAAACCTGATGAAGAGAGCTGATCCGAAGAGCCTGATTGTTATTCCTCTTGGGGAGTCGAACAACAGAAAATGTATCTAGGTGCTGTCGAGACAACTATCAAATTAAGAGAACAAAAACCACGATTAGAGATAAAGCTGAATAAGAATGGCCAGTATCTAATTGAATTTATATCGATGTGACAGTATGTACCTTCAGAAAGAACTGATATTTCTTGGTACGCATAAAGGAGCTACCCAAACAAAACAACTGAATATGAGCAACATAAGTAGAAGTACCCAAAAAAAAAAAAAAATCAAATTTCAATGGAAAGTTATAATTTACGACTGACCTGAAAGCCAAATTTATGAAGCAATGCATTAACGTCAGGTTTTGAAAGCTTTTCCAAGACATCAAGAATGACCTTCAAGAAACTAACGAGTCACAGTTATCAAAAGTTAGAATCAGAAAAGGATATTAAAGAAAACAGAGAAGATAACAAAGTGTTCAATTAAGCACACCACGCTGCCGCCTGTAGTGAAATTTTGGTTAAAGCATGGTGCTCTCAACTCGGTTATCAAGATGTCAAACTTGAGAAGTAGATGAGCAATATACGGGGCTGGCCTACTGATATGATTATCAGCAACCGCAATTGGAGGGAAAAATCGTGAGCTTAGCTCGCCCATATATCATCAACCGTCTTAATAAATAATAAAGCATTTTTTTCTAAAAAAAAAAAAAAAGGGAAAAGCAATCAAATTTACATTTAAGTCATTTAGTGCAGTTTTTATCTCAAGAAAACATTGATCCAGATGGGGTTTACCCCACATCACAACCAGCCTTTAAACATCTTTAATATTCTATCTAGATAACTAACATGTAGAAAACATCCATAAGGAGGCCTAAAAACTTTAACATAGAAGACCACCTTTATACCTAATCCATAAGCTTAAACATGGCAGGATGAAATAGGAGATTTTAACAAAGTGTAAATTCACCAAATGTGGTGACTATCGTACCACCTAAAGTATTATTGTCCAAAGTAATTACTATGAAACATGGAAAAGATCCAACAAGGAGCACTGCAGGGAGACAAGAGCAAATCAGAACTAACTTGCAATATGTGAACACTAGGATCTTCACCGCCGTCTTAAACAATCCAAGACTCCCTTACATATCGTAACTCCAAGCGGTGGCATAGTCCTCAATCAAAGGACTCGCAACACTGGATTTTAAAAGCAATTGAACCAAACTTTTTCTGTGTCCTAGTCATGAGATGGACAAAGTCTTGTCAATATTCAAATATCATTTCAACAAAACGGTTCACCAGAACACAAACAAAATCTTGAGAAAAATCAAAGACATATACCTTAGAATACATCTAAAATTTTGATAAAACATTGCTGAATACTATATTGGTCCACAATCAGATTATGATCCTGAGAGAATTTAACATCCAAAGGCTTCACAAGAAAGAAACACAGGCAAAATATGCAATTAGAGATTCTAGCTAGCTGGTCGAGGGTATGAAACCAGATAGCCATAAGCTACAAATGGAATATAAGGAATACATGGATGTGACAAGAGATGGACAAGTATCCACAGCATAGAACATTTATACACACAAGGAAATAAGACACAATGCCCAAAATTGACAACTGTGAATGCATGTATAAAAGAATAAGGTTGACCAGAACAAGGTTAAAGAAAATATCCAGATTCCTAAGGAGAAAGAACCATTCTCCAAGTGATGCAACAGTAGGTTTCAAACAAATATCACATTTGAGCATGAGCAACAAATTCATCCAGACCGAGTTCCCATCTTTGGCGCAGGAATTGGTCTGTGACCTGTCTCTTATACACATTTAGATGTTGGCTAGTAATAAATTGGCTTAAGCACTGTCTCTTATACACATCTAGATGTGTATAAGAGACAGGAGTTACAATGCTAGTACCACACTTAAGGGAGGCGTAGTATGAAGTTGATGGCTAAAGAAATTCGGACAACCAACGGGTTCATAATCAATAAGATTATTGTTGAGCTGATCGAAGGGTTATGTTCAAGGCAAAACTGACACTCGATGGTTATAGAAATTCATCAAGCAACAAATTCATAATCAACACGATTATTGCTGGGAATGCGATGATCTGAATATAGCAACTCTTTTGGAAGATATTATTCTTATTATAGATTTGTTTTTGTTGTACTCTCTTATAGTCCTAGTAATACTAATGTTCCAGCAACTAAAGTAGCTAGATTTGGTAGGGATTTAACGTCTTTTGTTGAGTGAAAGTAAACCTTCCCCCTCTGGCTCTCATTGATGTGCATATACAGGCCTAGATTTGAGCAGTTACTCAACACCTGTACATTTAATGGAATCAATAAAATATTGTGATGCTTAGTAAAAAGACGGTGCTTGACACCAAAAGATTATATTTGAGAGTGTCCGTGCTTTTCACTAAGAAGAAAAAATGTATTTTAAAATTATCTTGGATTCAAATCTAGATCAATAAGAAACATAAAGCTAGAGTAAATGTTGACAAAGAAAACTAGAAGTAATAGTGAATACTGAATAGAGAGATCTGATTAAGCCAGCACGAAGGAACAAAAAAAAGCAGAATATTAAAATAAAATTCAAACTAACACTCTTAAAAACTTCTTACAAAACCAACCTGTGTGGACATCGGTTTACACAGAGACAGGGATTAGACAGAGTGATGAGACTATCATGAGGGCAAGACCTGGCGAAAAGAAACTACAAACCATTCGTTTCACACTTCTTCGAAGGCAAAACCACTACCCATTATAAAACAGAAATATGTCAATATGACAAGAGAGAGAGTTGGAAATGGTACAAGGGGAAATTGTCGAACATGCACAACATTTAACACCTGTCTCTTATACACATCTCATTGTAGTAGCACATAAATCTTGCTTGCCTAAATTTCATTGGAGTGAAGCTCTGTCTCTTATACACATCTCTAGAGACCAGACGGTGCTTCAAAAGTTTTTGACTTACTTCAAGGAAAAACATATTCCCTGATCTGGGTCAAAAGTTTGAGACTTGAGTACATATATAGACCAACAATCAAACAAAGTGCTCTACCCAAAAGAGCGAATATGTTTTTCCTTGAAGTAAGTCAAAAACTTTTGAAGCACCGTCTCGGTCTAGGGGCCTGGGTTAAGTTAACATGAGTTACCATCAAATCAGGGGCATTAAAGATTATGCAGCATATCAAATCAGGGACTTTCCCTATGACCTATTGGTCATGGGTTTAAGTCACTCTGGGGTAGAGGGGAAAAGGCAGTGACTAATGATTTCAATAGAGGACGACTAGTAACTCTGCGATTAGCGAGGGCAAACCAAATGTGTGTGTTTGTATGTGCAGATATGAATAGACAGAAGATAGATATTGAGAGAAGCAAAAGAATAAAGGTAGAATGAGAGAAGAAGGATATCTAAATTGAAAAAATAATAGAGATGACAAGAAGGAACTTCAGCAAACATCTCAAAATTTTGTACAAGTCACCGTAACACCTTTCTCAAAATATCTTTACACAAGACACTCAAATTTGAAAATATTTTTTCTTGGGCAATTTCTGTAGAGCGCATAGAGCTCCAAATAGACCAGATGCAGGAATGCATTCCAAAGTTGCTATTTTTGCATATACTCTATAGGATGTCTCAAGTGAGCGATGTTGTGTATTAGTGTTCAAATTTCTTTACTGTATATATTGAATGTCAATTAGGACCCAAACATTTCCCCTTAAGGAGTATTTCTAATGATAAATTAAAAGTTACCAGCTAAAGACAAAAGTAATTTGCACAAGAGTTATGATCTTACTCCATCCACGTAGCTGAAAATTTGAGATGGACTTTTACTCCAAAATAACTAAATATGTGTAAACTGTAAACAATTAGTCCTTGCTTTGGAATGCATTCCTGCATCTGGTCTATTTGGAGCTCTATGCGCTCTACAGAAATTGCCCAACTCCAAAAAGAATTCTATGTTGCTGAAGAAGATCTAACTAGAAGATCCATTTACGAACAATGACCAATCTGCTCAATACACCATACATATTTTATTATATCTAGATAGAGGTATACTTATCGAAAAAGTATGACCTAATAATACAAAGATGGGAATTTTGTTTTCCTTCTATGGCCGAACTAGATTGTTCCATCCAAATTGTCCGCATCAGTGCAAAGGGGCCACATTTCAAGCTTTCCTACCTGCTTGCTTTTGACCTACTTACCCATGCACATTAAAAAATAAAAAAATAAAATAAAATAAAATAAAATAAGTGTCTTCCTGTCTCTTGGATCCAAATTATTTTGAAACCGGTATAATAGTAGTATTCAAGTAACCAATAAATTCCAAACCTCAAAACCATGGCAGGCTTGACATTTTGTAACACAAAATAATAGTACTCAAGTGATCGATATAACACGTAGAAGTAAAAATAAGCATGAAAATAGAAACAAACAATTAACAATCTTGTACCTGTCCTCACAACCAAAGGGAATGACCAAGAATAACCCTTTCTCTACAAACCACAGCTTGCCTTCCACTAGAGCACCCCTTGAGTCAAGAACATATCATTCTGAAGTAGGCCCGCCCAAGCCAGCAGGTTCTCTCGATTCAGTTCCTGTTCTCAAACTGACAAAAGAAGGAATGAAGCAGATGAATAATACTTATACTTCAATGAGTGTGCACCAGTTAATCTGTTTATGTGTTGAACTCAAGAAATCAAACAGATCCAATGAATTTACAGCAAGATTTATGTGCTACTACAATGGCCAATCGCATCGCAACTCTACCATTTAACACATCATTTGCTGTTGCTGCTCCATGTGTAATAACACCATACAGATTCAGATGATGCAGCTGATGAATTTTAACAGCTACAAAATTCCAAGTTTGAATAAACTCCGAACTTATGTTGGCCCTGTACAAGAATGAACAAAAATTTCCCCAACTGCCTCTACATGATATGGAAATTACATATATGTAAGAAATTCATTAGCACAACTCAGAAAAAGAAAGGCCAATCCACATGTCCATTGGTTGAAAAATTGGAACACACGTCATCCCGAAACACAATGGCTACTTTTCACCAATTAGTTACCTAATATCTAGGTGAGTCGCTTTTGCAGGAAAAATGCTGCAGAAAGCTTGTTATAACATTTCAGCTGAAAGTTTCAATGTAAGAGCAACTGTCTTTACCTGCAATCTTTTCCAGTATACTTATTGTGCCATGTGTTGAACGGCACATCTAGATGTGAATATACAAACAAAAACATAACAAGCTAGCATCCATTTCTGCACATAATATCCAGTAAAGCCTGTTGACGAGGTCTTGCCCTCATGATAGTCTCATCACTCTGTCTAATCCATTCTGAGAGTTTTCATGGCTTTTGCCATTTCCATTTGAACTGTAATAGCCACTGATGGTGACTCCTCTTCCACCTCCATAATTTCCCACCTTGCCCTACCTACCACTGCCAATTTCTTCATTGATAACTCTGCCTCCTTGGCATCATCTGAAAATCAGAACTATTCTTCATGAGCAAACCAAGCAAATGATTAGTAAAACTGATAAATAAAAGATGCAGTAAAGCAAACTTTCGAGTTAGATCCATAAAGGCAACTGGCCTCACTGACTAAAGCATTAGCAATGCCTGCTGTATACTTGAGCTGTTTCTGAGCTGGCACAGAGATTGGAGACAGAGGACTGACTGCTCATCTCATCAGCCAAGTGTTTGTTATGGTTAACCTGATTTTTAAGAAGTATACACGATCAAAAATCTGCTCAACAGAATAACAGAAACAAAAGGAGATGGAAAAGAGAAAGCAGTAGAAAACCAGTTCAGGTTGCATGAACTGTTGCACAAATTGCAAAAATGAGGCCAACAAGTTTGAGTAAGTCAAAATCAGCTCCATGAAACGAGGTGATCCAAGTGAAGTCACAATCAGCTCCATCAAAAGAGGTGATCCATTAATATACATTGTATTCGCTCACCTCTTTTAAGTCGAGAAGTTTCTATCCCTCTGTTGGAATAGCATAGCAACCTAATGGAGAGTATATAGGAGCATTACACTTGGAATGAAGAACAAAACGAAAATGCAAAAAGAATATGGAAGCTTACAGGCGGCTTAATTAGTGTTGCTAATCCATTAGGAACAACTTGCTCTCTCAGTTTGAGCTCCTTTTCAACTCCTAATTACTTCTGTCGCAACAAAAGTACAAGTTCCTGCATTTCCTTGATTTCAATTTCCTTGTTTTGCAATTGTGACTTATTAATAGAGTAAAACTAATGAAGTGTTTTTTGACAGTGGAATTATTATAATCTGCAAAACCCAAATGCCGAAAAGGAGATATTTTATTGCAGTCAAACTGTCCAGCTAGATATTCACACCTGGTATATTCGTGTCCCAGACACATATTGGGCAGGTTTTAGGGATCTTCATCACTCTTTTGATTCTCAGTTGATGCCTGAAAGAACAAAGTAAATCAGGTTGTCTAAATATGAAAGGACACCACAAACTAACAGCTTCAAGTAATTTAGCAGAAAACGAACCTAGGTCAAGCAAGAGAAATGCACTTAGCATTCAAGCACTGAGGATTAAAGAATGATATCCTCTATTTGGTTCTCAAGTAATATGTCGTGTTTGACACAATATGCATACAACCTAAAAGGACCAGATTATCATTTCTAAAGAGTAAGCTCTTTTGAGTGAATTTTCTCAACACGAGATTCCCACCAGACTGCAGACAACTGATTCAAATATCGGACTTAAGCAATGCATTTGCTTCTCCCAAGGACTTTGGCATATTCCAATCGATAAGAAAGTAATTATCAAAAAATTGACTCCGAACCAAAAGAAGGGGCAGAATCTACACAGGAGCCAAGTCTAGAACAGGTAGAAGAAAACCTTAAATCTCCAAGAGAATTAAACATGCACTGGAGCAAGCTTTAGGCATCCCCCATTGATCACAGTTGATCCTTCGTCCACGACTAGTAAATGCGTGCTCCTTTCTTCAGCTTCCGAAAGCTGTGAAGCCACAGCAACAAGTGAGTTTGATGAGATGCTTAGCATGTTCTCAAGAGAAGCAATTCTTGCCATTTTTGCATTTGGTGACATTGAAGCCGCCCTGCGCCCAAGAAGAAATTATCTCAGTATAGAGATAAACTCTCAGCAGGCATAGGTGCAACAATTCAACATAATACCCGATAAATGTCAAGCTAACAGAATCAAATGATGGACAAAAGCTAACATTCAAACTTTGCGAAAAAAGGCAAAAATCTATACCTTGAAAAACCATTTTTTGCTCTTGGAGGGCTCATTCCTTTAAATGCAAAATCATCTACTTGTCTCAAGACAGCCAACTCTTCTGCCAATGCAGCTCTTCTGCAGATGAGGAAATAAGGGACCAAGTGAATGAGAACTTATATTCCACAAGAAGGAATCCATAATGCCAGAACAACACTATGATTGAAGTGATACAAACAATTGGGAATTTATGTATTTACTGTTCTGGTGGAACGTCTGTTGGTTGACAGAAATAGACTGCTTCTTTAGTGCAAGTTTGACACAAAGCACGTTTCACATGTGAAGCAAATTTGCACTAAACAAACTTTTCTTTTCCTTAAATTTCAAATGTCTCTCGTCACTTGAAAATAAAATCAGAATATCAAGTATCTGTTTTTATATCATGAACTTCATGGCTTGAAACTAAAGAAAAAGTACTTAGCCAGTTTGAAGAACTTATAAGAGACAATCATGATGTACTTAAAGATCTAAAAAAGCGAGAAAATTTAAATGGGCAATACATTAAACACCAATATTGCAGTCACTATTTATAATATTCCACTTCTGGTGACAAACAAAAAAAATATCTGGATTATATTAAATTGGTATCAAATTCTTTTTTAAAACAAAATGAAATATTACCATTTTCTGGCGCTGATTCAGAGCTTGCAGCTTGAGCCTTTCACACTCATTCCTTCTCCCCTATTTCTTCATATGAAGTTGTATAAATATTGCATATAAGTAGAACAGGTATAATTTGAAGTTATAAACATATGAAAATAAATAAGCAATCATTCAAGAGAAAAAAAAATTTATCGCAGTATGTTAAATAATGGACAAGTCAGGTTAAAAAAAAAAATTTGTCCTACATGAAGTATGANTAGCCCAGTGAAGCAGAATCAGTGTAAAGGACTTTCACAAACACGAATGATAAAGCAGCTAATGCCATTACATTATAGAAATGTGGGGATATATACCCAGCAACAGTTTGAGCAATACCTGCAAGAGTTCTTTTTCTTGAGATGCCTTCCACTGTCGAAATTGCTCTGCCTTTTGTTAATCTTTTGTTGTAATTAGACCTTTAATTCCAGAAAATGTGGGTCAGTCTAGCTCTTAAAATAAAAAATGAGGAGACAAGAAAACAGAACCAACAAGTGCAATTCAACCATCTGAGCCTTAATGAATTGTATTTCGTCTTGTAGTCATTTTGCAGCTTCATCACTCTTTTGTTTTTGCTTTAAAAGTTGAACCTGGATCTCTTGCTTCTTCTTAAGATCTTGAATCTGTTGACCATATTTTTAGAATGTTTTCATAGTTAGATACTGATGAAATTTAATTAGCTTCTCAATCTAAAAGAAACAGCATCTCAGTCAACAAACTATAAAACCTGTGCTTCAAGGGATTTTAGCTCTGGGCATATCCTGCAATTTTTGGGCTTGTCCATTGGAGTTAGCAGCAAGATTTTCAACTTCTCTCAATAAGCGGTCCCTTTCTTGCTGCATTCATAGGAGAATGACAAATAATCAGTTTCATGGGTTTAGGACAATATTGTTTACAATCAATGGGATCGTAATGTCATTAAGATGGAGATCATCACTGAGTTTATGAGCCTGAAATTTTAACAAGCTTGGTAATGTTAATCGAAAGGCTGAACAAACAAACATCAAACATAACAGAAAGATATCTAAGACCCTCAATTGGTTCTCCTTTCTTGCATGATGCATTAACTTGTTTTCTAACTTGAGAGGCAAGTGACTGTATTCACAGTTAAACCACAAGAGGTAACAAAAAGTAACATTAGAAGTTGAGGTTTTGATTAGCTGGGCAACAGATAGAGAAAAAATTGCACCGGTGTGACTATGAAGAAGGAGAAGAAAGGTTAATCTTGACATTTTCTTTTGAGGGAAATGTGGGAACAAAAGAGCAAAAATCTTTCTTCAAGAAATACGGACCTTTCCCAGTTCCACTCGCCACTGGTCGAAAGATTTAATACCCATACAAAGCCCTCTACAGCAATCCCGTGTCGTAGATTGCCAGTAACTGGAAAAGAATAAAATCAGTAACATCAGGCAAAGCCAGAAGCAGATATCTTCATGCATAATCAAGAATGTATTAAAACATCCAGTCTAGTGCTAATCATAAAGTAGGAACAAGTCATTTGTCTATTTTATGAAATTTCATGATTGGTTTCCGAGAGGATAGTAATTGCTCTCCTGCAACCGGCAACTTAAGAGCAGATGAATACATATCTATGAGCAAAAGGCTAGTCATCTGCAATTGGTATCATGAAGTTGGTTTTCCTGAAGAAGAATAACCAAATTTATGTTTAGGAGGCCCTCAGTAATGCAGTTCCATAACTGCAGCATCAAATTTATTGATGCAGCAAATCTGCAGAGACCATATAGTACAAACCTTAAAGTCCTCCAAGATACAAAGTAAACAATAGCATATAGCAGTGATCCAAGAGCAATTCTGAAAACTGCACAGGCAAGACAAGTGATAATTTTAGCATCTAATTACAAGATGATGTCCAGTCATAAAAGTCAATCTTGTAGCTTGGACTTGTACTTAAAGCCAACAAATACATTTAGCATTAGGTTTATTCATGATACATTTGTGATTCAGAAATTTAATGGCAAACCTTAGGGTAAAACCAGACAAACTATCAAATTGTTTAAACTAATGTTAGGAAGGAAAGCAAAAGTCATGAAATCCCAAACCTGCCCAATGTTATAAGCACTTAAGCGAGAGAAGAAGTAGATTGATAAAAGGGCGATTTCCAGAAAATGTCAGCAAAGAAAGCACAATTGTAAGCTCAGGATTGGACCACAAACAAGAAAATTAATATGAAGATGTGAGGGTAATACCATGTGGGTAACTAGATGCTGAAGAACATTTTCAATTAGTAACTGCTCTGGAGTCTAAAAGCAGGCTAGGATAATGAGAAGTTTGTACCATACAAGCCAATAAAATGCTAAAAGTAGAAATGATTTTGACAAAATATGTGGTATGTAGTATATAACAAGAGAAAACTAAGAGAAAAAAGATGTAGGGGGAAAGGAAAAGAACTTTAGAATGTTCCAAGTTTCACAGTGGCCGGTTAGTTTCAATCTTCACCAAATAAACTACTGTTACAAATTTGAAGCATGAGAAGAAAGGGGAGCCATTATCACCTTCCCATAAGCAAGAGCATCAGGCAGGGCAAAGAAGTTTGACATGAGTTCATCATGATCACTCACAACTTCACCTGCAAAACAAAACTTTGTTCTAACATCAGGGAAATCTACAAACAGGAACTTGTATCCAACAAGAGAAATATAGAAAATACAGGTTGCTGACAGTTGACAATACCAATAAAGTCACAAGGAATGACACAGCACTGACATTTCTAGGGTAATACAAGGTCAAAACTCCTTCATGTAAGTAAATATGCTGAAGCTCAGTAGTACTAACTGCAGACTAACCAGACCCACAAATGCAAAACATAGGTTATTCCATAATGTTGTAAAGAATTATAGGCAGATACATTATACAAGCCATCCCACAGTACTTAGATCCCAAAAAACAAGTTGACATATCATGCTACACTTACTAATTTCACATACAGGAGGCATTATAGCAGAAAATTTACACCAGTAGTTAGGTTAATATTAAAATCCGTTTTGAAATCTTAAACACTGAAGAGATATTATGGTGAAGACACAACCTGAAGAATTAATTGGCAAAAACTGTGCAAACCATTTGTCCCTGGTTCACCAAAATCAATTTCACCAGTTGCACAGGGAAGTGGCACAGCATCAATTGATATCCCTTTCCCATGACTCTTCATGCTGACCTGAATTAAACCATATTTGGAATAAAGAAAGAAGCAAGAAGCATGCCTATGCACAATCAGAGCAAAAGGATTGGTTTCAGCAGCATGGTGATTGAATGTGGGGTGCAAATTTCTCCAATACGCAAGAATAAGGTAAAATGGCCTGAAATCATCAAAACTATTTTAAGTGTTATGGCTTAACATATCAAAAGTTCATTAAAAATAACCAAATCAACTTGTCTAAATAAACATTTCTATACTCACGCTTGCAGGATACCCAAGGAATGAAACATTCCATAAGCAGCACTCAACAGTCCCAACAGAACTTGAAGCAGTAAATAATTTTTCTGAGAAGGGAAAAGTGTAGTCAAAACTTTAAGCTGGACCACAACAAACTACCAACAGAAACTAAGACTGAAACGGGTACCTACATGTGAAATCAAGGTAGAACTTTTTCCAAAGAAAAAAAGTCCCTACTGAAAAACAAACAAAAAAAAAAACACTAGAAGAACATATAATAGAGTCATGAAACAAGAAACACCACCAAAATAAATGTTACAATATCAGAAATACCCTAAAAATAGATGGCAGGTTAACATATACAGGCAAATGCATAAGAAACTCTTATATTGATAAAACATGTGGATAAAGGAGATTCATGAGACCTAATTATGACAAGAATCAATAGAGATTAATGTAATTTATCACCAGAAATAGCCTCTCAACTTGGAATTCGTAAAATGCGTGAGGTATCTACATTGCATATACAATAATTAACATACCAAGGGATGAAGAGGTGGGCTTGTACAGGTATATTCTTCTCGTAAGGCGCTGAATAGAAATGCTGATTAATACTCCATGCTCCGGGAACCTTTAAAGATGAAATGACTGGGAAAATTAGCAAATATATGACGAAAAATAAACTAGTACGGAGTACTGAAAGAGCAATAAAATAAATATAGACTCCAATGGACAAATGTTCCATTACTTGCATCAAGGATGTCATAAACAACATTTAAGTTCAAAGGCACGTTCAAAAGAATGCAGATTACTATTTACTTGTCAAATTTTACAGGTTGAAATATTCATTATATTTATATGCATGATTTCAGAAGATACGAAGTCAAGTAATGCATAAACAAAAAAAACTTCCTTGATTACACATCTCATAGTTAATTTCCAATCTTAGGCAGGAGAATTTAATTGCCAAAAACATCAGTTTGGAGTTCAATCATGAAACATAAAAAAAGTAAAATGACAGGCCAAACAAATCAGGAGATGACGCTCAAGGATTGATATAAATGGAAAATTATGACAAATGCATATAACTCCTAATTTTCCTTGTGGTTCAAAAAATAGATTAAATCTGAGAAACATAATCTTTCAACTTATTAGTTCCCAATGGATGTTGCTGAATATTTTAAAGAAAAAGACATTTATGAGTTGGCGTACTTCTCAACAATTGAGAAATCCAACCACACTGAAAACTGCAAACTACAAACAGATTTAAAATTCATAGCTTCCATGGAAAGAGAAGTTTTTTCTTAGAAATTAAAGATACTTACCACTATATCGGCCCCCCACCCAGTCCCAGAAAGTAAATGCTCATTCATTATTTGGATCAATCCCAAACTTTTCTACTGTCGGCAATAAGGGAATACAAACATTTTAAAAAAATGAAACAAGGGACAATGATCCAAAGCCTAGCTGCAACAAATGATTAAAAAACAAAAGTAAATAAACTAGAGGAATGAGAAGCAGATCATCCTTACAGCAAGATTTGTACTAACAGCCACCATATGCTTGGCAACAGCCTGAGGGCCTACAAAATACCATTTGAGGGGAGTTTGGTAAAACATGTTTTTGCAGAAAATCTTATAGATACACCAGTTTTAAGAGTTTAAACAGATGCAAAAAAGTAACAAAGTGTGGGCTACACAGCATGATATAAGTCCAAACTTCTAATAGATGTATAGACTACGGCCAAATATTAAAGCCTGGATTCTTGTAAAGGCTCATCCATTAATTCAACCAAACAGAGCCCAAGCATTAGAACTTAGAAGCATGTGAACTAAAAGTATGAACTGATAATATCCTAGGTACACAAGATAAATTTACAGGGGAAAAGATAAGACAAACCAACCTGATAAATTTCACTTACAAACTCCAACAGAGACACAAAAGGTTGAGAAGTTGCTTCAGACAAATGATGCAAATGTGAGACCGTCCACCATAGGATCATTCGAACTGACCTGGCAGCACCAAGTGCGTCCAAAGCTTTTCCTTTTGTTTCTCTAACGTACAGATAGTTTCATAAGGAGCATGTTATATTGGAGGAAGAAAAGCCTTGTGTTTCTAGCTGCCAAACATTGAAAACAAACTCGGATTCTTCTTTGAAAAGTTTCTTATGCTGTCAAACATGAAAAGCAACTCGGATTCACTTTCAAAGCTAGAACAGAAATTCAAATATTAAAATCATAATATAGGTAATAATTGCAACGTAAACCCCTACATCACCATTCTGTGAACAAATTGAAATAGGAAACATATTGACCTCATTCTCATTGTGTCATCTCTAATATTTAACCATTAGAGCTTAAACCATTTGCAGCCTAACAAACAAAGCATATCCACTTACTCTTGATCTTCAGTTCTTTAAAACTAACCCTCTTAATTGGCATTTGTAGCTTCTTACTGTTGAGAGTAATAACTTAAAGAATCTTTCTTGAAATGTAAAGAGAACAAAGTGACATCAACTTACTGTGTCTATATAACAAGAGGATGAGATAGAGAGCATGTAACCATTGTATGCAGGTAAACATCATACAGACAAATTATATCCTCATCATCATTCTGCACCAAAAGAAGAACTGAAAATCAACACAAGCTGAATAAGATGCAAGCAAAACAATTCACCACAAATTCAAAGTAATGTAAATTACCTTTTTTGACAAATACAGCATTCAAGAGTTAGAAATTCAAGTGAGGGAAAAAAAATTACTGCAACTATTTACTGAACCATCAGCACGAGATATTAGACAAAAAAAAAAGGAAAGTACATCCAAAACCCTGAGACCAGATTTACCCAGCTGAGGTGGCAAAACACGTAATAACATGAAGCACACCCAGAGAAATCAAAAAGAGTACCTCAGAGATCATCTATGGCCACAGAGGTGGAATGATTGCTCACAGAAGCAAGTGCAAAAAATAGATCTAAAAACACACAAAAGAAAAACAGAATCATGGTGACATCATCAGTGACTCTGTTGGGGTGGGCTATACAGGAGAAAACATGACTTGCTTGTATTAAAAACCGTACAAGATGGCAAAAACAACCTGAAAAGCTGCAGTTTGGAGAATCTGATCCAGCACAAACTGGAAAACATTGTTGGAGAAAACGATGCCCATGCACGAACAAACGTATTGCACATGATTGGATAAAGTATCCTTTACGTCAAAACCATCTTGTGTTAACATCATACAAACAATCCATGCAAGCATTACACAATCCATGAAGCCCTTAATGATTGGATCATTTCCAGTAACCATTCACCTATATGAAACATCAAACATATAATGCAAGTAATGGACAAAATTTCTAAAACATTGTGCACTAAATAATGTAATAGAAATACGTGGCTTACAGTTTCTGGAGATTATTCCTAAATGAAATCACGAGACAACACAGAAACTTCATCTGGTACAGCACTTAATGCATCCGAGACGAAAGCAATCACAGGAGAGAAAAGAAGGCTATGTATAACTTGCAGGAAGTAACCAAGAATGTACATGACCACAAAAAACCATGATGAAATCAAATACAAAGAAGAAACAAGTACTCAAAGAAAAAAAAGGCACTCCATGATGTATGTTCCCTTCATCTAACTAGAAAATCAAAAATACTGCAAAAGTACTATATACCACTAAGTACGTGATTGCACTACCCCCAACTCAAAGTGAAGCAGATTTATGGGAAGAATTTCATCTATTTTCAAAAATACTGTGAACCACCTAAATTTCTCAGTCGCTCGAGGAACCCCATGAGCTAACAGAAGCCAAACAACTTGTTAAACAAGGAAAAATATACCTAGTGCAAAACTACAGATCTATCAGACACCGTAAACAGAAGTCTTTGTGCATAGAAACTTTCCGATTAAAAAATGTGCAGAAACCACTGAAAGGATTGTCTCTAAGAGTAAGTTGTTGAGTGCTTATGGATGAAAATCAAAATTTATTTTGGCAGGTGAATAAGATAGTAGTAAAACAATAGCATACCTCATAGTATAACTCAAGTGCATCACGTGTATAAGTATGTTCGTTATCCCATGGCAAAGGAGGAGAACTTTCTGAAAACATGTAAAAGAAACTAAGGATCACAGATGAAGTTCATCAATCCATTAATCAAGGCTCACATCAGTTTTCATACATTAGAAAATAAGGGGTACATAAACTAAACCAAAAGAGATGTCAAAGTAGAAAAGGATACTGTGTCTAAGTGAGTTGAGAACATGTCAGTCAGTCTCATAAAAAATAAAGTCCTCTGCAGACAGGAGAAGAACAGGCCAGCGAAGAATCTTATTTTTGTCTGAAGTCGACTTTTTAACTCCAGATAGTTCTTGATACAGAGCATGTGAGTTGACGTACAAATCCTACATAGTTTCGACAAAAAAAGGTTAAACACCATTCTAGATTGAAACATTCTAAAAAACAAAAGAAACCCAGAAAAATCCTGTTAGAAAGGTTGAATCGTCAAGAAATAAATAAATTCTAAGAAGTGAGAAAAAAAACAACCAAAAAAAATTGAAAAGAGAGATGTTGACTTCCATTCCATAGCAACAGATTCTCTGAGGGCAGACACAATCTCGCTCTCTGTTTTGGATTCTAAACCCGCCTCCATCCACACCGCCACTCTTGCTTCTTTATTCGAATTCTAGCACGCCGAAAGATGACATTGTCCTCCTGCTAAAAACATGACATTTATCAGCCAAATTTGATAAATTCAACATTTCAACTTACTCCAATTACAGGAGAAAAAAAAATGACAGAAATCGTCGTAAAGAACCTTGTTTTTATCAAGAACTATCTCTGTCTCTTATACACATCTAGATGTGTATAAGAGACAGAGAGAGGGGAGAGAGAAGGCGAAGAACAGAGATGGCGGGAAAAGCCCTAGATGGAAGAAAGAAAAGAAGAAATAAAAGGACGTTCAAAGTGTTGTGGCGCGTTCCTATATTTATAGGAAGTAGCGGGGTGACCGTTATTACGAATGTGTGAGAAAAAAGGAAAGAGACTTTTCTTAGCGTTGGATGGACGCTTTAGTTAGTTACGGTCAGTAACGGTACTTTTGACCAATCCAATGGGCCACGAATTGGGCTTATTAGAAGCCCAATTGGATGTTGCAGTGTCGCAACTTTGAATCCACTACTATACAGGAACGATACCCTACCCAATTAACTAAATATTCCCTAATTCTAAGCTGACAGATTTTCCAGCCCAATTTATAAACCCACTAAAAATCCGGGTTTTCCTTTATTCTTTAATTTTTATTTTTTTTTTAAATTAACTAGTGAATGTGCTTACAGAAAAACGTATTTATATTATAAAACATAATTTTTTATTAAGAGAATTTGAAAGAAATTTTGGAAGAGAAGAAAAAATAGGAAGTCGTTTAAAAACTACCCAATTAAGAGATGTATAATGGGAATAACATTAAGTATAATGGGAATAACATTAAATGACATCAAACCAAAAGAAAGGCTTTTACTTTATATATAATATTAGATAATATAAATTTTAATTTTTGAAAGGTAATTTCCAACAAAAAGATAAAACTATTATTTTGCGTTTGAATTGATGGATTTGCATTTTTTTGAGTAATTTTTTAAGGTTAAAATCAATAAATTTTAAATTTATTAATGTAAAATGAAGTATTTCAAATAACTTCTAATTTGGTGGATTTGAAATTCGTCGATTTTAACTTTACAAATCACTCTATAAATAATTAGATTTAAAATCCATCTATCCCCAAATCCATCTATCCTAACACAACCTTAATCTTCTTTTAAATATCAATTAATTTTAACAACAATTTTTAATTTGCCATACTATAGCATCACTTGGTCACCTGGTCTCTCCATCTATTATTTAATTAAATGTTAATAATAAAAATTTTAAATTTTCAAACGGTATTTAGTGGCTTACTTAAATTTGTCTCCTAAATTTATACCTAAAAAAATAACTCTATATTTTAACTATATTGAATTATCTAATTATAGTTAAATTTAAAATTAGCTATTTTTTAAATGGCACATGGCAAAAATTACTTTTACTAAAGTTATTATTAAAGAACAAAGAATGCTGACCCAATCTAATTACTAAACCCACCCAAAATCCAAAATACTTGAATTGAATCCTTTTTTTTTGTCTAAAAAAATAATATATATATATATATATATATAATGGATCTCTACTTACTTCATTAGTGACTCGAATCTACAACCTAGTTCACAAAATAAGTGTATTTTTGCTATTGAAAATTTAAATGAATAATTTTTTTTTGAGATTTTAATGCGAATGATCTCATACTAAAGTATTTCAATCGTTTAATAAGTATATTTTTTATAGAGTCAATGTTTTAAATGATAAATAGTATCAATGAGGGCGAATAGTATTTTTTGTAATAGATCTTGGGAATAAAGTGTAGTTGAAGAGGTAAAGTGTTGAAAAAAAAAAGTACACTTGTCTTCTGCAGTATCCACTATCCACTAAAAAAGAATTGCAAGCCTTCATAAGTTCCTTGTTTCAAAATATTTTTGAAATGTCAAATTTGTATACTTCAGAAATTCCAGTCCACTCTATCTGGGCTAAATTCTGATTCCAAAGGGTCAATCCAAATCCAGTGGTGTAATTCATTTGCCCTCTAAGGCCTGGCGACCGAACCCTTGGACGATGGTTCACTTCTGTTGGGGTAAGTAAGCATTTTGTTAATAAAAGTTGATTAAAATATTGAATTTAATTCGATTAATTTTGAAAATTTTTTATTTTGATTAAAAATTAGTTAACCAAATTTATGAATTAGATTAATAAATTCAAAAATAGAACTGGGCTTTTTTTAATTCAGTTAAACATACACATATATATTACCTTTTATATATTAAATAGTTTTAAATGTATAAAATATTTTAATTTGCTTTAATAATTTTTTAACTTTATCATACAATATTATATTTTATTATTTTAAATCATTTATTTTTATACATAATTATATTTTTAGTGACTTACACGTGATTATACTTTTAGTTATTTAATTGTTACCGATAAAAAATTTATTAATACTTGTAACTTACATCATATTATAGTTTTATACGTAATTACATTATTAGTTATTGAATTAATTATATAGTATAATTTTTCTACGTATTTTTATTAGATTGATTAATAAAAGCCACACACATAAAAAATTATATACTGAAAATCAAACAAAATTATAAAAAAATTTATTTGAGAAACCATATTTTGTATACAGTAATTTAACCAAATATCAAGGGTTCAATTGGCCCAAGTTCAATTTGGTTAATTGAATTCAAAACTGATTATTGAGTTTGAATACGATTAATCGAATTTTTTACCAAATCGAAATTGAATAAAACTTTTACCCCTACACTTCTGAATAATTTAACTCGTCACGTACCTTCCTTGAGTTTTGGCCAAATTATCGAAACTACCCCTGTGGTTTCCAAAAATTACAATTAACCCCCTTGAATGTCCAAATATTTAATAAATTAACTGATGACATCAAAAAAAAATTTGTATATCTAAAATATCCTTGTTAGTCACTATTTAGTTTTCAAAATTTTTGTCATGTATTATCCAAAATGACATTTAGGAAACCTGGGTCCAAACCAATCCTTATTGCATCTTATTGTGTATACAACTTGACAACACTGCAACATCGTACAGCCGTATCCATAACCATACATGTACGCAATTAGATGATGTGACTTAATGTTGATGTTGGGTTATGTGTTTTTTTTTAGATAAAGAGATATATGGCATATACCTTGAATTCGGTTCATGTAAAAAATTTTCTCTCCAATACCCATATACCCGTACACATACCAAAACCAACTCTCTGCCTTCTTCTCCCCGATCCAATCCTCGGTTGCCCAATCCCTTTTTTCCTGTAGTACCTTGTCACACCCGATAACGCTATCAAAATTCTTAGGGTACTGCCAATCGGCTCGTGAGTAATATAATATCAGTACCAAAATTGAAAAAAAAAAAACAAAAAAAGCCTTTCAAGTCGAAGCCCCATCTACTATCCCTCTTTCCGATTACTGGACAATGATAACAAACTAAAAATCCATTCTCTGATTCTCCTTGCAATTGGTTTTCAACGACAATAGGTGACATAGAGTCGAAGACTAGAGCATAGGCAATATTTAAGCATGAAAATTTAATAACAAATTTTTCCAAAAAAAAAAAAAGAGACAGTTATCAAAGACCATAAATTGGAAAAAGGGAAGTACAAACCTGGGAAAGTGGGAGTGGCTGTGGACCTGTGGTGAAGGGAGGGAGAGAGCATCCCCATGCAGAATCATTGATCTAGATTCTCTAAAATTGTGCTCATTTTTAAAATTATTATTTTTTTATGCCTATTGCAAATCATGTTTCCGGGCCAGTGGAACTCAAAAATTCCCCGAATGCGAGCTCAATGTTGTTTTTTTTTTTAAATATATATATATATATATATATTTTCGCAGACCTCGCATTCACCGAGTGCGAGGTCAATCGGGCCTTTTAAAAAAAAAGGCCAAAGCTGGCCTCGCAGAATATTCCTCCCCAAAGTTTCTGCACAAACCTCTCCTCCTCCTCCTCCTCAAAATTTCTGCAGAAATTTTGAGGAGGAGGAGGAGAGATGCGTATTAGAGACTCGGGCCTTTTATTCGCGAGGCCAAAGTTGGCCTCGCAGAATATTCCTCCCAAAGTTTCGTCACTAATGAAGTAAGTAGAGATCCTCAATATTTCTGCATATATCCTGTCTCTTATACACATCTAGATCCACCATAAGAGACATATTATTAAACTAAAATACAAAAACATGTCAAGTATAAACTACCGCCACAAAATATATTTACCGCCACCGCCACATTACCAAAAGCACCAAAATATTTCAGGTAAATTTAATTTTTTTATGGAGTCCAATAATTTTAATTATTATATTTTTTTAATTTTGTTTAAATAATTAATTTTGTTAATGTAAATGTTTTATAAATATATTTTGTGTTGGTAGTTTATACTTTTTATGTTTTTGTATTTTAGTTTAATAATATGCTGCTTTGATTATATCCCCTTTTTTTTTTAATATTTAGAGAGAATGGTCTTTGGCTCGGGATATATGTTGTAGGTTTGGTTTCTGTTGATTGCAGTGAAATTTGTGGTTATGTTGTTTGTTATACTGAAATTGTAGGATGTTATTGCATTTTTTGTAGTCATTGTCGGGCATATATTACTCGTAACCCTTGCCGGGTTATTGCATTGGTTATAGCCCTTGTCGGGCATGTATTACTTGTAAGTGTTGTGCAAGAACATCCACCGATTTGTTGTGTTGTTTGTAACCCTTATCGGGTATGACCGGCGTCAGAGGGAATCTTGAAGATATAGAGGAACTCTGTCAAATTTAAAATAAAAAAATATATATTCCGTATCCAAAAATGGGGTCTAAACATGTTCCATCCTTACAGGAAAATTTCTTCTTATTGTTTTTCTTTTTCAAATTACTTCAGTAAAACTAATTTCAACTTTCACGGTAGATGGATTCCATGACTAAATTGTACTACATGTCGTTAGACAACATGACTGAGGACGATACTCCTGATAGTAGTACATGGGCACAGATCAGCCATTTCGCTTCTCAATCACTACATGCAATAGGCGAATCTACTCGTCTTGATTTTCGGCCTCCGCCAGTTCCTGTTTACGTTCGACATTCATACCAGGCACACGATCCACATAGAGTAGAGCGAGTTCCGCGGCGAGGCGGGCAACACGACGGTGGTCGTCGACGTCGTCGAGTTCCATCGCAATCCCCTCATGTTAACATACCATTCGAGGTGACACTTCACACATACTTTCGCCAACAAACCTACAGTGGACGACAGGTTGTCCACTGGGCCTGTTCCAGAACATACTGTCCAACCGTTTCAGATGAAGAACATGAACACGAACAAAGCATACCTTCGCAGGCGGAAATTGCTCACCATACTCAACAGCAAGACACTCATTTATTTTATGTCCGTCAATCAAAAAGGGTGCCTAAACCTAGAGAGTGTGGTACGGGCGGGAAATTTGGAGATCATGGACATTGACATTTGTTATTACTTCTCGCAATTATGTGTGATTGATGTCCGTTATTTGTATATCATTGTTCGCCCTAGTCGGGTGCTTTTTTATTGTTATTAGGTTTGTATTTATGTTTTTAGCCCTTGTCGGGCTTTTATGGATGTTTGTTGCCCTTGTTGGGTTTGGTTGTTGGCAGGGAGAATGTTCGTAAAATAGGGGAGGTTATGTCAAAATTTTATAAGGAAAATATGATAAATTAATAAATTTGCGGGTTTACACATTTCATTCGCGTACTATTTAGTTAATATTATAGTTTATGGTTTAAAGATAATGGTTTACTATTCCTAAGTATCGTACTATTTCGGTAATGTTATAGTTTATAATTTATCGGTTTAGTATTTAAGTGATTTTATCTTACAGTCAAATCCTTCTTTAATTAACAAAAATATCAAACATTTTTCTATTTTTGTAATAGTGCACAATTTCCTTTCGCAATATACATATTCAAATTCGCTAAACCTTAAAAAAAAAAAAAAAAAAATTTGCCAGACCTCGCATTTGCTAAATGCGAGGTCTGAATATATAATTATTTTTCAAAATGGTTGTATCACCTCGCATTTCAAAAATGCGAGGTCAAAAAAAAAAAAAATTATATTCAGACCTCGCATTCGGTGAATGCGAGGTCTTAATATATATATTTAAAAATAATACTGAGCTCGCATTCGGGGAATGCGAGTTCCACTGCCCCGGAAACATGATTTGCAATCAGGCATAAAAAAAAAATAATTTTAAAAATGAGCACAATTTTAGAAATTTTTCCAGAATCATTTCCACATTAGTTTGATATCACAAATTTATCCATTACCTCCATATCAGAAATTTATTTATTTTACCCACAATGTTATTTTTTTTTTTTTGGTGACAAAAAAGGGTTTAGTTTTTGTAATGTTGAAATACTATTTTCATTATTTTTAAATGTCATTTTAACAAATTTTTTTAATTTTAAGTTATAATCTAATTAAGTAATAATTATTATTTTTTTAACAATTTTATCCTTATATCTTTTCAATTTTATTAATTGCTCAATTCGAAATTAATATTGAAATTCTTTTAATTTATTACGAATCAAAATGATAATTTAATAGCATAAAATCAACTTTATCTAAAATTTAAATTATTTGATGATAATTTTAATCTTTATATTAAAGAATAAAGTGACACTTAAAAGGCTTAAGTAAACAGTAATATGTTTGATAATCCCGAAGTAAAAGTTTCCTTTTTCTTTCTTTTAGCCCAAACAGTACCGTTAGTAACAAAGGCGTCTTTACAACGCCAACCCCAAAATAAAAGTTTCCTTTTTTTTTGTTCTTAACCGCCTTTATAACGATCACCCCCTCTAATTCCTATAAATATACAAACACCCTTTTCTCTCCTCTAGTTCTTCTATACTCTGAAGCTTTCTCCCGCCCTCTTTCTTTCTTTCGTTTTTTTTTTTTTTTTTCCCTAGGCGTCAATGGCGGTCGATGATTTTATTTCGGTTCTTAAACTCAGTGATCATCTCCATCTTAATGAAATTATTGACTATGTTTGCTTGTTTCTGGTAATGAAGAGGTGGTAATTTACTAATTTCTCTCTTTTATTGACAGAAATTTTAGAAGAAAAAGTGGTGCTGTGGATTGTAGATGACCTCGAAGCCATTGCCGCCCTCAAAGAATCTGTTGCAAGTCAGTCAAGGTCTCTATTTTCAAATTTTCTTTCTTTTTATTTATTTATTTTTATTTTTATTTGTGTTGTTTTTCTCACTTCTTGTAATTTATTTCTTTTGATAATTTAAGCTTTCTAACGGGATTGTTCTGGGTTTCTTTTGTTCGTTGGGATGATAGTTTCTTAAAGCTTTGTTTCTTTTTTTTTTTTAATTACTAAATTTAAAGAAATGTCTAATCTTGAAAGAACAAAACTTCGATTTAGATGCCCTGTTTTCTTAATGCTGTATTTGTAGGAAAAGGGAAAAGGGTATGTGAAGAAGGGGTAAAAGCACTATTCTATTCTGATGCCATTGATTGTTACATCAGGGCTATATACCTGAAGGCCATGTCAATTTGCCCTTATAGACTTGCTCTTCAGGATGCTGAGGAGGCTGCCCAAATAAATATTAAGGTTGTTTTAACTTTTAAGTTCATGTTCCTTTTTTCAGGCATATTTACCTTCATGTTCTTTTTTTCAGAAATATTTACCTGGGCTTATATGTGCTTGCATCTTGCTTTCCAATCTCTCATACATTCAGGCATTCCTTATAGAGCTGTTAAAGCGTGTCTTCTTTGAATCTGTTGGCATAAGCAAAATCCTATTGTGACAAAAGGGCTTGAGCAGTCAACAGAAAATGAACAATTAAAGAATAGCTGCTA
This sequence comes from Cinchona pubescens, assembly GCA_025175665.1. Lineage (NCBI taxonomy): Eukaryota > Viridiplantae > Streptophyta > Magnoliopsida > Gentianales > Rubiaceae > Cinchona > Cinchona pubescens. The sequence goes on along the minus strand of JANKKI010000279.1, from coordinate 543,975 downwards.
AAATTGATTTATTAAGTCAGAAGCATGAACGCTGTTAGGCTGAAGTTTCTAAGTCCGTGGCAGCCATCAAGTCTGAAAAGTATGATTATATTTTGTTAAGGAACAAGTTGTTTCAACCTAGAATGGTGTTTAACCTTTTTTTTTTGGTCAAAACTATGTAGGATATGGCCTCTGCCTTTGAAGAAAGAGAAATAAAAATAGGGAATGCTCTGTATCAAGAACTATCTGGAGTTAAAAAGTCGACTTCAGACAACATAAGATTCTTCACTGGCCTGTTCTTCTTCTGTCTGCAGAGGTTATGTCCAGCGAAGCGACTTTATTGATGAGGTTGAAATGTTCTCAACTCACTTAGACACAATATCCTTTCGATTTCGACATCTCTTTTGGTTAACAGTTAGTTTATGCACTGCTTATTTTCTAAAATATGAAAACTGATGTGAGCCTTGATTAATGGATTGATGAACTTCATTTGTGATCCTTAGTTTCCTCTGCATGTTTTCAGAAAGTTCTCCTCCTTTGCCTTGGGATAATGAACATGCTTATACACGTGGTGCGTTCGAGTTACACTACGAGGTATGCTATTTTTCTGCTACTCGCTTATGCACCTGCAAAAATAAATTTTCATTTTGATCCATAAGAACTCAACAACTTACTCTTAGAGACAATCCTTTCAGTGGTTTCTGCACATTTTTTAATCGGAAAGTTTCTATAACTTGTGTTTACAATGTCTGATAGATCCATAGTTTTGCAGGTATATTTTTCCTTGTTTAGCAAGTCGTTTGGCTTCTGTTAGCTCATGGGGTTCCTCGATTGACTGAAAGAAATTTAGGTGGTTCACAGTATTGTCATGCATTATCTGATATGTACTTTAAAGTGATCCAGCTTGATAAGTTCCATTTGTGACTTAACAAACCTTGATATGTATTACTCTCTGTCGTAGGAACACTTTCATGTCTCTTATATCTGAAACTTGATTGAACAGGAAGGCTCTGGAGTTCGATTATCCAAGAGAGAAGCATTTTCATATCCAGCAGATGGGACAGCTGCTGCTCATTTGGAGAAGTTTGACAGTGAGGAAAATATTTCTGCTGATTTACATAGTTTCTCTTTTTATAAAGACGATTTAGCTTTTCATGAGACATGCATGATAACTTTTATAATTGGCTTGTGTTAACTTTTGTCTTGATGGGATTTTAAAATTTTTTTGACAGGTTTTGGTTAATCTTGTTGTATATTCATTGGATCTGTTTGATTTCTTGAGTTAACAAATAAGCTGATAAACTGGTGCGAACTCATAGCTGTATGGTTTCTGTAATCAGTGTTATTAGTATTTTTCATCTGCTTCATATCATATTTTTTTCATTGTCACAGGAACTGCATCGAGAAGAACTTGCAGGCTCTTGGGTGGTCCTAATTCAGAACACTATGTCCTTTACTCCAGGGGTGCTCTAGTGGGATGCCGAGCTGTGGTTATTTGTGGCCATTCCCTTGTTCTTTCTGTTTTGGTTGGGAGCAAAAGTTGGATATGGTTAATTTTTTGTTTCTATTTTCATGCTCATTTTTAGTTCTGTGTTTAGACCGATTATTCGGATACTTCTATTTTTTTGTTTTGTGTTACAAAATAACAAGATTACCATGGTTTTGAGGTTTGGAATTTAAACTGGTCTTATGTGAAAATTGCCTTTTGAATCCTTCTCAAGTTATGTAGTGTTCCCTTGCTTCCTCTGCAGTTGTTAATCATGGATCTCTTTCTAATACGGGTTCTCAGCACTTACTATCTTTCTGCTTTCCAGAAACCTTAATAAGGCAAGAATGGAGCGGTGGGTTCCCCTCTTCGAGATTTTCATCAACTCTCCTTGTCCCAAAACTGAAGCATCTGCTGGTTATGAAGCCTTCGTTACTAAATATTGTATCTGAGGGAACCAAATTGAATATCTAGAAAAGTGTGTTGCAGCAGATATGTATTGTTGTGGCTTCCTCCTAGGCTCCTATCTTATGTCCTTGAATTACTCGCTTTATCTCACAAGTTGCTTGTTAATTTTATCTTTCCTGTGTTCTGATTTGTATAGATTTTGCTAGAGAAAAAGAATCTCTAAGCATTCATGTTTGAAAACATACAGAAAATAGATGAAATTCTTCCTATAAATCTGCTTCACTTTGAGTTTTTTTTTGGGTTGGGGGGGGAGGGGTAATGCAATCATGTACTTAGTAGTATGTAGTACTTTGGCAGTATTTTTGAACTTCTAGTTAGATGGATGGAACATAAAGCATGGACTGCATTTTTTTCTTGGAGTACTTGTTTCCTGTTTGCATTTGATTTCCTTAAGGTTTTTTGTGTTCATGTCAATTCTTGGTTACTTCCTGCAGGTTAAGTGCCATACCAGATAAAGTTTCTGTATTGTCGTGACTTCACTTTAGAACGATCTCCAGAAAACTGTAAGCCACATATTGATTATTTAGTGCACAATGTTTTAGAAATTTTGTCTATTACTTGTGTTACATGGTTGATGTTTCATATAGGTTATGATTGCTGGGATTGATTCAATCATTTAGGCTTTCATGGATTGCGCATATGATGTTAACACAAGATGGTTTGGATGTAAAAGATACTCCTTCTAATCATATGAGCAATACATTTTTTGTGCAAGGACATCATCTTCTCCAACAATGTTTTCCAGTTTGGGCTGAATAAGATTCTTCAAACTGCAGCTTTTCAGGTTGGTTTGTCATCTTGTGGGGTTTTTAATACAAGCAAGTCATGTTTCTCCTGTATTATCCTCCCCACCAACAGAGTTGCTGTTGATGTCACCATGATTCTGTTTTCTTTCGTGTGTTTTTGGATCTATGTTTCGTCCTTGCTTCTGTGAGCAATCATTCCTCCCTTGTGGCCTTTCGATTAAAAATTACCCATCTTAACGTTGAAATTTCAGTCCATCTTAATGAAACTGGCTGTGCTCACTTGCTTGTTTCCGCTAAATGGTGAAATTTCTCTCTCTAGGTTTTTTTTATTTATTATCATCTGATAATTTTTTGATATTGAGAAGTGAGATGTTTTTAATCTGATATACCACCTCTGCTGTTCTTACTGACAACAAGGAACACTGATACCAGGATAACATTTATTCTATGTTTTTTCTTTTTTTGAAAAAAAATAATTGGTTTGACAGTATGTAATTCATGATTTATGGGATTCTATAGTCATAATAAAGTGATTTGAAATTGATACATAGATGGCTTCTTCATCTCTAATTTCCGATACCGAACCATGGAAGGACTTGAAGGTAGTGAGATTATCTAATATACGTTCCCACATTTTTCTTAATTTTTGTACTATTTTATAACTTGGATTATAATAATAAAATGCATCTACTGCAGGCCCATGCTTGAATTGTTGACCGGCACTGATGGTTGCAAGTCAATCGGTGCTGCATGGATACCTATAAATAAGCTGTTTTAAGAAGATACTGCTGTTTTATAAGTGATGTCTTTTTCTTTTCCAATAAAAATTTATTTGCGGTGAGTTTGATGGTAACCTGCTCGACTACTCGAGACAAAGAGTTACTCTTGACACCCTGAACAAGCTCTTCAGTTTAGCTAAGGTGAATTTTGTAACCATTTCTCTTTTAGTTAAGTAAGTTATATGCAATGTACTAAAAACTTTCTATTTTTGCATAATGCAGGCTGCACATGTTAAAGAAAAGATTAACCGGATGTTCAATGGGGAGTGGGTAATGATTCTTATTTATTTGTTTGTATTTCATAATAGTCAAAGTTTAGGCCTTGAGTAGCCATTTTTACTGTAGGAGTTACTTTATACATTTGGTTTGGTATATAAATCTCCTGCAACATATGTTTGTGTATATCAAGTGAGAATGCCACATTGAAATAAATTGAATCTGCACTTAAAAATCAATCTTTTTTGTGTGTGTGTGTGTGTGTGGAAAGCAGAATTTTCAGCACGTGTCCTTTGGATAATTTTTGTATATCTGAATTAAGTAGCGACTTTACGTAGGGTAGTTTGGTGGCACCTTCAGTTAAACAGCACAGAGATTTTCTTTCTTTTCTGATTCCACCAAAACAGACTGTAGATAACCCTGTCCCTAATGCAACTTTACAAGTTTCTGGTGCTGTTGTGTACAAGAAGAAGAATGAGGTAGCTTTTTTCTTTGTTCTTTCGACACTTATTTAGATGATGTTATTTTATTTTGGCTTGCGCTATTTGGTGTCTGTTCTTCATGTAGCACTCTGTGCTCCTGGGGTTGCAGTTATTAAGAGTGATGGGAAGAATGTGGTTCCTGATGTTTGGACAGTGCTTGATAAGATCAGGGAGTTCTCTGAGAGCGTCTGCAGTGGTGCTTGGGTAATATCCTTTTATCTTTTTTCTCCGAGTCATATTCATATAGTATATAATATCTAAATGGTAACCCAATAACCTTTGTACAATTGTAGGAAGGAGACACAGGAAAGCCATTGAAAGATGTTGTTGCTATTGGTATTGGTGCCAGCTTTTTAGGTCCTTTATTTTTGCATACTGCCCTTCAAACAGGTTCTCATATTCTCTGGATTTTAATTTACTTATTCTACTATATCCTTATAATCTTATCTGTTTGTTTGGTTAATATTATATAACTCTCTGGTAATAAGAAGAAGCTAACATTTATTGTTTAATTTTTTAAACTTATAGATCCAGAGGCTATGGAATCTGCAGGAGGATGCTGGCTTCAATTGTAAGTGGCAGCATCAATTAGTATTTTTGTTATTGGGTTTGGTTAATATTATATAACTCTCTGGTAATAAGAAGAAGCTAAACATTTATTGTTTAAATTTTGAAACTTATAGATCCAAAGGCTATTGAATCTGCAGGAGGACGCCAGCTTCATTTGTAAGTGACAGCATCAATTAGTATTTTTGTGATCAGGTTTTATTCACTTAATAATACTCTATGTTCTAGAAATCTTGGAGGAAAAAGCTATTGATTATTAAGTGTTCTAACTTCTCACTTCTTGTCATTTCATGAAGTTTAAATTTGACCTTGAAGTTTTAATGAAGTTATATGTCTAGCTTCTTGAATAAAGGCCATAAATTCATGTGCTGCTTGTGTGTGTTTTTGTGGGATTTCTCTAGTACTTTGAAACATCTTGCAAGGCATTTTTGTTATGTTCAACCATAAAATTGGATTTACGTAAGTTAGTCAAGTTGATAGACCAGTGGAGGTGAACTGAAGACTACTGAGCAATTTGAAACAAATGCTAAGGTATACAATTGAGATCATATGTATTCATCTATTTGTAACTATTTTCTGCTTTCTCTTATCTCAGATTATGTTCTCTTTTTTTGGGATAAAACTGTTTTACTTAGCTTTGCTCTCATCTCTGACCTTGTTTTCCAGTTGTCTTGCTCATTCTCTTTGAAAAGTGAAGGTCTTAAAAAGGGGCTAGCTGATACTTGATCTCAGAGTGTGGAGTCATCTAACTATCAATTATCAAATGAGTGAAATTGGTATGATCTTTCTTGTATTCTGAAGTAACTTGTCACTAATTCCCCTTTTCTCTTGGTCTATTATGAATAAGGTCTAAGCAAAATTGATATTCAGAGCGAATGTATGGTTAAGTTCATGTTCTTCACTTATTCCTACCTAGACCATCAATCTAATTTCTTTTGTGGTCCCACGGTGTCCCTAAGCAGGTGATTCGGGAGATATTGATGAATAATCAGCGAAGGAGTGGGAGCATACCATTCTTCAAGATTCTACGGACAAAGAGTTGAGTGAGCTAAATTAATGCTTACAACAAAAGGAGGTACCTCTCTATTTATTAATACCATTTTGGCTGTTAAATTGGTAAGAGGCAATACAAGTGTCTTTGTCCTTTCTTTAATTTTTTTTTTTATACATTTTCTGTTGGATATATGTAGATGGTCCTATCTTGATACTTTTAGGATTTATTTCCTTGTTCTAATTTTTTAGTGTTGATAATGTTAGATTGTTTTTTTTCCTCTCTATTTGTAGTTTTACCTGGGGGGGAGGGGGTGGGAAGGGGCATGTATTATTATCCTGCCTTCATTAGTTTGGATGATGGCTATGCATTTTCACTTTGTTTGAGAAAATGTGTTCATGTGTTCTTTGAAAAGAGCCGTGTACAAGAAATTGTGAAGATATTGAATTCCTTTCTTTGTCATGTTAACATCAGTAATTTGTAATTTTCATATAACAATGAACAATTGCTTGACTTTTAGGTATTCTGTTGACATCAAACTGAGTTCTGTATGATGGTATTTCTCCATTACAATGATGTCTGTAATGTGTCAAGTATTCAAGTTGTGACGATCATACTCTACTATTTTATACTTAGTTTGAACTAGTTCGTGAGATGGGGGCTCTTTCTTATGATACCTTAAATTGGTTTTTGCAGTCTGAGATGAAACTTTTTTGAGTATTAGATGCAGTCGCTCTTAAATGACATTTTGGTAAACAGATTATCGAACTTGGGGAAGAGAAAAGCTCGTTCAGGTGAAAAGACTACTGAATCACATCAATCGTGCACAATATCGTCCTAAACCCATGAAACTGATTATTTGTTTTTCTCCTATGAATGCAGCAACAAAGGGATAGATTATTGACAGAAGTTGAAAATCTTGCTGCTAACTCCGATGGACAAGCTCAAAAATTGCAAGACATGCATGCCCAGAAGCTAAAATCCCTTGAAGCACAGGTCATAGTTTGTTGACTGAGATTCTGTTTCTTTCAGATTGAGAAGCTAATTAAATTTCATCAGTATATAACTATGAAAAAATTTCAAAAATATGGTCAACAGATTCAAGATCTTAAGAAGAAGCAAGAAAGCCAGGTTCAACTTTTAAAGCCAAAACAAAAGAGTGACGAAGCTGCAACACAGCTACAAGATGAAATACATTCATTAAGGCTCAGATGGTTGAATTGCACTTGTTCATCCTGTTTTCTTGTCTAACCTCATTTTTTATCTTAAGAGCTAGACTTACCCACATTTTCTGGAATTAAAGGTCTAATAAGAACAAAAAGATTAAACAAGAGGCAGAGCAATTTTGACAGTGGAAGGCATCTCGAGAAAAAGAAGTCTTGCAGGTATTGTTCAAACTGCTGCTGGTTATATATCTCCATTTCTATAATGTTATGGCATGAGCTGCTTTAACATAAGTGCTTGTGAAAGTCATTTCCACTGATTCTGCTTCATTGGGCTTGCTTCGAGCAGGACAACTTTTTTGTTTTTTAACTTGACTCGTCCATTTTTAACATACTGAGATAATTTTTATTTCTTTGTTTTTTCACTTTTATGTTTGCTTGTTTATTTTCATATGTTTATCACTTCAAATTATACCTGTTCTAGTTATATGCAATATTTATACAACTTCAGCTGAAGAAAGAGGGGAGAAGGCATGAGTATGAAAGGCACAGGCTGCAAGCTCTGAATCAGCGCCAGAAAATGGTAAAATTATTCATTTTGTGTTAAGAAAGAATGTGATGCCAATTTAATATAAACCAGATATTTTATTTGTTTGTCACCGAGAAGTGCAATATTATAAATAGTGACTGAGGTAGTGGTGTTCAATGTTATTGCCCATTTAAATTTTCCAGCTTTTGTATATCTTTAAGTACATCATGATTGTCTCTTGCAAGTTCTTCAAACTAGTTAAGTACTTATTCTTTAGTTTCAATCCATGCGGTTCATGATATAAAACAGATACTTGATATTCCGATTTTTTATTTGTCAAGTGATGAGACATTTGAAATTTAAGGAAAAGAATAGGCCATATCTTGGTCTACCTTAATTTATATTTGAGTTCTTATATTGTAACAATAAGCATGTTTTATGTTGGATATCCATATTGATGAAATTGATTTCTGTGCTTTACTTGTATAAATTTGTTGCAGGCTCTTCAAAGAAAGACAGAGGAGGCTGCACTGGCTACTAAGAGGCTCAAAGAGTTGCCAGAATCTTAGCACATAAATCTTCAGTTCGTGGCTACTGTAGCTAGAGTATAACTTTTTTCTGGTTAGTTGACTTTAATTCTTGTTTTCTTGATAGAAGTAAATACATAGCAGAACAAGTATCCAAACAATTTGGAATTTATGTATTTACTGTTCTGATGGCACGTCTGTTGGTTAACGGAATGAGATTCTTTTAGTTCAAGTTTGGTTCACATGTGAAAAGCGTTTTCTGGTTTCTTATCACTGGTTTTGTTAGTCTTTCAGTGACTAGCAATGGAACTCCAATGGCCCAGGTTACTGTAAGACTTTGGTCTTTGCATGTCATTCTTTTTATGTTTAACTTGTTAATAGTTTATGTAAAGTCTGCTAAGTTTGATATGCAGGGCAATGAGAAATCCTTCCAACGCTGGCTTGACCACGAGCTAGAAGTCCTGATGAATATTCGTGAAGTACATGAGTATGAGAAGCAGGGTCGAGTGTGTGTATCACTTCAATCATAGTGCTGTTCTGGCATACCTATGGATTCCTTCTTGCGGAATGTAAGTTCTCATTCATTTGGTCCCTTATTTCCTCATCTGCAGAAGAGTTGGCTGTCTTGAGACAAGTAGATGAATTTGCATTTAAAAGAATGAGCCCTCCGAGAGCCAAAAATGGTATCAAGGTTTGGATTTTTTCCGTTTTTTCTCAAAGTAGCTTGTATGTTAGCTTTTGTCCATCATTTGATTCTGTTAGCTTGACATTTATCGGCTACTATGTTGAATTGTTTCACCTATGCCTGTTGAAAGTTTAATCTCTGTCAAAGGAATTAGCTGGAATCAAATGCTAGCAGATTTTGTGCAAAGGAATTAGCTGGCAATTAAGGCCAGCAGATTTTATGCCTTGTTTTATGCTTTTTACAGCTTTGATAGCTTATTTTCTGCATTCATTTTCTGCACTTAAATGTAAGACAGACTTGTATATATATTGTAGCATTTATATTCTTTCCTTGTATTAGGATATGCTAGCTGTATGACAGATTTATTGTATATGATAGTTTAGCTAATTTAGGGGCTGATTATTAGCTTATCAGCTTGTATTTCTTATATATAATAAGAATTCTCCTCCAGAGGAGGGCAGAGGGTTTTGTTCAAAATCTCTTAGATTGTCATGGTATCAGAGCAAGGTTTCTAAGATCTCTGTTTTCCTTGTTTCAATTCTCAATCCTAGTAGAGTCCCTTGTCCTTATTTATTCTTAATCAAGTTCTCTCGGCATCATGGCCACAGACAAGTATGAGTCTGTCTTGATTCATTATACACATCTCCTCTCTATGGAGCTTGGGCATTTCACTTCAAAATCCTGCTCGAAGCAAGCCCAATGAAGCAGAATCAGTGGAAACTGTCTCTTATACACATCTAAGACAAAGAGATCCATGAGATGCCAAGTGGGATACACATCCTAGCTCAAATCATGTCATGGATTCACATCTGTGATCCGTATCAAGAGACATCTCCAACCCTTTAAGACTGCAGCAATCTAAATGTGGAATGATTGAGAATATTTCAGATATAACGCTGTCTCTTATGAACATTTGGATGAATATAAGATATAGTCTATAAGAACACCCCCTGAAGGTCTTAGTTCTGTTCAATTGGTCCATGAAACTACTAAAAAGGATCAATTTCTTATGAAACTTAGATCTGAATTTGAAAGCACCAGGTCTAGTCTTATGAACCGGGAACCTGTTCCCTCTTTGGATGTATGCCTCAATGCTTTGTTTCGTGAGGAGCAGCGAATTCTCACCCAATCCACCATGGAACAACAAAGATCTACTTCAGTTCCAATGGCTTATGTAGCACAAGGCAAGCCAAAAGGTAGAGACTTGAGCACTATTCAATGTTTTTATGCTGCATACATTCTAATAAGACGCAAGGCAGAGAATGCAGAAATGATCATTTGTTGAATCATTTCAAACAGCATATACAAGTGTCCGTTGGTTCTTCTAGTCTGTAATGCGAACATAGCACAGAGTGCTTCTACTACTCCTGCTCCACCTGTAACTCCTGAAATGATTCAACAAATGATCATTTCTGCATTCTCTGCCTTGGGACTCTCAGGTAAACCTTTCTCAATGTCATCTCCTTGGTATTTTGATTCCGCGGCCACTAACCATATGACCAACAAGGCTAATTTTCTCACCAATGTAAAGAAATACACTGGAAATCTTACGATCTATACAGCTGATGGGAACCCTTTACCTATCACAGCCACTGGTGACATTTCTCCTTCTCTAACTAACGCTTTTGTCTCTCCTAGCCTTACAAATAATCTTATTTCTATTGGTCAGTTGGTTGACGATAATTATAAAGTGGAATTTTCTAAATCTGGTTGTATTGTGCAGGATCAACAATCAGGGAAGATGATTGCAAGGGGATGACACCTAAAGTAGGACGTCTTTTCCTTCTTCCATTTCCTATGTCTCCATGTTTCTCTTTGCCATCTATCACTTGTAATTCTGCTCGGGTTGATTACCGAGCATGGCATAAACGTCTTGGACATCCAAACTCTAATGTACTCCATGTTTTATTAAATTCTGGTTTACTAGGGAATAAAGAGTCACCATCTCTTCATGCTGTTCAATTTGATTGCAATTCTTGTAAGCTTGGCAAAAGTAAAACTTTACCATTTCCCACTCACACACCAAATGTAGTTCAGTCTTTTGATTTGATACATAGTGATGTGTGGGGTATGGCACCAGTTACTTCTCATGCTAATTACAAGTACTTTGTCACTTTTATTGATGATTATAGTCGTTTCACATGGATCTATTTTCTCCATTCTAAAGATGAAGTATTTTCTTTTTTAAGCTTTTCTATGCACATATTCAAAACCAATTTTCTGCGCAAATCAAAATTCTTCGCTCTGACAATGGGGGTGAGTGAGTAGATCATAAATTAAAATCTGAAATGACATGTCTAATTCTTTCCAGGAGTTCCTACAAACTAATGGCATAATTTCTCAGCGATCTTGTCCTTCAACCCCACAACAAAATGGGGTGGCGGAGAGAAAGAATCGCCATCTTCTTGATGTTGTTCGCACCCTTTTACTAGAGTCATTTGTGCCCTCTCGGTTTTGGTGTGAAGCTCTATCCACTGCTGTACACCTCATTAACAGGTTGCCTTCTTCCTCATTGAACCTAGTCTCTCCTTTCACTCGATTATTTGGTCGCACTCCAAATTATTCTAATCTTCGTACCTTTGGTTGTGTGTGTTTTGTACATCTTCCTGCCCATGAACGCACAAAACTCACACCTCAATCAGTTCAATGTCCATTTCTAGGGTATTCAGTATACCAAAAAGGTTGCTTTGTTATGATCCTCATCTAAATCGTATTCGGATATCTAGAAATGTGACATTTTTTGAAAATCAATATTTTTTTGCTAATCATCATGATCCTGTTTCTTCGTCATCTCTCTGTTTTACCACTGTTTACCAACTCTTCTGTAGATTCTGTACCTTCTAAACCTCTCTTGGTGTATCAGCGACGCAAGTCCAACACATTAGATCAGACTTCTACATCTCACAGGCCCCCTCCAACTCATTCCTTGACTGCTGATTCTGTTCCAACAGCCACAAGCTGTGAATTCGCACCGGTAGCCAAGATGACAACTGTGCGAACCATACTGGCTCTTGCTGCATCTCAATCATGGTCTCTACATCAAATGGATGTTAAGAATGCATTCTTACATGGTGATCTAAAAGAGGAAGTTTACATAAAACTTCCACATGGTATGCCTACTTCCTCACCTAATACTGTTTGTAAACTAAAACGTTCTTTATATGGCTTGAAGCAGGCACCAAGGGTATGGTTCGAAAAGTTTAGATCCACTCTTCTTGGTTTTTCATTTACTCAAAGCCAGTATGATCCCTCACTTTTTCTTCAACGGACATCTAAGGGTTTAGTTATACTTCTTGTTTATGTGGATGACATAGTTATCACTGGTTCTGACAAGGATGGCATCTCTCAAATTCAAAATTTGTTGCACTCTTCTTTCCACATGAAAGACCTTGGGCAGCTCACTTACTTCTTGGGGTTAGAGGTGCATCATCGGCCTCAAGGTATTTTTTTAAATCAACAAAAGTATAATTCAGGATCTGGTTGACGTAGCTGGCCTCACCAACACTACATCTGTTGACACTCCTATGGAAATTAATGTGAAATATCGACGTGACGAAGGAGAACTTCTTGAGGATCCTACTTTCTATCGAAAGTTGGTTGGTAGTCTTATCTATCTAACCATCACCCGGCCAGACATCTCTTATGCTGTCCACATCGTTAGCAAGTTTATGCAAGCTCCACGACATCTCCATCTATCAGCAGTCCGTCGCATCATCAAGTACATTCATGGTACTCCTAGCCGTGGGTTATTCTTTCCTAGTGGTTCTACTCTCCAGCTCCAAGCCTACAGTGATGCAGATTGGGCAGGGTGTCCAGACACAAGGAAATCTACTACTGGATGGTGTATGTTTCTTGGTGATGCTCTTGTCTCTTGGAAATGTAAGAAACAAGACTCCGTTTCCAAGTCTTCTACTGAGGCAGAGTATCGGGCCATGTCTGCTGCATGCTCTAGGTACTATGGAGTGGTGTAGTCATTCTCTTCTTGCAGAGCTTGGTTTCTCCCAAGCTCAACCTACTCCCTTACATGCGGACAACACTAGTGCGATCCAAATTGCAGCCAACCCAGTCTATCACGAAAGGACAAAGCACATAGAGGTGGACTGTCATTCCATCCGGGAGGCATATGATCATCAAGTTATTACTCTGCCACATATATCCACTACTCTACAGATTGCAGATCTCTTCACCAAATCTATGACACGTCAGCGCCATAATTTCCTTGTTAGCAAATTGATGCTTGTAGATTTACCCGCATCAATTTGAGGGGGGATGTCAAAGGAATTAGCTGGAATCAAATGCTAGCAGATTTTGTGCAAAGGAATTAGCTGGCAATTAAGGCCAGCAGATTTTATGCCTTGTTTTATGCTTTTTACAGCTTTGATAGCTTATTTTCTGCATTCATTTTCTGCACTTAAATGTAAGACAGACTTGTATATATATGGTAGCATTTATATTCTTTCCTTGTATTAGGATATGCTAGAATCTATATCTTATACTGTATGACAGATTTGTATATGATAGTTTAGCTAATTTAGGGGCTGATTATTAGCTTATCAGCTTGTATTTCTTATATATAATAAGAATTCTCCTCCAGAGGAGGGCAGGTTGTTTTGTTCAAAATCTCTTAGATTGTCAATCTCTATATTTCTTCTTGTATTCAGGGCCGCTTCAATGTCACCAAATGCAAGAATAGGCAAGAACTGCTTCTCTTGAGAACATGCTAATTATATCATCAAACTCACTTGTTCCTGTTGCTTCACAGCTTTCAGAAGTTGATGAAAGGGAGCGCGCTTTTACCAGTCGTGGACGATGGAATCAACTACGATCAATGGGGGATGCCAAAAGATTGCTCCAGTACATGTTTAATTCTTGGAGATGCAAGGTTTTCTTCTACCTGTTCTAGTCTTGGCTTATGTAAAGATTCTGCCCCTTCTTTTGGGTGGGAGTCTGAAAATTTTTGATAGTTACTTTCTCATCAATTGGAATGTGCCAAAGTGTACAGTTTGGAGAAGCAAATGCATCGCTTAAGTCCCATATTTGTATCAGTTGTCTGCGGTCTGGTAGGAATCTCTTGTTTTGAGAAAATTCACTCAAAAGAGCTCACTCTTTAGAAATGATAACCTGGTCCTTTTAGGTTGTATGTGTCGAACATTACTTGACAACCAAAGAGGAAGAGATCATTCTTTAATCCTCAATACTTGAATGCTAAGTGCATTTCGCTAGCTTGACCTAGGTTTGTTTTCTTCTAAATTACTTGAAACCATTATTTTGTGGTGTCCTTTCGTATTTTGACAACCTGCTTTACTTACTTCTTTCAGGCATCAACTGAGAAATCAAAAGAGTGATGAAGATCCCTAAAAACCTGCCCATCATGTTTGTCTGGGATATGAATATACTAGGAGCGCCCATCATGTTTGTCTGGGATATGAATATACTAGGAGTGATCTGAATATCTAGCTGGAAAGTATGAGTGCTGTCTAACAGAGTCTAATGTTTATTATATGCACGCAATATCTTATCAAATCTCTTACCCTTTAATAAAATATCTCCTTTGAGCATTTGGGTTTTGCAGATTGTAATAGTTCCACCGTCAAAATACACTTCATTAGTTTTACTCTATTAATAGGTTGCAATTGTGGGACAAGGAAATGAAGGAGCAGCTGAAAGGACTTGTACTTTTGTTGCGATGGAGTGAAATTAGAAGAACGGAAGCTGAGAAGGAGTCAAATTGAGAGAGCAAATTATTGCTAATCCGCGTAAGTTTCCAAATTCTTGTAGTAGTTTCATTTTGTTCTTCATTCCATGTGCAATGCTCCTATATATTCTCAATTTGGGTTACTATGCCATTCCAACAGAGGGACAAGAAACTTCTTGACTTAAAAGAGGTGAACAAATACAATGTATATTTATGGATCACCTCTTTTGGTCGAGCTGGTTTTACTTCACTTGGATCATCTCATCTTATGGAGCTAATTTTGACTTCACTCAAACTTGTTGGCCTCATATTTGCAATTTGTGCAACGGTTGTTCATGCAACCTGAACTGGTTTCCACTGCTTTCTCTTTTCCATCTCCTTCTGTTTTTGTTATTCTGTTGAGAAGATTTTTGATCATGTATACTTCTTAATGATCAGGCTAACTCTAACAAACTTTTAGCTGATGATATAGAAGTCAGTCCTCTGTCTTCAATTTCTGTGCCAGCTCAGAAACAGCTCAAGTATACAGCAGGCATAGCTAATGCTTCAGTCAGAGAGTCAGTTGCCTTTATGGATTTAACTTGAAAGGTTGCTTTACTGCATCTTTTATTTACCAGTTTTACTATTCATTTGCTTGATTTGCTCATGAAGTATAGTTCTGGTTTACAGATGATGCCAATTAGGCAATTATCAATGAAGAAATTGGCAGTGGTAGGGAAAGGTGGGAAATTATGGAGGTGGAAGAGGAGTCACCATCACTGGCTATTATAGTTGGAAATGGAAAAAGCCATGGAAACTCCCAGAATGGATTGACACAGTCATGAGACTATCATGAGGGCAAGGCCTTGTCACAGGCTTTACGGGATATTATGTGCAGAAATGGATGCTAGCTTGTTATGTTTTTGCTTGTATATTCTTCTCCTCCCCTTTTTGGCCTTCAACACATGGCATGAGGTAAATGGAGAAGATTGCAGGTAAACTTAGTTACTTTTACATTGTAGTTTCACTGAATCAACAGAATATTGCTTTCTGCGGCATTTTTTGCAAAAGCAACTCACCTAGATATTAGGTAACTAATCAGTGGAAAGTAGCCATTGTGTTTCGGGATGACGTGTGTTCTGACATTGTTAAATTCCCAATTTTTTAACCAATAGACCTGTGGATTGGCCTTCTCTTTCTGAGTTGTGCTAATGAATTTCTTACATATATGTAGTTTTGATATCATGCAGTGTTGGAAAAGGCAGTTGGGGAAATTTTTGTTAATTCTTGTACAGGGCCAACATATTTTTGGAAGTTTATTCAAACTTGGAATTGATTGTAGAAGTTAAAATTCATCAGCTGCATCATATCATTCTGTATGGTGTTATTACACATGGAGCAGCAACAGTAGATGATGTGTTAAATGGTAGAGTTGCAATTTGATTGGCCATTGTAGCAGCACATGAATCTTGTTGTCAATTCATTGGATCTGTTTGATTTCCTGAGTTAAACACATAAACAGATTAACTGGTGCAAACTCATTGAAGTATGGTTTCTGTTATTAGTGTTAAGTATTATTCATCTGCTTCATACCTTCTTGTTTCGGTTTGACAGGAACTGAATCGAGAGAACCTGTTGGCTTGGGCGGACCTAATTCTGAACGCTATGTTCTTGACTCAAGGGGGTGCTCTAGTGGAACGGTAAGCTGTTTGTAGAGAAAGGGTTATTCTTGGGCATTCCTTGCTCTTTCTGTTTGGTTGTGAGGACAGGTAGAACGTTGCTAATTGCTTGTTTCTATTTTCATGCTCATTTTTACCTCTATGTGTTATATCTATTACCTTGAATACTAACTATTATTGTGTTGCAAAATGTCAAGACTGCCATAGTTTTGAGGTTTGGAATTTATCGATTACTTGAATACTACTATTATATCCGTTTCAAAATAACTTGGATCCAAGCCAGTCAAATGGAGGTAAGTTGATGGTTTTGGTTCTATCTGATTAAAACTGGCTTAGGTGAACCCATTATCCTAAATGGTGATTACATACTTGTGTCAGGATTCATGTTGGTGCGCTTTAGCTCAATGATTAATTGGCATCGGTTTGTGTCTCAAATTCTAGGCTTTTTTTCATGTGCTTGGGTAAGCAGGTAAAAAGCAAGCAGGTAGGAAAGCTTGAGGTTTGCCCCATTTGCACTGATGCTGGCAGTTTGGATGGAACTGTGTAGTTCAGCCATAGAAGGAATTCAAAATTCCCATGCTGCATGATTGGAGCATACTTTCTTCAGTAAGAGTTTACCTCTATCTAGATATGATAAAATATGTAGGGTGTATTGAGCAGAGAGCTGATTGGTCATTGTTTGTAAATCGAAAAGATTTCTGGTCAGATCTTCTTCAGTAACCATAGAATTCTTTATGGAGTTAAGCAATTTGTGTTGGGTGCATAGAGCTCCAAACAGACCAAAAGAAGTAATGCATTTCAAAGCAAAGACTATTTGTTTACTGTTTACACATCTTTAGTTATTTTGGAGTAAAGAGTTTACACATCTTTAATTATTTTAGTTTACACATCTTTAGTCCAAAGGGGAAATGTTTGGGTCCTAAATTAACATTTAATATGTACAGTAAAGAAATTTGAACACTCATTTGTTGCCAACATCGCGCCCCTACCCTATATTGCCATTGCCCCAGTCAAAAACTTCGTTCATGTTTTCTTCACGTGAAAAAATGAATCCAAATCAGATCTTTCTTGAGAGAATAATTATTTTCAAATTTGAGTGTCTTGTATAAAGAGATTCTGAGAAAGGTGTTATCGTGACTTGTACAAAATTTTGAGATGTTTGCTGATGTAGAAGTTCTTTCTTGGCATCTCTATTATTTTATCAATTTAGATCTCCTCTCTCATTCTACCTTTATTCTTCTGTTTCTCTCAATGTCTGTCTTCTGTTTGTTCATATCTGCACATACACAAACACACATAACTACAACCTGTTTAGCGGTAAATAAATGTTAGAGTCTCCTAGTTGTTGCCTGCAGAGTTGTATCTTTGTTTGTTTTCTGACCTCATTAGCTCTTGCCTCTGTGATTAGATTCCTGCATCTATTTTCTTAAAGCCTATTTGAACCAAAATTTGTTTTTTGTTTTGTTTTTTTTTTTTTTTTTTTTTTTTTTTGGGGTTTCTGGAAAGTACATGGTGCTTTGTCATCTTGTTTATTTTTCCAAAACAAGTACTTGATTGCTATTACTATTAGTGGCCCCGTCTCCAAAGATTCTACTGACTTCCTTGGTGAGCCATGCGAGATCTTGTCCTCAATGATCACACAGAGTTTCTAGTCGGTCCCCTTTTGAAATGATTAGTCCACTGCCTTTTTTGCAGCTAGGGAGCCTAGGATGGTATATCTGTAAAACCAAAACGCAGCTATCCCCTTTCTCTGCAATACTACCTAATGAAACTGGCTTCTAAAAATATTTTTTGCTGAAGCCAATGTAAGCACTCTTTTCTTTTTTTTGTTATAATTCCATGAGTCCTTATGATGGCCAATATTTCATTTAGCCTTTTTCTTGTCCTATCTTTGGAAGAAGCCTGAGCTGTTGTCTGGAAATGATGTCTTGTGGATGTTCATGAACTTTGTTGGATATCGATCATACTAATTTTAAGATGCTAGTGACATTCTTAAATATGCTCAGCACCTTGGTATGGTTTCTGTATATGTTGAATACACTGAATAATCTTTAATGCCCCTGATTTGATGGTAACTCATGTTAACCCAGACTTCTAGACCTGATGGTGCTTCAAAAGTTTTTGACTTATTTCAAGGAAAGACGTTTAGCTTTATTGGGTGGAGCACTTTGTTTGATTGTTATGTCTATATATGAGGAAAAGTTCAAGCAGTCACTTCAAAGTCGAGCATTGTTGGCAAAGTTTCAGGAAGGAGATGCAAAAGCTCTTGTTGCATATATGAAAGTTCTACAAAAGGTATATTACTTGAACCTATTTCATTCTTTATTTTCTTTTTCTGGCCTTACAAACTACAAAGGACTCGCTGTTGGGTGTTTTTGCTATTGAGTTGTGTAGGCTGTTAAATACGTTGTGCATGTTCTGACAATTCTCCCCTAATATCACAACCAACTTTCTCGTCATATTGACCTGTTTTTTAAGGGTGGTGGTGTTTCGTCTTCTGAAGATGTGTGAAACTGAATGGTTTGTAATTTCTTTTTACCATGGTAACGGTTGTTGAAAATGGGAATTCAATTTGAAGGAAGAACTGGTTTCCAGATATTAAGCCTTTATTCAAGCTTCTTGGTTATGAAAATCGACGTCCTTATCTCAAGGTTGTGAATTCCACTTTGTTAATTTGTCTTTATTGCATAGATCGTTAGCTACTTCTCGTATTAGGTCTCCCTGGTCCCTGATTTGTTCCAATGTTGCAATCAAGTTTCATTTCCTAACTATCTTGTTGTGTTTATTTTTTATAGGGTGCATTGCGTAATACAAATAGCTACTTTTGCTAAAGTCTCTCCTGCTCTTAAGAGACGCTATTTGGACTTATTTAGAGCAAAACGATCTACCTGTTGTGGTCGGTCCTCAGGTTGGCAACAGTTTACGGCTGATGTCTGCACAGGTTGGTTTTGTGAGAAGTTTTAAGCATGCTAGTTTGGATGTTATTTATGTATTCTACTTTCTTTTGCTCCTTCGTGCTGGTTTAACCAGATCTCTCTATTCATTATTACTTCTAATTTTCTTTGTCAACATTTACTCTAGCTTTATGTTTCCTATTGATCTTTAGATTTGAATCCAAGCTAATTTTTAAATACATTTTTTTGTTCATACTAAAAGGCACGGACACTCTCAAATACCATTCTTTTGGTGTCAAGCACCATCTGGAGCTTTGACTAAGCATCACAATGCCAGAGCATGTGTTATAAATATATTCCTAGCACTTGTAAAACTCGTGTATCACCTTTTTTTTCCCAAACATCAACAATATTTTATTGATTCCAGTAAATGTATGAGTGTTGAGCAACTGCTCAAATAGAGGCCTGGATATGCTCAATCAGAGCCACAGGGGGAAGGTTTCCTTCCACTCAATAAAAGACGTTAAATCCCTACCAAATCTAGCTACTTTAATTGCTAGAACATTAGTATTGCAAGGACTATAAGAGAAAGAGCACCACAAAAAAAATCTATCATAAGCATAATATATTCCAAAAGAGTTGCTAGATTCACATCATCTGCATTCGCAGCAATAATCTTTTTGATTATGAACCTATTGACTGAATTTCTATAACCATCAGATTGTCAGCTTTTGCCTTGAACATAGCCGTTCTGATCTGCTCAACAATGATCTTGTCTATTATTAACCTGTTGCTTTACTGAATTTCTATAGCCATCAAGATTGTCAGCTTTTACCTTGAACATAGCCCTCTTCTTCACCAGGGGGATTCTTGTTTTCCCTTGCCTTCTGCCATAGCAGACTTAAGAGCCCTCCTCTCATTCAGAGTTACAATGCTAGTAATACACTTAAGGGAGGCATAATATGAAGTAACGGTCGGAACTCAAGTTTTTTATATATGATGAACAGCATGCAGTGAACATGCAGGATTGCTCTGTGTGCATGAGTTCTCACCAACAATAATTGTAAAAAATGGGAACTTAATCTCAGGATGAATTTTTGGTGCCCATGTACTTAAATGTGATATTTGGTTGAAACCTACTCTTGCATCTCTTGGAGAATGGTTCTTTCTCATTATGAATCTGGATATTCTCTTTAACCTTGTTCTGATCAACCTTATTTTTTATGCATGTATTCAACAGCTGTCAATTTTGGGCGTTGTGTCTTATTTGATTTCCTTATGTGCATAAATGTTGTATGCTGTGGACACTTGTTCATCTTTTGTGCACATATCCATGTATTCCTTATATTCTGTTTGTAGCTTATGGCTATCTGGTTTCATATCCCTGACTAGTCAGCTAGAATCTCTAATTGCATATTTTGCCTGTGCTTCTTTCTTGTGAAGTTTTTGGATGTTATATTCTCTCAGGATCAAAATCAGATTGTGGCACTAATATAGTGTGTCAGACATGATTTTCAGTTTCAAATTCAGCAATGTTCAATCAAAAATTGAGTATTCTAAGGAATCTGTCTTTGATTTTTCTCAAGATTTTGTCTGTATTCTGGTGTACCATTTGGTTGAAATGATATTTAAATATTGACAAGACTTTGATTTCTCATTACTGTTTTCGAATGGTTAATTTGGTTCGATTACTTTTAAAATCCAATTCTGTAGGTCCTTTGATTGAGGACTATGCCGCCTGCTTGGAGTTACGATCTATGGAGTCTCAGATTGTTGACGGCAGCAGTGAAGATCCTGGTGTTCTCATATTGCAAGTCAGTTCTTGATACTTTTTCTTTTCCCTCCCCTGCAGTGCTCATTCTTGGTACTTTTCCATGTTTCATAGTAATTACTTTGGACAATACTACTTTAGGTGGTATGACAGTCACCAAATTCGTGAATGTTGCACTTCGTTAAAATCTCCTATGTCATCCTGCCATGTTTAAGCTTATGGATCAGGTAAAAGATGGTCTTCTGTGTGAAAGTTTTCAGACCTCCTTATGAATTTTTTTATGTGTTAGTTGTCTAGATAAAGTATTAGAGATGTTTAAAAGCTGGTAGTGAAGTGGGGGAAACTCCTTCTGGATCAATGTTTTCCTGAGATAAAAACTGCACTAAATGACTTAAATATAAATTTGAGTGCTTTTCCTTTTTTTTTTTTTTAAATGCCTTTATCATTTATTAAGAAGGGTTGATATATGGGCTAGCCAGCCAGCTCTGGCCTGCCTTGTTTCAGGGGATGTGGTTACTCTAAAATTTTTTATTGAAAAAGCTCATGATATTTCCCTCCAATTGAATAATCATTTGCTGATAATAATATCAGTAGGCCTGCCCCATATACTGCTCATCTACTTGTCAAGTTTGATCTTGATATGAGTTGAGAGGACCGTGCTTCAGCCAAAAATTCACTACAGTTTGCGGCTTGGTGTGCTTAATTGAACACTTTGTTATCTTCTTTGTGTTCATTAATTTCCTTTTCTGATTCTAACTTTTGCTTCTATTGTGACTCCTTAGTTTCTTGAGGGTCATTCTAGAGGTCTTGGAAAAGCTTTCAAAACCTGACGTTAATGCATTGCTTCAAAAATTTGGCTTTCAAGTCAGTCTTACATTATAACTTCCTATTGAATTTTTTTTTTTATATAGTTCTCAACTTCTGTTGCTCATATTCAATTGTTTTGTTTGGGTAGTACCTTTATGAGTACCAAGAAATATCAGTTCTTTCTGAAGGTACATACTGTCATATCGATATAAATTCGAATTGGATATTGACCATTCTTATTCAACTTTATCTCTGCTAGTGGTTTTATTATGTTTTCTTAATTTGATTGTTGTCTCGACAACACCTAGGTACATTTGCTGTTGCTCCACTTCCCAATAGGAATAACAATCAGGCTCTTCAGATCAGCTCTCTTCATCAGGTTTACTACAAATTAATTTCCTTTTCACTAATCCAAATACCCCCTCATATTTTCTTCTTCTTCTTCTTCCTATTATTATCTTTTTGAAACCCCAAGATTGGCAGTAGCTTGCAAATCAACCCTCCAGTGCTTGTTCCAAAATTTCAAATCACTGAACACCCAACTGGGGGAGCTCTGCATATACCACCATAGTCTTGTTTATGCCTCCAACTCTCTACTGTGAATCATTAATCCAGAGTATAGCAGTTTTGTCTACAGACGTTTTTAACATAATGGCATAGCATAGCAGCTTGAGTTGTTCCTGTGCAGTGACATCACATATCTTGCTCTGAAAATTATCTGTTACTACTTTTTTCTAGCTCTGAAAATTATCCATGTGCTGTTCCAGTGGGGTTTATGCAGATGAGAGTGAAACGATAGGCGAAGATGTGACGGCAAATGACAGTTTGATTTTCTCAGTAAGAGTATGTGCATTAGTCTGGATTGCTCTACACGTGAGTTCTCACCAACAAGAATTGTAAAAAATGGAAACTTAATCTCGGGATGAGTTTGGTGCCCATGTTGGAGAATGGTTCTTTCTCATTAGGAAACCGAATACTTTCTTCAACCTTGTTCTAGTCAACCTTATTTTTTGTACACATATTTACAGTTGTCAATATTGGGCATTATGTCTTATTTGATTTCCTTGTGTTTATAAATGTTGTATGATGTGGACACTTGCCCATGTCTTGTCATATACATGTATTCCGTCCTTATATTCTGTTTGTAACTTATGGCTATCTGGTTTCATATCCCCAACCAGCCGGCTAGAATCTTTAATTGCATATTTTGCCTGTGATCCTTTCTTGTGAAGCCTTTGGATGTTGTAATCTCTCAGGATCATAATCAGATTGTGGGATTAATATAGTGGATGTCAGACATGATTTTCAGTCACAAATTCAGCAATGTTCAATCCAAATTTTGCTTCAATTGCTTTTACAATCCAATGCTGCAGGTCCTTTGATTGAGGATTATGCCGCCTGCGTGGAGTTACGACCTGAGGAGTCTCAGTTGTTGAGGACAGCAATGAAGATCCTGGTCTTCTCATATTGCAAGTTAGTCTCTGATTTGCTCTTGCTCTTCCCTCCCCTGCAGTGCTCCTTCTTGGAGCTTTTCCATATTTCAGTTTTCGTAGTAATTACTTCGGACAATATTACTTTAGGTGGTATGACAGTCACCAACTTTGGTGAATGTTGCACTTCATTAAAATCTCCTATTTCGTCGTGCGGTGTTTAAGCTTATAGATCAGTGATAAAGGTAGTCTTCTATGTTAAAGTTTTCAAGCCTACTTATGGTTGTTTTCTATATGTTAGTTATCTAGACAGTGACAGAACATTAAAGATGTTTAAAACTGTGCTCAATTACTTAAATGATTAAATTTGAGTGCTTTTCCTTTTCTTAAAAAAAAAATATCCTTTCTTATTTATAAGAGGGTTGATATATGGGTTTGCCAACTGGCCTGTTTGGTTTCAGGGGATGTGGTTGCTCATGATTTTTTTTTTTTTAACTAAAAATGCTCGTGATATTTCCCTTCAATTGCAGTTGCTGATATATGATATCAGTTGGCCAGCCCCAGCTCATCTACTTCTCAAGTTTGATCTTGATAACCGAGTTGAGAGGACTGTGCTTCGGCCAGAATTTCACTACAGGCAACAACATGGTGTGCTTAATTGAACACTTCGTTATCTTCTCATTTTCATTAATTTCCTTTCCTGACTCTTAACTTTTGCTTCTATTGTGATTCCTCTGTTTCTTGAAGGTCATTCTTGATGTCTTGGAAAAGCTTTCAAAATCTTACGCTAATGCATTGCTTCATATATTTGGTTTTCAGGGTTAATTCATTGCTTCATATATTTGGTTTTCAGGTCAGTCGTACATTACATATATTTCCTATTAAGATTTGATTTTTTTGATACTTCTATTTATCTTGCTCATATTCAATTGTTTTCTTTGGGTCGCTCCTTTATGAGTAACAAGAAATATCAGACCTTTCTGAAGGTACATACTGTCACGTCGTTATAAATTCTCAAATTTGATACTGGTCATTCTAATTCAGCTTTATCTCCAATAGTGGTTTTTGTTTTCTTGATTTGATTGTCGTCTCAACAGCAGCTAGATACATTTGCTGTTGCTCCACTCCCGAGAGGAATAGCAATCAGGCTCTTTGGGTCAGCTCTTTTCGTCAGGTTTACTACAAATCAATTTCATATTAACTAATCCAAATGCCCCCTGGTGTTTTCTTCTTCCTATTATTATCTTTTTTTCCTGCTGAGTTGTTGAAATCGAGTTCTTTTCACTTTAAATAGTTCTATGAAATATAGTTTTGTAGTCATACATAGCTAGATCTTAAATAAGATGTCATTATCTATTTTTGGATGACTTCTCTAGCATAGCAAATATCTACACCATAGTCCTTGTTAATCTTTCTTTCCTTTTCTCTTTTTATGTGCTTTTTTGTTTTGCAATAATCCAATATTTTTCTGATTCATGAGAATTGATGCGAGTCCCCAAAGGTGGTTCCCACATCGGTTTAGGAAAATGGATAGTATTAATATATAACATCATGGGACATGGTCACTAATAACTTAAGCATTTTGATAAATGATTAGGTTCAAAAGTTATTGGCTTATGCCCATAGTGTAACAATTGGTACAAGGCAATATGATTGTTATTATGGGAACCTTGTGTGGTCTTTTCACACAGGGCATAAGAGACTTGTACCTGTCTCCAGACTCTGTCTCTTATACACAAGTCTAGCAACAGCATAATGTACAGGCTACTTGCTGTCTCTTATACTATACACATCTAAGGGCTTGGTTCGACAAGTTCACTAAAGAACTTATACTTAACCATTTGGCACTGGTGGTTTAGGACTTTGAGTCCAAAGTTTTCGGTCACGCAGCTTGGGGTGTTTCAATCGATGTATGGTAAAATTCTTTTTCAGCTTTGAATTGGTGCTTATTAATCATTTCCAGTGTTCATGGTAGTCCATTTGTGTTGTCCTAATCAGTTTATATTGATATATGAACATGAGTGTACTGCGTAATAATAATTCCACCTCCTAAATATCTGTATTGAGCGCCAATTGTCTCAAGACTCCTCAGAACTATTTGTTTATTATACTGTTATTTTCTTGTGAAATTGAATATGCTCCTTTCTTCTTGTTTTAGCAATCCCTTTCTGGCTAATTGAACGCTTTGACTTGCATCACTTTGTATACATTTGTTACTTTTGTTTGGCTTAAGAGAAAGAAAGGATCATTAAAGCTCAAATTTTTGTTAGTACTGATGCTGCTTCCCACATTGTTTACTTGTTTGTTGATTATGAACATAATGGTTTGGGGTTTATTCCAAAGACTTGTATGACAATGACTTTATTTTGCAACCCATGAAGAATACAGCAGTATGTCTGATCTGTTGACTCAAGTGTCATCATGCATCAATTCAAGATGTTTAAGAGTGAATAAATGGCTTTTCTTTGCTATGAATGGAAAGTTTTTGCTTATTATCTAGCAAAATAGGGAAACTGTTGTCTAATAAATATACCTAGAAATAATGTGCGTTGGTTTCTACTTGGTGTTTTGGGTTCAACACTTTTGAAATGCAACCTAGCTTTTTAATGATGTAAAAACGGTTAATTTTTAGGGTAACTTTTATTTCATATGGATTCGCACTTGCCTCTATTGTCAGGGATTGAATCTTTTAGCTGTACAATTAGATGGTGTAATATGAGACAGTTATATCATCAAGATGCATGTCAGAGATATTCTTACATTATGATGAAATAGTAATTGTTCACATCTTAAACGGGGACACATATAGATGTTCTGTAATAGGGTACTTAATAAAATAATCAAAGCCCCAAGGTAGATTATTATCGTATCAAAGTCTTGTTTCTGTTGCCTCCTTTTATCTTAGCAAGCTAGTCGTATAACATTTCTTTTTCCATGGAGTCTTTGTAACTGTTCTAATTCTTTTGAATACAAAATCTAGATTTACATTTATTTGCCATTTGCCTCCTTTTGCCCATTTCATATGTAGGTATTAGGATTGCTTGAAGTTGTCAAGTTCAAATCTCCAGAAATGACATTGAAGTCTCACAAGCAATTTCTAATATGAAATATGGTGTTATAATAAGACTTACTGTAAGATGGTAATGCACACGCACAATGTCTTTATACTTCTTTATTTGATGCTTTATATTATGCACTTTGATCTCTCATAGTATTTTATTTTTTCTGCTTTATGCTGTGTTTTGTATCTGATAGACCAAGGATATACTTAGTTATCCATCCACTGCTGGAAAGGGATAAAGTGGTATTTATTACTACTCAGATTGACCTTGCTTCATTTCGTGACAAACTTTGGCATAAGTTGACTTACCAATCTTTTCAGTAAAATATTAAAGAGTAGAAAGATATCCGACCAATTGAAAAAGAGTACTCTCATATTCATATTAAAAAACAAAGGGAATATACAAATTGTGTGAATTATAGAGATATTAAATTAATGAGTCATATAATGAGATTTTGAGAGAGGGTGATAGAAAGAAAGTTAAGAAATGAAACTAAGGTATCAAGTAACCATTTTAGTTTCATACTAGAAAAATTGACTACTAAAACTATGCATCTTTTAAGGAGAATTACTGTTATATAAAGATTGTTATCCAACCAATAAGAATTGTCTTCTGCAATTATTGAACTTATAGATACTACATAATCTAAAAAAATAAATCATGTGACTTTGAGAATAATGTAAGATTTTGAGAATGAAGAATTGATAATTCTCATTAAGATTTTGAGAATGAAGAATTGATAATCACATAAGTCTCATTAAGATTCTGAACCATAACTACACAGTTTTATAGCAGTGAACTCAAAACAAACAATCCTAAAATAGAGGAAAATAGTTACAACCGAAAAATCCTTTTATTCTAGGAACTAATTTGCAGCTAGAAAATATCCACCAAAGTAAAACCAATTCCTCCAAAAATGATGGAAACTAAACTCCTAAAAATCCTAAGAAGATCTCAGGGATTTTCACACTCCCCTCAAGTTAGGTTGTAGATGTTAATCAAACCTAGCTTGGAATTGAGTTTGACTTTCTGATTAGGGCTTTAGTTAGGATATCTGCTGCCTACTGTCTAGTTGGGATGTATAGGAGGGATATAATTCCAGCATCTATCTTTTCTTTAACGAAGTGTCTATCAATCTCAACATGCTTTGTCTTATCGTGATGGACTGAATTCTTTTGCTATATTGATGATTGATTGATTGTCACATAGAACTTTCATCGATTTAGTCATTGGAACCCGTAACTCACACAAACAAAACTCATTTCCAGCCACATTCCTTCACAGATTCCATGAACTAGAGCCCTAAATTCTGCATCCGCACTGCTTCTTGAAACTACTGTTTGTTTCTTACTTCGTCAAGTAACCAAGTTTCCCCAAACATATATGCAGTACCTTAAAGTTGTTCTGTCAGTCACTGAGACTGCCCAATCAGCATCGGTGTAGCTATTGACATCCCTATTTTCTGTCTTTTTGAAAAATAAACCTTGACCATGTGTCATTTTCAAGTATCTCAGAATTCTATGTACGGCCTCCATGTGTTCTTCTGTGGGATAAATAGATAAGTTTCCCAACTAACTGTTGATATCTCCCTTTTATCAACTGGTGCGCTATCTTCCTTCCGTCCTATTTTTGAATTCAAATCCATAGGAGTGTCGGCTGGCTTGCATCCAAGCATTCCGATTTCTTTCAATAAATCTAGCACATACTTTCGATGTGAAATTGAGATTTCTCTTTTTGTACGATCCATCTCTATTCCGAGGAAGTATTTAAGAAGGTTTCTCAAGTCCTTGATCTCAAATTCTTTTGCTAGAAAGCTTTTGAGTCTCATTATTTCTTCTTGGTGATCTCCAGTTAGGATGATGTCATCAACATATACTATAAGTATTGCCCTTTTCCCGGAGGATGTATATTTGACGAACCAGAGTGTGATCTGACATTGTTCATACCCAAATTTCTTGACTGCTTTAGTGAACTTGTCGAACCAAGCCCTTGGAGATTGATTTAACCCGTATAAGGATTTCTTGAGCTTGCAGAATTTGCCAGGTGACATTCCTTCATCAAACCCTGGTGGTATCTCTATGTAGACTTCCTCTTCTAAGTCTCCGTTGAGGAATGCATTTTTCACGTCAAGCTGGTATAGAGTTCAATCAAGGTTGGAAGCAAGTGAGAACCCGAATTGTATTTAGTTTTGCTATGGGAGTGAAGGTTTCTTGTTAGTCGATTCCATATGATTAAGTAAATCCCTTAGCCACCAGCCTAGCCTTGAACCTGTTTATACACTCCCATAGCATTGTGCTTTACGGTGAAGATCCATTTACATCCTATTGGGTGTTTTCTTGCAGGTAGTTGTTGTATATCCCAGGTTCCATTCTTTTCTAGTGCATTTTTTTTCGCCTTCCACTCAGGTACTTTGAGAGCATGTATTTTTTCCAAGACAGATGCCTTCCACTCGCCGCCTTCCACCCAGGTACTTTGAGAGCTCTATGTACTGTATTTGGAACCTGTATTTTGTCAAGGTTGCTAACAAAAGCATAGTGACTAGGTGACAATTTTTTATATGAAACAAAATTGTAGATTGGATGATCAGTACAGGCACCTCTAGATGTGTCTAAGAGACAGTTGGTATATGTATTCAGAGACTCAGGGACTTGTAGGGGCAGAGTCGAGATTAGCACTCACATTACCTGGTGAATCCTAAACTTGATTCGGGTTGGATTTATGGTTCTAATCAAATAACTGCCGTTCTTTTCTTTTGTTGTAAGGGTGTCTGACATTTTGCTTCGGCACAAAGTTTGCGCTAGGATAGTTACCGTGACCGGAGTAGAATTCTGCTGGGATGGTTCTGAGGGATTTTGGTTTTGAAGTGGCTTATTTTCAGACTGGTGAATGAGTACAGGGCTTCCAGGATATTTAGATGTTCCGAGATAATGATGTTCCAAGGTTGGTATTCGGATGTTTCTGGGATATTTGGATGTTCCGAAATAATGATGTTTCAATGTTGGTATTCGGATGTCTGATTCTTTCCCTGAATACCAACTTGGTAGTAAGGCTCCTACTCGAGAAAAGTAACACCCATGGTGTTATAGAATTTGAGAGTGATTGGTGAATAGCATTTGTACCCTTTTTGATTTGGCGAGTATCCAACAAAGATGCATTTGATTGATTTTGGATAAAGTTTACTTCTATGTTGGGCATGTATGTAGACAAATGTAGAACACCCAAAGATTCTGGTAGAAAGAGTGGAAAAAATGCGTGTTTGAAAAAGAATGGAGGAGAGTTTGGCAAGGTGTCTGAAAATTCAAGACTCCGGATGGTATTCTTTTGTGACGAGATATGCAGTTGTCAAGACTGTCTCTCCCCAGAAAAATTTTGGAAGATGCATTGTGAACATGAGAGATTGAGCAAACTTCTAAAAGGTGCCTGTTCTTTCTCTCAGCAATTCTATTTTGTTGAGGTGTGTCGACACTAGAACTTTGATGGACAATGCCCTGATTTTCAAGATAATCACCTAGAGACATTTCAAAGTATTCTTTTGCATTGTCAGTTTCAGAATTTGTATTTTTGTTTGAAATTGTGTTTGGACCATAACAATGAATTTTTTAAAAATTGATCAAACTTTCGATTTTTCATTCATGAGAAAAAGCCATGTGATCCTAGTGTGATAATCTACAAATGATACAAACCACCGAGCTCCCGCAATATTTTTAATTCTAGATGGACCCCATACATCGCTATGAATCATCAAAAAAGGTTTTGATGCTTTGTAAGGAATGGTACAATAAGGCGCATGGGTATGCTTTGAAAATTGACATACTTCACACTTAAACATTACTTTGGATTTTTATTTTGAAATAAAGATGGAAATAATCTTTAGAGATACAAGAAATTAGGATGTCCTAAACGATAATGCCAAAGCATAACAGCACTATCTTTAGTAGAATTATCAATAGATACAGAACTTTCATTAGACTCGATACAAACTGTAGAATGAGTTTGACCCCTAGGGAAACTGTCACCTTTAAGAAAGAAAAGTCCAGAGTTCTCCTTAGCATTGCTAATCGTCCTTCCCGAAATCCAATCCTGAAATTCACACAAATTGGCATCTAGATGGTATATTTAGCATTCAAATTATGTTCTATGATAGTGATGTTGAACAAAAGGTTGCACTCCAAATTAAGAACACAGAGAACTAAGTTTAAGATGAGGTCCTTTGAAATAATAATTGAACCTATTCCAATACCTTGAGAGAGAGAACCATCAGCAGTTTTTATTGTGGAGTTTTCCTGGGTTGGTGTGTACTTATGGAACAATGAAACATCTCTTGTCATATGATCGGAGGCACCAGAACTATCTACAATCCACAATTTTGAAAAATTTACTGTGAGTGCACTAGAGTGGTTACCTTTTTGGGCAACAGATCCGATACCAATTGTGTTTTGAGTTGAGTTTTGTTGAGAGAACATATTTTGTAGTATCGCAAGCTATTTTGCTGTGAACGGATTTGAGTCAAATGAAGTAGGTCCCTCTATTGAGACATGGTTGACACGGCATTCTTTGTCTTGAGCTCCTTTCAATGGTTTCCAGTCGGTCGGCTTGCCGTGGATCTTCCAGCAGTTGTCTCGTGAATGTCCAAAATTTTTGCAGTGATCAATTCATTGTCTCCCTTTCTTTGTCCGATTGTCATTTCCATGCTGTTGGATTCCTCGTGTAGCTAATGCTAAGCTTTGATCGACAGTCGGAGTAGCAGGGACGTCCCACATCATCACCTTTTTCCTCCTTTCTTCTTTTCGGACTTCAAAGAAGACTTCTCAAATACTAGGTAATGGTTTCATCCCAGGTTTCATCCCAGGGTTGCTACTACGTCCCCGAACCTCATCAAGATTCTTATTAAGTCCCATAAGAAACTTGAATATTCTTTTCTTTTCAACTCTCTCCTTGAATCTCTTTGCATCATTTGGACACTCTCAATTATACTCTTCAAACACATCTAGTCGCTGCCAATAACGGGTGAGAATGCCATAGTATTGAGTCACATTGAGTTCCCTTGCCAAAGATCATGGATAACACTCTCAATCTCGAATTCTCCTTGTTGGAATACAACTCCTTTGCTGTCTCCCAGATCTCTTGTGCCGTGTCATAGAGAAGAAAATTTTCACCAATGTCATTAGTCATAGAATTGACTAAGACATTATTAGATTGTTTTGCACCTTCCAAGCTCTGTAGTTCGGATCGTCCGCCTTTGGAGGAATGATTTCTCCGGTAAGATATTCATCCTTTCCACGCCCACACATAAACATCTTGACTGATTGTAACCATTGGAGGTAGTTATTCCCATTAAGTTTATGACTGGTGATGGGAATTTGAATGAAAACTTTCATTCCTTTCTAAATTTCCTCTAGTGGCTGCCTTCGATTTTGATAAAGTCTCAAATGAGGACTCAGTAATCTTTTCTCCAGACATTCCATATTTGGTCATTGAAAAATATTCAAAGGCTCTGAGGCTGCTCTGATACTATGTAAGATTTTGAGATGAAGAGTTGATAATTCACATAAAATTTTTGAACCATAAGTACATAGTTTTATGACAGTGGACTCAAAACTAACAATCCTAAAATAGGGGAAGATAGTTACAACCGAAAAATGCCTTTATTCTACGAACTAATTTACACCTAATTTACAACTACAAAATATCCACCAAAGTAGAAACAATTCCTCCAAAAATGATGGAAACTAAACTCCTAAAAATCCTGAGAAGATCTTAGGGATTTCCACAGAGAACAACTTCATGAGACTTGTGCTCAGCCATGCAAGGTAATTAGGTAAGTGCTCTCCTCTCTTTCTACCCTTGTTCTACAATTTTTCCCACTCTTATCTGCTACCAAGTAGACCTTATAGCCAAAGTACCATTGATGCCATGTTTTCCCTACATTTATGCAGACGTTGGAAAATGTTTGGTGGAGCAAAACAAGATACTGAAAGGAATACATCTGCCAACAAATGAGTTCCTTGGGGAAGGACTACATGTCAGAGCCTATCCAAGAGTAAGAAGATCCGTAGAGACCTTCCACTTACTTAGGATCTCCATATAAGTTACACAATTGGATATAACCTAACAAAAAAGATTAACCTTGAGCAACTTGTACAAATATAGCAAGACATAGTTCGAAATGTATAGGCGTGCTATTCGAAATTAGATTTCAAAACTAAACTACTCTCAAGAACAACAATATCTACTTTAAAGACATCACATAAATAGATAAGCTACTAACAAACAAAAGGTTTGAAGTTTTAGTGAGTTGATTCTACTCCTTTTGTTTTTTGGAGTTCAATGATTACATAGGGTCTATAAGCATGCGAGTCTTAACTTGTACACATTTATTCGATGACCACGAAACAACCATAAAACTATCCTCTATGCAATTTATTCTCGTAATCACAACAATACTGAAGAAAACGCCTCAGTATCTATCGAAACATTCAAAAGGCACAAAAATTCAACATAAAATCGTAAAAATATGTATGAATGCTTCTTATGGCAATTTAAAAATGGGAGCCATCATTGCTTTATTCTTTCTGATCATTATAATTCTGGCAGTATTGCTTTTTAAAATGATTGGTTGTAGCATAATCTTATCAATGTCACTCTCTCAGTAATTTTCAACCCAAATAGCTCAGCAACAATACATTGACATGCTTGAGAAAATTCTATTATTGCAATGAAATAGAAAATTATTCTACAAAGGGGTGGTTTTGGGTCTTAGTTCCATAAGAGGGACATTCAACAAACACAAGCTCATTGAGCTCGCATTCATCGAATGTGAACTTGGTAAAGATGCATTTATTTTTTTACATGTTAAGGAGAATGCAAGCTCAAGCGAAAATGAACAGGAATGAATAATACCATAAATGACAAATTGGATTGGAGATTGGAATTGTTCTTTTTTGGCACGATTCTTTCAATAAAGAATTGGGAAGTGAGAACACGTGCAAGGTTTGGATGAGTGCATGGAAATGGACACTTATTTCATCAAATCAAATGCTTGGGTTTGCATCATCAGCAAAGTTGGCATTTTATCCCAACTGACCTTGCATTTCAAGAATGCAAAGTCTACTGAATATTTACTTCAAAAAAAACAAAAATTCTCTATGACGAACTTTGCATTCGATGAATGCAAGCTTATGGAGCTCATACTTATTACATGCGAGGGGCCATCTTACACAATCAACGCCCAAAATCATCCATTTTATAGAACAATTTCTATTTCATCACAATGTAAGAATTTTCTCTAATAAGCTTCTTATGATAGGAACCAGTCATATCATAACCATGTAATTCGACAGCTAAAAGGTTCAACAACCACGCTCTCTGACAAAATAGGGACAAGTGTGAATCCATATGAAATAACTAAGTTACCCTAAAAATTAATCTTTTTTATATCATTAAAAAGCTAGGTTGTGTTACAAAAAGTATTGAACCAAAAACACCATGAAGTACAAAACAAAGCACATGATTTCTAGGTATATCTATGAGACAACAGTTTCCCTAGTTTGCTAGATGAGAAGCCAAAACTCTCCCGTCCACAGAAAAGAAAAGCCTTTTATTCACTCTTGAACATCATGAATTGATGTGTGATGACACTTGGTTAAACAGATCAGACATACTGCTCTATTCTTCACAGGCTGTTGAATAAAAAGTCATTGTCAACCCCAAATCATTATGTCATAATCAACAAACAAGTGGACACAATTGGGAAGCAGTGTTTGTACCAATATGAAAGGGATTTGCTAAACAAAAATAAAGGAGGATAATTCAACGTTTCACAAGAAAATAACTGTATAATAGACAAATTGTTCAGAGTCTTGAGACAATTGGCAAACAATACACATATTTTAGGTGGAATTATTATTATGCTTCCAGTACTCTCATGTTCTTAGATCAATATAAACTGATTAGGACAACTCAAATGGACAATCATGACATTGGAAAAGATTAACAAGCATCAATTTAAAACTGAAAAATAATTTTACCATACATCTATTGAAAACACCTCAAGCTGCAGCTGACCCAAAAACTTTTGGACCTAAAGTCTTAATTACACAAATGCTTAAACCAATTTATTACTAGCCAATCACCCTGAGGATTATAAACCAATCCTATCTATTTCTCTCATTCAGCCACGTAAGGCCTTTGTATCCTTGTGAGGCTCAATCCAGACTACAGAACCGTGTGTAGGATTGTAGCGGTTGCTCATACGAGCTCCCTTACATCAATGTAGCACTTAACCCCGAACAACACTTGATTCATGAATTACTTGCTTAGTCACAGACCAATTCCTGCGCCAGACTCATCCTGTGTGCAAAGACCATACGAGGTTCCCATGATACTCATCATATTGCCTTGTACCAATTGTTACACCCTGGTGTCTTAAGCTAATAACTTTTGAACCTAACCATTTACTAAAATGCTTAAGCAAAGTAACTAGTAACTAGTAACCATGATCCATGATATTATATATCAATCAGACCCATTTTCTGCAACCTATGTGGAACCTTTGGGGACTCACACCCATACTTATCAGTAAAACTTGCAATCATAATGTTAATCATGGTAGAATCCGCAAACTTGAGAAGCTTTAGAAAATTTAGAAAGGGTTAATATCTCACTTTCTTTTAATGATGAAACCCAGAAAATGTTGCATTCTTGTGGGGAAAAAAAAAACACATAAAAAGAAAAGGAATGGAAGATTAACAAGCAGTATGGTGTAGAAATTGCTAGAGAAATCATCCAGAAATAGATAATGAATCTTTTTTAACATCTAGCTATGTACGACTACACAACTAGCTTTCAAAGCACTATTCAAAGTGAAAAGAGTTCGATTGAAACAACTCAGCAGAAAAAAAGGATAAAAGGTAGAAGAAAACACCAGGGGAATTTATTTGGATTAGTGAAAAGAAAATTGATTTGTAGTAAACCTGATGAAGAGAGCTGATCCGAAGAGCCTGATTGTTATTCCTCTTGGGGAGTCGAACAACAGAAAATGTATCTAGGTGCTGTCGAGACAACTATCAAATTAAGAGAACAAAAACCACGATTAGAGATAAAGCTGAATAAGAATGGCCAGTATCTAATTGAATTTATATCGATGTGACAGTATGTACCTTCAGAAAGAACTGATATTTCTTGGTACGCATAAAGGAGCTACCCAAACAAAACAACTGAATATGAGCAACATAAGTAGAAGTACCCAAAAAAAAAAAAAAAATCAAATTTCAATGGAAAGTTATAATTTACGACTGACCTGAAAGCCAAATTTATGAAGCAATGCATTAACGTCAGGTTTTGAAAGCTTTTCCAAGACATCAAGAATGATGTTATAATGTACGACTGACCTGAAAGCCAAATTGATGAAGCAATGCATTAACGTCAGGTTTTGAAAGCTTTTCCAAGACTACATCAAGAATGACCTTCAAGAAACTAACGAGTCACAGTAGAAGCAAAAGTTAGAATCAGAAAAGGATATTAAAGAAAACAGAGAAGATAACAAAGTGTTCAATTAAGCACACCATGCTGCCGCCTGTAGTGAAATTTTGGTTAAAGCATGGTGCTCTCAACTCGGTTATCAAGATCAAACTTGAGAAGTAGATGAGCAATATACGGGGCTGGCCTACTGATATGATTATCAGCAACCGCAGTTGGAGGGAAAAATCGTGAGCTTAGCTCGCCCATATATCATCAACCGTCTTAATAAATAATAAAGCATTTTTTTCTAAAAAAAAAAAAAAAGGGAAAAGCAATCAAATTTACATTTAAGTCATTTAGTGCAGTTTTTATCTCAAGAAAACATTGATCCAGATGGGGTTTACCCCTTTAAACATCTTTAATATTCTACTAGATGACTAACATGTAGAAAACATCCATAAGGAGGCCTAAAAACTTTAACATAGAAGACCACCTATGTATTATACCTAATCCATAAGCTTAAACATGGCAGGATGAAATAGGAGATTTTAACAAAGTGTAAATTCACCAAATGTGGTGACTATCGTACCACCTAAAGTATTATTGTCCAAAGTAATTACTATGAAACATGGAAAAGATCCAAGAAGGAGCACTGCAGGGGAGACAAGAGCAAATCAGGAACTAACTTGCAATATGTGAACACTAGGATCTTCACTGCCGTCTTAAACAATCCAAGACTCCCCCTTACATATCGTAACTCCAAGCAGGTGGCATAGTCCTCAATCAAAGGACCTGCAACACTGGATTTTAAAAGCAATTGAACCAAACCAACCATTCGAGAACTGTCATGAGATGCCAAAGTCTTGTCAATATTCAAATATCATTTCAACAAAACGGTTCACCAGAACACAAACAAAATCTTGAGAAAAATCAAAGACATATACCTTAGAATACTCAAAAATTTTGATTAAACATTGCTGAATACTATATTGGTCCACGATCCGAGATTATGATCCTGAGAGAATTTAACATCCAAAGGCTTCACAAGAAAGAAACACAGGCAAAATATGCAATTAGAGATTCCAGCTAGCTGGTCGAGGGTATGAAACCAGATAGCCATAAGCTACAAATGGAATATAAGGAATACATGGATGTGACAAGAGATGGACAAGTATCCACAGCATAGAACATCTATACAGACAAGGAAATAAGACACAATGCCCAAAATTGACAACTGTGAATACATGTATAAAAGAATAAGGTTGACCAGAACAAGGTTAAAGAAAATATCCAGATTCCTAAGGAGAAAGAACCATTCTCCAAGAGATGCAAGAGTAGGTTTCAACCAAATATCACATTTGAGCATGAGCAACAAATTCATCCAGAGACTGAGTTCCCATCTTTTACAATTCTTGTTGGTGAGAACTTGTACCACAGAGCAATCCAGACGAAAGTAAATTCCCGCATATTCACTGCATGCTGTTCATCACATGTATAAAAAACTTTATCAGATTTCCAACTTTTACTTCATACTACGCCTCCCTTAAGTGTGGTACTAGCATTGTAACTCTGAATGAGAGGGGGGCTCTTAAGTCTGTTATGGCAGGAGGCAAGGAAAAAACATGAATCCCCCTCGTGAAGAAGCTGAGCTTGATCAGAAGGGATATTTTCAGGGCAAAAGCTGGCAATTTGATGGCTAAAGAAATTCAGACAACCAACAGGTTCATAATCAATAAGATTATTGTTGAGCTGATCAGAAGGGTTATGTTCAAGGCAAAAACTGACACTCTGATGGTTATAGAAATTCAGTCAAGCAACAAGTTCATAATCAACACGATTATTGCTGGGAATGCAGATGATCTGAATATAGCAACTCTTTTGGAAGATATTATTCTTATTATAGATTTGTTTTTGTTGTACTCTCTTATAGTCCTAGTAATACTAATGTTCTAGCAACTAAAGTAGCTAGATTTGGTAGGGATTTAACGTCTTTTGTTGAGTGAAAGTAAACCTTCAAAATTTTCCCCTCTGGCTCTCATTGAGCATATACAGGCCTCTATTTGAGCAGTTACTCAACACCTGTACATTTAATGGAATCAATAAAATATTGTGATGCTTAGTAAAAAGACGGTGCTTGACACCAAAAGATTCTATTTGAGAGTGTCCGTGCTTTTCACTAAGAAGAAAAAATGTATTTTAAAATTATCTTGGATTCAAATCTGAAGATCAATAAGAAACATAAAGCTAGAGTAAATGTTGACAAAGAAAACTAGAAGTAACAGTGAATACTGAATAGAGAGATCTGATTAAGCCAGCACGAAGGAACAAAAAAAAGCAGAATATTAAAATAAAATTCAAACTAACACTCTTAAAAACTTCTTACAAAACCAACCTGTGTGGACATCGGCTGTACACTGTTCCCAACCTGAGGACCAACAACAACAGGCAGATCGTATTGCTCTATATAAGTCTAAATTGCATCTCTTAGAGCAGGAGAGACTTTAGCAAAAGTAGCTATTGTATTATTTGAAATGCAACCTATAAAAAATAAACACAATAAGTTAGTTAGGAAATGAAACTGGATTGCAACATTGGACCAAATCAGGAACCAGGGAGACCTAATACGAGAAGTAGCAATAAGGACAATTAACGAAGTGGAATTCACAACCTTGAGATAAGGACGTATATTTTCATAACCAGGAAGCTTGAATAAAGGCTCAATATCTGGAAACCAGTTCTTCCTTTAAGAATTCCTATTTTCAGTAACCTTTACCATGGCGAAAAGAAACTACAAACCATTCAGTTTCACACTTCTTCAGAAGGCAAAACCACTACCCATTATAAAACAGAAATATGTCAATATGACAAGAGAGAGAGTTGGAAATGGTACAAGGGGGAAATTGTCAGAACATGCACAACATTTAACAGCCTACATGCTCAATAGCCAAAACACCCAACAGCGTGTCCTTGTAGTTTGTGAGGCCAGAAAAAGAAAATAAAGAATGAAACAGGTTCAAGTAATGTCACCTTTATTGGTTTGTTGTAGAACTTTTAAATATGCAACAAAAGCTTTTGGATCTCCTTCCCAAAACTCGGCCAACAGTACCCCTGGACTTCAAAGGGACCGCTTGAACTTTTCCACATATATAGACCAACAATCAAACAAAGTGCTCTACCCAAAAGAGTGAATATGTTTTTCCTTGAAGTCAAAAACTTTTGAAGCACCGTCTGGTCTAGGGGCCTGGGTTAAGTTAACATGAGTTACCATCAAATCAGGGGCATTAAAGATTATGCAGCATATCAAATCAGGGGCTTTCCCTATGACCTATTGGTCATGGGTTTAAGTCACTCTGGGGTAGAGGGAGGGGTGGTTTTAAAATAAAAAAAAAGATTATGCAGCATATTCAACATATACAGAAACCATACCCCAGTGCTGAGCACCTTTAAGAATGCCACTAGGATCTTAAAATTAGTATGATCCTATTCAACAAAGTTCTCGAACGTCCATAACACATCATTTCCAGACAACAGCTCAGGCTCCTTCTGACAAGATAGGACAAGAAAAAGCCTAAATGAAATATTGGTCATCATACAGACTCAAGGATTTTTTTATTTTTATTTTTAAAGACACTGCTTAGATTGGCTTCAGCAAAACATGTTTTGGAAGCCATATAGGTAGTACTCCAGAGAAAGGGGATAGCTGCATTTAGGTTTTACATATGTAACATGCTAGGCTTCCTGGCTGCTAAAAAGGCAGTGACTAATGATTTCAATAGAGGACGACTAGTAACTCTGCGATTAGCGAGGGCAAACCAAATGTGTGTGTTTGTATGTGCAGATATGAATAGACAGAAGATAGATATTGAAAGAAGCAAAAGAATAAAGGTAGAATGAGAGAAGAAGGATATCTAAATTGAAAAAATAATAGAGATGACAAGAAGGAACTTCAGCAAACATCTCAAAATTTTGTACAAGTCACCGTAACACCTTTCTCAAAATATCTTTACACAAGACACTCAAATTTGAAAATATTTTTTCTCACAAGAAAGAGTCATCTGATTTGGATTCATTTTTTCAAGTGAAGAAAACATGAACAAAGTTTTCGAGAAGGGGCAATGGTAATATAGGATAGGGAAGTGAGCGATGTTGACAGCAAATGGCTGTTCAAATTTCTTTACTGTATATATTGAATGTCAATTAGGACCCAAACATTTCCCCTTAGGGAGTATTTCTAATGATAAATTAAAAGTTACCAGCAAAAGACAAAAGTAATTTGCACAAGAGTTATGATCTTACTCCATCCACGTAGCTGAAAATTTGAGGTGGACTTTTACTCCAAAATAACTAAATATGTGTAAACTGTAAACAATTAGTCCTTGCTTTGGAATGCATTCCTGCATCTGGTCTGTTTGGAGCTCTATGCGCCCTACAGAAATTGCCTAACTCCAAAAAGAATTCTATGTTGCTGAAGAAGATCTAACTAGAAGATCCATTTACGAACAATGACCAATCTGTTCAATACACCATACATATTTTATTATATCTAGATAGAGGTAGAGGTATACTGTTACTGAAAAAAGTATGACCTAATAATACAGCATGGGAATTTTGTTTTCCTTCTATGGCCGAACTAGATTGTTCCATCCAAATTGTCCGCATCAGTGCAAAGGGGCCAAATTTCAAACTTTCCTACCTGCTTGCTTTTGACGTACTTACCCATGCACATTAAAAAATAAAAAAATAAAATAAAATAAAATAAAAAAGAGCTTAGAATTTGAGACACAAATCGATGCCGACTAATCATCAACCTAAAGAGCACCAACATGACTCCTGACACAAGTTTGTAATCATCAGTTAGGATAATGGGCTCGCCTAAGCCAGTTTTAATCAGATAGAACCCAAAAAAAAAAAAAATCAACTTACCTACATTTGACTGGCTTGGATCCAAATTATTTTGAAACCGGTATAATAGTAGTATTCAAGTAACCAATAAATTCCAAACCTCAAAACCATGGCAGGCTTGACATTTTGTAACACAAAATAATAGTATTCAAGTGATCGATATCTTGGTTGGAACACGTAGAAGTAAAAATAAGCATGAAAATAGAAACAAACAATTAACAATCTTGTACCTGTCCTCACAACCAAAGGGAATGACCAAGAATAACCCTTTCTCTACAAACCACAGCTTGCCTTCCACTAGAGCACCCCTTGAGTCAAGAACATATCATTCTGAAGTAGGCCCGCCCAAGCCAGCAGGTTCTCTCGATTCAGTTCCTGTCAAACTGACAAAAGAAGGAATGAAGCAAATGAATAATACTTATACTTCAATGAGTGTGCACCAGTTAATCTGTTTATGTGTTGAACTCAAGAAATCAAACAGATCCAATGAATTTACAGCAAGATTGCTACTACAATGGCCAATCGCATCGCAACTCTACCATTTAACACATCATTTGCTGTTGCTGCTCCGTGTGTAATAACACCATACAGATTCAGATGATGCAGCTGATGAATTTTAACATCTACAAAATTCCAAGTTTGAATAAACTCCGAACTTATGTTGGCCCTGTACACCAGAACAAGAATGAACAAAAATTTCCCCAACTGCCTCTACATGATATGGAAATTACATATATGTAAGAAATTCATTAGCACAACTCAGAAAAAGAAAGGCCAATCCACATGTCCATTGGTTGAAAAATTGGAACACACGTCATCCCGAAACACAATGGCTACTTTTCACCAATTAGTTACCTAATATCTAGGTGAGTCGCTTTTGCAAAAAATGCTGCAGAAAGCAATTTTACGTTCTTTCAGCTGAAACTGCAATGTAAAAGCAACTAAGTTTACCTGCAATCTTTTCCAGGTACTTCCTTGTGCCATGTGTTGAAGGCCAAAAAGGGGAGGAGAAGAATATACAAACAAAAACATAACAAGCTAGCATCCATTTCTGCACATAATATCCAGTAAAGCCTGTTGACGAGGTCTTGCCCTCATGATAGTCTCATCACTCTGTCTAATCCATTCTGAGAGTTTTCATGGCTTTTGCCATTTCCATTTGAACTGTAATAGCCACTGATTTTAGGTGACTCCTCTTCCACCTCCATAATTTCCCACCTTGCCCTACCTACCACTGCCAATTTCTTCATTGATAACTCTGCCTCCTTGGCATCATCTGAAAATCAGAACTATTCTTCATGAGCAAACCAAGCAAATGATTAGTAAAACTGATAAATAAAAGATGCAGTAAAGCAAACTTTCGAGTTAGATCCATAAAGGCAACTGGCTCACTGACTAAAGCATTAGCAATGCCTGCTGTATACTTGAGCTGTTTCTGAGCTGGCACAGAGATTGGAGACAGAGGACTGACTGCTCATCTCATCAGCCAAGTGTTTGTTATGGTTAACCTGATTTTTAAGAAGTATACACGATCAAAAATCTGCTCAACAGAATAACAGAAACAAAAGGAGATGGAAAAGAGAAAGCAGTAGAAACCAGTTCAGGTTGCATGAACTGTTGTACAAATTGCAAAAATGAGGCCAACAAGTTTGAGTAAGTCAAAATCAACTCCATGAAACGAGGTGTGATTGTCATCCAAGTGAAGTCACAATCAGCTCCATCAAAAGAGGTGATCCATTAATATACATTGTATTCGCTCACCTCTTTTAAGTCGAGAAGTTTCTATCCCTCTGTTGGAATAGCATAGCAACCTAATGGAGAGTATATAGGAGCATTACACATGGAATGAAGAACAAAACGAAAATGCAAAAAGAATATGGAAGCTTACAGGCGGCAGTGTTGCTAATACATTAGTTACAACTTGCTCTCTCAGTTTGAGCTCCTTTTCAACTCCTAATTACTTCTGTCGCAACAAAAGTACAAGTTCCTGCATTTCCTTGATTTCAATTTCCTTGTTATGCAATTGTACTTATGTCTAGAGTAAAACTAATGAAGTGTTTTTTTACAGTGGAATTATTATAATCTGCAAAACCCAAATGCCGAAAAGGAGATATTTTATTGCAGTCAAACTGTCCAGCTAGATATTCACACCTGGTATATTCGTGTCCCAGACACATATTGGGCAGGTTTTAGGCTGATCTTCATCACTCTTTTGATTCTCAGTTGATGCCTGAAAGAACAAAGTAAATCAGGTTGTCTAAATATGAAAGGACACCACAAACTAACAGCTTCAAGTAATTTAGCAGAAAACGAACCTAGGTCAAGCAAGAGAAATGCACTTAGCATTCAAGCACTGAGGATTAAAGAATGATATCCTCCTATTTGGTTCTCAAGTAATGTTTGACACAATATGCATACAACCTAAAAGGACCAGATTATCATTTCTAAAGAGTAAGCTCTTTTGAGTGAATTTTCTCAACACGAGATTCCCACCAGACTGCAGACAACTGATTCAAATATCGGACTTAAGCAATGCATTTGCTTCTCCCAAGGACTTTGGCATATTCCAATCGATAAGAAAGTAATTATCAAAAAATTGACTCCGAACCAAAAGAAGGGGCAGAATCTACACAGGAGCCAAGTCTAGAACAGGTAGAAGAAAACCTTACATCTCCAAGAGAATTAAACATGCACTGGATGCAAGCTTTAGGCATCCCCCATTGATCACAGTTGATCCTTCGTCCACGACTAGTAAATGCGTGCTCCCTTTCTTCAGCTTCCGAAAGCTGTGAAGCCACAGCAACAAGTGAGTATGATGAGATGCTTAGCATGTTCTCAAGAGAAGCAATTCTTGCCATTTTTGCATTTGGTGACATTGAAGCCGCCCTGCGCCCAAGAAGAAATATAGAGATAAACTCTCAGCAGGCATAGGTGCAACAATTCAACATAATACCCGATAAATGTCAAGCTAACAGTATCAAATGATGGACAAAAGCTAACATTCAAACTTTGCGAAAAAAGGCAAAAATCTATACCTTGAAAAACCATTTTTTGCTCTTGGAGGGCTCATTCCTTTAAATGCAAAATCATCTACTTGTCTCAAGACAGCCAACTCTTCTGCCAATGCAGCTCTTCTGCAGATGAGGAAATAAGGGACCAAGTGAATGAGAACTTATATTCCACAAGAAGGAATCCATAATGCCTGAGAACAACACTATGATTGAAGTGATACAAACAATTGGGAATTTATGTATTTACTGTTCTGGTGGAACGTCTGTTG
The DNA here is from genome assembly GCA_025175665.1 of Cinchona pubescens. Classification (NCBI taxonomy): domain Eukaryota; kingdom Viridiplantae; phylum Streptophyta; class Magnoliopsida; order Gentianales; family Rubiaceae; genus Cinchona; species Cinchona pubescens. The sequence continues at coordinate 500,399 of JANKKI010000279.1, read as the reverse complement.
GTTGACAGAAATAGACTGCTTCTTTAGTGCAAGTTTGACACAAAGCACGTTTCACATGTGAAGCAAATTTGCACTAAACAAACTTTTCTTTTCCTTAAATTTCAAATGTCTCTCGTCACTTGAAAATAAAATCAGAATATCAAGTATCTGTTTTTATATCATGAACTTCATGGCTTGAAACTAAAGAAAAAGTACTTAGCCAGTTTGAAGAACTTATAAGAGACAATCATGATGTACTTAAAGATCTAAAAAAGCGAGAAAATTTAAATGGCCAATAATTGAACACCAATATTGCAGTCACTATTTATAATATTCCACTTCTGGTGACAAACAAAAAAAATATCTGGATTATATTAAATTGGTATCAAATTCTTTTTTAAAACAAAATGAAATCTTACCATTTTCTGGCGCTGATTCAGAGCTTGCAGGTCTTGAGCCTTTCACACTCATTCCTTCTCCCCTCTTTCTTCATATGAAGTTGTATAAATATTGCATATAAGTAGAACAGGTATAATTTGAAGTTATAAGCATATGAAAATAAATAAGCAATCATTCAAGAGAAAAAAAAAATTTATCGCAGTATGTTAAAAAATGGACGAGTCAGGTTAAAAAAAAAATTTTGTCCTACATGAAGTAAGCCCAGTGAAGCAGAATCAGTGTAAAGGACTTTCACAAACACGAATGATAAAGCAGCTAATGCCATTACATTATAGAAATGTGGGGATATATACCCAGCAACAGTTTGAGCAATATTATGGAAGGCTTGCAGCTTCATCACTCTTTTGTTTTTGCTTTAAAAGTTGAACCTGGATCTCTTGCTTCTTCTTAAGATCTTGAATCTGTTGACCATATTTTAGAATGTTTTCATAGTTAGATACTGATGAAATTTAATTAGCTTCTCAATCCAAAAGAAACAGCATCTCAGTCAACAAACTATAACCTGTGCTTCAAGGGATTTTAGCTCTGTACATGAAGAGTGTGGGAAATGTCCATTGGAGTTAGCAGCAAGATTTTCAACTTCTCTCAATAAGCGGTCCCTTTCTTGCTGCATTCATAGGAGAATGACAAATAATCAGTTTCATGGGTTTAGGACAATATTGTTTACAATCAATGGGATCGTAATGTCATTAAGATGGAGATCATCACTGAGTTTATGATCCTGAAATTTTAACAAGATTGGTAATGTTAATCGAAAGGCTGAACAAACAAACATCAAACATAACAGAAAGATATCTAAGACCCTCAATTGGTTCTCCTTTCAAACTTATATTGCATGATGCATTAACTTGTTTTCTAACTTGAGAGGCAAGTGACTGTATTCACAGTTAAACCACAAGAGGTAACAAAAAGTAACATTAGAAGTTGAGGTTTTGATTAGCTGGGCAACAGATAGAGAAAAAATTGCACCGGTATGACTATGAAGAAGGAGAAGAAAGGTTAATCTTTTTCTTTCGAGGGAAATGTGGGAACAAAAGAGCAAAAATCTTTCTTCAAGAAATACGGACCTTTCCCAGTTCCACTCGCCACTGGTCGAAAGATTTAATACCCATACAAAGCCCTCTACAGCAATCCCGTGTCGTAGATTGCCAGTAACTGGAAAAGAATAAAATCAGTACCATCAGGCAAAGCCAGAAGCAGATATCTTCATGCATAATCAAGCATGTATTAAAACATCCAGTCTAGTGCTAATCATAAAGTAGGAACAAGTCATTTGTCTATTTTATGAAATTTCATGATGGGTTTCCGAGAGGATAGTAATTGCTCTCCTGCATTACTAAGTCTCTTAACCGGCAACTTAAGAGCAGATGAATACATATCTATGAGCAACAGGCTAGTCATCTGCAATTGGTATCATGAAGTTGGTTTTCCTGAAGAAGAATAACCAAATTTATGTTTAGGAGGCCCTCAGTAATGCAGTTCCATAACTGCAGCATCAAATTTATTGATGCAGCAAATCTGCATATAGTACAAACCTTAAAGTCCTCCAAGATACAAAGTAAACAATAGCATATAGCAGTGATCCAAGAGCAATTCTGAAAACTGCACAGGCAAGACAAGTGATAATTTTAGCATCTAATTACAAGATGATGTCCAGTCATAAAAGTCAATCTTGTAGCTTGGACTTGTACTTAAAGCCAACAAATACATTTAGCCTTAGGTTTATTCATGATACATTTGTGATTCAGAAATTTAATGGCAAACCTTAGGGGAAAACCAGACAAACTATCAAATTGTTTAAACTAATGTTAGGAAGGAAAGCAAAAGTCATGAAATCCCAAACCTGCGCCAATGTTATAAGCACTTAAGCGAGAGAAGAAGTAGATTGATAAAAGGTCGATTTCCAGAAAATGTCAGCAAAGAAAGCACAATTGTAAGCTCAGGATTGGACCACAAACAAGAAAATTAATATGAAGATGTGAGGGTAATACCATGTGGGTAACTAGATGCTGAAGAACATTTTCAATTAGTAACTGCTCTGGAGTCTAAAAGCAGGCTAGGATAATGAGAAGTTTGTACCATACAAGCCGATAAAATGCTAAAAGTAGAAATGATTTTGACAAAATATGTGGTATGCAGTATATAACAAGAGAAAACTAACTTCCAAAAAGATGTAGGGGGAAAGGAAAAGAATTTTGGAATGTTCCAAGTTTCACAGTGGCCGATTAGTTTCAATCTTCACCAAATAAACTACTGTTACAAATTTGAAGCATGAGAAGAAAGGGGAGCCATTATCACCTTCCCATAAGCAAGAGCATCAGGCTGGGCAAAGAAGTTTGACATGAGCTCATGTATTCATGATTACTCACAACTTCACCTGCAAAAAAAAAACTTTGTTCAAACATCAGGGTAATCTACAAACAGGAACTTGTATCCAAAAAGAGAAATATAGAAAACAAAGAAAAATCATTACCTGCCAAGTATGCAGGTTGCTGACAGTTGACAATACCAATAAAGTCACAAGGAATGACACAGCCCTGACATTTCAAGGGTAACACAATCAAAACTCGTTCATATAAGTAAATATACTGAAGCTCAGTAGTACCAACTGCAGACTAACCAGACCCATAAATGCAAAACACTGCCTATTCCATAATGTTGTAAAGAATTATAGGTAGATACATTACACAAGCCATCCCACAGTACTTAGATCCCAAAAAACAAGTTGACATTTCATGCTACACTTACTAATTTCACTTACAGGAGGCATTATAGCAGAAAATTTACACCAGTAGTTAGGTTAATGTTAAAATCCGTTTTGAAGTCTTAAACACTGAAGAGATATTATGGTGAAGACACAACTCTGAAGAATTAATTGGCAAAAACTGTGCTAACCATTTGTCCCTGGTTCACCAAAATCAATTTCACCAGTTGCATAGGGAAGTAGCACAGCATCAATTGATATCCCTTTCCCATTACTCTTCATGCTGACCTGAATTAAACCATATTTGGAATAAAGAAAGAAGCAAGAAGCATGCCTATGCACAATCAGAGCAAAAGGAGTTTCAGCAGCATGGTGGTTGAATGTGGGGTGCAAATTTGTCCAATGCTCGAGAATAAGGTAAAATGGCCTGAAATCATCAAGACTATTTTAAGTGTTATGGCTTAACAAATCAAAAGTTCATTAAAAATAACCAAATCAACTTGTCTAAATAAACATTTCTATACTCACGCTTGCAGGATACCCAAGGAATGAAACATTCCATACGCAGCACTCAACAGTCCCAACAGAACGTGAAGCAGTAAATAATCTTTCTGAGAAGGGAAAAGTGTTGTCAAAACTTTAAGCTGGACCAATACATACTTCCAGTGCTACCAACAGAAACTAAGACTGAAATGGTACCTACATGTGAAATCAAGGTAGAATTTTTTCCAAAGAAAAAAACTCCCTACTGAAAAACAAACAAAAAAAAACACTAGAAGAACATATAATACAGTCATGAAACAAGAGACACCACCAAAATAAATGTTACAATTTCAGAAATACCCTAAAAATAGATGGCAGGTTAACATACAGGCAAATGCATAAGAAACTCCTATATTGATAAAACATGTGGATAAAGGAGATTCATGAGACCTAATTATGACAAGCATCAATAGAGATTAATGTAATTTATCACCAGAAATAGCCTCTCAACTTGGAATTCGTAAAATGCGTGAGGTATCTACATTGCATATACAATAATTAACATACCAAGGGATGAAGAGGTGGGCTTGTACAGGTCTATTCTTCTCGAAAGGCGCAGAACAGAAATGCTGATTAATACTCCATGCTCCGGGAACCTTTAAAGATGAAATGACTGGGAAAATTAGCAATTTCGATATATGACGAAAAATAAACTAGTACGGAGTACTGAAAGAGAAATAAAATAAATATAGACTCCACTGGACAAATGTTCCATTACTTGCATCAAGGATGTCATAAACAACATTTAAGTTCAAAGGCACGTTCAAAAGAATGCAGATTACTATTTACTTGTCAAATTTTGCAGGTTGAAATATTCATTATATTTATAGCATGATTTCAGAAGATACGAAGTCAAGTAATGCATAAACAAAAAAAACTTCCTTGATTACACATCTCATAGTTAATTTCCAATCTTAGGCAGGAGAATTTAATTGCCAAAAACATCAGTTAAACATAAAGAAAGTAAAATGACAGGGGAAACAAATCTGGAGGTGATGCTCAAGGATCCATATAAATGGAAAATTACGACAAATGCGTATAACTCCTAATTTTCCTTGTGGTTCAAAAAATATATTAAATCTGAGAAACATAATCTTTCAACTTATTAAGTTCCCAATGGATGTTGCTGAATATTTTGTAAAGAAAAAGACATTTATCAGTTGGCGTACTTCTCAACAATTGAGAAACCATATTGCAGAGACAGAGAGGCAACACTCCAACCGCACTGAAAACTGCAAACTGCAAACAGATTTAAAATTCATAACTTCCATGGAAAGAGAAGTTTTTTCTTAGAAATTAAAGATACTTACCACTATATCGGCCCCCCACCCAGTCCCAGAAAGTAAATGCATTATTTGGATCAATCCCAAACTTTTCTACTGTCGGCAATAAGGGAATACAAACATTTTAAAAAAATGAAACAAGGGACAATGATCCAAAGCCTAGCTGCAACAAATGATTAAAAAACAAAAGTAAATAAAATAGAGGAATGAGAAGCAGATCATCCTTACAGTAAGATTAGTACTAACAGGCACCATATGCTTGGCAACAGCCTGAGGGCCTACAAAATACCATTTGGGGGGAGTTTGGTAAAACATGTTTTTGCACAAAATCTTATAGATACACCAGTTTTAAGAGTTTAACCAGCACAGATGCAAAAAAGTAACAAAGTGTGAGCTACACAGCATGATAAGTCCAAACTTCTAATAGATGTATAGACAACGGCCAAATATTAAAACCCGGATTCTTGTAAAGGCTCATCCATTAATTCAACCAACCAGAGCCCAAGCATTAGAAGCATGTGAACTAAAAGTATGAACTGATAATATCCTAGGTACACAAGATAAATCAGGAGAAAAGATAAGATAAACCAACCTGATAAATTTCACTTACAAACTCCAACAGAGACACAAAAGGTTGAGAAGTTGCTTCAGACAAATGATGCAAATGTGAGACCGTCCACCATAGGATCATTCGAACTGACCAGGCAGCACCACGTGCGTCCATAGCTTTTCCTTTTGTTTCTCTAACGTACAGATAGTTTCATAAGGAGCATGTTACATTGGAGGAAGAAAAGCCTTGTGTTTCTCTCTGTCAAACATTGAAAACAAACTCGGATTCTTCTTAGAAAAGTTTCTTATGCTGTCTAATTACAACAGACATGAAAAGCAACTTGGATTCACTTTCAAAGCTAGAACAGAAATTCAAATATCAAAATCATAATATAGGTAATAATTGCAATGTAAACCCCTACATCACCATTCTGTGAACAAATTGAAATAGGAAACATATTGACCTCATTCTCATTGTGTCATTTCTAATATTTAACCATAAAGGATTTGAGCTTAAACCATTTGTAGCCTAACAACAAAGCATATCCACTTACTCTTGATCTTCAGTTCTTTAAAACTAACCCTCTTAGTTGGCATTTGTAGCTTCTTACTGTTGAGAGTAATAACTTAAAGAATTTTTCTTGAAATGTAAAGAGAACAAAGTGACATCAACTTACTGTGTCTCTAACAAGAGGATGAGATAGAGAGCATGTAACCATTTTATGCAGGTTAACATCATACATACAAATCATATCCTCATCATCATTCTGCGCCAAAAGAACTGAAAATCAACACAAGTTGAATAAGATGCAAGCAGAACAATTCACCACAAATTCAAAGTAATGTAAATCACCTTTTTTGACAAATACAGTATTCAAGAGTTAGAAATTCAAGTGAGAGAAAAAAAAATGCTGCAACTTTTCACTGAACCATCAGCACGAGATATTAAAAAAAAAAGGAAAATACATCCAAAACCCTGAGACCAGATTTACCCAGCTGAGGTGGCAAAACACATAATAACAGCAAGCACACCCAGAGAAATCAAAAAGGGTACCTCAGAGATCATCAATGGCCACAGAGCTGGAATGATTGTTCACACAGAAGCATGTACGAAAAATAGATCTAAAAACACACAAAAGAAAAACAGAATCACAATGACATCATCAGCAACTCTGTTGGGGTGGGCAATACAGGAGAGAAAACATGACTTGCTTGTATTAAAAAACCCTACAAGATGACAAAAACAACCTGAAAAGCTGCAGTTTGGAGAATCTTATCCGGCCCAAATTGGAAAACATTGTTGGAGAAAACGACGCCCGTGCACGGACAAATGTTCAATTGCACATGATTGGATGAAGTATCCTTTACGTCAAAACCATCTTGTGCTAACATCAAATAAACAATCCATGCAAGCATTACACAATTCATGAAGCCCTTAATGATTGGATCAGTTCCAGTAACCATTCACCTATATGAAACATCAAACATTTAATACAAGTAATGGACAAAATTTCTAAAACATTGTCCACTAAATAATACATATGTGGCTTACAGTTTCTGGAGATCGTTCCTAAATGAAATCACGAGACAATACAGATACTTCATCTGGTACAGCGCTTAATGCATCTGAGACGAAATCAATCACAGGAGAAAAAAGAAGGCTATGTATAACCTGCAGGAAGTAACCAATAATTTACATGACCACAAAAAACCAAAATGAAATCAAATGCAAAGAAGAAACAGGTACTCAAAAAAAAAAAAAAAAAAAGAAAGGCACTCCATGATTTATGCTCCCTTCATCTAACTAGAAGTTCAAAAATACTGCAAAAGTACTACATACTCACTAAGTACATGATTGCACTACCCCCAACTCAAAGTGAAGCAGATTTATAGGAAGAATTTCATCTATTTTCAAAAATACTGTGAACCACCTAAATTTCTTTCAGTCACTCGAGGAACCCCATGAGTTAACAGAAGGCAAACAACTTGTTAAACAAGGAAAAATATACCTAGTGCAAAAATCAGTTAGACACAGTAAACAGAAGTCATAGAAACTTTCCAATTAAAAAATGTGCAGAAACCACTGAAAGGATTGTCTATAAAAGTAAGTTGTTGAGTGCTTATGGATCAAAATCAAAATTTATTTTGGCAGGTGAATAAGAGAGCAGTAAAACAATAGCATACCTCGTAGTATAACTCAAGTGCATCACGTGTATAAGTATGTTCATTATCCCATGGCCAAGGAGGAGAACTTTCTGAAAACATGTAGAAGAAACTAAGGATCACAGATGAAGTTCATCAATCCATTAATCAAGGCTCACATCAGTTTTCATGCATTAGAAAATAAGGGGTACATAAACTAAACCAAAAGAGATGTCAAAGTAGAAAAGGATACTGTGTCTAAGTGAGTTGAGAACATGTCAGTCAGTCTCATAAAAAATAAAGTCCTCTGCAGACAGGAGAAGAACAGGCCAGCGAAGAATCTTATTTTTGTCTGAAGTCGACTTTTTAACTCCAAATAGTTCGATACAGAGCCTTCCCAATTTTCATTTCTCTTTCTTCAAAGGTGAGTTGACAAATCCTACATAGTTTCGACAAAAAAAGGTTAAACACCATTCTAGATTGAAACATTCTAAAAAACAAAAGAAACCCAGAAAAATCCTGTTAGAAAGGTTGAATCGTCAAGAAATAAATAAATTCTAAGAAGTGAGAAAAAAAACAACCAAAAAAAATTGAAAAGAGAGATGTTGACTTCCATTCCATAGCAACAGATTCTCTGAGGGCAGACACAATCTCGCTCTCTGTTTTGGATTCTAAACCCGCCTCCATCCACACCGCCACTCTTGCTAATCTTTATTCGAATTCTAGCACGCCGAAAGATGACATTGTCCTCCTGCTAAAAACATGACATTTATCAGCCAAATTTGATAAATTCAACATTTCAACTTACTCCAATTACAGGAGAAAAAAAAATGACAGAAATCGTCGTAAAGAACCTTGTTTTTTTTTCAAAATCCAAGAACGGAAGATCCACATCATAATTTTGAAGAAGGCAGAGAGAGAGGGGAGAGAGAAGGCGAAGAACAGAGGGCGGGAAAAGCCCTAGATGGAAGAAAGAAAAGAAGAAATAAAAGGACGTTCAAAGTGTTGTGGCGCGTTCCTATATTTATAGGAAGTAGCGGGGTGACCGTTATTACGAATGTGTGAGAAAAAAGGAAACTTTTCTTAGCGTTGGATGGACGCTTTAGTTAGTTACGGTCAGTAACGGTACTTTTGACCAATCCAATGGGCCACGAATTGGGCTTATTAGAAGCCCAATTGGATGTTGCAGTGTCGCAACTTTGAATCCACTACTAAGTTACACTACAGGAACGATACCCTACCCAATTAACTAAATATTCCCTAATTCTAAGCTGACAGATTTTCCAGCCCAATTTATAAACCCACTAAAAATCCGGGTTTTCCTTTATTCTTTAATTTTTATTTTTTTTTTAAATTAACTAGTGAATGTGCTTACAGAAAAACGTATTTATATTATAAAACATAATTTTTTATTAAGAGAATTTGAAAGAAATTTTGGAAGAGAAGATGCTGTCTAAGTTTATAAACTACCCAATTAAGAGATAAGATAATGGGAATAACATTAAGTATAATGGGAATAACATTAAATGACATCAAACCAAAAGAAAGGCTTTTACTTTATATATAATATTAGATAATATAAATTTTAATTTTTGAAAGGTAATTTCCAACAAAAAGATAAAACTATTATTTTGCGTTTGAATTGATGGATTTGCATTTTTTTGAGTAATTTTTTAAGGTTAAAATCAATAAATTTTAATATTTATTAATGTAAAATTTAAGTATTTCATATTTCGTTGATATAACTTCTAATTTGGTGGATTTGAAATTCTTCGATTTTAACTTTACAAATCACTCTATAAATAATTAGATTTAAAATCCATCTATCCCCAAATCCATCTATCCTAACACAACCTTAATCTTCTTTTAAATATCAATTAATTTTAACAACAATTTTTAATTTGCCATACTATAGCATCACTTGGTCACCTGGTCTCTCCATCTATTATTTAATTAAATGTTAATAATAAAAGTCATTTAAATTTTCTAGACGGTATTTAAGTGACTTAACGGAGGAGGAGGACAAATTTAAATTTTTATATATATATATATATAATGGATCTCTACTTACTTCATTAGTGACTCGAATCTACAACCTAGTTCACAAAATAAGTGTATTTTTGCTATTGAAAATTTAAATGAATAATTTTTTTTTGAGATTTTAATGCGAATGATCTCATACTAAAGTATTTCAATCGTTTAATAAGTATATTTTTTATAGAGTCAATGTTTTAAATGATAAATAGTATCAATGAGGGCGAATAGTATTTTTTGTAAGGGAATAAAGTGTAGTTGAAGAGGTAAAGTGTTGAAAAAAAAAAGTACACTTGTCTTCTGCAGTATCCACTATCCACTAAAAAAGAATTGCAAGCCTTCATAAGTTCCTTGTTTCAAAATATTTTTGAAATGTCAAATTTGTATACTTCAGAAATTCCAGTCCACTCTATCTGGGCTAAATTCTGATTCCAAAGGGTCAATCCAAATCCAGTGGTGTAATTCATTTGCCCTCTAAGGCCTGGCGACCGAACCCTTGGACGATGGTTCAAGACTTCTGTTGGGGTAAGTAAGCATTTTGTTAATAAAAGTTGATTAAAATATTGAATTTAATTCGATTAATTTTGAAAATTTTTTATTTTGATTAAAAATTAGTTAACCAAATTTATGAATTAGATTAATAAATTCAAAAATAGAACTGGGCTTTTTTTAATTCAGTTAAACACACACATATATATTACCTTTTATATATTAAATAGTTTTAAATGTATAAAATATTTTAATTTGCTTTAATTTTTTAACTTTATCATACAATATTATATTTTATTATTTTAAATCATTTATTTTTATACATAATTATATTTTTAGTGACTTACACGTGATTATACTTTTAGTTATTTAATTGTTACCGATAAAAAAATTTATTAATACTTGTAACTTACATCATATTATAGTTTTATACGTAATTACATTATTAGTTATTGAATTAATTATATAGTATAATTTTTCTACGTATTTTTATTAGATTGATTAATAAAAGCCACACACATAAAAAATTATATACTGAAAATCAAACAAAATTATAAAAAAATTTATTTGAGAAACCATATTTTGTATACAGTAATTTAACCAAATATCAAGGGTTCAATTGGCCCAAGTTCAATTTGGTTAATTGAATTCAAAACTGATTATTGAGTTTGAATACGATTAATCGAATTTTTTACCAAATCGAAATTGAATAAAACTTTTACCCCTACACTTCTGAATAATAAAAAGGTCATTTACCTTCCTTGAGTTTTGGCCAAATTATCGAAACTACCCTGTGGTTTCTAAAAATTACAATTAACCCCCTTGAATGTCCAAATATTTAATAAATTAACTGATGACATCAAAAAAAAATTTGTATATCTAAAATATCCTTGTTAGTCACTATTTAGTTTTCACTTTTTTTGCCATGTATTATCCAAAATGACATTTAGGAAACCTAAATCCAAACCAATCCTTTCTTATTGTCATACAACTCCAACCCAAACTCGTACAGCCCGTATCCATAACCATACATGTCAAGACGCAATTAGATGATGTGACTTAATGTTGATGTTGGGTTATGTGTTTTTTTTTAGATAAAGAGATATATGGCATATACCTTGAATTCGGTTCATGTAAAAAATTTTCTCTCCAATACCCATATACCCGTACACATACCAAAACCAACTCTCTGCCTTCTTCTCCCCGATCCAATCCTCGGTTGCCCAATCCCTTTTTTCCTGTAGTACCTTGTCACACCCGATAACGCTATCAAAATTCTTAGGGTGCCAATCGGCTCGTGAGTAATTGCAATAGAATCAGAGAATGGATTTTAGATTTGAATTATGTTTGGGCGAAGAAAGGGGGAAGGGAAGAGCAAGTGGCAGGGAAAAGGAAAAAGAAGTAAAGGTAGCAGGGGAAGGAAGAAAGAGGGAAGGTGGCAAGGAAAAGGGAAGGGAGAAGGGAAAAGTGGCAGGAAAATGGAAGGGAAAGGGGTCAAAGGAATGAGTGTGATAGAAGGGGAAGGAAGAGAGGTGAATGAAGAAGGGGAGGGGAAGAAGAAAGGTGGTGGGGAAGGGAAAGTGGGAGTGGCTGTGGACCTGTGGTGAAGGGAGGGAGAGAGCATCCCCATGCAGAATCATTGAAAAATTTCTAAAATTGTGCTCATTTTTAAAATTATTATTTTTTTATGCCTATTGCAAATCATGTTTCCGGGCCAGTGGAACTCGCATTCCCCGAATGCGAGCTCAATGTTGTTTTTTTTTTTAAATATATATATATATATATATTTTCGCAGACCTCGCATTCACCGAGTGCGAGGTCAATCGGGCCTTTTATTCTGCGAGGCCCCGATTGACCTCGCACGGAAAGCTGGCCTCGCAGAATATTCCTCCCCAAAGTTTCTGCACAAACCTCTCCTCCTCCTCCTCCTCAAAATTTCTGCAGAAATTTGTCCTCCTCCTCTTCCTCCGTTGCGAGGTTAGTCGGGCCTTTTATTCTGCGAGGCCAAAGTTGGCCTCGCAGAATATTCCTCCCCAAAGTTTCTGCACAAACCTCTCCTCCTCATCCTCCTCAAAATTTCTGCAGAAATTTGTCCTCCTCCTCCGTTCCACCACCATCTATTTTTCCTCCCCTCTACAACAATCACCACCTCCATTCCACCGCCACCGCCACCGCCACCGCCACCGCCACCGCCACCACCACCCACCACCAAAATATTTCAGGTAAATTTAATTTTTTTATGGAGTCCAATAATTTTAATTATTATATTTTTTTAATTTTGTTTAAATAATTAATTTTGTTAATGTAAATGTTTTATAAATATATTTTGTGTTGGTAGTTTATACTTTTTATGTTTTTGTATTTTAGTTTAATAATATGCTGCTTTGATTATATCCCCTTTTTTTTAATATTTAGAGAGAATGGTCTTTGGCTCGGGATCTATGTTGTAGGTTTGGTTTCATTGATTGCGGTGAAATTTGTGGTTATGTTGTTTGTTATCTTGAAATTGTAGGATGTTATTGCATTTTTTGTAGTCATTGTCGGGCATATATTACTCGTAACCCTTGCCGGGTTATTGCATTGGTTATAGCCCTTGTCGGGCATGTATTACTTGTAAGTGTTGCCGATTTGTTGTGTTGTTTGTAACCCTTATCGGGTATGACCGGCGTCAGAGGGAATCTTGAAGATATAGAGGAACTCTGTCAAATTTAAAATAAAAAAATATATATTCCGTATCCAAAAATGGGGTCTAAACATGTTCCATCCTTACAGGAAAATTTCTTCTTATTGTTTTTCTTTTTCAAATTACTTCAGTAAACTAATTTCAACTTTCACGGTAGATGGATTCCATGACTAAATTGTACTACATGTCGTTAGACAACATGACTGAGGACGATACTCCGGATAGTAGTACATGGGCACAGATCAGCCATTTCGCTTCTCAATCACTACATGCAATAGGCGAATCTACTCGTCTTGATTTTCGGCCTCCGCCAGTTCCTGTTTACGTTCGACATTCATACCAGGCACACGATCCACATAGAGTAGAGCGAGTTCCGCGGCGAGGCGGGCAACACGACGGTGGTCGTCGACGTCGTCGAGTTCCATCCCCTCGACCCCATGTAGATGCTGGATCCCCTCATGTTAACATACCATTCGAGGGTGACACTTCACACATACTTTCGCCAATGCGCACTCCGGTGGGACCATCATCTTTCGGACAGTTGTCCACTGGGCCTGTTCCAGAACATACTGGTCCAACCGTTTCAGATGAAGAACATGAACACGAACAAAGCATACCTTCGCAGGCGGAAATTGCTCACCATACTCAACAGCAAGACACTCATTTATTTTATGTCCGTCAATCAAAAAGGGTGCCTAAACCTAGAGAGTGTGGTACGGGCGGGAAATTTGGAGATCATGGACATTGACATTTGTTATTACTTCTCGTGAATTATGTGTGATTGATGTCCGTTATTTGTATATCATTGTTCGCCCTAGTCGGGTGCTTTTTATTGTTACTGTTTGAAAGATGATGGTCCCACCGGAGTGCGCATTGGCGAAAGTTTGTTGCCCTTGTTGGGTTTGGTTGTTGGCAGGGAGAATGTTCGTAAAATAGGGGAGGTTATGTCAAAATTTTATAAAAAATATGATAAATTAATAAATTTGCGGGTTTACACATTTCATTCGCGTACTATTTAGTTAATATTATAGTTTATGGTTTAAAGATAATGGTTTACTATTCCTAAGTATCGTACTATTTCGGTAATGTTATAGTTTATAATTTACGGTTTAGTATTTAAGTGATTTTATCTTACAGTCAAATCCTTCTTTAATTAACAAAAATATCAAACATTTTTCTATTTTTGTAATAGTGCACAATTTCCTTTCGCAATATACCATATTCAAATTCGCTAAACCTTAAAAAAAAAAAAAAAAAAATTTGCCAGACCTCGCATTTGCTAAATGCGAGGTCTGAATATATAATTATTTTTCAAAATGGTTGTATCACCTCGCATTTCAAAAATGCGAGGTCAAAAAAAAAAAAAATTATATTCAGACCTCGCATTCGGTGAATGCGAGGTCTGCGAATATATATATTTAAAAATAATACTGAGCTCGCATTCGGGGAATGCGAGTTCCACTGCCCCGGAAACATGATTTGCAATAGGCATAAAAAAAAAATAATTTTAAAAATGAGCACAATTTTAGAAATTTTTCCAGAATTTTTACACATGCGAGGTCTGAATAAGAGACTTATCTATCAGAAATTTATTTATTTTACCCACAATGTTATTTTTTTTTTTTTGGTGACAAAAAAGGGTTTAGTTTTTGTAATGTTGAAATACTATTTTCATTATTTTTAAATGTCATTTTAACAAATTTTTTTAATTTTAAGTTATAATCTAATTAAGTAATAATTATTATTTTTTTAACAATTTTATCCTTATATCTTTTCAATTTTATTAATTGCTCAATTCGAAATTAATATTGAAATTCTTTTAATTTATTACGAATCAAAATGATAATTTAATAGCATAAAATCAACTTTATCTAAAATTTAAATTATTTGATGATAATTTTAATCTTTATATTAAAGAATAAAGTGACACTTAAAAGGCTTAAGTAAACAGTAATATGTTTGATAATCCCGAAGTAAAAGTTTCCTTTTTCTTTCTTTTAGCCCAAACAGTACCGTTAGTAACAAAGGCGTCTTTACAACGCCAACCCCAAAATAAAAGTTTCCTTTTTTTTTGTTCTTAACCGCCTTTATAACGATCACCCCCTCTAATTCCTATAAATATACAAACACCCTTTTCTCTCCTCTAGTTCTTCTATACTCTGAAGCTTTCTCCCGCCCTCTTTCTTTCTTTCGTTTTTTTTTTTTTTTTTTCCCTAGGCGTCAATGGCGGTCGATGATTTTATTTCGACGTAATGTTCTTAAACTCAGTGATCATCTCCATCTTAATGAAATTATTGACTATGTTTGCTTGTTTCTGGTAATGAAGAGGTGGTAATTTACTAATTTCTCTCTTTTATTGACAGAAATTTTAGAAGAAAAAGTGGTGCTGTGGATTGTAGATGACCTCGAAGCCATTGCCGCCCTCAAAGAATCTGTTGCAAGTCAGTCAAGGTCTCTATTTTCAAATTTTCTTTCTTTTTATTTATTTATTTTTATTTTTTTTGTGTTGTTTTTCTCACTTCTTGTAATTTATTTCTTTTGATAATTTAAGCTTTCTAACGGGATTGTTCTGGGTTTCTTTTGTTCGTTGGGATGATAGTTTCTTAAAGCTTTGTTTCTTTTTTTTTTTTAATTACTAAATTTAAAGAAATGTCTAATCTTGAAAGAACAAAACTTCGATTTAGATGCCCTGTTTTCTTAATGCTGTATTTGTAGGAAAAGGGAAAAGGGTATGTGAAGAAGGGGTAAAAGCACTACAACCCTCTTCTATTCTGATGCCATTGATTGTTACATCAGGGCTATATACCTGAAGGCCATGTCAATTTGCCCTTATAGACTTGCTCTTCAGGATGCTGAGGAGGCTGCCCAAATAAATATTAAGGTTGTTTTAACTTTTAAGTTCATGTTCCTTTTTTCAGGCATATTTACCTTCATGTTCTTTTTTTCAGAAATATTTACCTGGGCTTATATGTGCTTGCATCTTGCTTTCCAATCTCTCATACATTCAGGCATTTTATAGAGCTGTTAAAGCGTGTCTTCTTTGAATCTGTTGGCATAAGCAAAATCCTATTGTGACAAAAGGGCTTGAGCAGTCAACAGAAAATGAACAATTAAAGAATAGCTGCTAAAATTGATTTATTAAGTCAGAAGCATGAACGCTGTTAGGCTGAAGTTTCTAAGTCCGTGGCAGCCATCAAGTCTGAAAAGTATGATTATATTTTGTTAAGGAACAAGTTGTTTCAACCTAGAATGGTGTTTAACCTTTTGTTGTGAAACTTATTTTTTGGTCAAAACTATGTAGGATATGGCCTCTGCCTTTGAAGAAAGAGAAATAAAAATAGGGAATGCTCTGTATCAAGAACTATCTGGAGTTAAAAATGTCGACCTCAGACAACATAAGATTCTTCACTGGCCTGTTCTTCTTCTGTCTGCAGAGGTTATGTCCAGCGAAGCGACTTTATTGATGAGGTTGAAATGTTCTCAACTCACTTAGACACAATATCCTTTCGATTTCGACATCTCTTTTGGTTTAGTTTATGCACTGCTTATTTTCTAAAATATGAAAACTGATGTGAGCCTTGATTAATGGATTGATGAACTTCATTTGTGATCCTTAGTTTCCTCTGCATGTTTTCAGAAAGTTCTCCTCCTTTGCCTTGGGATAATGAACATGCTTATACACGTGGTGCGTTCGAGTTACACTACGAGGTATGCTATTTTTCTGCTACTCGCTTATGCACCTGCAAAAATAAATTTTCATTTTGATCCATAAGAACTCAACATGTACACTTACTCTTAGAGACAATCCTTTCAGTGGTTTCTGCACATTTTTTAATCGGAAAGTTTCTATAACTTGTGTTTACAATGTCTGATAGATCCATAGTTTTGCAGGTATATTTTTCCTTGTTTAGCAAGTCGTTTGGCTTCTGTTAGCTCATGGGGTTCCTCGATTGACTGAAAGAAATTTAGGTGGTTCACAGTATTGTCATGCATTATCTGATATGTACTTTAAAGTGATCCAGCTTGATAAGTTCCATTTGTGACTTAACAAACCTTGATATGTATTACTCTCTGTCGTAGGAACACTTTCATGTCTCTTATATCTGAAACTTGATTGAACAGGAAGGCTCTGGAGTTCGATTATCCAAGAGAGAAGCATTTTCATATCCAGCAGATGGGACAGCTGCTGCTCATTTGGAGAAGTTTGACAGTGAGGAAAATATTTCTGCTGATTTACATAGTTTCTCTTTTTATAAAGACGATTTAGCTTTTCATGAGACATGCATGACATTTAACTTTTATAATTGGCTTGTGTTAACTTTTGTCTTGATGGGATTTTAAAATTTTTTTGACAGGTTTTGGTTAATCTTGTTGTATATTCATTGGATCTGTTTGATTTCTTGAGTTAACAAATAAGCTGATAAACTGGTAGATGTGTATCAGAGACAGATGGTTTCTGTAATCAGCAAAAATATCAAGTTTTGTCATCTGCTTCATATCATATTTTTTTCATTGTCACAGGAACTGCATCGAGAAGAACTTGCAGGCTTGGGTGGTCCTAATTCAGAACACTATGTCCTTTACTCCAGGGGTGCTCTAGTGGGATGCCGAGCTGTGGTTATTTGTGGCCATTCCCTTGTTCTTTCTGTTTTGGTTGGGAGCAAAAGTTGGATATGGTTAATTTTTTGTTTCTATTTTCATGCTCATTTTTAGTTCTGTGTTTAGACCGATTATTCGGATACTTCTATTTTTTTGTTTTGTGTTACAAAATAACAAGATTACCATGGTTTTGAGGTTTGGAATTTTTTAAACTGGTCTTATGTGAAAATTGCCTTTTGAATCCTTCTCAAGTTATGTAGTGTTCCCTTGCTTCCTCTGCAGTTGTTAATCATGGATCTCTTTCTAATACGGGTTCTCAGCACTTACTATCTTTCTGCTTTCCAGAAACCTTAATAAGGCAAGAATGGAGCGGTGGGTTCCCCTTTCTGTATGTTTTCATCAACTCTCCTTGTCCCAAAACTGAAGCATCTGCTGGTTATGAAGCCTTCGTTACATTGTATCTGAGGGAACCAAATTGAATATCTAGAAAAGTGTGTTGCAGCAGATATGTATTGTTGTGGCTTCCTCCTAGGCTCCTATCTTATGTCCTTGAATTACTCGCTTTATCTCACAAGTTGCTTGTTAATTTTATCTTTCCTGTGTTCTGATTTGTATAGATTTTGCTAGAGAAAAAGAATCTCTAAGCATTCATGTTTGAAAACATACAGAAAATAGATGAAATTCTTCCTATAAATCTGCTTCACTTTGAAGCAGTTTTTTTTTGGGTTGGGGGGGGGGGGGTAATGCAATCATGTACTTAGTAGTATGTAGTCTCTTATACACATC
Organism: Cinchona pubescens; assembly: GCA_025175665.1. Taxonomy (NCBI): domain Eukaryota; kingdom Viridiplantae; phylum Streptophyta; class Magnoliopsida; order Gentianales; family Rubiaceae; genus Cinchona; species Cinchona pubescens. Next base: position 482,149 of record JANKKI010000279.1, on the reverse strand, counting down.
TAGATTGTAAAGAGACAGTTCTAATATATGGAACAGGAAAGCAGGATCTAGATGTGTATAAGGAGTACTTGTTTCCTGTTTGCATTTGATTTCCTTAAGGTTTTTTGTGTTCATGTCAATTCTTGGTTACTTCCTGCAGGTTAAGTGCCATACCAGATAAAGTTTCTGTATTGTCGTGACTTCATTTAGAACGATCTCCAGAAAACTGTAAGCCACATATTGATTATTTAGTGCACAATGTTTTAGAAATTTTGTCTATTACTTGTATTACATGGTTGATGTTTTTTCATATAGGTTATGATTGCTGGGATTGATTCAATCATTTAGGCTTTCATGGATTGTGCATATGATGTTAACACAAGATGGTTTTGATGTAAAAGATACTCCTTCTAATCATATGAGCAATACATTTTTTGTTCAAGGACATCGTCTTCTCCAACAATGTTTTCCAGTTTGGGCTGAATAAGATTCTTCAAACTGCAGCTTTTCAGGTTGGTTTGTCATCTTGTGGGGTTTTTAATACAAGCAAGTCATGTTTCTCCTGTATTATCCTCCCCACCAACAGAGTTGCTGTTGATGTCACCATGATTCTGTTTTCTTTCGTGTGTTTTTGGATCTATGTTTCGTCCTTGCTTCTGTGAGCAATCATTCCTCCCTTGTGGCCTTTCGATTAAAAATTACCCATCTTGTTGAAATTTCAGTCCATCTTATTGAAACTGGCTGTGTTCACTTGCTTGTTTCCGCTAAGAGGTGAAATTTCTCTCTCTGGGTTTTATTTATTTATTATCATCTGATAATTTTTTGATATTGAGAAGTGAGATGTTTTTAATCTGATATACCACCTCTGCTGTTCTTACTGACAACAAGGAACACTGATACCAGGATAACATTTATTCTATGTTTTTTCTTTTTTTTAAAAAAAATAATTGGTTTGACAGTATGTAATGATCATGATTTATGGGATTCTATAGTCATAATAAAGTGATTTGAAATTGATACATAGATGGCTTCTTCATCTCTAATTTCCGATACCGAACCATGGAAGGATTGAAGGTAGTGAGATTATCTAATATACGTTCCCACATTTTTCTTAATTTTTGTACTTTTTTATAACTTGGATTATAATAACAAAATGTATCTACTGCAGGCCCATGCTTGAATTGTTGACCGGCGGCACTGATGGTTGCAAGTCAATGGTGCTGCATGGATACCTCTAAATAAGCTGTTTTAAGAAGATACTGCTGTTTTATAAGTGATGTCTTTTTCTTTTCCAATAAAAATTTATTTGCGGTGAGTTTGATGGTAACCTGCTCGACTACTTGAGGCAAAGAGCTCCTGAACAAGCTCTTCAGTTTAGCTAAGGTGAATTTTGTAACCATTTCTCTTTTAGTTAAATAAGTTATATGCAATGTACTAAAAACTTTCTATTTTTGCATAATGCAGGCTGCACCTGTATGTTAAAGAAAAGATTAACCGGATGTTCAATGGGGAGTGGGTAATGATTCTTATTTATTTGTTTGTATTCATAATAGTCAAAGTTTAGGCCTTGAGTAGCCATATTTACTGTAGGAGTTACTTTATACATTTGGTTTGATATATAAATCTCCTGCAACATATGTTTGTGTATATCAAGTGAGAATGCCACATTGAAATAAATTGAATCTGCACTTAAAAATCAATCTTTTTTTTTTTGTGTGTGTGTGTGTGGAAAGCAGAATTTTCAGCACGTGTCCTTTGGATAATTTTTGTATATCTGAATTAAGTAGCGACTTAACTTAGGGTAGTTTGGTGGCACCTTCAGTTAAACAGCACAGAGATTTTCTTTCTTTTCTGATTCCACCAAAACAGACTGTAGATAACCCTGTCCCTAATGCAACTTTACAAGTTTCTGGTGCTGTTGTGTACAAGAAGAAGAATGAGGTAGCTTTTTTCTTTGTTCTTTTGACACTTATTTACAGATGATGTTATTTTATTTTGGCTTGCGCTATTTGGTGTCTGTTCTTCATGTAGCACTCTGTGCTCCTGGGGTTGCAGTTATTAAGAGTGATGGGAAGAATGTGGTTCCTGATGTTTGGACAGTGCTTGATAAGATCAGGGAGTTCTCTGAGAGCGTCTGCAGTGGTGCTTGGGTAATATCCTTTTATCTTTTTTCTCCGAGTCATATTCATATAGTATATAATATCTAAATGGTAAATAACCTTTGTACAATTGTAGGAAGGAGACACAGGAAAGCCATTGAAAGATGTTGTTGCTATTGGTATTGGTGCCAGCTTTTTAGGTCCTTTATTTTTGCATACTGCCCTTCAAACAGGTTCTCATATTCTCTGGATTTTAATTTACTTATTCTACTATATCCTTATAATCTTATCTGTTTGTTTGGTTAATATTATATAACTCTCTGGTAATAAGAAGAAGCTAAACATTTATTGTTTAATTTTTTAAACTTATAGATCCAGAGGATGGACTATTGAATCTGCAGGAGGATGCTGGCTTCAATTGTAAGTCAAGCAATTGTTCTAGAAATCTTGGAGGAAAAAGCTATTGATTATTAAGTGTTCTAACTTCTCACTTCTTGTCATTTCATGAAGTTTAAATTTGACCTTGAAGTTTTAATGAAGTTATATGTCTAGCTTCTTGAATAAAGGCCATAAATTCATGTGCTGCTTGTGTGTGTTTTTGTGGGATTTCTCTAGTACTTTGAAACATCTTGCAAGGCATTTTTGTTATGTTCAACCATAAAATTGGATTTACGTAAGTTAGTCAAGTTGATAGACCAGTGGAGGTGAACTGAAGACTACTGAGCAATTTGAAACAAATGCTAAGGTATACAATTGAGATCATATGTATTCATCTATTTGTAACTATTTTCTGCTTTCTCTTATCTCAGATTATGTTCTCTTTTTTTGGGATAAAACTGTTTTACTTATCTTTGCTCTCATCTCTGACCTTGTTTTGCCAGTTGTCTAAGGGATGCTCGTTCTCTTTGAAAAGTGAAGGTCTTAAAAAGGGGCTTGCAGAGTGTGGAGTCATCTAACTATCAATTATCAAATGAGTGAAATTGGTATGATCTTTCTTGTATTCTGAAGTAACTTGTCACTAATTCCCCTTTCCTCTTGGTCTATTATGAATAAGGTCTAAGCAAAATTGATATTCAGAGCGAATGTATGGTTAAGTTCATGTTCTTCACTTATTCCTACCTAGACCATCAATCTAATTTCTTTTGTGGTCCCACAGTGTCTCTAAGCAGGTGATTCGGGAGATATTGATGAATAATCAGCGAAGGAGTGGGAGCATACCATTCTTCAAGATTCTACGGACAAAGAGTTGAGTGAGCTAAATTAATGCTTACAACACAAGGAGGTACCTCTCTATTTATTAATGCCATTTTGGCTGTTAAATTGGTAAGAGGCAATACAAGTGTCTTTGTCCATTCTTTAATTTTTTTTTTTTTATACATTTTCTGTTGGATATATGTATCTGATGGTCACATCTTGATACTTTTAAGATCACATTCCTTGTTCTTTTTTAGTGTTGATAATGTTAGATTGTTTTTTTTCCTCTCTATTTGTAGTTTTAGTTGGGGGGGTGGGGGGGGGGGTGGGAAGGGGCACGTATTATTATCCTGCCTTCATTAGTTTGGATGATGGCTATGCATTTTCACTTTGTTTGAGAAAATGTGTATGTGTTCAGAAACAAGAGCTGTGTACAAGAAATTGTGAAGATATTGAACAAGATCTTTGTTAACATCAGTAATTTGTAATTTTCATATAACAACGAACAATTGCTTGACTTTTAGGTATTCTGTTGACATCAAACTGAGTTCCGTATGATGGTATTTCTCCATTACATTGATTTCTGTAATGTGTCAAGTATTCAAGTTGTGACGATCATACTCTACTATTTTATACTTAGTTTGAACTAGTTCGTGAGATGGGGGGTCTTTCTTATGATACCTTAAAATGGTTTTTGCAGTCCGAGATGGGAAACTTTTTTGAGTATTAGATGCAGTGGCTCTTAAATGACATTTTGGTAAACAGATTATCGAACTTGGGGAAGAGAAAAGCTCGTTCAGGTGAAAAGACTACTGAATCACATCAATCGTGCACAATATCGTCCTAAACCCATGAAACTGATTATTTGTTTTTCTCCTATGAATGCAGCAAGAAAGGGATAGATTATTGACAGAAGTTGAAAATCTTGCTGCTAACTTCGATGGACAAGCTCAAAAATTGCAAGACATGCATGCCCAGAAGCTAAAATCCCTTGAAGCACAGGTCATAGTTTGACTGAGATGCTGTTTCTTTCAGATTGAGAAGCTAATTAAATTTCATCAGTATATAACTATGAAAAAATTTCAAAAATATGGTCAACAGATTCAAGTTCTTAAGAAGAAGCAAGAAAGGCAGGTTCAACTTTTAAAGCAAAAACAAAAGAGTGACGAAGCTGCAACACAACTACAAGACGAAATACATTCATTAAGGCTCCTAGATGGTTGAATTGCACTTGTTCATCCTGTTTTCTTGTCTCCTCATTTTTTTATTTTAAGAGCTAGACTTACCCACATTTTCTGGAATTAAAGGTCTAATAAGAACAAAAAGATTAAACAAGAGGCAGAGCAATTTTGACAGTGGAAGGCATCTCGAGAAAAAGAAGTCTTGCAGGTATTGTTCAAACTGCTGCTGGTTATATATCTCCATTTCTATAATGTTATGGCATGAGCTGCTTTAACATAAGTGCTTGTGAAAGTCATTTCCTCTGATTCTGCTTCATTGGGCTTGCTTCTAGCAGGACAACTTTTTTTGTTTTTTAACTTGACTCGTCCATTTTTAACATACTGAGATAATTTTTATTTCTTTGTTTTTTCACTTTTATGTTTGCTTGTTTATTTTCATATGTTTATCACTTCAAATTATACCTGTTCTACTTATATGCAATATTTAAACAACTTCAGCTGAAGAAAGAGGGGAGAAGGCATGAGTATGAAAGGCACTAGGCTGCAAGCTCTGAATCAGCGCCAGAAAATGGTAAAATTTCATTTTGTGTTAAGAAAGAATGTGATGCCAATTTAATATAAACCAGATATTTTATTTGTTTGTCACCGAGAAGTGCAATATTATAAATAGTGACTGAGGTAGTGGTGTTCAATGTATTATTGCCCATTTAAATTTTCCAGCTTTTGTATATCTTTAAGTACATCATGATTGTCTCTTGCAAGTTCTTCAAACTGGTTAAGTACTTATTCTTTAGTTTCAATCCATGCGGTTCATGATATAAAACAGATACTTGATATTCCGATTTTTTATTTGTCAAGTGATGAGACATTTGAAATTTAAGGAAAAGAATAGGCCATATCTTGGTCTACCTTAATTTATATTTGAGTTCTTATATGTAACAATAAGCATGTTTTATGTTGGATATCCATATTGATGAAATTGATTTCTGTGCTTTACTTGTATAAATTCGTTGCAGGCTCTTCAAAGAAAGACAGAGGAGCCTGGCTGCACTGGCTACTAAGAGGCTCAAAGAGTTACAGAATCACATAAATCTTCAGTTCGTGGCTACTGTAGCTAGAGTATAACTTTTTTCTGGTTAGTTGACTTTAATTCTTGTTTTCTTGATAGAAGTAAATACATAGCAGAACAAGTATCCAAACAATTTGGAATTTATGTATTTACTGTTCTGATGGCACGTCTGTTGGTTAACAGAATGAGATTCTTTTAGTTCAAGTTTGCTTCGCATGTGAAAAGCGTTTTCTGGTTTCTTATCACTGGTTTTGTTAGTCTTTCAGTGACTAGCAATGGAACTCCAATGGCCCAGGTTATTGTAAGACTTTGGTCTTTGCATGTCATTCTTTTTATGTTTAACTTGTTAATAGTTTATGTAAAGTCTACTAAGTTTTATATGCAGGGCAATGAGAAATCCTTCCAACGCTGGCTTGACCACGAGCTAGAAGTCCTGATGAATATTCGTGAAGTACATGAGTATGAGAAGCAGGGTTGGACTCAAGTGTGTGCGTCACTTCAATCATAGTGCTGTTCTGGCATTATGGATTCCTTCTTGCGGAATGTAAGTTCTCATTCATTTGGTCCCTTATTTCCTCATCTGCAGAAGAGTTGGCTGTCTTGAGACAAGTAGATGAATTTGCATTTAAAAGAATGAGCCCTCCGAGAGCCAAAAATGGTATCAAGGTTTGGATTTTTTCCGTTTTTTCTCGAAGTAGCTTGTATGTTAGCTTTTGTCCATCATTTGATTCTGTTAGCTTGACATTTATCGGCTACTATGTTGAATTGTTTCACCTATGCCTGTTGAAAGTTTAATCTCTATATTTCTTCTTGCATTCAGGGCCGCTTCAATGTCACCAAATGCAAGAATAGGCAAGAACTGCTTCTCTTGAGAACATGCTAAGCATATCATCAAACTCACTTGTTCCTGTGGCTTCACAGCTTCCAGAAGTTGATGAAAGGGAGCGCGCTTTTACCAGTCGTGGACGATGGAATCAACTACGACAATCTGACAGGTCAATGGGGGATGCCAAAAGATTGCTCCAGTACATGTTTAATTCTTGGAGATGCAAGGATTTCTTCTACCTGTTCTAGTCTTGGCTTATGTGCAGATTCTGCCCTTTCTTTTGGGTGGGAGTCTGAAAATTTTTGATAGTTACTTTCTCATCAATTGGAATGTGCCAAAGAGTTTGGGAGAAGCAAATGCATCGCTTAAGTCCCATATTTGTATCAGTTGTCTGCGGTCTGGTAGGAATCTCTTGTTTTGAGAAAATTCACTCAAAAGAGCTCACTCTTTAGAAATGACAACCTGGTCCTTTTAGGTTGTATGTGTCGAACATTACTTGACAACCAAAGAGGAAGAGATCATTCTTTAATCCTCAATACTTGAATGCTAAGTGCATTTTGCTAGCTTGACCTAGGTTTGTTTTCTTCTAAATTACTTGAAACCATTATTTTGTGGTGTCCTTTCGTATTTTGACAACCTGCTTTACTTACTTCTTTCAGGCATCAACTGAGAGAAATCAAAAGAGTGATGAAGATCCCTAAAAACCTGCCCATCATGTTTGTCTGGGATATGAATATACTAGGAGTGATCTGAATATCTAGCTGGAAAGTATGAGTGCTGTCTAACAGAGTCTAATGTTTATTATATCACGCAATATCTTATCAAATCTCTTACCCTTTAATAAAATATCTCCTTTGAGCATTTGGGTTTTGCAGATTGTAATAGTTCCACCGTCAAAATACACTTCATTAGTTTTACTCTATTAATAGGTTGCAATTGTGGGACAAGGAAATGAAGGAGCAGCTGAAAGGACTTGTACTTTTGTTGCGATGGAGTGAAATTAGAAGAAAGGAAGCTGAGAAGGAGTCATATAGAGAGAGCAAGTTATTGCTAATCCACGTAAGTTTCCAAATTCTTGTAGTAGTTTCATTTTGTTCTTCATTCCATGTGCAATGCTCCTATATATTCTCAATTTGGGTTGCTATGCCATTCCAACAGAGGGATAAGAAACTTCTTGACTTAAAAGAGGTGAACAAATACAATGTATATGTATGGATCACCTCTTTTGGTCGAGCTGGTTTTACTTCACTTGGATCATCTCATCTTATGGAGCTAATTTTGACTTCACTCAAACTTGTTGGCCTCATTTTGCAATTTGTGCAACAACCTGTTCATGCAACCTGAACTGGTTTCCACTGCTTTCTCTTTTCCATCTCCTTCTGTTTTTGTTATTCTGTTGAGAAGATTTTTGATCATGTATACTTCTTAATGATCAGGCTAACTCTAACAAACTTTTAGCTGATGATATAGAAGTCAGTCCTCTGTCTTCAATTTCTGTGCCAGCTCAGAAACAGCTCAAGTATACAGCAGGCATTGCTAATGCTTCAGTCAGAGAGTCAGTTGCCTTTATGGATTTAACTTGAAAGGTTGCTTTACTGCATCTTTTATTTACCAGTTTTACTATTCATTTGCTTGATTTGCTCATGAAGTATAGTTCTGGTTTACAGATGATCAGCCAATTAGGCAATTATCAATGAAGAAATTGGCAGTGGTAGTGGTAGGGAAAGGTGGGAAATTATGGAGGTGGAAGAGGAGTCACCATCACTGGCTATTATAGTTGGAAATGGAAAAAGCCATGGAAACTCCCAGAATGGATTGACACAGTCATGAGACTATCATGAGGGCAAGGCCTTGTCACAGGCTTTGCGGGATATTATGTGCAGAAATGGATGCTAGCTTGTTATGTATTTGCTTGTATATTCTTCTCCTCCCCTTTTTGGCCTTCAACACATGGCATGAGGTAAATGGAGAAGATTGCAGGTAAACTTAGTTACTTTTACATTGTAGTTTCAGCTGAAAAAACAGAATATTGCTTTCTGCGGCATTTTTTGCAAAAGCAACTCACCTAGATATTAGGTAACTAATCAGTGGAAAGTAGCCATTGTGTTTCGGGATGACGTGTGTTCTGACATTGTTAAATTCCCAATTTTTTAACCAATAGACCTGTGGATTGGCCAACTTCTCTTTCTGAGTTGTGCTAATGAATTTCTTACATATATGTAGTTTTGATATCATGCAGTGTTGGAAAAGGCAGTTGGGGAAATTTTTGTTAATTCTTGTACAGGGCCAACATATTTTTGGAAGTTTATTCAAACTTGGAATTTTGTAGAAGTTAAAATTCATCAGCTGCATCATATCATTCTGTATGGTGTTATTACACATGGAGCAGCAACAGTAGATGATGTGTTAAATGGTAGAGTTGCAATTTGATTGGCCATTGTAGCAGCACATGAATCTTGTTGTCAATTCATTGGATCTGTTTGATTTCCCGAGTTAAACACATAAACAGATTAACTGATGCAAACTCATTGAAGTATGGTTTCTGTTATTAGTGTTATAAGTATTATTCATCTGCTTCATACCTTCTTGTTTCAGTTTGACAGGAACTGAATCGAGAGAACCTGTTGGCTTGGGCGGGCCTAATTCTGAACGCTATGTTCTTGACTCAAGGGGGTGCTCTAGACATTGTGTGGAACGGTAAGCTGTTTGTAGAGAAAGGGTTATTCTTGGGCATTCCTTGCTCTTTCTGTTTGGTTGTGAGGACAGGTAGAATGTCGCTAATTGTTTGTTTCTATTTTCATGCTCATTTTTACCTCTATGTGTTATATCTATTACTTGAATACTAACTATTATTGTGTTGCAAAATGTCAAGACTGCCATAGTTTTGAGGTTTGGAATTTATCGATTACTTGAATACTACTATTATATCCGTTTCAAAATAACTTGGATCCAAGCCAGTCAAATGGAGGTAAGTTGATGGTTTTGGTTCTATCTGATTAAAACTGGCTTAGGTGAACCCATTATCCTAAATGGTGATTACATACTTGTGTCAGGATTCATGTTAGTGCACTTTAGCTTAATGATTAATTGGCATCGGTTTGTGTCTCAAATTCTAGGCTTTCTTTCATGTGCTTGGGTAAGCAGGTAAAAAGCAAGCAGGTAGGAAAGCTTGAGGTTTGCCCCATTTGCACAAATTGATGCTGGCAGTTTGGATGGAACTGTGTAGTTCAGCCATAGAAGGAATTCAAAATTCCCATGCTGCATGATTGGAGCATACTTTCTTCAGTAAGAGTTTACCTCTATCTAGATATGATAAAATATGTAGGGTGTATTGAGCAGATTGGTCATTGTTTGTAAATCGAAAAGATTTCTGGTCAGATCTTCTTCAGTAACCGTAGAATTCTTTATGGAGTTAAGCAATTTGTGTTGGGTGCATAGAGCTCCAAACAGACCAAAAGAAGTAATGCATTTCAAAGCAAAGACTATTTGTTTACTGTTTACACATCTTTAGTTATTTTGGAGTAAAAAGTTTACACATCTTTAATTATTTTAGTTTACACATCTTTAGTCCATAAGGGGAAATGTTTGGGTCCTAAATTAGCATTTAATATGTACAGTAAAGAAATTTGAACACTCATTTGCTGCCAACATCGCGCCCCTACCCTATATTGCCATTGCCCCTTCTCAAAAACTTCGATTCATGTTTTCTTCACATGAAAAAATGAATCCAAATCAGATCTTTCTTGATAGAATAATTATTTTCAATTTTGAGTGTCTTGTATAAAGAGATTCTGAGAAAGGTGTTATCGTGACTTGTACAAAATTTTGAGATGTTTGCTGAAGTTCCTTCTAGGCATCTCTATTATTTTATCAAATTCAGATCTCCTCTCTCATTCTACCTTCTTCTGTTTCTCTCAATGTCTGTCTTCTGTTTGTTCATATCTGCACATACACAAACACACACATTTGGGTATTAACTACTACCTGTTTAGCGGTAAATAAATATTAGAGTCTCCTAGTTGTTGCCTGCAGAGTTGTATCTATGTTTGTTTTCTGACCTCATTAGCTCTTGCCTCTGTGATTAGATTCCTGCATCTATTTTCTTAAAGCCTATTTGAACCAAAATTTGTTTTTTGTTTTGTTTTGTTTTTTTTTTTTTTTTTTGGGGTTTCTGGAAAGTACATGGTGCTTTGTCATCTCTGTTTATTTTTCCAAAACAAGTACTTGATTGCTATTACTATTAGTGGCCCCGTCTCCAGAGATTCTACTGACTTCCTTGGTGAGCCATGCGAGATCTTGTCCTCGATGAACACACAGAGTTTCTAGTCGGTCCCCTTTTGAAATGATTAGTCACTGCCTTTTTTGCAGCTAGGGAGCCTAGGATGGTATATCTGTAAAACCAAAACGCAGCTATCCCCTTTCTCTGCAATACTACCTGTTGTAAATATGGCAAGTAAATATATTTACTTAATTGTAGGATTTGATTGTAGGCTAATTGGTTTACCTTGATTGTAGGCTAATTGATTTACCTAATTGTAGGATTTAGATAGCTTGATTTTAGGATGTAAATTGATTAGCTTAATTTTAGGATCTAAATTATTCTACACTTGTATATATATAGATCTTATGTACTCTTGACAGAAGTGTGAGAATAAACAAGATATTTTTCTCTCTATAACATGGTATCAGAGTTTTAGCCTTTGGAGTTATCTTTTTCGTGACCCTACACAGTCAATTTTCAATCTCTAGTTTGGTACATTAAAATTCCTATACTGAGTTGTAATACCAACAGGTGTGTATAAGCAGAGAGATGAAGGCAGTTATCTCTGATGTTATTCCTATGACTACAAAAATCACAGAACACAAACTCAATGGCAGGAATTATTTGGATTGGAGTAAAACTGTGCGAGTGTATCTCCGTAGTATTGATAAAGATGATCATCTTATTGATGAACCATCCTTTATCAATATATGCAAAAAAGGCAGAATCTGCAAGAATATTCTTGCATCTTCTCTTAACCCTGTCTCTTATACACATCTAGATAATGATCTTGATTAGACAGGCTTGAATTTGTTAAAGGTCTTATGGATTACTTGGTTTTCTTGTATTCTGGTAAGGATAATCTTAATCATATATATGATGTTTGCAAGGAGTTTTATCGTCTAGAAAAATAGGAAAGATCTCTTACCGAGTATTTTATGGATTTTAAACGGGTGTATAAGGAGTTGAATACTCTTCTTCCTTTGAGTGCTGATGTGAAAACTCAACAGTCTCAATATGAGCAAATGGCTGTTATGAGTTTCCTTGCAGGATTGCCATCTGAGTTGATGTATGCTCGAACATAGATTCTTTCCAGTCCAGAGATTGTCTCTCTCCGTGACACCTTCACTCGAGTGTTACGAGTTGAGGGATCTCGACCTTCTCTTCCTAGTGTTACTAGTGCCCTCGTGAGCCGAGGTACTTTGAATGAGGCTAGTCGAGGAAAAAGCAATGGTAGTCGAAATGGACATGGTTTTCAAGGTGGAGGGAATGCTAGTCATGGACAACATGACCAAAATCAACGTGTCTGTTATCATTGTCAAAAACCTGGTCACACAGCGTACATGTTGGTTACTTCATGGCAAACCTCAACAGCATTCTCAAATTGCCAGCTTTGCATCTCAAGAGAGTAACCATGAGTCTACAAAGCCTTCATCTGTGGATAAATCTACGTTCTTGTTGAAGCAGATGAATAATCGCTTTACCGAGTACCAAGCCTCACTAAAGTCAACTATTCTATCTTCTCTTAATGAGTCAGGTAAACCTACTTCATGTCTTGTGTCATCCTCTAGCAAATGGGTCATTGATTCAGGTGCTACAGACCATATGACGGGTGATACAGGTATCCTTTCCTCCTTTAGTTCTCACACAAATCTTCCAAGTGTTACTTTGGCTGATGGGTCAATGACTTCTGTTGTGGGTTCTGGAATAGCCCATCCCACAACATCTATCTCGCTGTCATCTGTTTTGTGTTTGCCTAATTTTTCGTTCAACCTACTTTCGGTCAATAAAATTACTCGTGCTCTCAATTGTTTTGTCTCATTTTTCCCTGATCATTGTGTGTTTCAGGATCTTATGACCAGGAAGATTATTGGTAGAGGACGTGAGTCTGGCGGTCTTTATTTACTCGAAATTCCTTTAATGAAAGTGCCGAAACCCATTGCATGTTCAAGCATTTTGACACCTCATTGAAGTTCACTATCAATTAGGGCATCCTCCTTTGTCGATTTTGAAGAAGTTGTTTCCAAATTTTAAAAATTTATCCTATTTAGATTGTGAGACGTGTCAATTTGCCAAACATCATCGTGTCTCTTATTTGCCTAGAGTCAATAAACGGGTTGCGTCCCCTTTTGAATTAGTTCATTCTGATGTTTGGGGTCCTTGTCCAGTGATTTCTGAGTCTGGTTTTAGGTATTTTGTCACCTTTGTGGATGACTATTCTCGTGTTACTTGGTTATATTTAATGAAAAATAGATCAGAAATATTCAACATCTTTTGTTCCTTTTGTGCTGAAATAAAAACACAATTTAATATCTCCGTGCGCACTCTAAGAAGTGATAATGCAAAAGAGTACTTTTCTCATCCTTTTGATTCCTACATGTCAGAAAATGGAATTCTTCACCAATCTTCATGTGTTGACACACCACTCCAAAATGGTGTTGCCGAGAGGAAAAATAGACACTTACTAGAAGCTTGCTAGAGCTCTTATTTTTCAAATGAAGGTCCCAAAGCAATTTTGGGCGGATGCTATTTCAACAGCTTGTTTCTTAATTAATCGCATCCCATCATCTGTACTTGCTGGTGAGATTTCTTACTCGACTTTGTTTCCTTCTCGACCCTTATTCTCGATTGAACCACGTATTTTTTGGAGTACTTGTTTTGATCGTGATGTTGGCCCTCAAGTGTCTAAATTGGATCCTAAGGGTCTCAAGTGTGTCTTTTTAGGATATTCTCGTCTTCAAAAAGGATATAGATGCTATTCTCCTACTTTGGGTAGTTATTTAATTTCACCTGATGTTACATTTTTTGAGACCACTCCATTCTTTCCTGAATCTAATGTTTATGGTTGTGAGGGGGAGGAAGATAATATTCTAGTTTAACTGTGACAACCCCTGGAGTCCTATATCCTACGAGACCACCTATCACTCAAGTGTATACACGTCGGACTCAACACACAGACTCACATCCTCCACCAGCTCCTCACCCAACAGCAGACGTCTACAGATCCTAGTCTTGATCTACCAATTGCTCTTCGAAAAGGTAAAAGACAATGTTCTCATCCAATCTCTTCATTCACTTCATATGAACATTTGTCTTCTTCTTTGCGGTGTTTCATTGCTTCTTTAGATTCAGTGTCGGTTCCTAATAATCTTCCTGAGGCTTTGGCTCATCCTGGTTGGCGAGCTGCTATGGAAGAAGAGATGATGGCTTTAGACAACAATGGTACTTGGGACTTGGTACATCTACCAGCTAATAAGGAGGCTATTGGTTGTAAATGGGTGTTTGTTGTTAAAGTTAACCCTGATGGGTCTGTTGCACGGCTAAAAGCTCGTCTTGTAGCAAAAGGGTATGCTCAGACATATGGGGTAGATTATTCTTAGATGCAATATAGTATTGGACTTGTATACACTGTATAGTCAATAGATAATGTTGTGTTGTTATGTTTGTTTAAAAAGATCTTATTGCTTAGTCTTAAGCAATGGCAAGAAGAAGTATATATGGAGCAACCACCTGGGTTTGTTGCTCAGGGGGAGTCTGGTAAAGTTTGTAGATTTCGAAAGTCATTATATGGTTTAAAACAGAGTCCTCGTGCTTGGTTTGGACGGTTTAGTGAGGTTGTTCAAGAGTTTGGCATGAAGAAGAGTAACTATGACCATTCTGTTTTCTATCAACAATCTAAAGCTTGCCTTATCTTGTTGGTTGTTTATGTTGATGACATTGTTATTACTGGTAGTAATAGTGCAGGTATTATAGCCCTTAAATCTTTTCTTCAAACTCATTTCCAAACCAAAGACTTGGGGATGTTAAAGTACTTCTTGGGCATTGAGGTTACTAGGTGTAAAAAGGGTATATTTCTGTCTCAAAGAAAGTATATCCTTGACCTTTTGACAGCAACAGGAAGTTGGGTGCTAAACCTTGTAGTGCACCAATGATCACTAATATGCAACTTACAGCAGATGATGGGGAGTTGTTTTTAGATCCTGCAATGTACAATGACAATGTACACGGAGATTAGTTGGAAAATTGAATTATCTTACGGTGACTCGTCCTGACATTGCATATCCTGTCAGCATTGTGAGCCAGTTTATATCTTCACCAAGAACCACTCATTGGGCAGCTTTAGATCAGATCTTGTGTTATCTCAAGGGAGTTCCAGGACGTGGTATACTATACCGTAATCATGGTCATTCTCGTATTGAGTGTTTCTCCGACGCAGATTGGGCAGGTTCTAAAATTGATAGGAGATCCACCACAGGGTATTGTGTTTTTGTTGGAGGTAATTTGGTATCATGGAAAAGCAAGAAACAAAATGTAGTGTCTCGATCTAGTGCAGAATCAGAATATAGAGCCATGGCACAATCAACTTGTGAGCTGATATGGATACATCAATTGTTAAGTGAGATTGGTCTAGATAGTTCATTGCCTATGAAGTTATGGTGTGACAATCAAGCTGCTATCCATATTGCATCAAATCCGGTTTTTCATGAGAGGACCAAACATATTGAACTAATCTAGTTGATTGTCACTTTATCCGTGAGAAGATTCAGCAAAATTTTATCTCTACCAATCATGTAAAAACTAGAGAACAGTTAGCTGACTTTTTCACCAAGGCTTTGAGTGGTCTGAGGATTGATTATTTTTGTAACAAGATGGGCATGATTAACATCTATGCTCCATCTTGAGGGGGAGTGTTGTAAATATGGCAAGTAAATATATTTACTTAATTGTAAGATTTGATTGTAGGCTAATTGGTTTACCTTGATTGTAGGCTAATTGATTTACCTGATTGTAGGATTTAGATAGCTTGATTTTAGGATGTAAGGATGTAAATTGATTAGCTTAATTTTAGGATCTAGATTATTCTACACTTGTATATATATAGGGATCTTATGTACTCTTGATAGAAGTGTGAGAATAAACAAAATATTTTTCTCTCTATAGCAACCTAATGAAACTGGCTTCTAAAAATATTTTTTGCTGAAGCCAATGTAAGCACTCTTTTCTTTTTTTTGTTATAAGGCTTCCATGAGTCCTTATGATGGCCAATATTTCATTTAGCCTTTTTCTTGTCCTATCTTTGGAAGAAGCCTGAGCTGTTGTCTGGAAATGATGTCTTGTGGATGTTCATGAACTTTGTTGGATATCGATCATACTAATTTTAAGATGCTAGTGACATTCTTAAATTTGCTCAGCACCTTGGTATGGTTTCTGTATATGTTGAATACGCTGAATAATCTTTAATGCCCCTGATTTGGTGGTAACTCATGTTAACCCAGACTTCTAGACATGATGGTGCTTCAAAAGTTTTTTACTTATTTCAAGGAAAGACGTTTCGCTTTATTGGGTGGAGCACTTTGTTTGATTGTTTGTCTATATATGAGGAAAAGTTCAAGCAGTCACTTCAAAGTCGAGCATTGTTGGCAAAGTTTCAGGAAGGAGATGCAAAAGCTCTTGTTGCATATATGAAAGTTCTACAAAAGGTATATTACTTGAACCTATTTCATTCTTTATTTTCTTTTTCTCATCATAAAAGGCCTTACAAACTACAAAGGACTCGCTGTTGGGTGTTTTTGCTATTGAGTTGTGTAGGCTGTTAAATAGGTTGTGCATGTTCTGACAATTCTCCCCTAATATCTTTTCCAACTTTCTCGTCATATTGACATTTTTTTTAAGGGGTGGTGGTGTTTCGTCTTCTGAAGATGTGTGAAACTGAATGGTTTGTAATTTCTTTTTACCATGGTAATGGTTGTTGAAAATGGGAATTCAATTTGAAGGAAGAACTGGTTTCCAGATATTAAGCCTTTATTCAAGCTTCTTGGTTATGAAAATCGACGTCCTTATCTCAAGGTTGTGAATTCCACTTTGTTAATTTGTCTTTATTGCTACTTCTCGTATTAGGTCTCCCTGGTCCCTGATTTGTTCCACTGTGGCAATCAAGTTTCATTTCCTAACTATCTTGTTGTGTTTATTTTTTATAGGGTGCATTGCGTAATACAAATAGCTACTTTTGCTAAAGTCTCTCCTGCTCTTAAGAGACACCCAATGCTATTTGGACTTATTTAGAGCAAAACGATCTACCTGTTGTGGTCGGTCCTCATGTTGGCAACAGTTTACGGCTGATGTCTGCACAGGTTGGTTTTGTGAGAAGTTTTAAGCATGCTAGTTTGGATGTTATTTATGTATTCTACTTTCGTTTGCTCCTTCGTGCTGGTTTAACCAGATCTCTCTATTCATTATTACTTCTAATTTTCTTTGTCAACATTTACTCTAGCTTTATGTTTCCTATTGATCTTCAGATTTGAATCCAAGCTAATTTTTAAATACATTTTTTTGTTCTTACTAAAAAAAGATACCATTCTTTTGGTGTCAAGCACCATCTTTTGACTAAGCATCACAATGCCAGAGCATGTGTTATAAATATATTCCTAGCACTTGTAAAACTCGCGTATCACCTTTTTTTTCCCAAACGTCAACAATATTTTATTGATTCCAGTAAATGTATGAGTGTTGAGCAACTGCTCAAATAGAGGCCTATGGATCAATTCAATTTAGAGCCACAGGGGGAAGGTTTCCTTCCACTCAATAAAAGACGTTAAATCCCTACCAAATCTAGCTACTTTAATTGCTAGAACATTAGTATTGCTAGGACTATAAGAGAAAGAGCACCACAAAAAAAATCTATCATAAGCATAATATATTCCAAAAGAGTTGCTAGATTCACATCATCTGCATTCGCAGCAATAATCTTTTTGATTATGAACCTATTGACTGAATTTCTATAACCATCAGATTGTCAACTTTTGCCTTGAACATAGCCGTTCTGATCTGCTCAACAATGATCTTGTCTATTATTAACCTGTTGCTTGACTGAATTTCTATAGCCATCAGATTGTCAGCTTTTGCCTTGAACATAGCCCTCTTCTTCACCAGGGGGATTCTTGTTTTCCCTTGCCTTCTGCCATAGCAGACTTAAGAGCCCTCCTCTCATTCAGAGTTACAATGCTAGTAATACACTTAAGGGAGGCATAATATGAAGTAATGGTCGGAACTCAAGTAGAATTTTTTATATATGATGAACAGCATGCAGCGAACATGCAGGATTGCTCTGTGTGCATGAGTTCTCACCAACAATAATTGTAAAAAATGGGAGGCATAATATGAAGTAATGGTCGGAACTCAAGTTTTTTATATATGATGAACAGCATGCAGCAAACATGCAGGATTGCTCTGTGTACATGAGTTCTCACCAACAATAATTGTAAAAAATGGGAACTTAATCTCAGGATGAATTTTTGGTGCCCATGTACTTAAATGTGATATTTGGTTGAAACCTACTCTTGCATCTCTTGGAGAATGGTTCTTTCTCATTATGAATCTGGATATTCTCTTTAACCTTGTTCTGATCAACCTTATTTTTTATGCATGTATTCAACAGCTGTCAATTTTGGGCGTTGTGTCTTATTTGATTTCCTTATGTGCATAAATGTTGTATGCTGTGGACACTTGTTCATCTTTTGTCATATCCATGTATTCCTTATATTCTGTTTGTAGCTTATGGCTATCTCTGAATAAGGTTAGTTTCATATCCCTGACTAGTCAGCTAGAATCTCTAATTGCATATTTTGCCTGTGCTTCTTTCTTGTGAAGTTTTTGGATGTTATATTCTCTCAGGATCAAAATCAGATTGTGGCACTAATATAGTGTGTCAGACATGATTTTCAGTTTCAAATTCAGCAATGTTCAATCAAAAATTGAGTATTCTAAGGAATCTGTCTTTGATTTTTCTCAAGATTTTGTCTGTATTCTGGTGTACCATTTGGTTGAAATGATATTTAAATATTGACAAGACTTTGATTTCTCATTACTGTTTTCGAATGGTTAATTTGGTTCGATTACTTTTAAAATCCAATTCTGTAGGTCCTTTGATTGAGGACTATGCCGCCTGCTTGGAGTTACGATCTATGGAGTCTCAGATTGTTGACGGCAGCAGTGAAGATCCTGGTGTTCTCATATTGCAAGTCAGTTCTTGATTTTCTTTTCCCTCCCCTGCAGTGCTCATTCTTGGTACTTTTCCATGGAATTTCATAGTAATTACTTTGGACAATACTACTTTAGGTGGTATGACAGTCACCAAATTCGTGAATGTTGCACTTCGTTAAAATCTCCTATGTCATCCTGCCATGTTTAAGCTTATGGATCAGGTAAAAGATGGTCGTCTGTGTGAAAGTTTTCAGACCTCCTTATGGATTTTTTTATGTGTTAGTTGTCTAGATAAAGTATTAGAGATGTTTAAAAGCTGGTAGTGAAGTGGGGGAAACTCCTTCTGGATCAATGTTTTCCTGAGATAAAAACTGCACTAAATGACTTAAATATAAATTTGAGTGCTTTTCCTTTTTCTTTTTCTTTTTTTTTAAATGCCTTTATCATTTATTAAGAAGGGTTGATATATGGGCTAGCCAGCCAGCTCTGGCCTGCCTTGTTTCAGGGGATGTGGTTACTCTAAAATTTTTTATTGAAAAAGCTCATGATATTTCCCTCCAATTGAATTTGCTGATAATAATATCAGTAGGCCTGCCCCATATACAATACTCATCTACTTGTCAAGTTTGATCTTGATATGAGTTGAGAGGACCGTGCTTCAGCCAAAAATTCACTACAGTTTGCGGCTTGGTGTGCTTAATTGAACACTTTGTTATCTTCTTTGTGTTCATTAATTTCCTTTTCTGATTCTAACTTTTTCTTCTATTGTGACTCCTTAGTTTCTTGAGGGTCATTCTAGAGGTCTTGGAAAAGCTTTCAAAACCTGACGTTAATGCATTGCTTCAAAATTTGGCTTTCAGGTCAGTCTTACATTATAACTTCCTATTGAATTTTTTTTTTTTTATAGTTCTCAACTTCTGTTGCTCATATTCAATTGTTTTGTTTGGGTAGTACCTTTATGAGTGCCAAGAAATATCAGTTCTTTCTGAAGGTACATACTGTCACATCGATATAAATTCGAATTGGATATTGACCATTCTTATTCAGCTTTATCTCTACTAGTGGTTTTTGTTTTCTTAATTTGATTGTTGTCTCGACAACACCTATAAGGTACATTTGCTGTTGCTCCACTTCCCAATAGGAATAACAATCAGGCTCTTCAGATCAGCTCTCTTCATCAGGTTTACTACAAATTAATTTCCTTTTCACTAATCCAAATATCCCCTCATGTTTTCTTCTTCTTCTTCTTCCTATTATTATCTTTTTTTAAACCCCGTAGATTGGCAGTAGCTTGCAAATCAACCCTCCAGTGCTTGTTCCAAAATTTCAAATCACTGAACACCCAACTGGGGGAGCTCTGCATATACCACCATAGTCTTGTTTATGCCTCCAAGTCTCTACTGTGAATCATTAATCCAGAGTATAGCAGTTTTGTCTACAGACGTTTTTAACATAATGGCATAGCATAGCAGCTTGAGTTGTTCCTGTGCAGTGACATCACATATCTTGCTCCGAAAATTATCTGTTACTACTTTTTTCTAGCTCTGAAATTATCCGTGTGCTGTTCCAGTGGGGTTGAGTGAAACGATAGGCGAAGATGTGACGGCAAATGCACAGTTTGATTTTCTCAGTAAGAGTATGTGCATTAGTCTGGATTGCTCTGCACGTGAGTTCTCACCAACAAGAATTGTAAAAAATGGAAACTTAATCTCGGGATGAGTTTGGTGCCCATGTTGGAGAATGGTTCTTTCTCATTAGGAAACCGAATATTTTCTTCAACCTTGTTCTAGTCAACCTTATTTTTTGTACACATATTTACAGTTGTCAATAGTGGGCATTATGTCTTATTTGATTTCCTTGTGTTTATAAATGTTGTATGATGTGGACCCTTGCCCATCTCTTGTCATATACATGTATTCCGTCCTTATATTCTGTTTGTAACTTATGGCTATCTGGTTTCATATCCCCAACCCAGCCGGCTAGAATCTCTAATTGCGTATTTTGCCTGTGATCCTTTCTTGTGAAGCCTTTGGATGTTGTAATCTCTCAGGATCATAATCAGATTGTGGGATTAATATAGTATGTCAGACATGATTTTCAGTCACAAATTCAGCACTCATGTTCAATCCAAATTTTGCTTCAATTGCTTTTACAATCCAATGCTACAGGTCCTTTGATTGAGGATTATGCCGCCTGCGTGGAGTTACGACCTGAGGAGTCTCAGTTGTTGAGGACAGCAATGAAGATCCTGGTCTTCTCATATTGCAAGTTAGTCTCTGATTTGCTCTTGCTCTTCCCTCCCCTGCAGTGCTTCTTCTTGGAGCTTTTCCATATTTCAGTTTTCGTAGTAATTACTTTGGACAATATTACTTTAGGTGGTATGACAATCACCAACTTTGGTGAATGTTGCACTTCATTAAAATCTCCTATTTCGTCCTGCGTTGTTTATGCTTATAGATCAGTGATAAAGGTAGTCTTCTATGTTAAAGTTTTCAAGCCTCCTTATAGTTGTTTTCTATATGTTAGTTATCTAGACAGTGACAGAACATTAAAGATGTTTAAAACTGTGCTCAATTACTTAAATGTAAATTTGAGTGCTTTTCCTTTTCTTAAAAAAAAAATTTATCCTTTCTTATTTATAAGAGGGTTGATATATGGGTTTGCCAACTGGCCTGTTTGGTTTCAGGGGATGTGGTTGCTCATGATTTTTTTTTTTAACTAAAAATGCTCGTGATATTTCCCTTCAGTTGCAGTTGCTGATATATGATATCAGTTGGCCAGCCCCAGCTCATCTACTTCTCAAGTTTGATCTTGATAACCGAGTTGAGAGGACCGTGCTTCGGCCAGAATTTCACTACAGGCAGCGGCATGGTGTGCTTAATTGAACACTTCGTTATCTTCTCATTTTCATTAATTTCCTTTTCTGACTCTTAACTTTTGCTTCTATTGTGATTCCTCTGTTTCTTGAAGGTCATTCTTGATGTCTTGGAAAAGCTTTCAAAATCTTACGCTAATGCATTGCTTCATATATTTGGTTTTCAGGGTTAATTCAGTGCTTCATATATTTGGTTTTCAGGTCAGTCGTACGTTACAACTTCCTATTAAGATTTGATTTTTTTGATACTTCTAGATCTTTATGTTGCTCATATTCAATTGTTTTCTTTGGGTCGCTCCTTTATGAGTAACAAGAAATATCAGACCTTTCTGAAGGTACATACTGTCACGATGTTATAAATTCTCAAATTTGATACTGGTCATTCTAATTCAGCTTTGTCTCCAATAGTGGTTTTTGTTTTATTGATTTGATTGTCGTCTCAACAGCAGCTAGATACATTTGCTGTTGCTCCACTCCCAAGAGGAATAGCAATCAGGCTCTTTGGGTCAGCTCTTTTCGTCAGGTTTACTACAAATCAATTTCATTTTCACTAATCCAAATGCCCCCTGGTGTTTTCTTCTTCTTCTTCCTATTATTATCCTTTTTTCCTGCTGAGTTGTTGAAATCGAGTTCTTTTCACTTTAAATAGTTCTATGAAATATAGTTTTGTAGTCATACATAGCTAGATCTTAAATAAGATGTCATTATCTATTTTTGGATGACTTCTCTAGCAATATCTACACCGTAGTCCTTGTTAATCGTTTCTTTTCTTTTCTCTTTTTATGTGCTTTTTTGTTTTGCAATAATCCAATATTTTTCTGATTCATGAGAATTGATGCGAGTCCCCAAAGGTGGTTCCCACATCGGTTTAGGAAAATGGATAGTATTAATATATAACATCATGGGACATGGTCACTAATAACTTAAGCATTTTGATAAATGATTAGGTTCAAAAGTTATTGGCTTAAGCCCATAGTGTAACAATTGGTACAAGGCAATATGATTGTTATTATGGGAACCTTGTGTGGTCTTTTCACACAGGATGAGTCTGCGCACTGGAATTGGTCTGCGACTAAGCAAGTGATTGCATGAACTAAGTGTTGTTCGAGGCTAAGTGCTACATCGACATAAGGGAGCGCTCATATGAACCACCTCTAAAATCCTAGCCACAGTTATGCGGTCTGGGTTGGGCCTTGCAAGGACACAAAGGCCTTACAGGGCTGAATAAGAGAAATAGATAGGATTGATTTATAATCTTCTGGGGACATGTGTGATTGGCTAGTAATAACTTGGCTTAACCATTTGGCCTGGTGGTTTAGGACTTTGAGTCCAAAGTTTTCGGGTCAGCCGCAGCTTGGGGTGTTTCAATCGATGTATGGTAAAATTCTTTTTCAGCTTTGAATTGGTGCTTATTAATCATTTCCAGTGTTCATGGTAGTCTATTTGTGTTGTCCTAATCAGTTTATATTGATATATGAACATGAGTATACTGCGTAATAATAATTCCACCTCCTAAATATCTGTATTGAGCGCCAATTGTCTCAAGACTCCTCAGAACTATTTGTTTATTATACTGTTATTTTCTTGTGAAATTGAATATGCTCCTTTCTTCTTGTTTTAGCAATCCCTTTCTGGCTAATTGAATGCTTTGACTTGCACCTCTTGGTCTACATTTTTTACTTTTGTTTGGCTTAAGAGAAAGAAAGGATCATTAAAGCTCAAATTTTTATTAGTACTGATGCTGCTTCACAATTGTTTACTTGTTTGTTGATTGTCTTAATGAACATAATGGTTTGGGGTTTATTCCAAAGACTTGTATGACAATGACTTTATTCTGCAACCCATGAAGAATACAGCAGTATGTCTGAGCTGTTGACTCAAGTGTCATCATGCATCAATTCAAGATGTTTAAGAGTGAATAAATGGCTTTTCTTTGCTATGAATGGAAAGTTTTTGCTTATTATCTAGCAAAATAGGGTAACTGTTGTCTAATAGATATACGTAGAAATAATGTGTGTTGGTTTCTACTTGGTGTTTTGGGTTGAACACTTTTGAAATGCAACCTAGCTTTTTAATGATGTAAAAACGGTTAATTTTTAGGGTAACTTTTATTTCATATGGATTCGCACTTGCCTCTATTGTCAGGGATTGAATCTTTTAGCTGTTGAATTACATGGTGCTAATATGGCCAGTTCCTATCATCAAGAAGCATGTCAGAGAAATTCTTACATTATGATGAAATAGAAATTGTTCTACAAAGGGGATAGTTTGGGCATTGATCAATCTCAGGTTCTGTAATAGGGTACTTAATAAACTAATCAAAGCCCCAAGGTAGATTATTATCGTATTAAAGTCTTGTTTCTGTTGCCTCCTTTTATCTTAGCAAGCTAGTCGTATAACATTTCTTTTTCCATGGAGTCTTTGTAACTGTTCTAATTCTTTTGAATACAAAATCTAGATTTACATTTATTTGCCATTTGCCTCCTTTTGCCCATTTCATATGTAGGTATTAGGATTGCTTGAAGTTGTCAAGTTCAAATCTCCAGAAATGACATTGAAGTCTCACAAGCAATTTCTAATATGAAATATGGTGTTATAATAAGACTAACTGAAAGATGGTAATGCACACGCACAATGTCTTTATACTTCTTTATTTGATGCTTTATATTATGCACTTTGATCTCTCATATTATTTTCTTTTTTCTGCTTTATGCTGTGTTTTGTATCTGATAGGCCAAGGATATACTTAGTTATCCATCCACTGCTGGAAAGGGTGGTATTTATTACTACTCAGATTGACCTTGCTTCCTTTCGTGACAAACTTTGGTAGGTGTTGGTTAATCCTGAATTTGGAACTGTTTGCTTGTTTTCTGTTTGCACACAAGCTGTATATAGTTTGCTTATGTATGCTACTAATTTGAATACCAAAATGAAACATGTAGTACAGTCTGATATTCTTTTGTTATTTTGCTTTCACAGAAATTTAATTTATTTAATCTCCATGAAGTTGAACTTAATGAAGTAAGGATATAATCCAACAGTTGCAGAGATGGGGATGGAAATATAACAAGAGCCTGTTGCTCAGCTTCATATGGTTACAGATTGGTCTCAGATTGTTGAGGTGAGCTGTTTTATTTCTTCTTCTTCTGCCTTAATCATCTTGTATTAACATTGTTTGTATTGTTGCACTTTCTTATCTTTTGTCCTGTTCTTTACTGTTTCATCACTTCAGAATATATAGTAGTATTACTATTTCAGTGGATTACTTGGAAACCTTCAATTCTTTACTGGTTTCTTTAATACTTTTTCTGCTTCATACTGGTTCAGCTAGATGCTTCCCTCAGTGCCTCTGGTTCTCCTGATTGTTCACTTACGATGACACTAATATTGTCATAGGTTATATTTGTCCTTATAGTGAAAATTGCTGCTCAAGATTAATCCACTCAAGTCTTTCTTCGTATGATTGATTTTGTGTTTTGCAAAATTTGTTAAAAGTTGGTCTTACATGCATGGCTAAATTGCGTTATGAACGGTTCTTGTGGCCTGGTGATCTAAATGCAGATACAGTGGCTTTCTTAATATGATCATGACAAAACAGTTGTGATACATCCCAATGACTTGATGGTGATCAATTGTCCACAAAGGCTCGATATAGGCTCACGGAATCCGCACTTCAAGTTCCACAAGGTCCAATTACGAGATCAAGAGCTAAGAACCTCAATAAAGCTATGTTGGGCTTAGTTGAAGTTATTGAAGATCAAGAAGAGCTCACACACCTTTTGGAGATGAAACGGCCATTAGTTAAGTGTACAAGAATTGGGTTTAAAGGCCTAATGGGCTGTAGGATCCAGCCCAACTATCTATCCCACATTGAATAATTTAGTCCTAGAATCCTCCACCCTCAACTATAAATAGAGGGGTCTTGTACACAATTGAGGGAATGAATTTTGGCAATAAGATTTCAGTTTTTCTTATTCCTCTCATACGAGTGAATTAGAATTTTAGATTCTCTTTAGTCTTATCTAGACTAGGAATCTAGTTGGGGCTTCAAGATTGAGCACTTGAGGTTATGAGCAACTATAACCAACACCAGTTATTGATTTTCTGCCAATTAGGCTTTGGATCAATTCCTTGCTCATAGTTAAAAGATTGCCTTGTGGCTAATCAAGGAGGTCTATTAACAACTACCTCTCATAGTTAAAAGATTGCCTTGTGGCTGATCAAGGAGGTCTATTAACAACAACTTTTCGCTTGTGCATATAAATCCTACGGTATCAACCCGTATCAAGTTGTCTAATGAAGCATGGCAATCTATTTTATTCAAGCTCATCATAGCAATTTTTATACATGAAACATCAGAAACATTGAGGAGACTATAAGTTTGTCATTCAATGAGTGATCTGTTTGATTTTTACTACCTGCATCTTAATGATCTGGAAAAGGGAATCTTCATCCTTCTTTCTATTGTGCAGCCAATATGCCTTGCTCCTTTAGCCTACTTATAGTACTGTCAGCATATGCTCAATCCCAATATTCCTGCCAGAGTTCTGCTGTGCTTATTAGCTAATGAGTAAGAGACACATGATCTGGATTTGCAAAAGGTTCCATAATCTCATAGCTGAAGGTTTTTGTTGTTCTAGTATTTTTTATCATAGAGGTCACATTGGAAAATATTTTCAACAGTATGGCAAAGAGCAAGCTGAATTGGCACGGTCAAATTTTGCTATTTCAAGGGAAGCTCTACCACTCCTTGATTTGGAGGGTGCTTGATAGTTTGCTTTTGCTCTATCTTATTTCTCTTTTTATTCTTTATGGTTGAATTCTGAGTGTTGGTTCAATCGGTGAATTTGAAAAGACCATGTTGCTCTATGTTCTGGATGCATTGATTTGCATTTGATCGTGATACGTTTTTCCTAAGCCAACTAAAAGATGTCTTGCGAACATCATGGTAAGATGACCGATAACTAAGATGATGTGATGTTTCTCGTTCTATGTTCTTAAAATTCTACCTTGAAGAAAGGCCCTTATTTTCCAAGATTTGTACTGAGGACTTATTGTTTGTATTTGTTGGAATCTCTTAACTCAAGGTTGGCAGGTTTTCATTAGAGTCAATGCAACATATTTACACACCAGAGGGAGACTTTGCTCTCTTGTTTGAGAATTACCCACCAAGTATGGGAAATCAGGTGCCCAGGTTCTCTTCTCAATGGGTGCTTTGGACCAGTTCACAGCCCTGAGTTTGGATGGACCCATTTTAAGTACAATTAAGCCCAAAAGAGGCTACTCAATAAATACTCCTGAAATCAGCTTTAGAACAAACTTAGGGCAAAAATAAGTGCCTTAAAACACAATATATTCCTAGTAAACATCATTTATTATTCACTAAGAGAAGAATAACAACACCTCCACTTAAACAATCATTATTTATTTAAAATATTTTTTGAAATAATTATTATAATAATTTATTGGATCTAGTATATGTAATCCAATTGGTTAATCAACGTTAAAGGTAGTTGGAAGACGTGATTGACTAATACTTGCAAAATTTTATTATGGGTTAATTACATTTACTTCTCAATGACTTTCGCTAATGGAGACTGCAAAAATATTAAATCACCCTTGTAATATTTAATTAATACCTTAATCGTTTCCAAACCCTATTCCCCTTCCGTATTCCTTTCTCTCACCAGCTCTCTTCTCTCCCCCCCTCCGATTCACTACTACTACCTCCCTCCTCCCTTTCCCTTCCCTTCTCCCACCACCTTTCTCGTTCTCCTCCCCTTCTCCCACCACCTTTCTCGTTCTCCTCTCCTTCTTCCTTCACCTCTCTCCCTTTCCCTATCCACTAATACCATACTCATTCCTCTAACCCTTTTACCCGTCCCTTTCCCCTTCTATTTCCTAGCCATTGTCCCCTTTCCATCCCATTCTCCTTGCCACCATCCCCCGCTACCTCCCCTCCCTCTTCCTTCTCCCTGCCACTTCTTCTTCCCTTCCCCATTTCTTCACCCAAAAAATCTTCAAATATGTGATTTGATCTTTTTTTTTTTTTTTTTTTAAGAAGAAATTTGTGATCAAATTTTCATGCTTAAATATTATTATCCATGCTCTAGTCTTCAACTTTATGTCATTCGTTGCTGTCAAAAACCCATTGCAAGGAGAATCGAATAATGGATTTTTAGTTCCTTGTCGTTGTTCAGCAATCAGAAGGGGAGATATGGTAGTTAGGGGTTGGGCTTGAAAGGATTTTTTGTGTTGTTTGGTGCTGTGTGTCTTTTAAAATTTTGGTATTTGCCTTCATCGTTCGAGCACTACTTAAGATTTCGATGGGGTTACTGGGTATTACAAGGTACTGTAGGAAAAAGAGGGTTGGGCCACTGGGGATTGGATAGGGAGAAAGAAGGCGGGTGGTTGGTTTTGGTATGCATATGGGTATTTGGGTATTAGGGAGGAAAATTCTTACATGGATCGAAAGAAAGAAAGAACCTTACCTAATTGTGGATAGGAAAAATTTGTGGATGAATCCAGTTTATGGTATGTGATACGAATTTCTTGATCCAAATTCACAGCATCATCTATGAAGATGATTATTTTAATAGAGGAAATGATTTAGGTAGATTTAGTCTTTGACCTTACTTGTAGACCTTATGGTGTGAATTATATGTTATGAAATCTATGACATAAGTTTATGTAAGCAAAATTCTATAAGATTTAATTTTGACCGCAGGATCTACAGGTGGGATCAAAAATCAAATTTATGATAGTATTTTTCTTTTAACAGAGTATAGTGGTGTGAATAAATTTAGACCAAAAGGTCTATACCACATATCATAGATATAAGATATAATCCATCTAATAATTTTCCACGAATAAGTATGGTTGTGGATACAACACATATAGGTTTGGGCGGTAGTTGTATGACACTACGAGTGGGTTGGTTTTGGTTTGAGTTTAGGTTTAAATTTTTTAAACAATGTCGTTTTGAATTAGATAATACATGGTAAAAAAGTAAAAATAGATACGGACTAATGAGGATATTTTAGGTATACAAAAATGATTTTTTTGTTGATGTCATCCATTTTTCAATGGCAACTAAACGTTAGGGGGCTAATTTGTTAAATGTTGTGACATTCAAGGAAGTCGATTGTAATTTTTAGAAATCACAGGGTACTTTCAATAAATTGACCAAATCTCAAGGAAGGTAAATGTACTTAACCCTTTTATTATTCAAAAGTGTAAGGATTATAATCAGTTAATTGATTGATTAATCAGTCAATAAAACCGATCAAATTTTGAAAAATGATCTTAGAAGTTTTAATTAATTTTAATTTAAATTCAATTCGGTAGAAAAATAGATTAATCATATTTGAATTTAATTAATTAAATTAAAGTTGGACGCCTTGATATTTGGTTAAATTCTTGTATACAAATATGTTTCTCAAATACAATTTTTATAATTTAGTTTGATTTTTAGGATTTTTTTTTTATATGTGACTTTTATTGACTAATTCAATAACTAACAATATAATTACGATGTGGTTGCATGTATTAATAGTTTTTTATTTTTTATTTATTTTTATCAATAACAAATAACTAACAATATAAGCACGTGTAATATTTACTGACAATATAATTATGTACAAAAGTAAATGATTTAAAATATAAAAATATAATATTGTATGCAAAAATTAAAAAATTAAATCAAATTATAATATTTTCTTAATAAAATACATTTAAAACTATTTAAAATATGAAAGGTAATATATGTGTGTGTCTACCTGAATTAAAAAATCTCAGTTCTATTTTCGAATTCATTAATTTAATTCACGAATTCGATTAATTAATTTTTAACCGAAATGATTATTGTTAAAATTAACCGAATTTATTAATTAAATTGAATTCGGTATCGATATCAAATTTGATTAATCAAATACTTGATCACCCCTCCACAAGTGAACCATCGTCCAAGGCTTCCGTCGCCGAGCCTTTGGGGGCAAATGGATTATACCACTGAGTTTGAATTGACCCTTTTTAATCAGAATTCAACCTAGATGCAGTGGACTGGAATTTCTAAAGTAAACAAATTTGACATTTCAAAAACATTCTGAAACAAGGAACTTGAATCTGAAAGCTTGTAATTCATTTTTAGTGGATAGTGGATACCGAAGATGACAAGTGGACCTGTTTTTTTTTTTTCTGTTTAATAACACTTTGACACTTCAATTACACTTTGTTTCCTTAAAAAAAAAAAAAAAAACTATTCGCCCCTCATTGATGCTATTTATCATTTAAAACTTTGACACCATAAAAAATAGGCAAATATTTAGGTAGATCTAATTTTTGACTCCACTTGTAGATATTGTGGTGTGGATTAAACCTTAGAAAATCTATGATATCAGCTGATCTAAGTAAAATTCTTTAAGATTTAATCCTAACCACAAGATCTACAGGTGGGGATCAAAGATCGGATGTACCTAAATATTTTCTTAAAAAATATACTAGTTAAATGATTAAAATATTTTAATACCATATTAAGATCATTTGCATCAAAATCTCAACAAGTTTTTAATCATTTAAATTTCAATGGTAGGAATACATTTTTTCTGTGATTTAAGTCATAAGTTCGAGTCACTATTGGAGAATAGGTGGAAATTCACTGTATTTTTTTTTTCTTTTTTCTTTTTTCTTTTAACAAGAAGAGGGATTCAATTCAAGTATTTTGGATTTTGGGTGGGTTTAGTAATTAGATTGGGTCACCATTCTTTGTTCCTTAATAATAACTTTAGTAAAAGTGATTTTTGCCATGTGCCATTTAAAAAATAGCTAATTTTTAATTTAACTATAATTAGATAATTCAATATAGTCAAAATATAGAGTTGTTTTTAAGGTATAAATTTAGGAGACAAATTTAAGTAAGCCACTAAATACCGTTTGAAAATTTAAAATTTTAAAATTATTAACATTTAATTAAAGAATAGATGGAGAGACCAGGTGACCAAGTGATGCTATAGTATTGAAAATTAAAAATTGTTGTTAAAATTAATTGATACTTAAAAGGAGAATAAGGTTGTTGGGTTAGGATAGATGGATTTGGGGTTAGATGGATTTCAAATCTATTTATTTTTAGAGTGATTTGTAAAGTTAAAATGACAGATTCCGATGAATTTTAAATCCACCAAATTAGAAGTTATTTGAAATATTTCCTTTTACATTGATAAATTTAAAATTTATTGATTTTAACCTTAAAAAACATGCAAATCCATCAATTCAAACGCAAAAATAATAGTTTTATCTTCTTGTTGGTAATTACCTTTCGAAAAATAAAATTTATATTATCTAATATTATATATAAAGTAAAAGCCTCTCTTTTGGTTTGATGTCTTATTCCCATTATACCTCTCTTAATTGGGTAGTTTTTAAACTTCCTATTTCTTCTTCTCTTCCAAAATTTCTTTCAAATTCTCTTAATAAAAAATTATGTTTTATAATATAAATATGTTTTTCTATAAGCACATTCACTAATTAATTAAAAAAAAATATTAAAGAATAAAGGGAAACCCGGATTTTGAGTGGGTTTATTAAACAGGGCTGGAAAATCTGTCAGCTTAGAATTACGGAATCGTTCCTGTATAGTAGTGGATTCAAAGTTGGGACACTGCAACTTCATCCAATTGGGCTTCTAATAAGCCCAATTACGTGGCCCATTGGATTGGTCAAAAGTACCGTTACAGACCGTAACTAACTAAAGCGTCCATACAACGCTAAGAAAAGTTTCCTTTTTTCTCACACATTCGTAATAACGGTCACCCCGCTACTTCCTATAAATATAGGAACGCGCCACAACACTTCGAACGTCCTTTTATTTCTTCTATCTAGGGTTTTTCCCGCCCTCTGTTCTTCGCCTTCTCTCTCCCCTCTCTCTCTGCCTTCTTCAAAATTATGATGTGGATCTTCCGTTCTTGGATTTTGAAAAAAAAACAAGGTTCTTTACGACGATTTCTGTCATTTTTTTTTCTCCTGTAATTGGAGTAAGTTGAAATGTTGAATTTATCAAATTTGGCTGATAAATGTCATGTTTTTAGCAGGAGGACAATGTCATCTTTCGGCGTGCTAGAATTCGAATAAAGAAGCAAGAGTGGCGGTGTGGATGGAGGCGGGTTTAGAATCCAAAAACAGAGAGCGAGATCGTGTCTGCCCTCAGAGAATCTGTTGCTATGGAATGGAAGTCAACATCTCTCTTTTCAATTTTTTTTGGTTGTTTTTTTTCTCACTTCTTAGAATTTATTTATTTCTTGACGATTCAACCTTTCTAACAGAATTGTTCTGGGTTTCTTTTGTTTTTTAGAATGTTTCAATCTAGAATGGTGTTTAACCTTTTTTGTCGAAACTATGTAGGATTTGTCAACTCACCTTTGAAGAAAGAGAAATGAAAATTGGGAAGGCTCTGTATCGAACTATTTGGAGTTAAAAAGTCGACTTCAGACAAAAATAAGATTCTTCGCTGGCCTGTTCTTCTCCTGTCTGCAGAGGACTTTATTTTTTATGAGACTGACTGACATGTTCTCAACTCACTTAGACACAGTATCCTTTTCTACTTTGACATCTCTTTAAGTTTAGTTTATGTACCCCTTATTTTCTAATGCATGAAAACTGATGTGAGCCTTGATTAATGGATTGATGAACTTCATCTGTGATCCTTAGTTTCTTCTACATGTTTTCAGAAAGTTCTCCTCCTTGGCCATGGGATAATGAACATACTTATACACGTGATGCACTTGAGTTATACTACGAGGTATGCTATTGTTTTACTGCTCTCTTATTCACCTGCCAAAATAAATTTTGATTTTGATCCATAAGCACTCAACAACTTACTTTTATAGACAATCCTTTCAGTGGTTTCTGCACATTTTTTAATTGGAAAGTTTCTATGACTTCTGTTTACGGTGTCTGATAGATCTGTAGTTTTGCACTAGGTATATTTTTCCTTGTTTAACAAGTTGTTTGGCTTCTGTTAGCTCATGGGGTTCCTCGAGCGACTGAGAAATTTAGGTGGTTCACAGTATTTTTGAAAATAGATGAAATTCTTCCCATAAATCTGCTTCACTTTGAGTTGGGGGTAGTGCAATCACGTACTTAGTGGTATATAGTACTTTTGCAGTATTTTTGAACTTCTAGTTCAAGTAGATGAAGGGAACATACATCATGGAGTGCCTTTTTTTTCTTTGAGTACTTGTTTCTGATTTCATCATGGTTTTTTGTGGTCATGTACATTCTTGGTTACTTCCTGCAAGTTATACATAGCCTTCTTTTCTCTCCTGTGATTGCTTTCGGCTCGGATGCATTAAGTGCTGTACCAGATGAAGTTTCTGTGTTGTCTCGTGATTTCATTTAGGAATAATCTCCAGAAACTGTAAACCACATATTTATTATTTAGTGCACAATGTTTTAGAAATTTTGTCCATTACTTGCATTATATGTTTGATGTTTCATATAGGTGAATGGTTACTGGAAATGATCCAATCATTAAGGGCTTCATGGATTGTGTAATGCTTGCATGGATTGTTTGTATGATGTTAACACAAGATGGTTTTGACGTAAAGGATACTTTATCCAATCATGTGCAATACATTTGTTCGTGCATGGGCATCGTTTTCTCCAACAATGTTTTCCAGTTTGTGCTGGATCAAGTGGAGATTCTCCAAACTGCAGCTTTTCAGGTTGTTTTTGCCATCTTGTAGGGTTTTTAATACAAGCAAGTCATGTTTTCTCCTGTATTGCCCACCCCAACAGAGTCACTGATGATGTCACCATGATTCTGTTTTTCTTTTGTGTGTTTTTAGATCTATTTTTTGCACTTGCTTCTGTGAGCAATCATTCCACCTCTGTGGCCATAGATGATCTCTGAGGTACTCTTTTTGATTTCTCTGGGTGTGCTTCATGTTATTACGTGTTTTGCCACCTCAGCTGGGTAAATCTGGTCTCAGGGTTTTGGATGTACTTTCCTTTTTTTTTTTTTTTTTTAATATCTCGTGCTGATGGTTCAGTAAATAGTTGCAGTAATTTTTTTTCCCTCACTTGAATTTCTAACTCTTGAATGCTGTATTTGTCAAAAAAGGTAATTTACATTACTTTGAATTTGTGGTGAATTGTTTTGCTTGCATCTTATTCAGCTTGTGTTGATTTTCAGTTCTTCTTTTTAAAGGTGCAGAATGATGATGAGGATATAATTTGTCTGTATGATGTTTACCTGCATACAATGGTTACATGCTCTCTATCTCATCCTCTTGTTATATAGACACAGTAAGTTGATGTCACTTTGTTCTCTTTACATTTCAAGAAAGATTCTTTAAGTTATTACTCTCAACAGTAAGAAGCTACAAATGCCAATTAAGAGGGTTAGTTTTAAAGAACTGAAGATCAAGAGTAAGTGGATATGCTTTGTTGTTAGGCTGCAAATGGTTTAAGCTCTAATGGTTAAATATTAGAGATGACACAATGAGAATGAGGTCAATATGTTTCCTATTTCAATTTGTTCACAGAATGGTGATGTAGGGGTTTACGTTGCAATTATTACCTATATTATGATTTTAATATTTGAATTTCTGTTCTAGCTTTGAAAGTGAATCCGAGTTGCTTTTCATGTTTGACAGCATAAGAAACTTTTCAAAGAAGAATCCGAGTTTGTTTTCAATGTTTGGCAGTGTTAGCTAGAAACACAAGGCTTTTCTTCCTCCAATATAACATGCTCCTTATGAAACTATCTGTACGTTAGAGAAACAAAAGGAAAAGCTTTGGACGCACTTGGTGCTGCCAGGTCAGTTCGAATGATCCTATGGTGGACGGTCTCACATTTGCATCATTTGTCTGAAGCAACTTCTCAACCTTTTGTGTCTCATCTGGAGTTTGTAAGTGAAATTTATCAGGTTGGTTTGTCTTATCTTTCCCCTGATTTATCTTGTGTACCTAGGATATTATCAGTTCATACTTTTAGTTCACATGCTTCTAAGTTCTAATGCTTGGGCTCTGTTTGGTTGAATTAATGGATGAGCCTTTACAAGAATCCAGGCTTTAATATTTGGCCGTAGTCTATACATCTATTAGAAGTTTGGACTTATATCATGCTGTGTAGCCCACACTTTGTTACTTTTTTGCGTCTGTTTAAACTCTTAAAACTGGTGTATCTATAAGATTTTCTGCAAAAATGTGTTCTGTTACCAAACTCCCCTCAAATGGTATTTTGTAGGCCCTCAGGCTGTTGCCAAGCATATGGTGGCTGTTAGTACAAATCTTGCTGTAAGGATGATCTGCTTCTCATTCCTCTAGTTTATTTACTTTTGTTTTTTAATCATTTGTTGCAGCTAGGCTTTGGATCATTGTCCCTTGTTTCATTTTTTTAAAATGTTTGTATTCCCTTATTGCCGACAGTAGAAAAGTTTGGGATTGATCCAAATAATGCATTTACTTTCTGGGACTGGGTGGGGGGCCGATATAGTGGTAAGTATCTTTAATTTCTAAGAAAAAACTTCTCTTTCCATGGAAGCTATGAATTTTAAATCTGTTTGTAGTTTGCAGTTTTCAGTGTGGTTGGATTTCTCAATTGTTGAGAAGTACGCCAACTCATAAATGTCTTTTTCTTTAAAATATTCAGCAACATCCATTGGGAACTAATAAGTTGAAAGATTATGTTTCTCAGATTTAATCTATTTTTTGAACCACATAGAGTAAGGCAAATTAGGAGTTATATGCATTTGTCATAATTTTCCATTTATATGGATCCTTGAGCGTCATCTCCTGATTTGTTTGGCCTGTCATTTTACTTTTTTTATGTTTCATGATTGAACTCCAAACTGATGTTTTTGGCAATTAAATTCTCCTGCCTAAGATTGGAAATTAACTATGAGATGTGTAATCAAGGAAGTTTTTTTTGTTTATGCATTACTTGACTTCGTATCTTCTGAAATCATGCTATAAATATAATGAATATTTCAACCTGTAAAATTTGACAAGTAAATAGTAATCTGCATTCTTTTGAACGTGCCTTTGAACTTAAATGTTGTTTATGACATCCTTGATGCAAGTAATGGAACATTTGTCCATTGGAGTCTATATTTATTTTATTGCTCTTTCAGTACTCCGTACTAGTTTATTTTTCGTCATATATTTGCTAATTTTCCCAGTCATTTCATCTTTAAAGGTTCCCGGAGCATGGAGTATTAATCAGCATTATCTATTCAGCGCCTTACGAGAAGAATATACCTGTACAAGCCCACCTCTTCATCCCTTGGTATGTTAATTATTGTATATGCAATGTAGATACCTCACGCATTTTACGAATTCCAAGTTGAGAGGCTATTTCTGGTGATAAATTACATTAATCTCTATTGATTCTTGTCATAATTAGGTCTCATGAATCTCCTTTATCCACATGTTTTATCAATATAAGAGTTTCTTATGCAATTGCCTGTATGTTAACCTGCCATCTATTTTAAGGGTATTTCTGATATTGTAACATTTATTTTGGTGGTGTTTCTTGTTTCATGACTCTATTATATGTTCTTCTAGTGTTTTTTTTTTTGTTTGTTTTTCAGTAGGGACTTTTTTTCTTTGGAAAAAATTCTACCTTGATTTCACATGTAGGTACCCGTTTCAGTCTTAGTTTCTGTTGGTAGTATGTTGTGGTCCAGCTTAAAGTTTTGACTACACTTTTCCCTTCTCAGAAAAATTATTTACTTACATGCTTCAAGTTCTGTTGGGACTGTTGAGTGCTGCTTATGGAATGTTTCATTCCTTGGGTATCCTGCAAGCGTGAGTATAGAAATGTTTATTTAGACAAGTTGATTTGGTTATTTTTAATGAACTTTTGATATGTTAAGCCATAACACTTAAAATAGTTTTGATGATTTCAGGCCATTTTACCTTATTCTTGCGTATTGGAGAAATTTGCACCCCACATTCAATCACCATGCTGCTGAAACTCCTTTTGCTCTGATTGTGCATAGGCATGCTTCTTGCTTCTTTCTTTATTCCAAATATGGTTTAATTCAGGTCAGCATGAAGAGTAATGGGAAAGGGATATCAATTGATGCTGTGCCACTTCCCTGTGCAACTGGTGAAATTGATTTTGGTGAACCAGGGACAAATGGTTTGCACAGTTTTTGCCAATTAATTCTTCAGGTTGTGTCTTCACCATAATATCTCTTCAGTGTTTAAGATTTCAAAACGGATTTTAATATTACTTACTTACCTAACTACTGGTGTAAATTTTCTGCTATAATGCCTCCTGTATGTGAAATTAGTAAGTGTAGCATGATATGTCAACTTGTTTTTTGGGATCTAAGTACTGTGGGATGGCTTGTATAATGTATCTGCCTATAATTCTTTACAACATTATGGAATAACCTATGTTTTGCATTTGTGGGTCTGGTTAGTCTGCAGTTAGTACTACTGAGCTTCAGCATATTTACTTACATGAAGGAGTTTTGATTGTATTACCCTAGAAATGTCAGTGCTGTGTCATTCCTTGTGACTTTATTGGTATTGTCAACTGTCAGCAACCTGTATTTTCTATATTTCTCTTGTTGGATACAAGTTCCTGTTTGTAGATTTCCCTGATGTTAGAACAAAGTTTTGTTTTGCAGGTGAAGTTGTGAGTGATCATGATGAGCTCATGTCAAACTTCTTTGCCCTGCCTGATGCTCTTGCTTATGGGAAGGTGATAATGGCTCCCTTTTCTTCTCATGCTTCTCCAAATTTGTAACAGTAGTTTATTTGGTGAAGATTGAAACTAACTGGCCTCTGTGAAACTTGGAACATTCTAAAGTTCTTTTTCTGTCCCCCTACATCTTTTTTCTCTTAGTTTTCTCTTAGTTTTCTCTTGTTATATATTACATACCACATATTTTGCCAAAATCATTTCTACGTTTTGAATTTTATCTGCTTGTATGGTTCAAACTTCTCATTTTACTAACTTGACCTGCTTTTAGACTCCAGAGCAGTTACTAATTGAAAATGTTCCTCAGCATCTAGTTACCCACAAGGTATTACCCGCGCATCTTCATATTAATTTTCTTGTTTGTGGTCAAATCCTGAGCTTACAATTGTGCTATCTTTGCAGGCATTTTCTGGAAATCGACCCTCTATCAATCTACTTCTTCACTTACTAAGTGCTTATAACATTGGGCAGGTTTGGGTTTTCATGACTTTTGCTTTCCTTCCTAATATTAGTTTAAACAATTTGATAGTTTGTCTGGTTTTCCACTAAGTTCCGCCATTACATTTCTGAATCACAAATGTATCATCAACAAACCTAAGGCTAAATGTATTTATTGGCTTTAAGTACAAATCCAAGCTACAAGATTGACTTTTGTGACTGGACATCATCGTGTTATTTGATTCTAAAATTGTCACTAGTCTCGCCTGTGCAGTTTTCAGAATTGCTTTTGGATCACTGCTATACGCTACTGTTTACTTCGTAGCTTGGAGGACTTTAAGGTTTGTACTATATGCAGATTTGCTGCATCAATAAATTTGATGCTGCAGTTATAGAACTGCATTATTGAGGGCCTCCTAAATATAAATTTGGTTATTCTTCTTCAGGATACCGATTGCAGATGACTATTCTTTTGCTCATTGGTATGTATTCATCTGCTCTTAAGTTGCAGGTTGCACGAGAGCAATTACTATCCTCTTGGAAACCAACTCATGAAATTTCACAAAAATAGACAAATGACCTGTTCCTACTTTATGATGTCAGTTAGCACTAGACTGGAAGTTTTAATGCATTCTTGATTATGCATTAAGATATCTGCTTCTGGCTTTGCCTGATGTTACTGATTGTATTCTTTTCCAGTTACTGGCAATCTACAAACACAGGATTGCTGTAGAGGGCTTTTATGGGTATTAAATCTTTCGACCAGTGGCGAGTGGAACTGGGAAAGGTCTGTATTTCTTGATGAAAGATTTTTGCTCTTTTGTTCCCCCCTTCCCCTCAAAAGAAAAATATTAACCTTTCTTCTTCTTCATAGTCATACTGGTGCAATATTTGCTCTATCTGTTGCCCAAGTAATAAAAAATCTCAACTTCTAATGTTACTTTTTGTTACCTCTTGCAGTTTGACTGTGAATGCAGTCACTTGCTTCTCAAGTTAGAAAACAACTTCATGCATCACGCAGAAAGGAGAACCAGTTGAGGGTCTTAGATATCTTTCTGTTATGTTTGATGTTTGTTTGTTCAGCATTTCGATTAACATTACCCATCTTGTTGAAATTTCTGCTCATAAACTCAGTGATGATCTCCATCTTAATGAAATTGGTTTACTTGTTTCTGCTAAGAGGTGGAATTTCTCTTTTGTTTATCTGATAATTTTTTGATGTTGAGAAGTTGAGATGTTATCAATTTGATATATCACCGCTGCTGCTCTTATTGACAATGAGGAACATTGATACGAAAACATTTTTCTGTCTTTTTTTCCTGTAATTTGAGTAAGTTGGTTGAACTCAAATTTGGCTGGTAAATGACATCTTTTTACTATTAGTGGAGCTTATTGGGAAGAGAACCTTTATGAATTTTGTGTGTTGCAGCAGGACTCTGGTATAAAAAGAGAAGGGACTCTACTGCAGGTATTGTAAACCTTCTTTATAAGATAAACAGGCTTCTTTGTACTCTTACCCTTTTAATTTTTCTTCAGATATAAAATTTATAAAGCATCATTTTGATTGTCTTTTGCAGACTGCTGTTCTTGACCAGGGGCTTGAAGCATATCTGATATTTTGGCTGACATCCAGAGATACTCGGAAGATGTTATTTCTGCTGATTTTGACAGCGGTTTATATCACTAATAAAGGTCATTATTGAAAAAATCTTTTGATCTCTTTATAAGCTAACAATGTTGTTGCGCTCTCATTGTCTAGGGATTAGCCAGCAATATAGTATAGCATTTAAATTATACTGCAAATTTGTTAAGTTCCTTCAAATAATGCTGAATTATGTAGTTGTGATGATGATTTAGCTTTTCACGAGGCCTGTGTTAACTTTCTGTCTTGGCGGCACTGAAATTTTTTTGACAGGTTTTTGTTAATCTTGTTTTTGACTGAGCTATTTGAAACAAATGCTAAGGTATACACAATTGAGATAATATGTTTTCATCTATTTGTAGCTATGTTCTGCTTTTTCTTATCTCAGATTATGTTCTCTTTTTTTGGGATAAAACTGTTTACTTAGCTTTGGTCATAAATCCGTGACCTTGTTTTCCAGTTGTCTTGCTCAGCAATGCTCTTTGAAAAGCGAAGGTCTTAAAAGGGGCTTGCAGAGTGTGGAGTCATCTGACTATCAATTATCAACTGAGTGAAAATTGGTATGATCTCATCAATTATCAGCTGAGTGAAATTGGTATGATCTTTCTTGTATTCTGAAGTAACTTGGCACTAATTCCCCTTTTCTCTTGGTCTATTATGAATAAGGTCTAAGCAAAATTGATGTTCATAGGGAATGTATAGTTAAGTTCATGTTCTTCACTTATTCCTACCTAGACCAACGAATCTAATTTCTTTTGGGGTCCCATGGTTACACTAAGCAGGGGATTCTGGAGATATTGATGAAGAATCAGCCAAGGAGTGGGAACATAACCGTCTTCAAGATTCTATGGACAAAGAGTTGAATGAGCTAAATCAACACTTAGAACAAAAGGAGGTACCTTTCTATTTATTAATACCATTTGGCCAATTAATTGGCAACAGGCAATACAAGCGTCTTTGTTGATTCTTCAATTTAGCAATTTTTTATTTTTTTTACAGTCTGTTGGGTATATGTAGATGGTCCTATCTTGATACTTTTAGGATATATTTCCTTGTTCGTTTTTAGTGTTGATAGTATTAGATTCTTTTTCCTTGTTTTTTTCTCCCTCTCTCTCTCTTTGTAGTTTTACTTAGGGGAGGGGGTGGGGAGGGGGGCATGTATTATTATCCTGCCTTCATTATTTTGGATGATGGCTATGGTATTGCATTTGCACTTTGTTTGAGAAAATGTGTTCATGTGGTCTTTGAAAAGAGCTGTGTTCAAGAAATTGTGAAGATATTCAATTCCTTTTCTTGTCATGTTAACATCGGTAGTTTGTAATTTTCATAAAACAGTGAACATTGCTTGATGTTTAGTTATTCTGCTGACATCAGACTGAGTTCCATTGGTGTTGATATATGATGATATTTCTCCATTACATTGATATCTGTAATGTGTTACATATTCAATTTGTGACGATCATACTCTACTCTTTTTACATTTACAGTTTGAAGTAGTTCATGACATGATGGCTCTTTCTTATGATACCTTCAAATGGCTTTTGCAGTCCGAGATGAAACTTTTTGGAGGATTAGATGCAGTGGCTCTTAAACGACAATTTGGTGAACAGATTATCGAACTTGAGGAAGAGAAAAGGACTGTTCAGGTGAAAAGACTACTGAATCACATCAATTGTACACAATATCGTCCTAAACCCATGAAACTGATTATGAATCACATCAATCGTACACAATATCGTCCTAAACCCATGAAACTGATTATTTGTCTTTCTCCTATGAATGCAGCAAGAAAGGGACCGATTATTGACACAAGTTGAAAATCTTACTGCTAACTCCGATGGACAAGCTCAAAAATTGCAGGACATGCATGGCCCAGAAGCTAAAATCCCTTGAAGCACAGGTTACAGTTTGTTGACTGAGATGCTGTTTCTTTTAGATTGAGAAGCTAATTAAATTTCATCAGTATCTAACTATGAAAACATTCCAACAAGAAAATATGATCAACAGATTCAAGATCTTAAGAAGAAGCAAGAGTTCCAGGTTCAACTTTTAAAGCAAAAACAAAAACGAGTGACGAAGCTGCAAAACAACTACAAGACGATATACAATTCATTAAGGCTCAGATGGTTGAATTGCACTTGTTTGTTCTGTTTTCTTGTCTCCTCATTTTTTATTTTAAGAGCTCTGACCCACATTTTCTGGGAATTAAAGGTCTAATTACAACAAAAGATTAAACAAGAGGCAGAGCAATTTCAACAGTGGAATGCATCTCAAGAAAAAGAACTCTTGCAGGTATTGCTCAAACTGCTGCTGGGTATATATCCCCACATTTCTATAATGTAATGGCATGAGCTGCTTTAACATTCGTGTTTGTGAAAGTCCTTTACACTGATTCTGCTTCACTTGCTTGCTTCATGTAGGACAAATTTTTTTTTTAACCTGACTCGTCCATTTTTTAACATACTGCGATAATTTTTTTTCTCTTGAATGATTGCTTATGACTTATTTTCATATGTTTATAACTTCAAATTATACCTGTTCTACTTATATGCAATATTTATACAACTTCATCTGAGAAAGAGGGGAGAAGGAATGAGTATGAAAGGCACAAGCTGCAAGCTCTGAATCAGCACCAGAAAATGGTAAGATTTCATTTTGTGTTAAAAAAGAATTTGATGCCAATTTAATATAATCCAGATATTTTATTTGTTCGTCACCAGAAGTTCAATATTATAAATAGTGACTGCAATATTGGTGTTCAATGTATTGCCCATTTAAATTTTCTCCCTTTTTTAAATCTTTAAGTACATCATGATTGTCTCTTTTAAAAACAAGTACTTACTCTTTAGTTTCAAGCCATGAAGTTCATGATATAAAACAGATACTTGATATTCTGATTTTTATTTTCAAGTGATGAGAGACATTTGAAATTTAAGAAAAAGAAAAGTTTGTATCCTTGTTTTTCTCAAAGTGTATATTAGGCCTTATCATGGTCTACCTTAATTTAATGATATTTGAATTCTTATATTGTAACAATAAGCATGTTTTATGTTGGATATCCATATTGAGGAAATTGATTTCTGTGCTTCACTTATATAAATTCATTGCAGGTTCTTCAAAGAAAGACAGAGGAGGCTGCAATGGTTACTAAGAGGCTCAAAGGGTTGCTAGAAGCGTGTAAATCTGCAGTTTGTGGCTACTATAGCTGGAGTATAACTTCTCTGTAAAGTCATACTATATTTTATATGCAAGGCAAAGAGAAATTCTTGCAACGCTGGCTTGAGCATGAGCTAGAAGTCCTGGTGGATGTTCATGAACTACGCGAGTATGAAAAGCAGGTCAAGTGTATGTATCACTTCAATCATAGTGTTGTTCTGGCATTATGGATTCCTTCTTGTGGAATATAAGTTCTCATTCACTTGGTCCCTTATTTCCTCATCTGCAGAAGAGCTGCATTGGCAGAAGAGTTGGCTGTCTTGAGACGAGTAGAAGATTTTGCATTTAAAGGAATGAGCCCTCCAAGAGCAAAAAATGGTTTTTCAGGGTATAGATTTTTTCCTTTTTTTTTTCTCAAAGTTTGTATGTTAGCTTTTGTCCATCATTTGATTCTGTTAGCTTGACATTTATCGGCTATTATGTTGAATTGTTGCACCTATGCCTCTTGAGAGTTTAATCTCTATATTTCTTCTTGGGCTCAGGGCGGCTTCAATGTCACCAAATGCAAAAAATGGCAAGAATTGCTTCTCTCGAGAACATGCTAAGCATCTCATCAAACTCACTTGTTGCTGTGGCTTCACAGCTTTCAGAAGCTGAAGAAAGGGAGTGCACTTTTACTAGTCGTGGACGAAGGATCAACTATGATCAATGGGGGATGCCAAAAGCTTGCTCTAATGCATGTTTAATTCTCTTGGAGATGCAAGGTTTTCATCTACCTCTTCTGGATTTGGCTCTTGTGCAGATTCTGCCCCTTCGTTTGGGTGGGAGTCAATTTTTTGATAATTACTTTCTTATCGATTGGAATATGCCAAAGTCCTTGGGACAAGCAAATGCATCGCTTAAGTCCCATATTTGGATCGGTTGTCTGCAGTCTGGTAGGAATCTCGTGTTGAGAAAATTCGCTCAAAAGAGCTCACTCTTTGGATATGATAATCTGGTCCTTTTAGGTTGTATGCATATTGTGTCAAACATTACTTGAGAACCAAATAGGAAGATATCATTCTTTAATCAGTGCACTTGAATGCTAAGTGCATTCTCTTGCTTGACCTAGGTTTGTTTTCTGCTAATTACTTGAAGCTATTAGTTGTGGTGTCCTTTCATATTTAGACAGCCTGATTTACTTTATTCTTTCAGGTATCAACTGAGAATCAAAAGAGTGATGAAGATCCCTAAAAACCTGCCCAATAAGTGTCTGGGACACGAATATACTAGGTGTGAATATCTAGCTGGAAA
Organism: Cinchona pubescens; assembly: GCA_025175665.1. Classification (NCBI taxonomy): domain Eukaryota; kingdom Viridiplantae; phylum Streptophyta; class Magnoliopsida; order Gentianales; family Rubiaceae; genus Cinchona; species Cinchona pubescens. Next base: position 438,444 of record JANKKI010000279.1, on the reverse strand, counting down.
GTATGACTGCAATAAAAAATCTCCTTTGGGCATTTGGGTTTTGCAGATTATAATAATTCCACTGTCAAAATACACTTCATTAGTTTTACTCTATTAATAGGTCGAAATTGTGAGACAAGGAAATTGAAATCAAGGAACTGAAGGAGCAGTTGAAAGAACTTGTACTTTTGTTGCGACAGAAGTAATTAGAAGGAGCTCAAATTGAGAGAGCAAGTAGTTCGTAATGGATTAGCAACACTGCCGCCCGTAAGCTTCCATATTCTTTTAGTAGTTTCATTTTGTTTTATTCATTCCATTTGTAATGCTCCTATATACTCTCCATTAGGTTGCTATGCGATTCCAACAGAGGGATAAGAAACTTCTCGATTTAAAAGAGGTGAGCGAATACAATGTATATTAATGGATCACCTCTTTTGATGGAGCTGATTTTGACTTCACTTGGATTTATGGAGCTGATTTTGACTTGCTCAAACTTGTTGGCCTCATTTTTGCAATTTGCGCAACAGTTGTTCATGCAGCCTGAACTGGTTTCTACTGCTTTCTCTTTTCCATCTCCTTTTGTTTCTGTTATTCTGTTGAGCAGATTTTTGATCATGTATACTTCTTAATAATCAGGCTAACTATAACAAACACTTGGCTGATGAGATGAGCAGTCAGTCCTCTGTCTCCAATCTCTGTGCCAGCTCAGAAACAGCTCAAGTGTACAGCAGGCATTGCTAATGCTTTGGTCAGAGAGGCAGTTGCCTTTATGGATCTAACCTTAAAGGTTGCTTTACTGCATATTTAAGTACCAGTTTTACTATTCATTTGTTTGGTTTGCACATGAAGTATAGTGCTGGTTTACAGATGATGCCAATTAGGCAGTGGTAGGTAGGGCAAGGTGGGAAATTATGGAGGTGAAAGAGGAGTCACCATCAGTGGCTATTACAGTTGAAATGGAAATGGCAAAACCCATGAAAACTCTCAGAATGGATTAGATAGAGTGATGAGACTATCATGAGGGCAAGACCTCGTCAACAGGCTTTACCGGATACTATGAGCAGAAATGGATGCTAGCTTGTTATGTTTTTGTTTGTATATTCTTCTTCTCCCCTTTTTGGCCTTCAACACATGGCACAAGGAAGTACCTGGAAAAGATTGCAGGTAAACTTAGTTGCTTTTACATTGTAGTTTCAGCTGAAAGAACAAAAAATTGCTTTCTGCAGCATTTTTTGCAAAAGTGACTCACCTAGAGATTAGGTAACTAATTGGTGAAAAGTAGCCATTGTGATTGGGGATGACGTGTGTTCCAAATTGGTTTGGTTTTTCAACCAATGGACATGTGGATTGGCCTTTCTTTTTCTGAGTTGTGCTAATGAATTTCTTACATATATGTAATTTCCATATCATGTAGAGGCAGTTGGGGAAATTTTTGTTCATTCTTGTACAGGGCCAACATAAGTTCGGAGTTTATTCAAACTTGGAATTTTGTAGATGTTAAAATTCATCACCTGCATCATATCAATCTGTATGGTGTTATTACACATGGAGCAGCAACAGCAAATGATGTGTTAAATGGTAGAGTTGCGATGCAATTGGCCATTGTAATATCACATGAATCTTGCTGAAAATTCATTGGATCTGTTTGATTTCTTGAGTTCAACACATAAACAGATTAACTGGTGCAAACTCATTGAAGTAATAAGTATTATTCATCTGCTTCATTCCTTTTTTCAGTGTGACAGGAACTGAATCGAGAGAACCAGCTGGCTTGGCCGGGCCTAATTCAGAACGATATGTTCTTGATTCAAGGGGTGCTCTAGTGAGAAGCTTATGAAGGCAAGTTGTGGTTTGTAGAGAAAGGGTTGTTCTTGGCCATTCCCTTGTTCTTTCTGTTTGGTTGTGAGGACAGGTACAAGATCATTAATTGTTTGTCTCTATTTTCTTGCTCATTTTTACTTCGACGTGTTATATCGATTACTTGAATACTACTATTTTTTTGTGTTACAAAATGTCAAGACTGCCATGGTTTTGAGGTTTGGAATTTATTGATTACTTGAATGCTACTATTATACCTGCTTCAAAATAATTCGGAACCATGCAAGTCAAATGTAGGTAAGTTGATTTTTTTTTTGTTTTTTGGGTTCTATCTGATTAAAACTGGCTTAGGTGATCCCATTATCCTAACTGATGATTACATACTTGTGTCAGGAGTCATGTTGGTGCTCTTTGGGTTAATGATTAATTGGCATCAATTTGTGTCTCAAATTCTACGCTTCTTGTTCTTTTTTTTTTTTTTTTTTGGTGCATGGGTAAGTAGGTAAAAAACAAGCAGGTAGGAAAGGCTTGAAATTTGGCCCCTTTGCACTGATGCGGACAATTTGGATGGAACAGTGTAGTTCGACCATAGAAGGAAAACAAAATTCCCATGCTGCATTATTAGGTCATATTTTTCCAGTAACAGTTTACCTTTATCTAGATATGATAAAATATGTATGGTTTATTGAGCAGATTGGTCATTGTTCATAAATGGATCTTCTAGTTAGATCTTCTTAAATAACCATAGAATTCTTTACGGAGTTAAGCAATTTGTGCAGGGTGCATAGAGCTCCAAACAGACCAAAAACAGGAATGCTTTCCAAAGCAAAGACTAATTGTTTACAGTTTACACATCTTTAGTTATTTTGGAGTAAAAGTTCATCTCAAATTTTCAGCTATGTGGATGGAGTAAGATCATACCTCTTGTGCATGTTACTTTTGTCTTTTGCTGGTAACTTTTACTTTATCATTAGAAACACTACTCAAGGGGAAATGTTTGGGTCCTAATTGACATTTAATATATAGAAGTAAAGAAATTTGAACAGTCATTTGCTGTGAGCATCGCTCTCTTCCCTATCCTATATTGCCATTGCCCCTTCTCGAAAACTTTGTTCATGTTTCTTCACTTGAAAAAATGAATCCAAATCAGATCTTTCTTGTGAGAATAATTGTTTTCAAATTTGAGTGTTTTGTATAAAGAGATTCTGAGAAAGGTGTTATGGTGACTTGTACAAAATTTTGCGATGTTTGCTGAAGTTCCTTCTTGTCATCTCTATTATTTTATCAATTTAGATATCCTTCTTCTCTCATCCTACCTTTATTCTTCTGTTTCTCTCAATATCTATCTTATGTCTGTTCATATCTGCACATACAAAACACACACTTTTGGGTTGCCCTCGCTGATCGCAAAGAGTTACTAGTCGTCCTCTACTGAAATCATTAACCACTGCCTTTTTAGCAGCCAGGAAGCCTAGCATGTTATATATGTAAAACCTAAACGCAGCTATCCCCTTTCTCTGGAGTACTACAAGATCTATATGGCTTCCAAAGACATGTTTTGCTGAAGCCAATCTAAGCAGTGTCTTTTCTCTTCTTTTTTTTTTAATTTTTTTTTTAAAAAAAATCCTTGAGTCTTTATGATGGCCAATATTTCATTTAGCCTTTTTCTTGACCTATCTTTAGAAGGAGCCTGAGCTGTTGTCTGGAAATGATGTCTTATGGATGTTCGTGAACTTTGTTGGATGGGATCATACTGATTTTAAGATCCTAGTGGCATTCTTAAAGGTACTCAGCACAGTTGTATGGTTTCTGTATATGTTGAATATTTTTTTAAAACCACCCCTCCCTCTACCCCATAGTGACTCAAACCCATGACCAATAGGTCATAGGGAAAGTCCCTCATTTGATATGCTGCATAATCTTTAATGCCCCTGATTTGATGGATGGTGCTTCAAAAGTTTTTGTCTTACTTCAAGGAAAAACATATTCCCTCTTTTGGGTAGAGCACTTTGTTTGATTGTTGGTCTATATATGTGGAAAAGTATAGATTGCTCAAGCAGTCCCTTCAAAATCCAGGTGCACTGTTGGCAGATTTTCAGGAAGGAGATGTAAAAGCTCTTGTTGCATATTTGAAAGTTCTACAAAAGGTGATATTACTTGAACCTGTTTCATTCTTTATTTTCTTTTTCTGGCCTCACAAACTGCAAGGAGACGCTGTTGGGTGTTTTGGCTATCGAGCGTGTAGGCTGTTAAGTATGTTGTGCATGTTCTGGTAATTCTCCCCTTGTATCATTTCCAACTTTCTCTCTTGTCATATTGACATTTCTTTTTTATAATGGGTGGTGGTTTTGCCTTCTGAAGAAGTGTGAAACTGAATGGTTTGTAGTTTCTTTTCGCCATGGTAAAGGTTATTGAAATTAGGAATTCAATTTAAAGGAAGAACTGGTTTCCAGCTATTGAGCCTTTATACAAGCTTCTTGGTTATGAAAATATACGTCCTTGAGACAAGGTAGTGAATTCCACTTTGTTAATTTGTCCTTATTGCTACTTCTGGTACATTAGGTCTCCCTGGTCCCTGATTTGGTCCAATGTTGCAATCGAGTTTCATTTCCTAACTACCTTATTGTGTTCATTTTTTATACGGTGCATTTCGTAATACAAATAGTTACTTTTGCTAAAGTCTCTCCTGCTCTAAGAGATGCAATTTAGACTTATTTAGAGCAATACGATCTACCTGTCGTTGTTGGTCCTGAGGTTGAGAACAGTGTACCACCGATGTTCACACAGGTTGGTTTTGTAAGAAGTTTTAAGAGTGTTAGTTTGAATTTTATTTTATATATTCTGCTTTCTTTAGTTCCTTCATGCTGGCTTAACCAGATCTCTCTATTCACTATTACTTCCAGTTTTCTTTGTCAACATTTACTCTAGCTTTATGTTTCTTATTGATCTTCAGATTTGAATCCAAGATAATTTTAAAATACATTTTTTTTCTTCTTACTGAGAAGCATGGACACTCTCAAATAGCATAGCATTCTTTTGGTGTCAAGCACCGTCTTTTTACATTAACAAGCCACTAAGCGTCACAATACCACTTTTTTTTCCAGACATCAACAGTATTTTATTGATTCCGTTAAACGTACAAGTGTTGAGCAACTGCTCAAATAGAGGCTTGTATATGCTCAATGAGAGCCACAGCGGGGAGGTTTACCTCCACTCAACTAAAGACGTTAAATCCCTACCAAATCTAGCCACATTAGTTGCTAGAACATTAGTATTACTAGGACTATAAGAGAGTACGACAAAAACAAATCAATAATATGAACAATATCTTCCAAAAGAGTTGCTATATTCACATCATCTGCATTCCCAGCAATAATCTTGTTGATTATGAACCTGTTGCTTGACTGAATTTCTATAACCATCAGATTGTCAGTTTTTGCCTTGAACATAACCCTTCTGATCGGCTCAACAATAATCTTATTGATTATGAACCTGTTGGTCATCTGAATTTCTATAGCCATCAGATTGCCAGCTTTTGCCTTTAAAAACTTCCTTCTGATCAGCTCATCTTCTTCAACCATGTCTGGACGAGGGGGATTCATATTTTTTCCTTGCCTCCTGCCATAACAAACTTAAGAGCCCCCCTCTCATTCAGAGTCACAATGCTAGTACCACACTTAAGGGAGGCGTAGTATGAAGTAAAAGTCGGAAATCAAGTTTTTTATACATATGATGAACAGCATGCAGTGAACATGCAGGAATTTACTTTCGTCTGGATTGCTCTGAGGACATGAGTTCTCACCAACAAGAATTGTAAAAGATGGGAACTCAGTCTCTGAATGAATTTGGTGCTCATGCTCAAATGTGATATTTGGTTGAAACCTACTCTTGCATCTCTTGGAGAATGGTTCTTTCTCCTCAGGAATCTGGATATTTTCTTTAACCTTGTTCTGGTCAACCTTATTCTTTTATACACATATTCACAGTTGTCACTTTTGGGCATTGTGTCTTATATCCTTGTGTATAAATGTTCTATGCTGTGGACACTGTTCCGTCTCTTGTCATATCCATGTATTCCTTATATTCCGTTTATATAGTAGCTTATGGCTATCTGGTTTCATATCCCCGACCAGCTAGCTAGAATCTCTAATTGCATATTTTGCCTGTGTTTCTTTCTTGTGAAGCCTTTGGATGTTAAATTCTCTCAGGATCATAATCAGATCGCGGACTAATATAGTATTCAGCAATGTTCAATCAAAATTTTGAGTATTCTAAGGTATCTGTCTTTGATTTTTCTCAAGATTTTGTTTGTGTTCTGGTGAACCATTTTGTTGAAATGATATTTGAATATTGACAAGACTTTGGTATCTCATGACAGTTCTTGAATGGTTGGTTTGGTTCAATTGCTTTTAAAATCCGGTGCTGCAGGTCCTTTGATTGAGGACTATGCCACCTGCTTGGTGTTACAATCTGTGAGGGGAGTCTTGGATTGTTGAGGACAGCAGTGAAGATCCTAGTGTTCACATATTGCAAGTTAGTTCCTGATTTGCTCTTCCCTCCCCTGCAGTGCTCCTTCTTAGATCTTTTCCATGTTTCATACCATACCACAGTAATTACTTTGGACAATAATACTTTAGGTGGTATGATAGTCACCAAATTTGGAGAATTTGCACTTTGTTAAAATCTCCCATTTCATTCTGCCATGTTTAAAGCTTATGGATCAGAGATAAAGGTGGTCTTCTATGTTAAAGTTTTTAGGCCTCCTTATGGATGTTTTCTACATGTTGGTTATATAGATAGAATATTAAAGATGTTTAAAAACTGGTTGTGATGTGGGGTAAACCCCATCTGGATCAATGTTTTCTCGAGATAAAAACTGCGCTAAATGACTTAAATGTAAATTTAACTGCTTTTCCTTTTTTTAAGAAAAAAATCCGTTATTATTTATTAAGAGGGTTGATGTATAGGCTAGCCAGCCAGCTAGCCTTTTTGGTTTCAAGGGATGTGGTTACTCTTAAATTTTTTATTTAAAAAGCTCATGATATTTCCTTCCAATTGCAGTTGCTGATAATAATATCAGTAGGCCAGCCCCGTATATTTCTCATCTACTTCTCTTCAAGTTTGATCTTGATAACCAAGTTGAGAGGACCGTGCTTTAGCCAAAATTTCACTACAGGCGGCAGCGTGGCATGCTTAATTGAACATTTTGTTATCTTCTCTGTTTTCTTTAATTTCCTTTTCTGATTCTAACTTTTGCTTCTACTCTGACTCTTTAGTTTCATGAAGGTCATTCTTGATGTCTTGGAAAAGCTTTCAAAACCTGACGTTAATGCATTGCTTCATAAATTTGGCTTTCAGGTCAGTCATACATTATAACGTCCTATTGAAATCTTATTATTATTTTTTTATGCTTCTACTTATGTTGCTCATATTCAGTTGTTTTGTTTAGGTAGCTCCTTTATGCATACCAAGAAATATCAGTTCTTTCTGTGGGTACATATTGTCACATCGATATAAATTCAGTTAGATACTGGCCATTCTTATTTAGCTTTATCTCTAATAGTGGTTTTTGTTTTCTTAATTTGATTGTTTGTCTCGACAGCACCTAGATACATTTTCTGTTGTTCCACTTCCCAGGAGGAATAACAATCAGGCTCTTCGGATCAGCCTCTTCATCAGGTTTACTACAAATCAATTTTCTTTTCACTAATCCAAATACCCCCTGGTGTTTTCTTCTTCCTATTATCCTTTTTTTCTGCCGAGTTGTTGCAATCGAGCTTTTTTCACTTTGAATAGTGCTTTGAAAGCTTGTTTTGTAGTCATACATAGCTGGATGTTAAATAAGATTTCATTATCTAGTTCTGGATGATTTCTCTAGCAATTTCTACACCATACTGCTTGTTAATCTTCCATTCCTCTTCTTTTTATGTGTTTCTTTTTTTTTTCCCAAGAATGCAACATTTCTGGGCTTCATCACTAAAAGAAAGTTGACAATGACTTTATTCAACAGCCTGTGAAGAATAGAGCAGTATGTCTGATCTGTTTAACTAAGTGTCGTCACACATCAATTCGTGATGTTCAAGAGTGGATAAATGGCTTTTCTTTTCTGTTGATGGGAGAGTTGTCTGGCTTATCATCTAGCAAACAAGGGAAACTGTTGTCTCATAGATTTGCCTAGAAATCATGTGCTGTGTTTTGTGCTTCATGGTGTTTTTGGTTCAATACTTTTTGGAACACAACCTATACTGATATAAATAGGATTAATTTTTAGGGTAACTTTTATTTCATATGGATTCATACTTGCCCCTATTTTGTCAGAGAGCGTGGTCGTTGAAGCTTTTAGCTATCGAATTACATGGTTATGATATGACCGGTTCCTATCATAAGAAGTATATTAGAGGAAATTCGTACATTGTGATTGTGATGAAATTGAAAATTGTTCTATAAAAGGGATGATTTTGGGCGTTGGTTATGTAAGAGGGCCCCTCGCATTCAATAAATATAAGCTTAATGAGCTCGAATTCATCGAATGCAAATTTTGTCATAGAGAATTTTTTTTTTGAAATAAATATTCAGTAGACTTTGCATTCTTGAATGCAAGGTCAGTTGGGATAAAACTCCGCTTTGCTGTGCTATGATGCAAACCCAAGCATTTGATATGATGAAATAAGTGTCCATTTCCACACACTCATCCAAATCTTTCACGTGTTCTCACTTCCCAATTCTTTACTGAAAGAATTATGGCGCACTCCATTTGCCAAAAAAGAACAATTCCAATCTCCAGTCCAATTTGCCATTAATTTTATTCATTCCCGGCTGTGTTCATTTTCACTTGAACTTGCATTCTCCTTAATATTTAAAAAAATAATGCATCTTGACCAAGTTCGCATTCGATGAATGCGAGCTCAATGAGCTCGTGTTTGTTGAATGTACCTCTTATGGAACTATGACCCAAAACTACCCCGTTGTAGGATAATTTTCTATTTTGTCGCAATAATAGAATTTTCTTGAGCATGTCAATGTATTGTTGCTGAGCTATTTGGGTTGAAATTACTGAGAGAGTGACATTGATAAGAATATGCTACAACCAATCATTTTAAAAAGTAATGTTGCTAGAATTATAATGATCGGAAAGATAATATAAGGCAATGATGGCTGCCATTTTTAAATTGTCATCAGATGCATTCAAACATAGTTTTATGATTTTATGTTGAATTTCTGTGCCTTTTGAATGTTTTGATAGATACTGAGGCATTTTCTTCAGTATTGTTGTGATTACGAGAACAAATTGCATAGAGGATAGTTTTATGGTTGTTTCGTGGTTATTGAATAAATGTGTACAAGTTAAAACTTGCATGCTTATAGACCCTATGTAATCATTAACTCCAAAAAACAAAAAGAGAAGAATCAACCCACTAAAACTTCAACTGCTTTTGTTTGTTAGTAGCTTATCTATTTATGTGATGTCTTTAAAGCAGACATTGTTGTTCTTTAGAGTACTTTAGTTTTTATATCTAATTGCGAATAGCACACCTAAACATCTGGAACTATGTCTTGCTGTATTTGTACAAGTTGCTCAAAGTCAATCTTTTTTTGTTAGGTTATATCTAATTGTGTAAATTATATGGAGATCCCAAGTAAGTAGATAAATATTGGAAGGTCTCTATGGATCTTCTTACTCTTGGATAGGCTCTGACATGTAGTCCTTCCCCAAGGAACTCATTTGTTGGCAACTGATTTATTCCTTTCAGTATCTTGTTTTGCTCCACCAAACATTTTCCAACGTCTGCATAAATATAGGGAAAACATGGCCTCAGTAGTACTTTGGCTATTAGCAGATAAGAATGGGAAAAATTATAGAACAAGGGTAGAAAGTGGGGAGAGCACTTACCTTGCATGGGCTGAGCACAAGTCTCATGAAGTCATTCTCAAAGTTGCATGATTTATTTTTTAAGATTATGTAGTATCTGTAAGTTCAATAATTGCAAAGACAATTCTTATTGGTTGGATAAGAATCTTTATTTAACAGTAGCTACTTTGACTACCATGCCAAACTTGATAAACTAATCAAAGCCCAAGGTAGATTCGAAGAAAGGGTATTATCGTGTTAAAGTCTTGTTTGTGTTGCCTTCATTTATCTTAGCAAGCTAGCCGTAAATGATGAGTAACATTTCTTTTTCCATGGAGTCTTTGTAATTGTTCTAATTCTTTGAACACAAAATTCTAGCTTGACATTCTATTTGACCATTTGCCTCCTTTCTTGTAAAGGTTGCCCATTTGGAATATAGGTGTTAGGATTGCATGAAGTTGTCCAGTTCAAATCTCTAGAAACGACATTGAAGTCTTCACAGGCCATTTCTAATCTGAAATATGGTTTTATGGTAGGACTAACTGTAAGATGCTAACACACACGCACAATGTCTTTATAATCCTTTATTTGATGCTCTATATCCGATAGCACTTTGATCTCTTAAATTATTTTCTTTTTTGCTTTTTTTTTTCCTGTGTTTTATATCTGATAGGCTGAGGATATTCTTATCCATCCATTGCTGGGAAGGGTGGTATTTATTACTAATCAGAGCATGGTGATCGCATGATTGATGTTGCTTCATTTTGCTGAGGTGAGCTGTTTTGTTTCTTCTTCTTCTTCTGCCTTAATCATCTTGTAGAATTACATTGTTTGTACTATTGCACTTTCTTATTTTTTGTCCTTGTCTTTATTGTTTCGTCACTTCAGAATGTATCTGAAGTACTATTTCAGTGGGTTACTTGGAACCCTTCAATTCTTGATTTTCTTCATTACTGGTTTCTTTAATACTTTTTCTGCTTCACACTGGTTCAGCGTGATGCTTCCCTCAGTGCCTGTGGTTCTCCTGATTGTTCACTTAAGATGGCAATAATACTGTCGCATGTTAGACTTGTCCTTTTTATAGTGAAAATTGTTGCTTAGGATTTTTCCACTAAAGTCTTTCTTCCTATGATTGGTGTTAAAGGTTAGTATTACATGCATGGCTAAATTTCGTTATGAACTCCTTTTGTGGCCTTGTAGTTTAAATGCCGATACAGTGGCATTTCTAGTTATGATCATGACAAAACAGTTGTCTATTGGAGCATGTCAATCTAATTTTGTTCAAGCTTATCATAGCAATTCTCAGGCATGAAACATCAGAATAGAACATTGAGGAGGCTAAGTTTGTCCTTCAATGAGTGATCTATTTGACTTTTACTACCTGCATCTTAATGATCTGGAAAAGAGAATCTTCGTCCTTCTTCTTGCTTTTGTGCTGCCAATATGCCTTGCTCCTTAGCTACTTATACTGGCAGCATATCCTCGATCCTGATATTCCTGCCAGAGAGTTCTGCAGTTCTTATTGGCCAATGAGAAAGACAATGAGCTGGATCTGCAAAAGGTTTCATAATCTGATAGCTGAAGGTTTTTGTTGTCGTAGTATATTTGATCATAGTGGTTGCAGTGTAAATCTTATGGTCGAATTCCGAGTGTTGTTTCAATCGGTGAATATGAAAAGGCCATGTCGCTCTATGTTCTGGATACATTGATTTGTATTGATCATGATAAGTTTTTCCTAAGCCGGCGTATACGCTTCATAGTAATATGCCTCTTGAGCATCAGTAATGTCTTAGTAGGTATGGGGAATGCAACAAAATGGTAAGATACATTTAGATACCGACAATAACTAGGTTAGATTTGATGTTTCCAGTTCTATGTTATTAAAATGCTATCTTGAAGAAAGGTCTTCATTTTCCAAGATTTGTTGTACTGAGGAATGAGGATTTATTGTTTGCCCTTGTTGGAATCTCTTAACAGGATGGCAGGCTTTCATTAGAGTTAACAGATTTACACACTTGAGGTAAACCTTGCTCTCTTGTTGATAATTAGTTAATTACCCCAAGTATGGGAAATTGGGTGCCAGGTTTTCTTTTCGATGGGTGCTGTGGACCTTGTTCGAGTACAACGCCGAGTTTGGATGGACCTATTTAAGTATTATTTAGCCCACAAATAAACAAGTTTTATTCCCACTAAATAGGATCTATTGCATAAGTCTTGTTATGCTATTGTACTTTGTTATGAACTATATCTTCGTTAATTCCTAAATGGTTTATATTTTTCGTACAATTTATTCACCAAGTATTTTTCAATCTTTTTTTACCCCTCTTATATTGACTTACTCTTTCTAAATTCTACACGCTTGACAGGCGCATTTATTGGCTGTCTTAGTAAATGACTTAACCACATTAAGTATGTTTTTCTCATTTTCTCTTCAATAAATGCTATTTCAATCTTATTACGAATATACTCATTGCATATTTTATTCATCCTAGTATACTTACACATCTATTTTAACATTCACATTTTTGCTACCTATATTTTTTGCTCATGTGCACAATTTATTACTCAATATTCAGACTCATAAAGCATTGCTAGCCTAACGATCGTTTTGTAAAATTTATCCTTAAATTTTAAAAGAATTTAGTGATCGTATAATATTCTTGATATCATTCTCTATGTCATTCAACCCACTTGTATTTGATGTGTAACATTTCGATTTATATCATTGTCACTCTGAAAAACTGAAGTTAAATATTTAAAATTTTCTCTTATAGGCATCTCCTGTTCTAATCTCTATTATATTCTTACGTGTATTCTTATTAAATTTAAATTTCATAAATATTTGTTTTAGATCTACTAAATCTAAAACCTTTTGACTCTATTACCTCTATCCAAATCTCGAATTTAACATTAACCCCTCTTTCATTTCATTTATCAAAACAATATTGTTTGTAGACAACATACATCATAATATTTCCTATTGTACTGTTTTATAAGTTCATTTATGACTAATACAAAAAAGATAAGGATTTAAAGTTGAATATATTTATTCATTCTATATATGCTATTCTGATTTTTTTTTTTTTTATACAATCTAAATAACTTTTCTAGATATTCTATTGTATAAGTTTTTAACATAATCAATAAAAATAATGTGCAAATCTTTTTTTCTTATCACGGTATATCTCGATAAATTTTCTTAAAACATGTATGGCTTTAGTAGTCGATTTTCCTAACATGAAACTAAACTGGTTATATGACACCTTAGTCTCATTTCTTAACTTTTTTTTTTTTATCACTCTTTTCTAAAGTTTCATCATATGGTTCATTAATTTAATACTTTATAATTCAACACAATTTTGTATATCCTTTTTATTTTTGAATATGGATATGAGAGTACTCTTCTTCTATTAGTCTAGTATCTTTCTACTCTTCAGTATTTTACTGAAAAGATTGGCAAGTCAACTTATTTTTTCTTTTCTAAGCATTTTCATACCTAATTGGAATATCACCGGGGCTAATTGCTTTTCTTTTCTTCATCTTTGTTCAAAATCACATCTACTTCTAATTTCTGAATCCGTTGATAATACATTATATTTTTATACTTTTCAAATTTATTTTACTCTCTCAAAATGATATCGTCTATATTGTCTTCATTAAATAATTGATGGAAATACTTCTCCCACCTTTCCTTAATTTTCTCATTTTTACTAGTACTTTATTATTTTCATTCTTAATGCAATTGATTTGGTTTAAGTCTTTTGTTTTATGAGTTCTTACTTTAATAATTTTATAAATATTTCACTCTCCTTCTGTAGCCCAAAAGAAGTTACCCAATAAATATTCTTTAAATGTAGTTTTAGAACAAACTTAGGGCAAAAATAAGTGGCGAACAGCAATTGTTATTCACCAAGAGAAAAATAACACTACCTTTGATACTCTGCTTGAAAAATCATTAATGATTTAGAATGTTATTCAAAATATTATTTGGAATAATTATTGTAATAATTTTTTAAGATTTAAATTATTATTTTAAATAATTATTGTAATAACTTTTTGAAATGTAATACATGTAATATGACAGGTTGAAAATACTTGCAAAATTTTATTTTTTAGAAGTGGACCATAGTCCAAGGCTTCCAGGCCTTAGGGGGCAAATACTACCAGTGAGTTTGGACTGATCATCAAAATCTAGCCCAAATGTTGTGGACTAGAATTTCTAAGCGGATAAATTTGACATTTCAAAAAGATTTTGAAACAAGGAACTTGTTGAGGCCTGCAACTTTTAGAGTCAGATAGTGGATAACGAAGAAGAGGGTTAATAACACTTAGTAGGTAATAATACTTTGTTGGTCTGTGTTTTGGTAATTATACTTTATTTCTTAAATAAAAAAATAAATAAATATTTTGTCTTTAATTAATACTATTCATCCTTTACAAACTTTTAACATCATCAAAAAAATTTAGTTAAATAATTGAAATATCTTTAATATTATATTCCATCAACAAAATTTAGTTAAATAATTAATGTACCCTTAATATTATATTTAAAGTTTATAATATTATATTGTATAAATATTAAGGAGTTCTTTCGAGATAAGGCTAATGTTTTTTTTTGAAAAAACAATAAATCTTGTTTTTAGAAAAAAATATTTTCGAATGAACTCGCATTTACTAAATGTGATGTCAAGTTAATTTTTTTTAAAAATTAAATCCGTTAAGTTTATTTTTAAAAAAGTTCAAATTCAACGAATGCAAACTCAAATAGTTCGCATTCACAAAATGCGGACATCCTAGCATGATACAAACTTCAAAATCATCTCCCATGCAGAATCGTTTCGTTTATGTAAAAAATTTCTCATGTAAAATTATTATAGTGTATTTATAACAAAGTGAAAAAAAAAAAGAAGTCATTGATTTGCCCCCAAATCTGAAAAAGAAAAAAAGAAAAAGAAATATGATCGAGCATATAAAAAAATGGTTGGTCATTCACTATGATTTTATTATATGATTATGAATTTGTGACTTTACAAAGAGCAAAAAACCTATATGGTCACTAAACTATTTCTATAGTTCATTTTTAGCCATTCACCTATTTTTAGTTTTAAATTACCCACTAAATTATTTTCATGATTCACTTATGACTACTCAACTATTTTTTGTTTTAAATCACCCTCTAAACTTTTTAGGGTTAATAACACTTTGCCCCCTGAACTAGGTAGGAATTACATTTTATCCTCCTGAACTAAAAAAATTACACTTTACCCTGCCAATCACATGATTCATCTTTTAAAAATTTTATAATATCAAGTTAAATGATTGAAATATCCTTAGTATTATACTTTTATTTTTTATTTATTTAATTTTGATGTTCAATACGCATATAAAATAATTAAGAAAAAATAAAATATAATAACTAACTAATATTATAATAAAAATTATTACTATAATAAAATATAGTAACAAAATAATTAGGGAGTGATAATGTGATAAAATGTTGAATTATATTATATTTGACATTGCAATTTGTATTGGTTTATCCAAATATTAAAATTGTAAGATATTAAGAGACATCAAAAAATCTCAAATTTTATAAATATATATATATTGTCACACAATATCTTTAAAGAATAATTTTTAATAGAAAATTAGCCCCTTTAGAAATCTTTCTACCATTATAATTAAACATTCAAATTTGAAATAATATAAAATGAAATAACAAAATTTAAAAATTTGACCTACACATATTGATATGGATTATATTAAAATATTGTATCATTTATTTATTATTATTATTAAATAATTATCATTATCAAAATTTAAATAAAAAAATAAAAATATAGTGCTAAGGGTATTTAAGTTATTTAATATGATATTAAAAATTTAATTTAAAGGATAAATTATGTGATTGGAGGGTGAAGTGTAGTTTTTTAGTTAAGAGGTAAAGTATTATTACTTACCTAGTTCAGGGGGTAAAGTGTTATTAACCCAACTTTTTAAAAAGTTTGCTATTGACCACGAGGACAGATCAAAAAAAATTTTTAAGTGGGGGGCCCAAATAATAATAGTACCTTTTTTTTAACCATTAGTAGAGCATGTTTTTCTTGTATCTTTTATCTACACAAAATTCTATGTTAAATTTTTTTTCTTTTTTCCCAAATGATTAAACTATTAAGATAAAGCTTTCAATTTTCAAACTTAAACCTCAATATAATACTGAAATCTCAATCAATAAGGTAAACATGCATCATTTTATCATCAAATACTTTACAATTTTACTTTCCAATTACAAGTAGTACACATATAAAAATTTATTTTTTGATTAGTGAAGGTATTAAGTCAATTGGCAGTGACATTTTTAAAAATTTTTCTATTTAAATATACTGTTGTTATTAGTTGTTAATAGCGGCACGTGCCCCAACTAAACTATACGTGGTTCTGTCGCTGATTAACTATTAGGAAGTTTAATATTTATGTACACTATATGCGGCTATGCACTGATAAACTATTAAAAAGTTTAATATTTATGTAATAGCTATTAGTATACTCTTTTAAAAGTTAAATCGATAATTTGAAATAAAGAATAGTTAGTTAATCATAAGTGAACTATGACAATAATTTAGTGGGCAATTTAAAACAAAATATAGTTAGTGGTCATAAATGAACCACATAGACACTCTAGTAGGGAAAGCTATCGTCCAAGGTTCCATAATGTGGATATTTAAGGGGTAATGGTAAAATCTTACCGAGTGTGCATTATATAAAGGTGATAGGCCGAGCAGCAATACTAAATTAGAGGAAGTGACCAGTAAGTTTGGAAAGCTTGTGGATCCATCGTGATTAACTTACACTATTTCTGACTAAAGAGAGGGTCATTTATGTTTTTTGCCATTTTATAAACGAGGTTTTCCTTTTAAATTAGGTACAAAATATAGTAATTAGTACTAGTCTTGTTTTTGAATTAAGTACAAAATACTGAAATAGTAGTTAAAAAATTGAGCAATCTGCCGTGTTCCATTGTAAGCTGACCAATCAAATGGGCCATAAAACTGCCTTGTTAAAAGCCCAATTGATGTACAACACTACAGCAGGGCATGGGTTTTTGGGTCTGACCCTACCCAAATTAACGACAAGTCCATGGTTATACAGATTTTCCAGCCCAATCTAATCAACCCACTGAAAATCGGGGATACTCCACTCGGTTCATTCCATTCTCTAATTATGTTATTAATAGAATAATTTTAATTTTAATTTTATTTTTTGAAAGGTAACTAACAACAAATAAAGTAACTATCAGTTTATCAATTAATTTTCATAATAATTTTGAATTTTCAATAATATTAATAATTTAATTTATTTTTCCAAAAGGTAACCATCAACAAGTTAAAAAGGAACAAAAATATTCAAGTAATCTTATTTCAAGTATTAATTACTTTTTAATAATAAAAATTTCAATTTTCAAAATAATAACTACGAACAAGTTTTTTTTTTCTTAAAAAAAAAAAAAGAAGACTTCTCACATATAAATTATTAAAAATTATAATCTAACCATATTGAATTATATAATTAAAATTAATTTTTTTAAATGACACACAAAAATCACTTTTATAGATATTACCTAATATCAAGGGTTAAATCTACTTTGACCCACTAAACTTGGATGTGTTCATAAATTGAATACTCGGTCCATGATCCTGTTGGACTATTCGAACCGATCTTAGTAATTCACTAATTGCCTGAACCATATTCTGTCCATAAAAACAAGGTAACCACTCATTCGGTTAGTCGATAGAAGCAGTTCAGGACTCACAGGTTACCTGAACGTGTGTGAAAAAAAAAAAAATCAATTTTGTTCCAGCAGGACAACTTCAAAGTCCAATCAATTTACACTTTCTCATTGATTAATAGGAGTAAAATTTGATTCATATCAAAATATTTTGTCAAATGAAATGTATGTTTTTTTAATCAGAAGGCTAATTATTGGTCTAGAACATTATAATATTTTTAATAGCTACTAAAGCTGATTGTGAAAGATCAATTAAATCCATTTCTCAACTATTTTTTTTTCCCAAATAGTATCTATTAAAAGACAACAATGAAAATATAGAAAGAACATATAGCTATTAAGGAGTACATGTAATCTCTGAGAAAAAAGTAATCACAGAAAACAGAAAATAAAAAATCGCGCGTGGAATTCAGCCATAAATAATC
Organism: Cinchona pubescens; assembly: GCA_025175665.1. Lineage (NCBI taxonomy): Eukaryota > Viridiplantae > Streptophyta > Magnoliopsida > Gentianales > Rubiaceae > Cinchona > Cinchona pubescens. The sequence continues at coordinate 420,587 of JANKKI010000279.1, read as the reverse complement.
CTAGAAAATAATTAAACATGCATTGAAAACAAAAAAAACAAAAAATAATCGCAGAAAAAAAATCAGCCATAAAATTTTTCATGAATTTATTTTTTTAAAAAATGGCTATCCTTCTAAAAGTCAATTTGAAGTTGGTTAAGAGAGATCTTTAAATGTTTGCGAAGGTTGAGTGAGAAAAATATTGGAAGAGCGAGAGAAGGACAAAGATTAGAAGAGTTACTGAGAGATGGAGAAGTCTGAAAGATGAAGAATGCAGAGATTTGAAATGTTCGAGGCACTGATCAATCTTTAGCTTAGGTGGTATAGCCCTACTGGACGAAATTATTCAAATACCCTCATTGTGGATCGGTTTAAGTAACTGACAGTTTTTTTTTTTTTTTTTTTAAATTGTGAACCAAGACCCAAATTGGTATATCTGCAAACTAGTCCGATACTCGAACCGGTCACTTAATCCGATTCGGATACTCTTATTTTTTGGTTCGGTATAAATTAATTTTACCAATTTTTTGAACGGCAATTTATTTAAAATATCCTAAATTTGTCACAATTTTTATCACATTGAAACTCAAAGTACAAATTTTTTGATCACTTTGTCTCCTAAAATTTTTATTTCTTGACGCTTATGACGGAAATTATAAAAATAAAGAAATATTCACAAGTTTTATGTATATATCTTTATTGTATGTTATACTATTTATCATAACATTTTATTTTATTATGTCATTAACATAAATTGAACTAATAATGCAAGTATAAAACACACGAACATTCTTTTATTTTTATAACTTTCGTCAAAATTTGGAGTGAAGTGTCAAAAAATAAAAATTAAGACAAAGTGATAAAAAGTTAGTTTAGGGTATCATGTAACAAATAGTAACAAGTTTAGGGGGCCAAATTGAATTTAACCCTAATATCAAAGAACAGAACATGTTGACCCGACCCAATTACTGAACTCACCCAAAGTCCAATACTTGAATTGAATCCCCTGTTTCAACTTCATACAGAATCACATATACAGGCAGGGAAGAGAATGAAGGTGTCAAATTAGAAAAAGAAAATCAACCCATTATTTTCTTTTTTGTTTTTTTAAAAGAAAATAATGTTATCATCATCCTCACAGATAATCAAGAAAACAAGAAAATGTTGGATTCCGCTGAAATCAAACTACTTTTTCCATAGCTCAAGAGAGAATGAATCCACAGCAGAAGAAATCAGCAAGATTTTAAAGCACAACATCTAATATTGGCAGTTCATCTTAGAATCCTCAACAGTCCCTCAAGAAAAGCTGAACCCAGATGTGGTTCAGTCAGTTCTTCAAAGAAACCAACTGGAAATTCACCCCAAACGACTATTGGACTTCTTCCACTGGTCGAATCAGCAAATGGGTACCTATCAAAATCTCAATTCTTTCGCATTTATATTGTTGATTTTATGCAATTCCAATTTATTCTCACTTGCTAACGGTTTATTGGGTAAAATGATTGAAACCCGGATTCCGGTTTCATCTATATTGAGCTCATTGTTGGAGTGTTGTAAGGAATGTGATGGGTTGAAATCAAGGTCTGTTGTGTTTGAGTTGCTAATTGATGCTTATAGGAAAAAGGGTTTTTTGAATGAGGCTTTTTCTGTGTTTTTGGGTGCTAAAGATGGTAACTTTATGCCGAATTTGTTGTGTTGTAATTCGTTGCTGAAGGATTTGATGAAGGGTAATAAGATGGAGTTGTTTTGGAGGGTGTACAAGGCTGGCATGGTAGAGAGTGGGGTTGATCTTGATGTTTATACTTACACTAGCGTGATTAATGCTTACTGTAAGGTTGGGAATGTTGGGGAGGCACAAAGGATCCTATGCGGGATGGGAGAAAAAGGGTGTAGTCCGAATTTGGTTACGTATAATGTGGTTATTAGAGGGTTATGTGGAAAGGGGGCTGTGGATGAAGCTCTTCAATTGAAGAGGTCAATGGCTGTAAAGGGGTTAATTCCAGATCGCTACACATATTCCATACTTATAGACGGATTCTGCAAACAGAAGAGGTCGAGGGAAGCTAATTTGATTTTGGAAGAGATGGATGAAATAGGTCTTGGACCTGACCAAACTGCCTATACTGCATTGATTGATGGATTCATGAAAGAGGCCAACATAGATGACGCATTTAAAGTTAAGGAAGCTATGATTGCACATGGAATCAAGTTAAATGTTGTGGCTTATAATGCTATTATAAGTGGGCTGTGTAAAATTGGTCAGGTGGAATGTGTAGAAGGCAGTAAAGGTCATGAATGAGATGACTGCAATTGGCATAGCGCCTGAAACTCAGACTTACAATTATCTAATTGCGGCATATATTCAACAGGGAAATCTAGAAAAGGCTTGCGAACTTCTTGCCGAGATGAAAGAAAGAAACTTGGAACTTTCTGTATACACTTTTGGTGTTATAATAAATGGGTTATGCCGTTCTGGAGATTATCACCGTGCCAAACTTGTTCTAGACAGAATGGTCACCGGTGGTATCAAACCAAATGCCATCATCTATTCAAACATGATAAAAGGCTATGTACAGAATAGTAAATTTGAAGAAGCTACCAATGTTTTGAAGGAAATGTGGCAGAAAGGCATTTTTCCAGATCTATTCTGCTACAATTCTGTTATAATTGGCCTTTGCAAAGCAAAAAGAATGGAAGAAGCAAGAACTTGTCTAGTTGAGATGGGAAATAGGGGATTAAAGCCAAATGCATATACTCTTGGGGCTTTCATTTTGGATGATATAGTGATAGAGGGGAAATGCAAGTTGCAGAAAAGTATTTTAGGGAGATGCTTGATCGTGGTATTGCCCCAAATCTTGTCAATTATACATCCATGATAAATGGTTACTGCCAGGAGGGGGACATTAATCAAGCCTTTTCAACATTCAACTGTTTGCTTGGACGGGGAATGCTCCCAGATTTGCAACTCTATAGTGTTCTTATAAATGGCCTTTCAAAGAATGGAAAAATGACCGAAGCGACGAATGTTTTATCTGAGCTTTATGAGAAGGGTTTACTTCCTGATGTTTTCACTTACACCTCCCTCATTTCCGGCTTTTGTAAACTAGGAGATATGGAAAAAGCCTTCCAGCTTCACGATGAAATGGGTCTCAAGGGTGTTTCTCCCAATATTGTCACTTATAATGCATTGATAGGTGGGCTATGCAAGTCAGGTGACATTGAGAGATCTAGGAAACTGTTTGATGGAATCTCTGCAAAGGGTTTGGATCCCAATTGTGTGCACTTATGCTACAATAATTGATGGATACTGCAAAATGGGAAATCTAGCTGAGGCATTTAACTTATTCAATGAAATGCCAGCAAGGGGGGTCCAACCAGATTCTTTTGTCTACAATGCCCTTGCCAATGGGTGCTGCAAGGAAGGAGAAACGGAGAAAGCTTTGTTACTGTTCCATGAAATGATACAGAAAGGCTTTGCATCTATAGTTACTTTTAATACCTTGATTGATGGGTTCTGTAAGTGCGGAAAATTGACTGAAGCAATTGACTTGTTGAAAGATATGGGCGATAAGAAAATAATGCCAAATCATATAACCTTCACAATTTTGATTGATTACCATTGCAAGGCGGGACTGTTGAAAGAAGCAGAAGAGCTTTTTATAGAGATGCTGAACAGAAATCTGCAGCCAACAAATGTAACTTACACGTCTCTTTTACATGGTTACAACAAAGTTGGGGACCGGGTAAAGATGTTTTCAGCATTTGAAAACTTACTTGAGGGCAGTATAGAGCCTGATGAATTAATCTACAAAATGATGATAGATGCACATTTCAAAGAAGGGAATTTGGAAAAAGCTTTTAAGCTGTGGGATAAATTGTTGGACAAGGGTTTGCTGAATGGAATGATAACTGAAACTCTAATTGAGGGCTGGTCTGGAAATGGAGAAATTTCTGAAGTAACGGAATTACTTGATAAAATGGGAAAGCAAGGATATATTCCTTGTCTTTCAATGTGCAGTACTTTGGTACATGGATTAAATAAAGCAGGATATTCAGGAAAACTAGATAGAATACTAGAAACTATGACAAGGTTTGGCTGGATTCCAAAGTCTATGAGTTCAAATGACTTAATCAGTCTATATCAAACAAGTACAAATTCTGAGAATGTCAGTGATATCTCAAAGGAACCAGCTTTGGAAGTTGCTTGCCAGGTTTGAGCATAGTTTGATTAAGTCATAGTAGTTGTGACATTTGTGGTCTTCATCATGGTGGCTTTGTGATTGATATCACTTTCTGATGCTGCTATAAGTGGAGATGGAAATCTATTAGTTGCAGCGTGCAGCTTCAGTTTTTGGCGGAATAAAGTTGTGTGAAACTTCTCAGCCGCAATCAAAGATACAGTCTGTGAAAGGTGAAAATAATAGTTTCTACTCTTTTTTTTTTAGAATGATCAGAACTTCATTCATCTCAGTTATTTTCTCATTTATTTATTTCTTTTTCTTTTTCAAAAAATAAAAAATAAAATCTATCCTTGTGCATTATTCTTTTACTTGTTTTTTTTTTCCCCTTTTATTCTGGTGGGCGGGAGTACGATTTTCATTTATACACCTTGTATGCTAGGCATATGTAGACGTACTCTTTTATTTAGAGTGTGATTAATGTTTATATACCTTCTTCTTTTAGTATAATTTGAAATATGTGCATCTTTATTAGGATTTCTTGAATTTGTTTTCCACAATTGTAGCTGGTGATATCTCCTTCCAGGGAGGGAGTACTGAATTTCCTTCTTGGGAGAAAAACAAAAGGTGGGGAGGAGGGGTGGACATTTCTTTACAGGATGCGTTCACATTGGGGATTGTATGCACAAACACACGCACACACGCTCACCCCTAAAATATGCATGGAAACACTTAAAACTTGGCATAATTCATGGGCCCCCGCAGCCTTCCTGTATTGACTTCATTCTTAATGATGGATCCCTGAAAAAATATGCAGTGAAGAGCATAGACATTAGGATGGGTCATGCCTTCATTTGTTCACCGGATGAGTCATCCCATGCTTGGAAACTAATTTGAGTTCGTTTTGCAGATGATTGTGATTGTTCAATTCAAAGTACCTACCACTAAGCAACAGCATGTGGTCAAAGAAGCAATGGATATTTGGCTTACAAAGGTGAAAATGTTGCCCTTATGCTTCTAATAACAATAGATTTTCTTTGCTCTGGCATTTTCCTCGGTACTCAGCATAAAATTTTTATGGGTCTGTTTGGATGGATGAATGTGGATTATAGGAAGAATGGATTTATGAAAGCAGAAATAACATGTAATTTAGGAGAATTTGAAATTCACTTATTTTAATCATTGATATGTCTCCCACTTGTTGGTGAATTTAAAATTTTCAACCAAATTCGTAACTTGTTTGGATGACCTTGGAGAGATTTGGATTTGAAATCCAAATCCATCCAAATCCCTCAATCGAAACGGACCCCTTTGTGTTCTTACGTTGTTCATTTTTTTTTTCTTTTACTTGCACCGTTTCATTTTGTTCCTATGTTTTTTCCCTATGGTTTTCATGCAAACAGTGTTGCTGTGCATATGGCATCTTATGTAAGCATCAATATTATCAATGGCTGTTAGTGAAAATTATTTCTAATCATCGAGTATTTTCGGCCATGGAACTGCAGAATTATATTTACCTGAATTATACTACAACTCTATTCTGTATAATGACATGCACGTGCGCACATGGAGAGTTACTTATTTTGTTTTGATAAACTTTTTTCTGGTCTGTTTCTCGTGAATATAGTTCTCATTCCTTGAAGCTTGTCAATACACATGACCGAGCAATTGAAGGAGCTTAAAACTGACATCTGCTGAACAAGATTGTCAAATGTTTTCACGACTTGATGTGGATAATAGACCGCAACTTGGTATGCATTTATTCTTCGCTTTTCTTCAGTTGATGTTTTTTATTTTCCTTCAGATTTTGCAAGTTTCTACGAGTGAGTGAACGTGGTGCTTTCCTTTGTCGCTGCAGGTTTTGTGTCTACTCTCAGCTGGCACCTAACCAGCTATAAGTTTGAAGAAACAGGGGAGCCTTCCATGCTCTCCTGCAGCATTACAATGCATAGTCCGAGTTTTCTTCAAAGCAATCAATACCAAAAACCAAGCTGGATCTACATCCCAAATTTCGCTGACCCTCTGCAATCTTCTTTTGTTTCAATGAGGGGAAATGTAAATGTCTCGTTCCCAGAGGGGGATGATTCCCTTGCCTATATGAAATCTAGGTTCATAAACAAAGGGAATTTGGTGAATGGATGTAATAAATAGTATCTGATTGTTTAACACTTTTTGTGCGCTATATTATATAAGTATTCAAAATATATTATACCCGGTACCATAGAGTTTTCCTAAATTATATTCATATTGCCACTTTAGAGGTGTATTCAACGAATTTTACCAACAGTAATAACATAATGACTATGGCTAAACAAAAATGCTAACGAGATGCCTAGAATTTGGATGTGCAATACATTCGTTATTGTATTAACCCTTTCACTTTAGTGTAAATTTTCAAATGATTGCAATTTAAAAGAAAAAAGGGTAAAACTTTGTTGCTTATTATTACATTGACTATTTTCAGAAATTAAAAAAAAAACATATACAGTACAATTTGTTGGCAATTACAAATGTTGTAAATTTTTTCAAAAGCATGTACTTTCTTCGTCTTATTTTATTTGGCATGATTATTCTTACACATAATTTAAGAATAATTGATATTTGACCAATTAGTATAATGGTTTTTTTCATTATTGTCCTTCAATTAACATTTAAAACTTGTTAGTTGGTTTTTGATTTTCAAAATTTGAAATGGTTTATCAGAGTAATTAATATTGATACATACATTAATGTTCTTTTTTTGGAACTTGCATGAAGGGCAAATTAGATAAATTGACAAATATTTATTTGTCATTTTAATTTGTGACAAATAATTTATGATAAACTAAAATAGAAAAAAGAATAAATAAAATAGGACGGAGGGATACTTGATAAGAGTATTAAAGATTACAACCTTTTTTTTTTTCCCATTTTGCTTCCTAACATGCAAAACATATGGCACTAAAATTGTACGGAATGGTACCATAATTCATAAAGGAATTTACATATTATTATTAATTTCTATCTACAAAAATTATGATATTAATATTTACTACTACAATTAGTTTAAAATTTATATAAATAGAAATTCATGATATGGTCTTAAATATAAAGTGAATAAAAAGGCCAGAACAACAGACCTGATTCCATAAAACGTCTTCACAAGACTCCCTGAGTTTTTCCTCAGCTGGCTATAACTCTCCTTCTCTACACCTGCATTTCATCCATTAACATTCAATTTAAGCTTCAAAGGTTCAGTCTTTTCTTTGGATACTTGTTCTTTCCTGTGTTTAAATCATTCTTATCGCTGTCTCTCACACACTCACTCCCACTCCCACTCACACACATAGGCATATGCATGCAAATGATGCTTCTTGCTGCATGAAACACTTAAAGCTGTGATCTTTTAGTGGTAATATTAATGGGTTTTTTGTTAGATTTCTTTATTTGGAAAGAACAAGAAGATTTACGTGAATGCAATCATTGCTTTAGTTTTGACTGTTATCTGTTCTGTTTCTTTAAAAATTGAGTTTTTGCCCCATTGAAAATTGCTTCTTTTTCACTTAAATTCGAGATAATTATGTGCGTGCTTTAATTTGATTTTTTTTTTTCATGCTAGAAGAAATGTATAGTTTGAATTGGTTGAATTTCTTTGCATGGAAGAAATTAAGTATTCTGGAAGTTTATATCTGATATTTTATCTCACATGGTAGTTATAGTGATGAATTGCTCTGTCTTGAGGCTCAATATCTTAGGATTATACAATTCGTAATTGAACAATTAAGAATTAAGGTTCTGCAGAAAAATGGGGTTTCGAGTAAGTTAGCTCAGTCAACAAAAGTTAGCATTTTTGTGATTTTTTTTTTTTTTTTGTTGAGACTTTTAGGAGATTTGACGAATTTGACTATGTAATGCCTTAGGATGTGGAGTTATTTTGTTTGAGAACTTGTTAAGGTGGATCGCTATACTATCTCTCACTTTTAGTTTTAGCATTGTTATGGAAACAGCTATATTTTGTTTGGTTGCTTTGAAGCCATTATTATTACTGTTTGTGGATATTTTTCTTCATTGTGATACATACTCTTTATTGTCTTCATTCTTGTTCTTTGTTTTGTTTCTTATAATTGTTGTATGAAATAGTATTGTTCTCAGTTTAATGAAGATATGGAGTTAATGTATGGGATGCAGAACTAAAGAAAGTTGTCGGTTCATAAATTTAAGTAGTGGCTCTTTAGTAGCTACATCTTGTCAAACACCTACCAGTAAAGGGATTATCATATGTTGCAATTAGATGTCATACACTGTATTTTGCTACATATTTTTCCAGAGAGAATATAGAATGTCAAAACACGATTTATAGTCATTTCAATTATGAAATTGGATAATTATACTCTCTGCAATATGCATTTGATTTAGTTAGAGGTAGTGCTAAATTTACTGCAATTGGGTAATTTTCTTGATGTGCTGAATATGTGATTCAAGCTAGTCATTGGTTGAACTGCCAATCTTATTGTCAAATTCACAAAATGCTTTTCTGTTTAACTACACTGCAGGATACTTTAAATATTTGTTTTTTGTGGAGTTCATTTGCCTTTAAGTTTTGTGGTGTTAAATTGAAGATAATTCTTTAATTTAATTAACTAAATTGAGTAGTGACAATAGGAGCACCAAATTCAGAAGTTTCATGACTTTGGAAATAAAGATGATCAGCAGAACAAAGGCATATCATAGAGAATTGGAGGCTATTCGTGAAAAAGAGAATGTAGAAAAGATGATCATGAATGAAGATTATGCCAATGCACGGGACAGATTACGTGGAGCCCGTGATCTTTTTCCACTTGAGGACTTTGATCCAATGCAGATTGTATGTGACATCTTATCAGCCGCCAGTAACCACTTTCCAGGTTGTGAGATTGACTACTATTGGATCCTTCATCTTGGGCCCTCATCCACCATGTTTGACATAAGGCATCAGTATCAGAAACTTAAGACTTTGCTGCAACCTCTAAAGAACAAATTCCTAGGCACAGATGTGGCTCTTAACCTCATACAGGATGCTTTCTCCGTGCTTTCAGACAATAGCAAGCGTTCTGCATTTGATTTGCAGCGAAGTACCGTGTGGGAAAATTATGAATCATCTACCTCTTCTAGAAGTATCATGTTGCCCTGAATTGTCAGGTAAGGTGATAGAGATGCCTGCTCAAGTCTCTTCTGATTGTGAAAATGATTCTTCAGCAAATTTGCAGAGAAGGATTGAAGAGAGTTTGTCAATGGGGATGCATCTAATGAGCCATAAAGAATCTGGCTCATCTTCTACCAGTCATAACTCTGAAGGGAATGTCGCAGAAGTTAAGCTTGATGTGAACTCTCTTCTGAAACAGCATGAATCCATTTTGAAGGCCGATCCATCCTCTTCTATGGGAACTATAGCCTGTCAAGGTTTTCACCAAGACTTCTACGACTTTGATGATGATAGAAAGGTAGCCAATATGGAAATAGGCCAAATATGGGCGACTCATTTTCAATCAAATGATCCTAAAAATCGACGATATGCTCGAATTACAGCCAAGTATATGTCTGCTGTTATTATGATCTGGCTGAAACCAATTCCAGTTACTAATGAAGAGAGAAGATGGTGCGAATGCAGGACTACCTGTTGCATGTGGGTCTTTTTGTCTGGATATGGAGACGGGCGAGCAGGTGAGCTCAATTTCAATGTTTTCCTACAAATGCTTTTGGACTACTGCTGTGTCACGAGGACAGTTTGATATCTATCCAAAGAAAGGTGAGGTTTGGGCAGTTTATGAGGATTGGGACCTTGATGAATGGTCCTATAAACCTGAAGCTATTAAAAGTTGCAACTATAAATTAGTTGAAACTCTCTCAGATTTTTCAAAGTACACTGGATTGGATTGTGCATCTTTGGTGAAGGTTCGGGGTTTCAGGAATGTTTTTAAGAGACAAACACTAGAAGGGATTTCCAAGACTATTCATGTCTTCCCAAGCATGTTATACATCTTATCCCACAAAGTTCCAGCATATAGACTAACTGGAGAAGAGATTGGTAGCGTAGTTTGTGGAATGATGGAGGTTGATCAGTTAGCATTGCCAAATAATATGATAGAAAAACCAGATGATGAGGTTAATGCTGAATTTGGAAAATTCGGATCATAAACCAGATGAGGCAATAATGGCGAAGACAAAAAATCTGTATGGTTCCAGTTATACTTGTCTCGAAAAAGATCTCCATCAGATTGACCCTTGCCGAGAAAGAACAGATCTGGTAAGCAACGAATTACTGAATGTCATTGAAACAGGTCAAGTGTGGGCTGTGTACTGCAGAAGAGACTCAATGCCTCGCAAGTATGTACGAATACACAATGTATTTTCAAGAAGCCAAGTACTTGTCACACTTCTGGAGCCTGAACTCAGCATGGACTTGGAGATTGATTGGAGGCAGGAGAATCTACCCATCACTTGTGGAACATTTATAGTTGGTGGAACTATAGTCAGTGTGGAGACATCACAGCTAGCACATCAGGTTAAGTTTGAGAAAACAATGTCCAGCTACATGATTTACCCTGCAGCAGGGGAGATTTGGGCTATGTACCAAAGCTGGGATTGTGAGTGGAGGCTTTCTGATCTTCTGATCTAAGAAAATTGCCAATATTGGATCGTTGAAGTTCTATCAGACTTCTTGCAAGGAGACAAGATAGTGGTAGCTAAGCTGGGGGAGGTGAAGGGCTGCTTTACTTTCTTTCTTAGGCAGCAGTTAGACGGCTTTGAACTGATTCGTAAAATTTCAAGAACTGAGATCCTTAGTTTTTCCCATAGGATTCGATTTTATAATGTCCCTGGGATTGGATACCATGGCATTCCAGAGGTTTCTTGGCATTTAGAACCCGATGATTTGCCTCCAAAGCGGATAATATGAATTTAAGTCAAAGTTCAATATCAGTCTACTTGATGCAAGTGTGCATGTATTGCAGCCTTGCAGATTGTTGTTGGCTTGTTATTCAGGCATGTGAACTGTCAATTAGCTATGTAGATAGTATTTTCTTTCGAGTTCATTATAAAGATGGTTTCCATTATTACTGGCTGGTGCTATGAATCAGAAGTCGTAATCATACAGTAAATGTAATTGCAGATGCAGAAGGGAATGTTGAAGTACTTGCAGCAAGGAAAGAGTTCTACTTGGTGGCAGAATTTGGAATTACTTGGTGAATGAGACTCTTATGATGATCGCCATACCCTTTCTTATCGATGTTGATCAAATTCAGAAGGAATAGCAATGTTCCTCGGGAATATGCATATATAACTCTATTTCAGCGCTTTCTAAGGAAGAATAACATTCCTAGTTATCTCTGATCAATATAACCAGGGTGATTGATAAAAGAATAACATCCCCAGTGAGTTGTATAATAAGGGTGATACTTTGATGACAGATCTGCAATTGACCCTAATGAAGATCCTTCCTTGAATCCCACGTTTCATTTTCACCATGGAGAAAAAGCAGATATAGGAAAATCAAACCACATTCTTTCCATCTGATTCCTGATTTTAGCAACCATAGAAAGAGTCAAAGACGAAAAGCACCATGGAATCCATAACTAAGCTGCATACCACAATTCTTTTCAGTTTCACTTTCTCTAGTACCTATTTTGCATGTCTACATGGTATTCAAGGACTGCAAATTTGCACAGCACATACCACATTAAATTTGCAAAGCAGGCAAAATTTGTAGTACTTTCTCTGAAATACTGTTGTTGATTTACAGAATTTAAAAGAGCAAAAATTTCAGGGGTGAGAGAATCTGTGTATCTCAAGAGTCAGCAAAACTCTGATCTTCAGAGAAAAGTTGTAAAAATTGCTAAAATCCCGAGCATGGCTATAAAACCTCACAAAGAATAATCCTAATCATACGCTCATCGCCAAAGCCTACCCAAAAATCCTTTCTTGTCCTTCTTAGTCCTGTTCTCCAGTGATGGGAATTCAATTAAATTATAGGCAAGATCGAGCACTATCGGATTACAAGCAACTGCTTGGAATGCTGGTGGGAAGCGCTCAATGCGGGACATTGACTTCATGCTGGGATCAACTGCAGATTCATACACATCCAGGTTTTCGAGAAGAAGTTTCTCGGGCTGAAATAACAAAATCTGTCAGCATAAAGTTAAAGGTTAAGCATGATAAACTACATTAGCATGATTATGATATGCATAAAAGTTTCAGCTGGGCATGAGGGAAAGTTAAACTACATCATCTTGAGCGCATAGCAAAGCTATCTGAGGCAAACGATCCAAAATACTCAACACATCAGAATCATTAGCATTTCACGCATTAAGAACAGAGAAAAATCTCACTCCTATATGTTGGAAAAAATATACCAAATTTCATACATTTGTATCCAGAACAGAAAGGTTCTGCACAAAAGCAGTGAAGCAACATGGGCTCTAGTATATATAACCAAAACGATAAACTATTGAGTCAAATAAATGGCCAGTTAGGAAAATCCAAAAGGAAGACAAGACTTTGAAAGCATTATATGGTAGAGGACACACATTTTATGCTTCAACAAATTAAGTTCCACCAACTAGTTACCATAGGCAAGTACTTGACTCGTAAGAAGCCCCACAAATGGTGGCATTTATTGGCAAAGGATACTTGTAGTTAGTGTCTTCTGTTTATAATATACTATGCAAAAACAAGAATTCAGCACCAGGAAATATTCCAGCATACCAAGTTAACTCGTGCCTTTAGTCCACAAATTCCACAGGCTATATCTAGCAAGAATCTTTATGGATTATCGATACAAACTTTCGAAGTACTAAAGGAATATGAATAAAGCCAATCACTAGGATATACAACTGTGTCCATCCAACAAATTTTAGTGAGAAATCCCAAATAAAACCATGCTGTTAAGTTGCATGAGTCAATTCTCCTCAGAAAACTTGGCACATACACCTTAAACAATATGTAAGCAAATAAAACCATTATAACTAAAACATGTAAGTAAGATAATTTGGGGTTAGTCAGGTTTCTGAGTGTCTTATCACACTGCTGTAAACTATGACTCATGTATTTAACTTCCTCTGATAAAGGCAAACCTAGGACATACAGAGAAATGCAGCACAATACCTTCTTATCATTTCCGGTTAATGATATCGATTTATATTGAGATCTTTTTTGACAGATTTTCAGGAGCCTGCTCTTCCTCCATGACAGCTATTGCATGCTCTATACAGCTGTTTGATCTACTTGCATTATGCAATGTCTGCAACTCCTTTATCATAGCCTGATAGATAGATAAAAAGACAGCAATTACAAAACTAATTAATGCAGTACACGAATCCACAAGTGAGAAGACATGCATGAACAAGGCTACTAACCTTTAACACAATCATAAGTGCATTATGTCACATGAGTTTTATAAAAGGGAAGAAAGAGATGCCCCATGGTTTATGACTATGTAACTTAGTTTCAAAGCACCCAAGTGAACCACACAACAATTTTGTTATTGCCAAATTTGAAACAGATAGACAATGTCGGATGAAGCTTGAGCCCGTGAAAAGAACCCACATTTAATAAGCACTAACATGTAGACAGAGGGAAATCATACGGTCTCAGTCTAAGTACCAGGCAGTAAACAAGCACTGCAAAAGTGTACGCACCTGATCTTTCAGCAGTCTTCAAACCCTGCAGCTTTTTTAGGGCAGTATCAGCTAGAGATCGAGCTCGGCAGTACAAAGCATATGCTTCTGTCCTCTTTCCAGCCAAACTGTAGGACTTGGCTAAATAGAAGCACCTGCCAACAAATTGAGAGGAAGGCATTTATGTTGACTTCAACAAGAAAAACATTCTGCATTCTCACGCCTCAAATCAATTTTCTGGGCAATATTACAAAAGAAGAATTTGATTAGTAAATTTAAGAATAAGCAAGTATTTGACAGGATAAGTGAGCGAAGACAAGAAGCTGCTTACATACTAAAACTAAACTTACAGCTATATAAATGTCATTCGTATTTACTCTACTTACACCAAATAAGTAACATCTGTAGTAGCTTAAGAATACAGCATTATATCGTCTTCCTAAAGAATTTCTTACTGCAAAGCAGGGTACTTTTTTGGAAATTAAACCAAGAAATTGCTTTGAAAGGTGTTCTCAAACTTTGCACAACATTGGCTAGATTGAAAGTCAGAAAAAAACGAGAACACATCTTTTAGTAAAAAGAAAAGGGAGAAGATCGTGAAAGGTAGTTTAAAAACATGAATACATAAATTTGGCAGATTAACACATGAAAGTCGCCTCAAGGGGAAAAATCAAAAGGAAAAGCTTAAGTAGATGGTTTTCCCACTTTCATTGACAACATGAAGTTACATGTGGACTACATCTTTATCCCTTATAATCTAGTAGTACACATTGCAGAATACCAAGACAAATTATACTAATTTGGAACAATAATCTTCAATATGGAAAACAATATTACACTGTAAGACATAAAACTAGCCTTGTATTAGAGTTAAATTTGTAAATACAAGTTCATATCTTCACCAAAAAAAAAAATGAAATGAAGGCATGAAAGGCAAAAACGTTAGTCAAGAAAATGGAGTAACATAAAACCAGACCTTTCAGCTCTAAAAACCAAACTTTTGATCTCACACTCTTCAGCAAAAGCCACTTCTTCTGGCTTTCTATCTCTGTCTCCCAGAGCTAACTAAATCAGAAAGATCAGCGGTATTCTGCCAGTTGAAAGAGCAGTTACTAAAGTTTGCCAATTAGATACACACCTACAAATCGCAACATCGCATTGAGTAAGCTATAAGAATGATAGGTAAGTACCTGTAACAGAAGATCATATAGTCGGACAAGCTCCTCAGGCTTGGTAACTTTCTCATTCTTATCATCGCGGACCTTATTGAGTTTACTTATGGCAATGCTAACCAATAACTGGTTTCGTTCAATGGTTCGCTGTCCTAAAACAGCACCAATAGCTTTATCAAGGCCACTAAGATCATCTTTCATGCTTTCAGAATTTCCTGCAGTGGCCTAAAATAAACAGAATGTCAAAATCAGCATCCTGGAGGAGACCCAAACCATGTCATCCTTCATAATACCAAAAACGCCATCCACATAACAGAGTGCTAGATATCACAATCACCCAGAAATACTTTAATGCAGTACTCGTGGTCCTCACCAAATCATTAACGGATGCAGCTCCTGGCTTCATTATATGCAGCAAAAATTTTGTCAAATATGACAAGTTTTTTATCTGCCGAAAGAGAGTCTGCTTTTGGGCCACAGATATCCTTCTCCAGTTCCTGGGCTGATTAAATTGGCATGCATAAAAAAAGAATAAATCTTGAGACTGGGTGATAACCTTATAAAAAATACAACTAACTTAATGCGGGTATAAGTCCACATATATAAGCTAAGTAAACAAATTTATAAAATGCTTAAGTGAATCAATTACTCATTTGGTCAACGAATAACTGCAACCGTGAATACTCATACATTGTGTTTAGATGAAGGGATTTGGGTCGATTTGATTTGAAATCCTAATCTATAATAAGTTATCCAAACAAGTTAATTGATTTAGTTGTGGATTGAAATCCACCAATAAGTGGAGAGTGTGATTTTAATGGTTAAATGAGTGGATTTGAAATTTATCCAAATTTCATGTCATTTCAAATACACCCAATTCAAATTCAGATTCATTTTAAATCCTTCCTTCAATTCAAATCCACCCATCCAGACACAACCATAGTGAAATGTGTGTTTTGTGTGAGTCTATGTGAAAGGATCAAGCTCAATCGAATATATAATAATTATGAACTTCTTGAAATGCTATTCAGCATAAAGATCATGGAGACAGAAAAGCATAGAAACGGGATGACTATAGTGAAATCAAATCAAATAGGAACTAACTTCCATAAGTCATCCCATAAATCTCTTCAACGTCGGCAATACAAAAGGAAAAGGATCACGAGTTTGTAAAAACACCAAGAATCCAATTTAGACGAAAAACTACAAAGAACTTCTTTAGAATCTCTTCTTTTTGAATCAACGAGGCTATTCCATTAAGGACTCAGAAAATTATTGAGTTTTCTTAACTACGTCTTCTATAATGGTTTTCTGATTATAGTCAAGGCACTTTACTTAGCAAGATATAGTCTACTTCAATGGCAGAAATATTCTGCAATGAGTCCAAAAGTTGTCAATGTGGGATAGTAGTATGATTTGGAAATTGTACATCTGAATTCAACGAGACCTGCATACTCAAACCAATAAGTACTCCAATTCAAACTTAAAAGTATAAAGGATTGATCAGAGCTGTAGTCTTTAACATGATCATTTAATGACCTGATGAAATTTCTCCAAAAGCACAATGGAGATGAGCAATCCTATATTGTACCCTTTAGGTGACCTGATGAAACTATTACCAGACCAACTTTCTGATTGGGTAACCCCTCTAGTTTTGTTGAAATAGTGAATTTCCAATCACAAAGATTGTCACTAGACTATTGTTTGAATGTAGCTAACCTATAAGATACCACAGAGAACAATGTATATCTTCGAATTTCCAGCTAAACAAAAGAAACAGTCAAACATTGAATTTTCAGCTTTTCAAATTTAATCAAGATAAATTGCAAGGCAGATTACAGGAAGGAAAGGAGATGGCAAGAAACATTTTAAACACCAGGCTGAAACTCCCAATTTGCTTCAAAACCGTGGTGTCCTCTTTATTATGTGATTAATTACTAACCTTTCAGAATCGATACTCGTGTTTTTGCATTTGAAATTGGAAATCGATGGCCAAGCCAATGAAATTCCGTCATTGATGCTGCCTGCTGTGACCTAGCCTCAGACATAACAGCCTTTACATCCAAGACCATGCAAGTGGCGAAATCAATTAGAAGCTAACTAAGCTGAGTCATACAAACTTTCACATTATTACACAAAAGATTGTGGAATATGAATTATACCAACAGTAAAGGCAGGTACACAATCAACATCAACTCCTAAATGCTAAAGTTAAGGACTCACCTCCAATTTCGCTCTAAACAGGTCCAAAGCAGGTCCTTCCATTTCACCAATGCGTACCAATTCAGAAGTTTGTAAATTTGACTCACCAATTTTGTGTAAGCAGTATCTTATGCTAGGTTCTAATTCCTCAACCCGCTCACGGCACAAAACTTGGTTCTCAAGATCGCCATCAACTATTTCCCAAGTTCCTCATAAACAGCCCTAAAGAAAGTAACGAAGTTAGCCAACAAAGGAGAAACTTTAAAACAAGACTGTTCTGCACTTGAAGTGACATCTTGAATGTCCAAAGAAGAAACACAATGACATAGGATTAGGTACCTGGCGCTTTTGAAACTCTTCAGTGCAACTTCCCAGTTCTGATCTTGTTCAAATAATAAATTTCCTCTCATATAAGATGCATAAGCCTGCAGTTTAAGAATTGAAATTTCTCACCAAAGAATAGATCACTTTCATGCAACTTACAAACAAAATTGAAAAAAAGTGGCCAAGTCAATAACACCTTTAGCAGTCTAAAACTCCAGCATCAAAATTAATGTACACATTAAATGAACAAAGAGAATTTGAAGCGTTGATGTCAGAAAAGACTTGGACACATAAATTGCTAACATTGCAAAGCTCTGTCTGAATACTACTTACAAAGAATGACAAAAGGAATAAAATAAAAGCAGCAACAACTGTATAATTGATTTAATACAAATCGCTGACATTGATTGCATTAGCCAACTTCCCTCAAAATTCAAACAATATGACTATAGAGGTTGCTATTGGTTGCATTAGCCAACTTCCCCAAAATTCAAACAATATGGTTATAGAGGTTGATATCAGTGATGCAGTTAATTCCATTCATCATACATAACCTTTCAACTAACATAACTCCTAATAACTTTGACGCATTTAAACCATTTAGAAAGTTCAAGCGTATCTTATCCCAAACTACTCATAAAAATTATTAGGTCCAAGAAATGAATTCTCCAACATATGTTACCAAACCTATCCAAGTATTGAATTTGCATTATTTGTGACTAGATATTGCAAGATTTTCTACACAGTTACGATAGGCTAATTTATACATTAACCATTCATAACAAGAAAAAATGCTCAAAAGAAGACAGTTCAGTAGCACACTGTGAGGTTTGCTAATAATAGAGCATTTCAGAAGATTACTTCTCATTTTTAAAACAACCAGTAAAGTTAATAGAAGGAAATACATGAAGACCAAAGAAGAGTAAAAGATTCTGCAAATAGTCTGATCAAAACAAAGAAAATTAACTAAATCCACAGTGCAAAATAGTAGCATAAAAGATGAATTAATCATGCACACCTCAGCTTCCAACGATGTCCTCGAATCTCCCTTAATGGCACACAATTCTTGAAACAAAACAGCCCATTTCACTGCTTTTCTCAGTCTACCAATCAGATAGCAACGTTGGCGTGCATTTGGACCATCTGGCAGTGTTTTCTTTTCCATGGCATGGCTCCAAGCTCTTTCCGCATTATAAAGTACCACATGGAGATACCTAGATTTTCCCCAAACACCACATGAAATGCAAACAACAAATGATAAAACCATCTAAAATTTGACTTTCCAGACTAGTTATCCATATAGCACAACTTGAAATTAAGAAATCACCAAGTATAATTACAATCAAATTCAACCGTCTGTCTTCACACTCCCTCACCTTACTTCAGTGACCGTAGTGAAGATGGTACAGCAGCTGTAATGGCTCTCTTACTATACTTCCCACGGCCATGCGTGAATTTCAAAGACTTGTACAATCTCCTCAGCCGAGCAGTACAATACCTCCTAAATATTCCCCCAGGAAAAAAAAAAAAAAAAGAAGTCAATTTCACATTCCCAGTCTTACAACATCAATCCACACTTCTTGCAATTTTTAAGCCTAATTCCCCAAAAAATCAAATTATCAAATTATCAAATTACTCGTAAAATACACACTAACACATAAGTTCATAAGATCAGTGCACAAGTATGAAATTATACCGATAACGAGCGTAATCACCGAAACGCAATCCATGCTGCATCTGAGACGATTTCAAAAGCTGCAAAACTGTAAATCCACCAAAAGAAAAAATACTTTAAATCAAATCCTGAAAACTAGTTATGAATATCTATGGAGATTTAAGCGAGAGAAAAAATACCGCAGATGGAGAACCTAGGGCTATTTATCTGATCAACGGAGTTCGAATTCTGATTATCCACGGCGTCCATGGCGGAGGATTCGTTTTCTTTCGCCATTGCAAATTCTCCCGGGGAATGTGATTTGTGCGCAGATCTTAGAAAACGGCGTCGTTTAATTGAATTAAGCGCGACGGCTTGGGTAAAAGGCTTTGAAAAGATTCTGGAATGCGCCAAGTAATGGCTGTGGCAACGGCTGCCGGCGGCGGGGTGACGGCGGCGGCGGGGTTTTTGGTTTAGTTTTTCACTGACGTAAATGAGGCTTTATTGGGTAACTCCATCGTTGTCTTCTGTTAAATAGCTGATGACTGATGATGCTGTATTCTTAATTAAGAGGGTAATTTGATGATACTCTCAATGTCTTAGGGTCATTGTGCAATTTAATCTAATAAACTTTTTTTTTTTTTTTTTTTTTTTGAAGGAGAAGAAGAATAATAAATTGTTCATTGTGCTGAGTTTAATAGTATGAAAATCTTGCAATTTAAGGAATACAATTGATAATTGATATTTTTTGTGGAGACGAATATTTCATTTGCGGTAATAAATAATTTTTTATATAGATCGTGCTTGATTTCTCATGAAAATTAGATACATATTATAATCAGAATAGTTTTTATATAGATATTGCATTCAATTATATTCGAATTCTTTGAATTGATTTGTTTGTGTTTGATGATTTTTTAAGAAAAAAAATATCAGTGTATATTTTTCTAAATACAAATTTATGTGGTAAATTTCTGTATTTTTTTTGATGTAGTGAATTTCTTTTGTAAAAATAAATACCTTTTTGGTATATAAGTTTCAAAATGTATTTAAGCTAGTGATAAAATACCAGCTTTGTTTTATATGCAAAATGCTTTGAAACAAACCAAAGAAGGCCTTATAATATCAAGTATCAACTCAAAATTCATAACATCCATTCACATAAAATATTATCCTAAATATGCTCTCTCTTTTTTATTGGTTTGTTATTAGTTTTGCAGGAATATAATTGTTTTTACTTAAAAAAATTATTTTAAGTTATTCCTTGCCTTTTCCACCTAACTGTTTATTTTGGGGTATTGCATACATGATATAAGAGAGTTCTACAGTCACTTATAGAGAATCATTCTTTTGTATTTTAAATATTTATATAATATAATACGATATGTTTTAAATGTTTATATTGTACAAGATTTTAAAACTAAGAAAATAATTTCCTAAAAAAAATTATAAAATTCCCCATATAATATATGTCATATTGAATGTAAATAGTAAAGCTCTTCACACGACTATATATCAATATCTTAAATTTCAAGAAATTAACCATTGGCTAAATGCAAACCATTTGATCTCAACATTTATAAACAAAATTATTCTGAAGATAACTACACAGGAAAAAAAGCATTTTATTCCAGCATAATTCTTCCTCTTGGATTTCTTCCCAATTAAATATAATAATAATAATAATCTGCCTCTTCACTTGTTGCTGATCCAGCAAAATTTGAAGCTTATTCCCAGACATTCATTTATTATTGTTATGGAACCAAAACACACCACCTCAAATGGCCCTGTTAATGTTACCTAAACAACACAGAGCAACAATCAAAAGATCAATACAAATATAACATTGGTTAACTTTAAAAATTTGTACAGTATAAACTTTTAAAATATATGATATAGTATATTGTGCAAGTCTTTAAAGTAAGATGAAGACTGGTAGAATTTTTTGATAACATAATTCCAAGAAACAAGGGAAATCACCTAAGTTTCCTCACCTTGTAAATCTAGTAGTTGACAACTTTTTACCAAAGTCAATTAAGAAGGTGCGGATTTCCATTGGAGCAAGTTCAACTACCAGCTTAACAGGATCAACAGATCCCCCTCTAGATATGTTGTGCACTTCATTGCTTGAACTTTCTGCTGACCAAACCAATCTTTTCTTTTCCATGTCTTCCCTCTTTTGGTTAGCAGATAAGCTTGTTTCTATAACTTTAGTAATCTGGAAAGGAAGTTTAGGAAGAACAATTAGTCATACTTTAAGTAGAAAGATCACTGATTCTAAATGATAGAAGATTTCTAAGATGCTGTCGCTCGACCTTTTTATTAGGAAATAATCTTTTCAATTCCACTTTTGCTGGTATTGATAAATCCTTGTCTTCACCAACCTAGTATAGCCATATCAGTAGTCCAGATTAGTTTTCTTGGTGGGATGGAACAGATTATTGGGATAATAATGATGCATTAATTTTATGGAAAACTCTAAAAGAACCTCGTATAAATGAGCCAGGCGAAGTAAAACTTTTCCATCAGCAAGCTCCTGCAATTTTAAGGGAGTAAACATAGATTCAGCTGATCAGTTCCTCTCAAGGAGTTTAAAGTTACCACTTCTAGGTTAAAAAAACTACCTGGAGAGTTATCAATGCCACATTATCCGGTAGGCTATAGGAAGGATCAATTCCTGTAAAGGTTGGTACTTTGAAATTTGTATCGCTACTTCCATCCTGCGTATAACAAAATCATGTAAGAGTAAACATATTAACACAGGCGCGGATATTACTTGAGGCCTTTCTTTAACCTGCTCACTGGGAGTTAATTGGTTGTAAGGCTAAAAGAAGTGGAGAGTATATCTCCTGTCCAAATGTTCGACGCCACTTAGCTCCCTCTCCTAGTGAATCGATCTTGAAATAGAATTTCCCTTGAACCTGAAAGATGTGTATTATCAGAACTAATCAGGCTATGTTAAAGAAATTGCTTAGATGCATGATATAAAGAAGATTTTGTATCAAGACTATATTCACATAAGAGAATTGGAAGTAGTGTTTTCCGTGCTCACAGTTAACCCTGTGCAATTATCGGGGATACAGACTGTTTCATTTAGCGCCTCGGCAACACCTCTACCATCATCATGAAGCAGTCTCCTGTAAGCAAGAAAAGTTAAAAGTTGAATATGAAAACTAAATCAGTCAGTTAAACTGAACATCATAATGAGTATGGTCTATAGCTAGAAGAAAACCAGGAGGAAAAGGAAGAGGGAGAGCAAATAAAATGGAGCAAACCTGTGGAGCATCAGCTCCAATTCCCCATCAAAAATGCTGGATCCTACACCCACAGATCTATCAACCAAGATCGAGAGCTCGGTGTTGTTATCTTTCATGTATATACCAAGGTTGATCTGAAAAAAGAAAATGCTACTGTTTGGCATGAAATCCAATTACAAAAGCTTAACTGTCTTTACATATGCTATAGATAGCCTCAAACTTTCCCCTCCTAACTCGACGTTAAAAACTGCAAAGGGTACAAGTTAAAAGAACATGTCATATCCTAACCGTAAGAGACAAAGAAGTGGTCTAGAGTGAAGAAAGCATTAAACTGGGTATGCAATATGCACTGTATCTTCCTTACCTAATCTTAAACCTACTTAAACTGGAATATCAACCCATCCCACAGAGAAAACAGAAGTTATCTGCCTACTTAAACAATAAGAATGTTTGTGTTCAAAACAGTTTTATAATATGATTGAAATAAATTTTTGGATATAATGAATCACATTTCATGCAACCCAAGTTTTCAGAGGCACGTGGAAAGTATAATGCAAACATACTGGGTCTCCTAATAGTTTCCTGCCACAGGCTGATTCACTTGAAGGTTCCAATCAGATCTATAATCCCGAATCTGCAAACAAAGTAACATGCTAGTATCAATGTAGCTTTTGATATCCACAAGTTTTGAACAGCTAAAAAGTTTCACCAAAAATATTTTTTAAAAAAACCTATAGAAGTGCTATTTTTATGTGCACGAGATATGAATTATGTAACACACCCGTTCAAGGAAATCTCGTCCATTGGAATCTGTATAAAATTTTTTGTTGTTCTTGATGGTTGTTGTAATCTGCGCTACAACCTCTTTGCCGAATCCATCATCAATGGGTATGGGGCCAACCTGGAAGACATGATTCTTGATTAAGGAGCCTTATGTGAAGTTGAAACCTCGTTTCTTCAAAGACCCTTAAAGGTTTCTATGCAAGAATGTATTAAGTTGATAACACTTACAATGAACTCGACCTCAGCATGTTGCTTTTCCTTGTATACTCTTGTAATCTGTCCATTCATTTGTCGTACATACAAGTGAGTGACAAAATTAAGAACTTCCAAAGATAACAGTGAATAACCGTGTTCAGTGCAGAGAGAGTTTGAGGGAGTCAGGAAAAAGAGGAAGTGTTGCAGACTTTCATCTATATTTACCCCATGGAACTGTTATGTTCTGGATCAAAAAATTTTAATATAATTTCTTATATTGCTTCTCATAGTACTCTAAAAATTTTAGAAAATTCATGGCATGGAAAGCATTTAAAATAAGTAGTCATCCTTGAATAGTTATTTGTATAATATCAGAAATCTGAAATGGGGAAAAAAAAAGTAACAAACTCAAGGGACTAACATATAAGAAGCTTAAATAAAATCACTTGTCTGATAACCTGATATATCCAAGAACTTATACTCTGATGAACTTCATCGAACAGTGGTCCCCTGAGAACTGTAAGTGAAATCTGTTGCATCAACAAAAACTTTTTGGCTTATCGTGTTGTTAGAGGCCATGAAGAATCAGACTATTTGAACCTGATTCGGGTAAGACATGATTTCTTTACCCTCTCTTGAGGCTGAATGGGAAATGTGGAATTCGGGCGAAATATGTACGCTCCAGAAGCCTTCAATGTATAAAAAATATTAGTAGTTGGTCAGTGTTGCTATCAGTATCTTGAACAGAAGATTACATATAAAGGAAAAGAAGACAATAAAAATACAACATAACTATTGTTTTCATATGTAGAAAAACAATATAAAACAAGTTAAAGGAAACTACAATAAAGCTTTCTTTTATTACCTGAGGCTCAACATCCTTACTACCATCATCTCCAATGTAATAACTGTAAGATTGCTCTATCGGGGACTTGATCTTCATTTCAAAAAGAAATCAGTTTGTATAACTAATATCTTCAACTAAAATAACATTTAAAATTCCAAGGGAAAGAAAGATCACAAACTGAAAAGAAAGCAACACCATGAAAATTATAATGCCCATTGCATAGACTTGTGCTGGATTGAAGAAAAGGAGAAAGTAAAGGTTTGCAAGAGATCAAAGCAAAACCTTAATATTTAGGTAAGCCTTCATAATTCTGTTACTAAGAGGATGGATCTAATGAGTTAAAGAGAAAATATTTACCACGCTTTTGCCATTAACATATTCATTTAGTTTTCCATTATTTGCAGAGTAAACAAGCTTCAAATTGCCCGGTCCAACTTCTACAGCATCATTTTGACTCCCATCAGATCTATAAAATTCCTCCTTTACTGCAGCTGCATTGGCTACATGTGCCAAAAACGGAAAACAAAATGAAAGTGTTCTGTGTTAACATATACTGAAAATTATAATTCAATGCACTTTCTGGTTAGCATGTGAACTTTCCAGGAGATTGGCAATCAGATGGTTAACCTGCTGTTTTACTACTAGTGACGGTGTATGTGCTAAAACCCAGAGGTGGAACCTTTGCTCTAAATGCAAGCCAATACAGGGGGCCCCCTGCTGGGGATTGTCCCAGATTTGCAGTTGTATAAAATTTCCGAAGGGCCATTGCAGTGTCGTATCAACTATGGGAAGAATCTGTGATTCAATCTCTTTCCCGGAGGAATCTTGAACAGTAACATTAGCACTGATGACCTGTGTCAAGGTTATGACGAGATGAAGTGAAGAAATTCAGAACAGAAGAGAAGTTAGTTCCTTAAAAGTTAAAAGCACGCACAATCTTCATTTTATAATGATTTATCTACTGATTTTGGCATATGGTTTTCTTAAGAGCAGTTGAGTTGGAATTTAAAATGCAGAAGAAGAAATCTTGTATGACACAAAACCCACATACGTTGGAAGGTACAACTGGAAAAGATATATTTGTTTCTAATAAAGAGAGGTTGACCTCAGGTAGTAGACTGGACATTCGAGGCAAAGGCAAGAACATGAAAGAAAAGGTATACATATAAAAAATCAAGCTGAATAACAAAAGCAGCAAAATATGTAACATATATACTTACAGGAATTTTCACAATATCAGATCTTTTCCACCCTAAAGAGTTATAAATCACGACAACCCTGCAAACAGAGATTGTCTTAGATAAATATAGTTCAAGCCAATTTCCAAAAACGGCAATAGAGATACACATTCAAATAAATAAATAGGATCTTAGAATAATGTACTTACTAATTTCTTTCCAAGAGATAAATCAACTTCAGTTGGAGGACAATAACTTATGTTCATAAGTGGACACTGGCAAGAGAGGAAAATAAAATATTACTATAAAATTAATACATCAGTTATATTCAAACTGGATAATGAAAAATAAACAGTTATGCTTGATAAAAGAGATTGATCAAACAGAGATAGTCCACAAACTGCAGGAGCCCATGATAAATCAACAACAATAATGCATAATCACCCGCCGGAAAGAAAAAAGAAACAAGTATTCGAGAAAGAAAAAGAAATAACTGGAAGTGTGCTATTTTAATAAACTTCAGAATGTATGGGAGTGAACATCCATATTACGTTTCCATCAACAATAGCTGAGATGAATTTGATTTTTTTTTTTTTTTTCTGTTCATGTCTTTCAAGAAACAAATCTACCATGTAACAGTAAGTGGAATATAAAAACAAGGGCAGAAGCTAAACAATACAACAGAACACAGAAGTGTCAATGCTTTAGAAATATGATATTTTCCATTGTTAAGATCAGTGTTACATGGATCATGGTATGTGTGCATCATCTGGGATAGGCTTAATCGATTTGCTATTTAGGATCCTTATGTAGTAAACTTCATAATATCAAGTAGTGAACAAAATTATAAAGCATAAGCGCATAAGACGCTATATCATAAGTTAACTTCTTTATGTTCATTTGAAGGAACTACATGCTTATTTTTATTTATTTAATTTTTTTTTTCTCCAAGTTACTTTGAGCTTTTCGGGTCGGAATAACCCACGTATGGGAACAAACATGGGACGTAATGAACGATCCATGTAACCTGATTGGGAGACAATCTATATCACTCCAAGGAAAACAGAAATTTATTGTACGGTGGGCAATCCGCATTCCAGAAACCAAATATTCAGTTATATGCATTCATTTTTCAAAACAGTCATAAAGTACATAGGATTTTTCATGTGCTAGAATCAGAGAAAAAGAAAGGTTAGCAGATTAATTTTAAGTGATATAGGGTGAGGCTTAAGGTGAAAATTACATCCTGGGCAAATATGATTTTGATACCTGTTGAAATTTTGGAACCGATTTCTTGCGTCCAGACTTTGGTGATGACTCTGATATATAAGCAAGTGACTCAGAAACTGCATCTTCTGCCTGAAAGGATTTAAGTTAATGGCAATCACTTGAGAATAAAAGATCTATTCAACCCCAAAGAAATATCAATATTTCGATGTTTGGAGCATATCACCTGTTTGTAACCTATTGTTAGACGTTTGGCATAATCATTCGCCACATGTTGCTGTTCCGTACCACTAACTGCATCATGATGTTGAGCAATTGCTAATAAATCATCCAACGGATCAGAGGTCGGACCTGCTTCATCTCTTCCTTTGAAGAATTCTAATTGCCTAAAGCAGCCTAATTATGTGGAGGACTCTAGTCAGAAACAAAGAACGATGACTGCTGCAAAATCTGAAGAACTTTAATTATCAAGTAACATTTAACAACATATGACCTACCACATAGTATCCACTCAGCATTCTAACATAGTGTTTGATGGCAGGTCTACTGGTAAAATATCCTGTCCAATAACCATTTATACGATCTGCATATCTGATGATCACAATCATTGATTTCCAAATTAAGTACATACAGCAAACCGCAAAGGTTTTCAGAAGTAAATAAGGAACTTCTGAAATCTTGGACTCACGGGAAATAGTCATCGGTTTTAAGAGGCCATGACTCATTTGAAGCATATTTTGCATCAGTATAAATCGACGGGGTTGAATATAAGGCATTGACTCGGCCATCCTATACGAAATACAACAGATTAACAAAGAAAAGCATTGAACGATTGGAAAAATTATAAAAACAATAAATGGTTAACAGAGGAGTTGCTGATATATTGTATAATGTACAAGGTACACATTCAGACGAGGACTTTTGAGTTAGTTTTGATGATAGACCAATTTTATTTTTTTTTTATAATGAGAGTAAATACTAACTTCATTGACATAATGAATGAGCTTGTCCAAGTTCCGAAACCATGAGGTGGCATATTGATACTTGAAATCTGTTCCCATGGTCCACATGACATGATTTGTTCGAGTAATATTAGCCTGTGGAAAAAAAGAAGGATTATACTTCCTCTTGAAAATAAAACATCACCTATATGATTAAGTAACATAAATTAAGAGCTGTTATGAGAATTGACTTTGATGAATGACAATCCAATCATATAACAGAAATAAGTCCCCATTTAAGACCAGTAACACTGTACTGAACTATATAAAGATTCTCGGTCTCCTTGGTTAGGATAAACAAGAGTACAATGTAGAGATAGTTTCTGCTAAAAGATCAGGTGAAAAGCTACAGGATTTCTGTTTCTTCTTTTCTATAGAGGAAAGTACCCAAAGGAATTAGAGAATTTCATATATGCCAGTAATTTATTCAACCAACTCCCTCAAAAATCAGTTCTGGGTGCACAGAAAGACACAGAATCATGAAATATTTTAAAAGAGCATCAAAATTTTTAATGATGAGGAGTTTGAAAGTAATAAATAAAACAAGAATTTGACTTGCCTGTGACAAAGCAGCAGCAACAAAATCGTTTACACGTTCTTGAACATTGTAATCAAACAAACTGATATCATCCTGCAGTTCATTTAATAAGATTATCATTAGCATGTATTAGGCAAAATTGAAGTTCCCATTATCTTCTCTCTATAGATACCTGCACAATGTCAGAATCATCATTCACTTCAAAGTAAAAACCACTTGGAGGTTCATAGTTCTCTGGGAATGCGCCAGCAAATATCTGCAGGAGAGTTCTGTTCAAGTTCCAAGCAATCGACATGATGTCGTAATGGTGTGCCAAGAGGAAAAGAAATGCTACTAGGCCGAACCTGTGCTGAAGAACCCAAGTAGCATTCTTAGAACCCCGCCAGACAACTTCAAGAGTCTTCTCACCTTTCCGTTTTGCTCTGTCTTGGTAGTCAATACGTCCAAAGAAAAGAGAGTCAAATCCAACCTACACCAAGAAAAGGGCAAACATAGCTATATTGAGACTGGCCATTTTCCTTTTAATATTTCAACTCAATTATACTCGTGGAGCTTTTGTTAGGAAAAGGGCAACTAAGAAAAGTATAGAGAGTTTATTTCTCATGTCCAGCAACCTATTACAAAATAATACCTCTGCCCCCAACAAGTAGGCCTGAACTGCAGAATGTCCAAATGGATCAATTTGCCAACCAATTCTTGGAGTCACATTGAACTCCTCCTTGATGTAACGGTGCCCAAGGGTTGTCTGATCTATCATGTCAATATAATGAGTTGCTGCCTCATCATGCATACACCAGCCCCCATTTCTACATCAAAAGAACAAGATAATTTGAATCCTCTTGAACCATATCCCAGGAAAATGTAGCAAGGAATCTAACCAATTCTAAAACAAGAATATCAATGAACTCAATGAAACAGACCTTTAATACCACTAAATGGTTGTCAATTCCAATTACATATAATCTAAGAAAATACACATACATGAACTCTAGTTGACCCACGTTGACTAGTTCCCTGACCACATTCTGCATATCTGGACTCTGATCCCTCCACCATCGCTGAAAAAACGCCTGCATAAAACAATCAAATTCAACTCCTTCAATTTGCATTACACGGTATCCATCACCACCACCAGCAATTATTACGCACAAATAAAATAAAATAAAATAATTAGCATCATTGTATTTGCAGCATTGACAATGTCAAATACTACACCTGTTCAACATAAATGAATTTTCGGTTCTTATCTGCCAGCAATGCAGGAATCAAAGAATCCAGCACATTTTGAACACAAGCACCCTGCAATTACATAATAAATCAGACATTGTACTCACCCAACAAGCACAAACTGCATAAATTTTCTTGAAAATATTATAGACGGGGAGAGTTGTAAGTTGTAACCTGAATAGAATTGTTGGAACCAACATAGTACTGATCAATAGTTTTGAGCCATCCAACATCATCATGAGTATGAGGAACTAAATGAACATTAAGCTTATCAGGAACAACATTGGCCCCAGTATTATAAATCATAAACTTCGATTCAACAAGAAAACCAAATCCCACAACTGCAATCAGCAGCATCAACAACCCCACTTGAATCTTCTTCTCCATTCTTTGCTAGTTTGCTTACTACAATGACCATTCAATCTTCACTCAAAAGGGCCTATAAATAATGACAAAAAAGAATCATTACGAGCACAAAAGTACAAAAATTCGATTACTTTAAGCCGTTCTTTATCACTTTAGCTGAACTCAGTACCTTTTTATAACAAAAGAAAATCGTAACTTTCAAGAGTTCATGTCAATGATTTGTCAGTTAATGGGTTTTTATTAGGAGAGTGAGCGAAAAGTGGACGGCGAAAATGGTTGGTGTCACTCTGACTTGACTGTTGGACTCGGGATTTTGTGAGCTTATCCTTATTACAGTTATTTTCGCGGGAGTTACCCGGTACTGATCAAATTTTACAATACTACGAATATCAACAAGTGTTAATTGCAATATACGTCCTTGAATATTAGTAATTTGTACTTTGTGATATAAATTTTGAATTTTAACATTGAAGTATCTTGAACAATTAATTTGTAACTCATTAGTCAAATCGTTTGAAAATTAGTGAATCATGTATTTGATAATTATTCTATTATTTAAAGCCTTTATATGGGTAGATGATGAGAGGTGTTTCAATAAAAAAATGGTAAATTATAAATATTAATGTATTTTTATTGAAAAATATTTAGAAAAATTTAGTTATGTTTAACTATTTTTCTTCAAATAATGTGCTGCTAAATGATAGTATAAGGTATTAAAATTCTAAAATTTGGTAGTTTAAGGGGCAAAATCCAAATTAATAATAATTTATGGGTGAATATTACAATTTCAATTCGATCAATAATCCCTATTATCAATTTTAACCCTATCAATAATCCCTATTATCCTTCAATAATCCCTATTATCCATCACGAATATTTTCTCATAATCTATCCAATCTGTCAACGTTATATACTGTGAAAATCTAAATCGGTTCACTATTTGATATTAGTTAAATCCTAAAAATAATAGTAAGTTTAATCTCACAAATTATTAGATTATAATCAAAAGTAATTACCCTATTATCCATCACGAATATTTTCTAATGATCTATCCAATCTGCCAACGTGGTATACTGTGAAAATCTAAATCGATTCACTATTTGATATTAGTTAAATCTTACTAATAATAATAATTTTAATCTCACGAATTATTAGATTAGATTCAAAAGTAATTATCCTATTATCCATCACGAATATTTTCTGATGATCTATCCAATCTGCCAACGTGGTATACTGTGAAAATCTAAATTGGTTCATTATTTGATATTAGTTAATTCTTAATAATAATAGGAATTTTAAACGTCTCACATATTATTAGATTAGATTCAAAAGTAATTAACTTTTATAAAGAGATTAATCATTAAATACTATAAGTAGATATTTATTATATATAATTAAGATTAAGAGAATATAAAACATATTTTATACTAAATTAACAAACGAGACTGCGTGATAGCAACTCGTCTTCAGTACAAGTGAGACTTGGCAGCGAGGCATGACAATCATGTTGAATTAAAAAAATAAATAAAAAGGGTGGTTCGATCGTGGCTGTCAACAAATCATATTGGTGATTTAAAAAATAAATAAATTAAAAGTCAAGGCTGCAACCATGTAGCCGTTCTAGCTCATTGAATTACAATTGGCAGTAAGGTTGCTGCCAATTATGTTGAGCAATATAATAAAAGGAAAATTTCGAGAAACTTTATTAGATTTTAAGATTTATTCCAGTAAGTTTGGGATATGTTACTTTTATCAAGTATTTTCTTTCAACTTATTAGTGTTTGTAGGGTACAGTTTTAGTGTAGCTGTTAGAGTCTAATTTTATTCCTTTTAGGAATGATTAGTTGATTGAATTTTATTTTAAGAACTTATTAGACCTTTTAAAGTTGATAATTAAATTTCATTGTAATTGTGTTATAGGTGATGAAAATTCTTTAAAATCCGAATATTTGAGTTAAGTATAGCATTTCGATGAACCGTTAAGGTAAGTAGTTCTAACTCTCTTTCATATTTTCGAAAACCCTTTGTGAGATTCTTATTTGAAAATTATATTTATATATTGAAACAGATCGAATATGACATACTTTTATTATTTAATTTAATTATATAAAACTATAGTAAGTGACAATTTGACATGATAAAATACTCGTGTGATGCATGCTTGATATTTTGACTATTGTATTGTTTAGCACTTGGTTATCTTTGGTATAATTAGTGGGAGTTAGTTCCCAATATTTTATATGAGTCTTTGTATGGTTCTTTTTTAACGAGTTATAATAGTTGGATTTTGTTATGACCCATTTCCTAGTGTTGGTTGTAGTAGTTATGATTGAATATCTAACTTATCAATAAAGCTATAGAAAAGGCATGAGCCTAATATTAATTATTGTATTGTGTTTGTACTTTTGTCATA
Organism: Cinchona pubescens; assembly: GCA_025175665.1. NCBI lineage: Eukaryota > Viridiplantae > Streptophyta > Magnoliopsida > Gentianales > Rubiaceae > Cinchona > Cinchona pubescens. The sequence goes on along the minus strand of JANKKI010000279.1, from coordinate 388,417 downwards.
AATTTTGAGTATTGACTTGTAATTATTTGAATTATTGATAGTGCCGCTTATCTATATATGTACTTGTATCCTACCGTCTTAAGATATTTGCTTATATATATGTATGCGTGTTACCATGTGTATGAAACAAATTTTTAAAATATAGATATTATATAACATACTCGTTTCGGTGGAAGAGAACTCGAACTTCTTATTGAACAATGTGTATGCTAACTCCATTATATAATATTTTTGCAGGTGTTAGTAATTTTCCTTAAGGCGAGTGATCAGATATTAGAGATTTTGAATCTTATGTATTCGTAGAAATGTAAGGACACGACGTGTTCCGTCCCCAATTTTCAGGCGTGACATATACCTTCTTTGTAAGTCATTACCGTATTAACTTTGTTTGGATAATGATAATGTAATATCTGGACTTTCTTTACTGTGTTTTAATAATTAATAAATTCATAAATCTCTACCAATTATTGAGTTTAACTTTAGTTATGATTCGGTGTAAATATGGTAAATTTTCGCTATGCATTCACATCTCTTTATCTTTTGAAATATTTTACTATATATGTGAATGTGTTTGCATTGGTATTGTATTCTTATGCGTAATTCACTTTGATATATTCTACTACATAGCATTGATGTGGGGGGGGGGGGGGTCCATACAATATATTTTCCTCCAAATTTATTGTGACCTAAGGTCAACACTATAGACTTCTAGAATATAATTTTCGCATAATTTTACTATACTTAAAAATTTTAAGTTTCTATTTATCTAAAATGTAGGTACAAAAATGAAAAATAAATATATGATTTTTTTTTTAAATTACTATTATCTAGATGGAATAAATGTGAATTAAATGCTATTTTTCTTTATTGTATTTGTTTCCACAAATGGCCAGTCAAGAGCATTAATATTGTTGGAAGAAATGGGAGTCATCCCCTAGTCCATGTACTAGAAAAAATTATCTCAAAGAGTGGTCACAAAACTTTACAAGCTTGAAGATAGTAGTAAAATTTTCTTCCCAAAAAAAAAATAATAATAATGAAAAAAAGATTAATTTAATACCTTATTTTTTATATATCAATTAATTTGATATTTTATCTATCAAAAAACCAATTTAGTCTCTCATCCTTATAAAAATTAACTAATTTAAGTCTTATGACAGATATTGTCGATAACTAATAGAGTTTTTGACAACATTGCGACATATTAACAAGCACACGTGTCTTGGTCTATTAATTTATCTACGATTCCCATTATATGTCCAAAATTAGTGATTAGTTAATTTTTTTTAAAAGATAAAAGACCAAGTCGATCTATTGTAATAAATAATGAACTAAATTAGTTAATGTCCTAAAAATAAAGGACTAAATTGATCATTTTGCTTAAAAATAAGGCCTACCACGTGATGTGATGTGTTGGGAACATAAATATTAAGGAACAAAATTGGATTTGGAAGATTTCTTGATATTATTTTTTTATTCCATTTTGTTCTTTTCCGTTTAGAGCCTACAATGTTAACTGTTAATTTTTTTTTAAAGGAAATAACTGTCAAATTTTAATTCCAATAATTTTAGTCTATGGTCTTATAATAGGTACTAGTTTTTGTTTGTGTACTTTTCATTCTTTTTTGTTCCATTTCCTTTTGAAACCTACTATAGTTTGAAAATATCAAGTTAACTTTTGGGATTCAATTATCAATTATTTTCGTCATTATAAACGTGTTAAATAAAAAAATAAAAAAAAACTTAAACATCTACATTTCAATAGAACAATAGAAACATCTATATATTGATCATAATGTGAATTATTCAAGAGAGGAAATTATGGTTTCGTAATTGCATTTTAGGGTTGGATATAATTGGTTTTGTGTCAAAATTGAAATTGTATTTCATCATATTTGTGATTTTGTTATACTCATTATCCTATAGCCCTTTTTTTTAATAATAATAATAGAATAAAAAAAAAACCTCACATATGCATCTTTGACAAAAATATTTTCGAATCAATCCACCACCCAAGTATTCATATGGGTATCCATCCATGTGTAATTAATTACAACCATAGGTGTCTAATCGGATTTGTTTGACTATATGAATTGGATATGAATTTTATTGTTACGATCTTATTATAATTTAAATCTGATTAAAATTCTTAGTATTTGCTTAACAATAGTAGCTAAACTAGTTATCTTATATGCACATATATAATAAATTATAATATAGTTTATACTCTAAAGCACATACATACATGATAATTACGAATTAAATATTTTTAATTAGGAAAACAAAATTTATACAAAAATATAGAAATTCTTATAAAAAAATATTAAGTTAGAAATCGAGTCGAACAATTCTAATATGAATCTACTACTATAAATGAGAAATTATATGATATAGTATTATCAATCTTATCCTTTAATATAGATTGAGTCATCCACTCACATCTTTTTAAGTGACATATCTGCAGTCTAATACTTTAATACAAATCAACGAATCCAGATCCATTCATATAACAATTTCCCAGGCGAGACTAAGGATCCGCTATCAGATGGATATAGTGGAGTTGTGCGACCCGACCCTTAACAGCTCTTATGGTTTATAGGTTGATAACTCCTCGCTTCTAAATTAGGTCAATAATTACATTTTGTCTTTAAATTTATAGAAATATATATTTTATTTTTATTTATATTATTTATTTTTTAAAAATTTTAAAATATCAAAAAATCTAGTTAAGTGATTAGTATTATATTTTAATTTTTATGTATTTAATTAATTTTTGATAGTTATAAAAGAATCAGAAAAAAATAAAATATAATAATACATTAATATCTTTGATTTTAGGGAGTAAAAATATGAAAAACTGTTGAATTATATCATATCAATATCGCAGCTTACATAAACTCAGTTAAATATTAAAAGTGTAAAATATTAAAACATATCAAAAAAAAATTAATAAAAATATATTTTCATTATACAATATCTTTAAAGACAAATTTTTAATAAAAAATAAATCTATTTAGGAATTGTTCTACTGTCTACAGTTAAACATTCATATTCGTAAAAATATAAAATAAAATCCAAAAATTTAAAAATTTGACTTGATATAAATTATATTGAAATATTATAATTTATTTTTTATTTTTAAATAATTATTACATCATTATCAAATTTTAATTATATATAAAATTAAAATATAGTACCAATGATATTTTAATTATTTAATTATATTATCTTAATAATTTTAATATTAATAATAAATGAATAATTAACAAAATGTATATTTTTATACCTTAAAATCTAGTTTATAATAGTAGAAACCGGGACCCACCATAATGAATGGCGCCAAATCTTATCATCATATCCGTTCATTTGGATTACATTATCGTCAAGACATCAACTAGTTCTTTAACTTACATACTGGACTCCATCTCCGGCCGGCCGGCCACCCACCTAAGACCGATCAGAAAATGGCATTATTCATAAGACTCGTCGACTCTATTCACTCCAATCCCTTTCACCCTAAACCCCACCTCCCGAAAACGCTGCACAATTGCCGCCGCCGCCATTCCACCCCTCTCCACGGCTACTGACATGGCTCCCTCCCTTGACGCCACCACCGTGGCCTTGATCGGCGGTGGCTCACTTGTTGCTGCTGCCGTGATTTCCTTAACCGACCCCGAGCGGAGGCGGAAAATGCAGGCGGAGGAGGTGGGCGGAGGGGACAAGGAGGTGGTGAGAGAGTACTTTAACAACAATGGGTTTCAGAGGTGGAAGAAGATTTATGGAGAAAGTGATGATGTGAACAAAGTTCAATTGGATATTCGAATTGGGCATTCGAAAACTGTGGAGAATACTTTGAACATGTTGAAGGATGAAGGTTCTTTACAAGGTGTTACTGTGTGTGATGCTGGGTGTGGGACCGGGTCTTTGGCTATTCCTTTGGCTAAGGAAGGTGCAATTGTTTTGGCTACTGATATTTCAGCTGCTATGGTTTCTGAAGCTCAAAAGCAGGTCAGCCTTTCTAATTAGTATTGGGAAATATTAAGGTAGATAGGTTTTTAGAAGCTCACCCGTCGTCAAAACTCAATCTTATGAAATCTAGCTAACGGAAAATTCTATCTTACTAGTTTGGGAAATTTTACTGTCTCTCCGAAAACATCCGTCATACTTTAAAAACTTGTATTTTACAACGGGACTATAGAACTTCTTCCCTGGTTTATTAGTACTCCGAGATTCTTGCTAATTGCTGAAGTACTATTTTGTGTTATACTTGTGTTCATTGTAGATGTTGATGGTTATTTGTTAATTTGATGGCAAGTGCACAAGAATGCATCTTTTTTATGTGATAATTTGTTGGTTGAGTGTTGTTTTCTTGATGAAAATATGAGAATTTTTTTTTAAGAAAAGGAAAAAATGGGATTTTTATGATTTTTTACAATTGATTCAATTGTGAAAAAAAATGCTGTCTTACATGTAGGCGCAAGAAGAGTTGGTATCTGAAAGGTAAAGATGAGCTCACCCCAGAACCAATTATGCCAAAATTTGAAGTAAAGGATTTAGAGAGTTTAGATGGAAAGTATGATACAGTAGTTTGCTTGGATGTTCTGATACATTATCCACAAAGTAAAGCAGATGCTATGATTGCTCATCTTGCTTCATTGGCTGAGAATCGGTTAATTCTGAGTTTTGCACCAAAGACATTTTACTATGATTGGTTGAAGAGGGTTGGAGAATTGTTCCCTGGACCTTCAAAGGCTACAAGGGCATATCTCCATTCAGAGGCTGATATTGAGAGGGCTTTGCAAAAAGTTGGCTGGAAAATAAGGAAGAAAGGTTTAATTACAACCCAATTTTACTTTGCAAAGCTCGTAGAGGCTGTTCCTGCCTAGCGCATAACGAGAGTTCAGAGTTGGATTTTTGCGTTTTCCTCTCTTTGAATGTCTAGATACTAGTATAGCTCTAATTGCCACCTGTTGTTTGTATCTGTACCGTTCCTGCATTGCAAACTCTCAATATGATCTAGGCAATGTATATTAGAATATATGATCAGTTATCAAAAGTAAATTCAGCTTTGGGAAATTTTTGCTGGTAAACCTTTGACCTTTTGTTTAGTGTATATGCAATTCACTTGCTGATGCAAAGCTGTGTATATATACATGTTTGCATCTTCCCGAGTGTGGATTGTACCTGTAGTTTTGACTCCAACCCACGTTGGATTCTGGTTTCCCCTTTTATGGCCCCTTATTTGTTGCTAAGATCAAGTATAATGACATCAAACTGAACTCGCACTTCGGTTCTCAAGCAGGACGCTTTTTAGATTAGCGTTCCTTGTCCAACCTAAAATGCCAATGTAGGGCAGTTTGCCGGAGATAAAATCAAGTTTTTCACTGAAGAAAAGAGTTTTAGTTAATATTTGTACCACGAAATGAGCTATGCAATTGAAGATTTTGCATCAAAGAATTAGTTTCCATTAAACTGCTGGAAGAACTATGCATATGTCTGGGATAAAAAGGAATCTCATTTAAGAGTGCCAATACTCGAGGCAAAAAACATTAGACTTGCATATTTGTCCAAAAGTCGAATATCATGGTACAATTGTACGAACTGATACTTCAAAGAGAGCAAACATTCTAATATTTTCTGTTTTCGTAGCTTATCTGCAATTTTTGACAATGCATCACAAATCTTGCTGAGAGCAGAACTCAATATGTCATCGGCAATCTTCTTTCCTGCAATGAGGATTATTGTCTCTTGTTTGGTCCACCGAGGGTGTGTTGGTGTTGTATTTTGAGTACTGGTTCCTTCCACTGTTTGGCGCTCTTCATCAACTTCGTTGTTGAAGTCGTGGCTTTTTTCAACCTGTCATTTGGTCTAGGAGCAAGAGCCATGTAAATTTAGCTCAGAGGCTCGGGGAAGGATTATTTGCAATCATGTATTAGTTTTAAAGCCTCAATTTCCATGTTCTTTCCAAGGGTTATTTGGTTCTTATTCTGGCCAGCTATATATATAAAAAGATTCACTTATCTCTTCTGGATGATTGATCATATAAAGCCTAATACTGCTATAGTAAGTATTCGGTTCCAAAGGTCTCTGCATCACTTACTTGTTTGAGCACCAAAATCATGACATTAGGCAAGTATCTCTTTATATGTTATTTTTCACCTTTACATGTTAATTTATAAGGTCTTGTTTCCTACTTTCCTTCACAAATGCACATTAAATTTTTTTTTTAACCATTAAAAGTTGCTTGAGTTGTACTTCTGGAGAGACATTCATATTCTAACTTCCATTGTTTGCCTCTGCTTAAACTGATAAATCTAGGAAACTTGTACTAGTAAAACAAGTCTCTGCTACTAAATGAAACAGTAATGGTGCATTAATAGAGTTGTTCCTTTCTGGGGTATATTACAAACATATTAAGGCATTTTATTTGTTTCTGATTAAACCCCAGAAGAATTCTGAGCAGTGTCAACTGCCAAGTATAGAAGTTTTGTCTATACATCAGGATGAACTGGTTTCCTGTGAAATTTGCAGTAAGATGCGCATGAAATGTGCCAATTGTTCAAACATCTTTATCTTGTTGACAAATTATGAAATAAGCACTGTACTCTCAACAATATGGATGATACAGGACGAAATGAATCATCAAGAGCAGCCAGTAATTACTTTCAACAGTCCGGCAAATCTTCAAAATTTTTCTTTTTTTTAAAAAAAACTTAATTTGTACCTTAAGTTTTAAAGATGGGATTAATTTTACTTTACCTTCTTAACATTTAAGGGCAATATTACATTAATCCCTAACATTGTATTTAAGACATTTAAATATCTAGACTAACAGTCAAAGCTAAGAGTGTTAAATTTTTAGTCTAAATTGATACTTTTACTCTCAAATTAGATTTGTTGACAAATTTTTCCATGAAACCTAAAATCTCTTATTTCTTTCTATAAATAAAATTTGATAGATATTTGAGATACGGTGATAAATGATAAAAAAATTATTGAATTATTTCAACACTATAAGAGAGAAAAAAATGAATCAAGTAATAAAATGAGAAAAAAAAAAAGAAGCATAAGAAGAGAGATAATAATAGTATTTTTGTCAAAAACACAACGAATAATCAGTTAGATTTAACGAAACGATTTTTAGGAACTAAAATGTTAATGACCCTAAACGTTAAATTAACCCATAAAAATGTCTCGAGTTGCACTTTACAACTTATATTGTAAATTAACATGCATAAAAGAATACATGTATTCACTCATTTTTAAGGGTTGGTGCCAATTTTCATCATTGAGAAACAAAAGTGATATAGTAATAATCGTCTATGGTTCAATTTTTTCATTGGTTGTGTACAAGATTATACTAGTAATTTGGGAAGAATTTATAATTTTTTGATGCAAAGTGTCCAGAATAAAAATTCAAGGTATTGTGTGAAAATAACCACCAACAGGATAGTCTAGTGGTCAAGTATCATCACTCCCGCTTGAATGTCTAGGGTTCGAACCTCACTGAAAATATAGGCCTTACCAATTATTTGGGAGTATTGTGAAGTGGACTAATGGTGGCCGACCTATAATGCTTGATCCAGTGAAGGATAGGGCTTGATCCATTTGTGTGTTGGTGGGACTGTGGTGACCAAGTTGGCTTTGGTCCAACGAATTATGGCGAAAAAAATATTCCGAGATTTCCTTAGTTAAGATAACCACATCGATTTCTTCCAACCTAACCTTTTATTTAAAAAAAAAAAAAATGGTATTATGTGAAAATACTTCAAAGTGAGAACCTTGAAACACATTAGGTGCAAACTGCGAAGTGAATTAGTGCTTGAAAAAATTTGATTTTCTTATGTGAAAGTAGGCCCAAGAATTAATAAAGGCTTCAGCCCATCACCAACGTAGCCCGTCCACCCTCGTCCGGCCCTCAACTTATAACGGCTAGTCGACTATGATACCAGTACATGTTTTCCTCTTTCCCGCGCACTGATCTATGAACTGTAAGAATTTCCGCATCTTAAGCAAAATGTACATTAATCCTAAAAAAAAAAAGACACACACTTACCTAAGATAGAATTACTCTTTCGCTTCTATTTTAATTATCATTTTGAATTGGTAGAGAATAATTAATAAATCGAGTATTTAAATGCATTAATTTTACACAAAGATAATTCAAAGCAAGGGCGGATCTTAGGGGTGGGAGGGGGGTTGTCCTCTAAAATTCTCAAAATTATGTTTTTTTCCTTTTAAAATTTTTTAAATTATTATTATATTATTATAAAAATTAGAATTTACCCCAAATTTTTTTAGCGAATATAGAAAAGTGTTTCTATGTATGTATTTATACAATCTTATTCCCAAACAATTTCAAAAATATTTTATTTTTTTTATATTTTTTAAAAATTTCAATAACTCCATTTAAAAAAATTATACTTTACCCCGTAAAATTTCACAAAATTATAAAACTGTCTTTCCAAAAATATATATCTATAGTTTTTGCCCTCCAAAGTACAATTTCTGGATCCGCTCCTGATTCAAAGTGATTGACATTACCATTTTATATTAATATTATTCAATTATATAATCCTCCTCTTTCTGTTAATATGTCACTATAAATAAAGTGAGAAAAAAACTCATTGATTACTTCTTCAAATTTTTAAAATGAAAGTATTACAAATAAAATTTGTCAGAAATGACTCCTAAAATAAACTTGATGAAATAATTAATTGTAATTAAATTAGTACTACAATCTTATGTCCACACGCCCCCCAACTCAAATATTCATTATTGCAAGTCTAGAGTCTATTTCTTATTAATGTTGGAGTCATCAATCAGTAACGGACTCCAACACGAATGATAATTTGTTTTAATGAATTATGGTGTAATTAATAATGATTTGTTTTATGAGAAGACAAAACTTACTAAACTACAAATCTAGTAACAAACTCATTAATACTCTAGTCTTTATACTTCTCACATTTTATATAGTACTTGCTAAATTTTGGATAAACTAATATGGAAAACAAATTTCAGTTATAGGTAAATACATAATTTAATACATTAAAATACAAGCTATAATCATAATTTAATTATTTTCAACTTTATCTTTAGTGGCATTAATAGAGAGACTTGTGACAAGATTATTAATTAATGAATATTATTATAGAAAGATAGTTTAGTCATTTTGAATTATTTGGTGTATAATTGATATAATTCAATGAAAAAAATTTCATGCACTGTTAACGTAAATTTTTTTTCTATATTATCGTTTGTGAATGCATGTCATGTGTATATTGATTAAATTACAAATGTCACTTTTACACTTGTAACATATATTTACACCCAATAGTATAAATATTTTATGCGGACAATGTATGAATGATTAATTATAGTTTAATATGTTTATTAATTGAATTAATCTTTTATATAATACCTGCAATGTATGAATGATTAATTATAGTTTAATATGTTTATTAATTGAATTAATCTTTTATATAATACCTGTGTATAAATTTGTTTATCCCATCGGATATAAATACAAATTATATATATATATTTTAAATTTTAAATTTTATTTTTATAAGCATGTAATAAATATATATGCCAATATAAAAAAAAAATTGCGTCAATAATATATATGTAAAGTGAACTCTTATTAATTTTTGCGAACTAACTGACAATCAAAATGTAACTGATTAATTTACGCGAACAAATGAAAGTCAAAACGTAACCGATAGAGTAATCAGTAGCAGCAACTTTTTGATCAACTTAAATGGGTTTTCAATAACTCCTATAAAAGGCTCGTCAGGGAAGAAAGGAGAAAACAGAGGAGCAATGAAGATAAACACGGTGTCTCTCTCTCCGGCTCCGGTTCTGAAAAAGCTGAAGGTCAAAATGACTGAAGAAGAAAGAAGCAACAATGGCGGCAGTCGCGGAGAAGATGAAGAAAACGATGACGGCGAAGAGCAAACGATGAGGAAAGAGCAAGAAGAAGCTCTCGTCGCTCTCGTCGAACACCGCGATAAAGAAGTCCTTCACCTCCGCCACCGCATCTCCTTTTATCAATCTCAGGTTTCTCACTACTCCTCTGGACTCCCTTTGAATTATTTTTGCCAACTTCGATTTTTTTTTGTTTGATACGTGTATTACTGGAAATTAAAGAATTACTTGGTTTTCCGTTGATTTTTATTGTAAATTCTAATTTACTTTCCGAGTAGGAGGCTTCTTAGGTTTAAATTTAGGTTTTCCTTTATTTTCATGGTATTAAAAGCTATTAGTTAAGTGTTGTTAGTATTTTTAAGTCATAATAAATGTGTTAAATGAAATATTTATTGTGGTGAAAGATCTGGTTTTGATGAGTGGAATGTAGAATTGAAAGGTAGGATTTTCTTATTTTGTAAAGCTGATTATAGATTTTTTTTTTAAAAAATTTATTTTTATGGTAGTAGTTTTTAAGGAATCATTTGAGCTTTGGAGCTGTTTAAATTAGTTGAGGGAGTAGAATGCTGTGAATTCTAAATAAGTAAACAAGTTTTCATGACCAAACGATAGACAGTGGGGGTTGAGATAGTAGTAAATGAGATGTTGTTCGAGGCTATATCTCCTATATTTCAAGAAGGAAGGATTAGTGAATGGAGTGATTCAGTTTTGAGATGGAGTTTCACTTGTATTTTTAAGCCATGCAGGGAAGGAGAGGAAATCAGTGGGCATAGTGTTTAATTAATCACATTTAATACGTTTGAGTCATGAAATTTTAACGTACAATAAGTGTTACTTGCATGATACTAACTTGTTTGTTACTTAAAGTTCAAGGAAAGCAACCTTGAAATATTTGTAGTTGAAGTCGAGTCATGCATTGTATACTGATCGTTCTTATATTTTGTTTGGAAACAATGGTCTTATCATTTCATTGTGTAATAACTGCAGCTTGATCGAGCTGAGAAGAGATTAGATGAATCGAAGATTCAATTGGCTCGCATTCGGGGTCAGGACAGTACTGCAGCGGCCAAAAGTTTTATTGTGAATGGTGTGAAAGACGGAAAGACTGATGAAAGATCCATCACTTGTGTCCAGAATAGTCAAGATTCTTTGCAAAATCTAGTGTCCAAAGTAAACCACAATTGGGTCAGGAAGGCGTTAAGACATCTAGCAACTGTGAGGGACATATGCGTGGATCAGTGAGTCCTTTAAAACGTTCTGAATACTCTTCTAGAGGCCAACCTCAATCTAGACCAAAGCTTGTAATTTCTGCAGCCAACCCCTGGTTATCTCAACCTCTTAAGATAAAAGAATCTGGATCTAATGCTGCAAGTGGTTCTGGTTCACAGAAGAATACATCAACTCCAACTAATGATAATGGCATTGTCAAAGTAAAAGGCAAGAGATCTTATAGAATATCTCCCGGGCCAGAAGTTCCTGCAAGCCACAGCAAAGGGACAAAAAGAAAGTCAGGTAAAAAATTGATTTTTTGTTAAAAAAATGATTTTTAATTGCTTATCATTGCCTATTTGGTGTTCCCAAATGAGTAAGGTGACACGAATGGTAATTGGTCTCTCATACATTTGAATTAGTTGTTCATAGGAGATGTGTAATATACTATATTTCGTTCTTAAAATACAGATCTGAAAGAACATAAGGAGTTGATTCCGCTTGTACAACGCAGCTCTTTGCCAACCTTGATCTCTTGCCATTCTGGCTCTATTATATCCAGTCAACACAAAAGAAAGTTGAGAAGTCTTATCTTGTGTCCGACAAATGATCAGCTCTTTGCAACCAGGTACTTTAACCATTCCTCTAAATACTAGCTGAGAAGGCCATGACTTGCCCTAAATAAATGAAACTTCAATGCTGATGTATATGGTTCAACGTAAATAATAGTATTAATGCCTTTTTTCCTCAGAGAAATGATTCTGAGTTCGTTATATTAGATCAGATGTGCAAATTTGCTTGACGTGGCTATTACATGTAGTCGAGTACATCCATCATTTATATTGTTGCTAAAGTTGCCCATGTCAAAGAATGCCTTTCTGAATTTCAGTGTTTATTTTTAAGATTCACCATAAATAATAGTAGTAATATTTTGTTTGGAGAAATAGTATACAGTCTGATACTTTTCAATTAGATTTCCAAATTTGCCTGACGTAGGTATTGCACGTGGGCTAGTACATCCCAGTCTCTGTATAGACTATATGGAGACTGGGATAATATAAGTTGCTGAGTTGCCCATGTTAAAAAATGTTAGCTTTCTGATCTTCAGTGCTTATTTATCTTGGTTCACCCTGACTAATTGTTTTAACATGTTTTCCTCTGGAGAAATGATTATGAGTCTGATGTTTTCAATCATGGTTCCCAAATTTTCCTGATGTGGCTGTTACACATGGGCAAACAAAAACTTAAAAGAAGAAAAACTATAGAAGCCCTGGACATCTCCTCACCATCTTCAGAAAATAAACCTGCTTCTTCTTGTGGTTTAAGTTTAGTTGTGCCATTATTCAACTATACAACTGGATTGCTATGTGTGTGTGTGTGTGTGTGTGTGTGTATCAATTGATCACCACAAATGGCTGGTCACTCAAAGTAACATACATGTTGATCCCCAATCAAAACTAATTGCCATTCTTGCTGAATTTAGTGTCCTTTTCTGATTAAAATATCACAAAGATATTGTCTTGGCTTTCAATATGTATTGGAGCCCATTCTTAATTCATGGTAAGCTGTAACTTATAATCATGTTGTCAAGCTGCTGAGAGAGAAGAGAGGGAACAGAAAGCATTTCTCTGAAAATGAAAGGGTAAATATCTGAAGGCATAACGGATGATCTTTTGTTTCAGAAGTAAATTAAATCACACGCTGGACTCTTTTGAGCACTTTACTCAATGCATAGCATTATCCTATCTCTTTTCCCTTTCAGGGTGATTGTATAACATCTGCATGATACATGCATTGAGCTAGAGCTCCAGTTGCTTTCTTTCTCCACCAGTTCCTCTTTTCTTGAGCTTCCACAAACTCTTCAAGAACATAACACTCTTTATTTTTATTTTATTTTATTTCTATTTTTTATTATTTTTATTTTTTTAATATATATATTTTTAAAGAACCTAACACTGGTCCCTGCATAGGTTAATGTTTTGCAGTTCATTGGATGGAGTTGTCAACTTGTGGCAGGTTCAGGGTAAAGGGTATGTGACTGGTTTATGTTGAAACCTTACTACTTCCATTGGGTTCTTGTTCTAGAAGTTTGGTATATGTTGTTCTGTAAATCAATGATGCTAATCCTGTTATCAATGCAAATATTTTGCTTGTTATCAGTTAGCTATGCTTTTGTGATTTATGTTCTAAACTTGGGTTGTTTGCTCTCCTTATGTGAAATGAAGACCAAATGCCAACTTGAAAAGTACAACTGATTGCGTGTCAGCCAACCAGAGGAGATGGCCAGAAGATATAGCTTGGCATCCTCGGGGAGATAAACTCTTTGCAGTTTACAGCGCTGATGGTGGGGATTCTCAGATATCAATCTTGAACTTAAACAAAGCAAAAGAGGTAAAAATCATGGTTCACTGACTAGTTTGAGGAAACTGTTTGACAGTCGCTTTTGCTTCAGATCAGTTTATAAAGGTCCTGCCAATATAAGAGGAAAAACATTAGTTTCTTTAAGCTTGATTTTTTTAAATCTGTTCCAATGCTGTAGTGACCTTTCTATTCCCAGATTTGTAATTGTGATAATTAGGAAATAGATATGAATTGGCCCGCATACATCCTAGTTGGGAATGTCCCGGGCAATATCAAGTGGGCCAACCTTCTTAGATTCGCCTTTGTGATGGTGCTGGATGGCTTTCCAGTTATTAACTTGATTAAATCTCATTGTGCCGTTATATTAAAGATGTTACACATCGAAATTCAGACATAATCTCAAAACAATAATGGGAACTTGATAAAGGTATAATTTTGGTTGTTATTTGTAAACCACTTTGGGAAAAATTACGGGAGATAAACCCATTGTCAATGATCCAATGCATGTGTCTTGTATTTTTGTGTTATAGGGAAAGCAGTTCGGTCTTGGAAGTGGTAATTTACTACATAGCCTTGCCTTGACATATATGAGTTATACTACAATTTGATTCTGGATATATTGCTTGTGGATTATAGGAAGGTGATTGTCGCCTCACCTTTAGCATTGCACGTCTTATTTTCCCTTAATTTAAACTGTATAGTGGCTTGTAACAGTAACTGCTAAAAGAGCTGCTAATCTTTCAACACTGAGGATTTGTGTTTAAAGATCATTGAATCAGTTGGTTAGGCATGCTACTACAGTGTTCTGCTAGCATCTAGGTCCTGCTTCTGGAAACTGCAGACCCTTTCCTTTTTTTCCTTGGCCATATGATCATTAGTCGGGATCAACAATGTTATGGTATTACTTTTAGCATTCTAGTTCATTTATCTTGATTCATAACTTAGAGATATTATACGGTGCCTTTATTTGCCTTGAGTAGGTAAGGACATGGAAAGTGTAGTGGCAGTTAATATTTGTTTAGCACCTTAGAAAATTTCACTGGCGAGCATAAATTACAGTCATTTGGTTTGTTCATTTCCAATTATATCTACATCTTTCATGATTTGCCTGCTTATATAGACTTAATAATTGTTAGACAAATTGTTATATGGCATTTTACTGCATAGCAGGCATACACGTTCTCTGTGGCATGTCATATGTGTCATTTTTGTGTAATATCTCGGTTCTTTTCTTTGGGGTTGACATGTTAACAGCGAATGCGTGTAAGTTTCTTGGAAGAGAAGCCTCATGTTAAAGGCATCATCAACAGCATAATGTTCATGCCATGGGATGAAACCTATTTCGTTACTGGTGGAAGTGATCATGCCGTATTCCTCTGGACCGAGAAGGATGTGGAGAATTCATGGAAACCTAAAGTGTTGCACCAAAGTATGCATTCTGCTGCAGTTATGGGAGTTGCTGGGATGCAGCAGAAGAAAACTGTTTTGTCTGCTGGTGCTGATAAGAGAATTTTGGGGTTTGATATAGCTTCTGGGAGAGTGGATTACAAGCATCAAATTGAAAGCAAATGCATGAGTGTTCTGCCTAATCCGTGCGATTTCAATCTCTTCATGGTCCAGACTGGGTACTATGTTATCAGCATCTTCTTACACCCTCAATTATTCTCTGGTACTTTTGTTTCATTATCAGCTAAAGGGAAAAAAAATACTGAATCTGAAAGTTTTTCTTGTCTTATTGCATTGCTTAGTTGATCGATGAATTGTTCTCCCCTAATTGATTTTTTCAGGTGTTGCAACTTAAGATCATTTTAGCATTCCCTTCTATTGCTGCAAATTAGATTACATACGTTATATTGAAATACTCTAAGAAGGGCCATTGTTAATTTGGAGGAAGAATAATCAGATTGCTTGAGGAGGAATGTGAATTATGAGTTACCATTTCTGTTACTAAAAAAGATATTTTATTGAAGTTATATCCAGATATTTGACAATAAATTACAGCTGACAGTAAAAGATTTGACCAAGCATGCTCGTCCTTGACATCGTAAGTCCATAATAAAAAATTCAATACGGCTAGTATTCTGTAATCTGTAATTGATGTATAACTTAATTATAGCTACTGTCATTACTTATCTCTGGATGTTAGCTAATAATTAATAGAATAATCTAGATGCTACGTTGTTTATGAATTGTAAAGGATCAGTATCCTGTTAGTTTCCATCAGCCAAACTTCTTATAACCATAGATAATGTTAAGTGACAAGTTCTACCCTGGGCCTCTCATTCTGGAGGTAGGTCAGAAGAATGATTTTAGGTAATTATAGTTGGATTCCTCTTTGTTTGTGAAAGACTATTCCATCTTCTTTGGGAGTGAGGTGGGGGAAAGATATTGTCCGATGATTTTGGTCTACTGTAACTTAGAGACTTTAAGACTTGAAAACATTTTTTTTTTTTTCATTAGATTGAAAAGCTTACAATGGATCTACTGTACTATGCTGGTTAGAATTTGGATTTTATGTCGGTTTATACATCTTCCTTTCAGGACACCAGAACGACAACTTCGGCTATTTGATATTAGAACGAGAAGGGCAGAGCTCCATGCATTTGGCTGGAAGCAAGAAACTAGTGTATCACAATCAGCTCTTTAGATAGATAAACCAAGCTTGGTCTCCTGATGGCTTGTACATTACATCTGGATCAGCAGACCCTGTTATCCATATATTTGATATCCGGTTTCATTCGCACAGACCTTCCCAGACTGTAAAAGCTCATCAAAAAAGAGTCTTGAAAGCTGTGTGGCACCATGCTCTGCCCCTCATGATATCTATTTCTTCTGACTTGAACATTGGGCTGCACAAAATTGCTTGAATAGAGTTTTCGAAGCTGTCTTTTTTGCTCTTTTTTCCCAATGTCTGGGAATCTGTTTCTATATGTATGAACTCCATATGTTAGTAACTGGAGCTGACCTCCAAACATCAGATCTCCTCATTCTAATTTTTGGGCTTTTGAATTTTTAAACGAGTTAGATACTTAAAAGTCCCTTACTATTTGCTATAATTTGTACAGTTATAAAAGCAAAAAAAAAAAAGAAAAAGAATAAACAAATAGAATCTCCGGACTGACTTGGACTCTTATCGGTTGATGAATAGTTATTCTAAACTGGTGTTTCGAAAATTTATCTAATATGATTATCTTTCTTAAGTTCTAAATAGATCGATTTTATTAATTTTCATTTTACTCGTTTCTATTGAATGCTTCTAATCTAATTGATCGACATTTAATCAAATTAATTAAAACATTTCAAATAACCAATAAAAGTTCTCCCAAGACCACTAATGAAGGGGAATGAAACAAAGTTTTAGAGCAAGAAAACGGCTAATTGTCTTATATATTTCTTGTTTAAATCTCCATCTTCACCCCTCATCCTTTTTTCTGCTCTTATTATGAAGTTCAATTATTTATTACCACTCATAACTAATTTATTTTGATTTATGAGTAAATTTTTTTTTTTTTTGATAATTCATCCATTTTTATGGTACCTCTAATACTATAGACTTTACTTTTTTGATATCATTATAAAAAATATTTTTTATTTTTATTTTCATTTTCTCATCATTGTCATCAATATTTATTACCTCACGAGAGAAACGTTTATGCTATCTAGAATCTACACATACATTTAGGGGTGTTCATCGGTCGGTGTTCGGTGCAAAAAATTCAGTTAATATTCGATTATTTACCAATAAATTCATAGCCAATTCCAATCCACTTTAAACTTTGGCCAGTTATATAACCGAATTTTAAAATAGGTTTGGATATCGGTATTAATCGTTTTATCCAAAATTTATCGCTAAAAAAAAAAAAAAAATCAAATTCTAACTTTTCAATTTTCACAACTTTCAATCTTTCACCAATCTTGACAAAAAAAAAAAAAAAATTAAAACTACCCAATTCTTTAATTACTCAAAGAAAATTATCAAAAAAAGTTTAAAACTACCCAATTCTTTAATTACTTAAAGAAAATTACCTCTTAAATTTATTTTAAAAAATCTTTCTATTTTAACAATATTGAATTGTTTAATTAAAGTTATATTTATATTTTTTTAAATGACACACACATAGAGTGTGCCAAAATCACTAGTAGTAAATAATAACTAAAGAATTATCTTATTACTTATTGCATTTTTTGGCCGGTTATATCCAATCACCGAATATCCAATTACCGAATAAAACTTCGACCGGTTATTCGGTATTTCGGTTGTTGAAATTCATAATCTAATTCCAAACTGTTTTACCCAATATTTGAATTTGGATATTAATTGGATAAGCTGATATCCAATTGATCTAACACCGATATCCAAACTAAAACTGTTCGATCGGTTTGTTCGGTTTATCCAAACTGTGAACACCCCTGCATACACTTATAATTCATTAATTCACTCTATTAAATACCTTTTGATCCTATATTATGCTTCAATTTTCTGTGCAAAAAATATAGGAAAATTCTTCTTATCAAATTCCTCATTATCATATTGGAATTATAACAAATCCAGCCCATTTACATTTGACCCGGCATGCCCCTGCCTGAACTCGATCTATTTCCATGACCCAATTCTAAGCCCGTTTCTTAACCTTCTTCTTGCAGTTTCATTCCTCGACCCGGTTCTAACCCATTTTCCTTTATGAAACCCCTTCCACCGCCCGAAAAAAGAGTGCGGAATAATGAAGTAAAAATTTACCAGTTTCTGATGTTGTAGATATAGTGCTTCGCCAACTCCAAGTCCTTGGAAGCTTTTGGCTTATTTGGGTATTATTTATTTATTTTTTGGCTATCCCTCTTTTTATTTACTCTTATTTTTTAATGGTTTAAATTAGAAGGGAATGTCAATTTGTAAATTTTATGATTTAATTTTTACCTACTTTTAATCTTAAGTTTGTGATGGAAATTGGGCTATTTCATAATTCTCTATATTTTCATATATTTTGTTCTAATTTGATGAATATTCTTGTGTTGTATTATGATGTGTAAAGTTTGCATTTTTGGGTCCAAATTCTTTATTGTCTAGAGCAAGAATTTTTGCATTAATTGGGATAATAGGATTATTAATTAGCACAAAAGAAGTAAATAAGGGATCATAATTAAGTAAAATCAAGGAAAGATTTTTGTTAAGGAGGTGAAAAGCTTATTAAGTTTTCATAAGCTTTAGTTAATTACACTATAAATGTTGCCTGTAAGAAAGTTGACATGTCTGAAAAACCCATTAAAATGGCACTCAAAATAGCATAGGTAAGTGTGAATTTTGGAGGAAAATTTTGTTCTTTAAAATGGGACGAGTTTTGTCTATAAAGAAGAACATGTTTTTAGGACGACTTGGTAGACTAAGGAGGAAGAAAGATTTTTTTTATTTTTTATTTTTTTAATAAAAGCTTCATGGTAGTAGTTTAAGGAGTAGACAGCTCATTGCTTCAGAGTTTGGACGTCGTTGATTAATTTTTAGTTGTGCTTTCATGATCTTATAACTGTGCCTTGCAGTTTATCAGAAGCTAATTTGGTATATGATTTTCAGCATGGACATTTGCTTCTGCGTCTAAATTTTGTTTCTTTTAATGATGAGACACAGTCTTGTGTTGATATATTTAAGTGGTATGCCTTTTCCATCAGAATTGCTTTGTTCATGGGGAAGGAAAACAACAAAGAAGCGAAAGAAAGGGCAGAATGGCAAAGAGTCAAATGTGAAGAAAGTAATGAAGAAGAAGAAGAAAGTTAAAAAGGTTAAGTCAGCTGGTGTTGCTATTTCTGCTCTTGTTCCTGTGGTTGACCCTGCTCAAGCATCTGCTGTTGCTTCTGCCACTGATGGCAGTGGACCTGCTTCGCAAGCTATGCAGAAGGACGAGCATAATCCAAAACGCCTTGCAGGTTTTATTTTTATGTGTAATGGAAAGACAAAACCTCAGTGTTATCAATACCGTGTGTTTGGACTTCCTAGGGGTAAAAAGGAAGTTGTGGAGAGGATTAAACCAGGGACGAAGCTTTTTTTGTTTGACTTTGATTTAAAGTTTTTATATGGTGTATACGAGGCCACATCCAGAGGAAATACCGACTTGGAACCAGCTGCTTTTGAAGGGAGATTTCCTGCACAGGTACACCCTTATGCCATTACTAACTGTTTCTCAAAGTAAAGGCACGATTATCAAGTCAAGATAAAAAGCTTTTTCTATTGTTCTACTAATGGGATGTAATTAGTATGCCTCAATATTGACTTGAAGTCAAGATACTTGAATTAGTTATGGCATCCCCTTAATGCTACACTGCGTTAGTGTGATGATTCATTGTAGAAATGCTCTACAAAAATCTATTTTTATCCTTGTTGTGTGGTTAATAGGACTTACGACCTAATCTGTCATCCAAATGTCATGATTATGTTATGATAGGGCCAGAATGAGAAGTTCTCAAACTGAGCTTTAATATTTGCTTGACATGCTTAGGCTTTTATACTTCATGAATATCTTTAACTTTTTGTTCTTTTGGCATCATGGTCAATCTATAGCCTTATACATGCCTAGACTGTTGTTTTCATTTTTCCTGCTGGAAGTTATGTACCTCATTCAAAGTCGTTTAGATATCTATTATAACTTATAATCATGTAATAATGATGGTTAACATATTTATGAATGCCTTATTGCGAGCCAGATGTTTTAATAAGATTACTGTGTTTTATTTTAGTCATAAAGGATACTGAGGTAATCAGGTACAATCTCATCTCTCAATCTGATTGTTGGAGAATTGTATTGGATATTGGTAGTATTGACTGCTAATTTCTTGTGTGTTCTACTCCTGATCCCTTTATCATATCTGGCTCAACATTATTTTCTAGATGTGATTTTTGCTTCAGAATCAGTGAGGGTATCTATTTAAGGACTTGATATTTGCTGTGGTGCTGTCTTTGGCATTTCTGGTCTCCTGTCTCTAATCTTTTGGCCTTTTGCAAATGGTGTATATCACTTTAATATTTGTTGCCACAATTTGTTCTTTACAGGTAAAATTTAAAATTTTTAGGGAGTGTCTTCCCCTGCCGGAGAAGTCTTTCAAAAGTGCTATTCGGGATAATTATCGGGGTGTGAAGTTCAATCCAGAACTTGATAAAAAGCAAGTAAGATGCCTGTTTCTGCATATGGTCTTTATAAAATATCTTGTAGGCTTGGCGTGTAGTTTCATACCTCATCCATTTACTCCTTAATTTCATAGTATCAACTTTTGTAGTGCAGGTTAGAAGTTTGCTTTCATTGTTTCCCCCTCTTGCGGCATCAGCATCAATCCCTATGCCCTCTGTAATTCCAAATGCAGCTTCAGCTCAGATACTACTGCCTCGTGGAATGGAGGATCAATATAAGCATTCAGCAAGAATGCTGGTGTCAGAGGATCCATATGCAACTGGTACACAACATTCTCATACTTCGGCAAGGCTGCTTTCACCATATCATCCATATCTGTCTGCGGTGCAGCATTCCCATGCTCCACCACTTGTGGAACCTCAACCTATACGACAGGTGCAAATCGTGCGGCATCCACAGTACGCAACTGCTGCATCTGTGCGGCATCCACAGTACACAAGTGCTGCACCTGTACAGAATCTGCAGTACACAACTGCTGCACCGATGCAGCATCCACAGTACACAACTGCTGCACCTGTGGATCGTTCTCTCCAAGCTGTGGAGCACCTGTTAAGGATTTCGAGCTGCTTCATATTACAGTACAGATACTCGACAACCATCCTTTAATAGAGGTCATTCACAGATTGTGCAGGATCCTTATTCTAGGTAACTTGTTCCTTTCTTATTCTTTTCTTTCCCATCTTGATTTTATGGCGTGCGGGACCATTTATGGAGGGTTTCAGTTGCAATCTAAGCGACATTTGTTTCTAATGACTATTATAAATTATTAAGTTTATAATTAAAATTCTTGCTATTATCAGAGTTGGCATAGTCATTAGAAACAAATGTCAAATTATTAAGTTTATAATTAAAATTCTTGCTATTATCAGAGTTGGCATAGTGGCGTGTTATTTGATGCACTTACGATTGTCTTATGGATGTAAACATACGGATACTCTCCTCTTTTCCACTTGGCAAAATGCAGCTGGGAAACAACCACATATAATAAACTTGTGTAGCTGCTCCTTGTTTGCCACCCCTAAATTGTAGAACTTGTTTGAAGTAGTTTGTTATTACTTTATTATTGATGTCTATTTATAAAGATATTCTGATGCGGATTAAAAATATCCAAACTCATGTTCTCAATTTCCAGTCATTCCACGAATTGGTCACATGGGTTTGGATAGCTTATCACTGCATGCCTATATGTGAGGAGAAATTCTCGCCGAAAGTCCTGGCCATTCCTTCCCTCCCCCCCCAAAAAAAAAAAGGGCAGCAACTTCTTGCCTCGTACAATTTCATTTCTTACAAAAGGGATGTGAATTACAATGGTGATACGGCAAACATGGGCAAAAGTTGGAGTTAGATGTTGTCATACTATATGGAATGAAATGTTTTGTCTTCATAAAAGAGAGATTATGAGATTTGAAATTGCTGGATTGGCAGGTATATGGGTGTAGAAGAGATAGTCCGGCATTATCAGCCTGTGGGATTGGGTAGTCATCATCATCGCTTGCCATTACGAAGAGAGGGAGAAACTTCTGCCAGTTACCATCATCAGTTAACCTTGGTAAGGGAGTGACTAGAGAGACTGCTCTACAAGGGGAATCGGCCCGAGAAACTGCTACCAGTTACCAGCATCAATTACCCTTGCTAAGGTAACGAGAGAATGCTCTAAATGGAGAATGTATTGCTGTATTACTCAACAGCTACCGTCCCTAGTAGTTCATCAACCGTTCATGCACAAGTTCCAGCACCTGCGATGCCTCAACTTAATGTTCCTACATCATCCTTTTACCCATTCTAGCAAGGCAGTTGAATGTGATTATACATAGCATCACTAGGTAGTCAGACTGGGAACTTTCATTTTATGCTAATGATGTTGGGCTTGTTTGATTTGTTTTGGAAACATGAACATCATCAACCGAACGTCTAGGTTCCCATTTCTGAAACAGAAAATGAAAATTTTCTACCATATCCTTTCAGGAAAGTTTTAACTGGAATTCCTTCATTGCTGCATTCTATATATCATCACTCTCTGCATAATCTTCAGTTGTTATAGGTGGAGTGTGTTAAGTAGGAAAGCTTTTACAGTCTTGCAAAAGAAGCTATTTCATTATGCTTTAAGAGTTTGTACAACACAACACTAAATATTTTTAAAAAAATTTACTGTATAAACTCTATAGTATAACGGGATGATTTTCAAAACAGATTGTAAAATTTCCTATTTAGTTAGCCATATTAAGCTACCATTTCTGCATAAAACCTATTAAGTTTATGCGCATTTAAACCTTCTATTATTTGCTCCCACCACCTTACCATTGACCAATTAGTGGTTGACCTTGACCTCTCGATCTTTGTGGTTAGTTGGCCACAATATTTCTACGAGTAGACGGTGGACAATTTAATGACAAAACATAGAATCCCGGAAATGAAAAGAAATCACATATTCCGTTGTCACTAATGTGGACTACGAATAACTTTGTACAAAAACTTTTAAAGTCAATGGAAAATATTTTGATTTTCCAGCACTAATGGATGTGAATGTGGAATTCCATTAACCATTGAAACTTCATCTTTCTTGTTTTTCCTTGTTGAATCAGCTATTAATAGTTGGCATGTTTATTTTACGAGCAAAATGTTACCAAATTATTAGATTGTTATATACAAGGTTAATTTTATTGTCACTAAACTACCTTAAATATGTGCCTAAAGTCGCTCTTTCTATTTTTCATGGTGACCATAGACACACTCTTAATGTAGTTCAGTGATCAAATTTACACAAAGAGTGACTCCAGATATACGTTTAAAGAAGTTTAGTAACTAAATTTAAAAAATAAATAATTCAGTGATCTTATTTATAACAGATTAATAGTTTGATGATCACGTTTTTGCTCTTATTTTACTTTAGGAAAATGACGAGGCTTTTGGTTTTGTGCTTGTACTTTAGGGATGACAACTACCATCCCAATGGCAGATTAGCATTAGTCATGGAGACGTATTGATTGATATGCTTGAATATGACGATCACCAACCAATTGGTTGCTTCGCATGAAAAAGTTATGTGGGTCTTTAGGTATGCTTAATTATGCTGTAAAAAACTAAAATGCTGGCAAGTCAACCAATTGTAGTTTTGTGCTTAGTGATGCCCATTGCCACAAATCAACAGATGAAAATACAGCAAATTGGGTAAAATGGATTTATTGTTCTAGTTTACTCGGATGAAATCAATATTTCATATCAACGACTATGTTTGGACACTTAATAATTTTATTATTGTTCGAATAATGTTTTATAATTATTTGTAATACATTTTTTTAATTACATATATTTTATTTTCAAAAGTTGTTATAATATTTATTTAAATAATAGTCCATGACCATATCTTTTCCTAAAACACATTTTTCATTTTTTCTTTTGATAAAAGTATATCTCAAAAATAAAGTAACGATTTGATTAGATATAACATGTGATAATCTTAAAGTTTGACCCGTTGTTGCCCTTGGATGTGGAATACCTTTCTTCTTTTCTCTTTTGATTTGATTATGAATATGACTAGACTTGTTTTTTCTCGAAAGCAAAAACTGAAATTGTTTTTTTATGCTTTTTACAATAACAAAATATATAAAAAGATAAGAACTAAAGCTGAAGCTAAATAAATAATAATAATAATAAAAAGTATACATGCATTGTGTGAGTGTGTACATCGTTATACAAGCTTTAGCTTTAGTTTAGGATAAATTACAAGATACTTCATCGCAGTTTGGGTAATATGAAAAGTTTAAAACGTAACGAATTTGTACAAAAATTCTAAATTACTGTTAAAAATAAATTTAATATCCCTAAACTGTCTAACAGTTCTATCGTCGAGAGAAGTTGTATTTTCTATTAAATTACATAATTAACTTTGATTATAAATTTTAAATAATTAAAATAATTATTTAAATTAAAAATTTTCTACCTTGAAATATTCAATATTTACTGTAACACAAATTATAAGTAGATTGATTGTAAATTTAAAAACTATAGGATTGATTTTAATATTAGTCAAATCATAAGAAACAAACAAACACGCAAACAAACAAAGGTTTATTCCCACTAAATGATGTGACAGCTGCATGAATTCTGTTATGCTATTGCGCTCAATCATGTACCATATCCTCTTTAATTTCTACATGAGCTATATTTTTTTTACAAGTTACTTACCAAGTCTTTTTCGGTCTCCCGTTACCCCTCTTATGTTGACTATTCTCTCTAAAATTTACTCGTCTAACAAGCGTTTCTACTGGCCGTCTTAACAGATGACCTAACCACCTTAAGCATGTTTCTCTCATTTTCTTATCAATAAATGTTATTCTAATTTTATCACGAATATGCTCATTGCGTATTTTGTCCACTTAGTGTATCTATACGTCCATCTTAATATTCGTATTTTTACTACTCTCATCTTTTGTTCATGTGTGTAATTCATTACCCAACATTCAAACCTATAAATTATCTATGGCATAATTGTCGTTCCATAAAATTTATACTTAAATATTAAAGAAATTTACGGTTGTATAATATAGCCGATGACATTCTCCATTTATTCCAATCCACTTATATCCGATGTGTGACATCTCGATCTTGCTATACTACTATCATTCTGAAAAACTGAATATAAATACTTAAAATTTCATTTATGGGTATCTCTTGATTTCCAATACTAACCCCTATTCTATTCTTACGTGCATTATTGCTAAATTTAAATTTCATATATTTTGTTTTTGATTTACTAAATCTAAACCCTTTTAGTTAAAGTGTCTCCCTCCAAATTTTGAATTTAGCATTAATCCCATATTTGGTTTTATCTTCTTTATTATAATTTATCCTTAAGTTGTATTTGAATCGATAGATTTGATAAATAATTTGAAATCTACTATTTATTAAAGAATTTATAAAATCAAAATAGATAAATTTTAAATTTGTCCATATTAAAAACTTATTTAAAATATTTCATTTCACACTTTTTAATTTGAATAGATTTAAAATTCATTGACAACAATTTTACAAATTCTTATAAAAAAATAAATAGATTTCAAAATGCAAACACAACCTTAGTTTATTTTTAACGCGGAATTAGCTTTAATCAGCTAGCAACAACATTTGTGGGCCATTCGTTCCCCGTCCTCTATCCATCTTTTGTTCCTCTGTCGCCGGGCCCCGGCCCGCTTTTTACTTACGAAATCTTCACGCATTAATAATTCTTTTTTAATTCACCAATTTATTTTCCTCTATAAATATAACTTCACTTGACAACTCATCAGTTTTCTTTGTGGATTACTGAGAGTGGTTAAGAAAAAAACGTTGAAAAATAGAAGACTAAGACAACAGCGGCGGCGACGGCGATGGGGAATTGCTTCTCCGACGTGGCTGGCGGACAGTCGGCGGTCGGCGGTACAACTTCGTTTCAGGCTAATTCTTCCAATGCTCCTAACGATGCGGTCGATGCTTTTCTTCAATCTCGCGGCTACAAAGGTCTCTACTCTCAGATCGAGGTTTGTTTTTACTCGAACAAATTATTATGTGCGTTTATCATTTTTTTTCCTTGTAAAATCAGTTGAGATATGAGGAAATGAACAATAAAGATGATTTGGTTCTTAGTCGCAGTAGAATTTAATTGGCAGTTGGAGTTGGTATGTTTTTGTTTTATTGTATTCCTTTTGAAGAATTAAGTTGAGATTATTATTAATTTAAAAAAAATTGAGAGGATTAGGTGTTTGCCAACTGCTTAAGCACCTTTAAGTTGAGAGCTGAATAAATGAAATGAAGAAATACTGTTTGTTTAAAGTTTTTTGAATTAATAGCTCAAACAATTGTACAGTTGAGTATTTGCTAAGTTTTAGGAAAAATTTAGCAACTTTCGCAGAAAAGTTCGAGTTTAGGTATGCTTCAGAAGACGCAAAAAAGACTGCAAAAAAAAAAAAAGGTCCTGTTTGTGGAATATTAACAGTAAGTGAAATAACTGTCAGCCTATAAGAAAAGGTTTCAGTGTGTCATTGTGTTTCATGACAATTGATGTTTTAAAGATTAAATCTAAAAAGTGTAAGAGATTAGAAAGATATGCAGTAAACGAAAAGATGTAAATAGTTGGAAACCTTGGTGCACATCTTTTTTTTTTTTTTGAAATTCGAAATGATTTGCCTTAAATGAAAAGTTAATAAAGGCTGTCCCCTGAAAGATGGTGTGCATTCTATAATGCTTCCCTTGAAATATTTGGTTAATCTAAATTGCGAACTGATTTAGTTGGGAGAAAACTTGCCATAAGGGGTGTATTGCTATCTAGAAATGAAAAGTGTGATCCTATTATGTGAGGCAGTTGAGTTTCCAATTCTTAATAAGGTGATTCCTAAGTTTTATTGTGCATATATTATGTAGATTTATGCCCAAATGGAATAAAGGAAATATAAACCCCCATTATAATCTTCTGGATTGATCTTTTGTGTTCCATTACAAGTTAATCAAAATAGGTCAGGTAGAGTGTTGGTATCGTGCTCTATTAATGTTTTCCACAGGAAACTAGCATGAGCTTACGCCAGTGATTTCATTTCAGTTGATGGCAAAATTCTCTTGCTGCTAAAAAGAGCTACCTTTTTGTTTGATATGAACCATGGTTAATTAGCTTTACTATATTATCAGTGATAGACGTAATTGTGCTAGTTCAGGACAAATTAAACTTTGACGTGAAATCTGAACTTGGGAACGGTTAGTCAAGTTGTTGGTTGTCCTAACTATTTCTGCTTTCCTTTTTCGGTCTTTTCATTTTCAAAGAATTCAACTCCATTGGATGAAATAACGTTACAATTAAGACTTTATAGTGCATATTCTTTATTAAACCTCAATATACTGTTCTAGTCATAGTTTTACCTCAAATATGTTCTAGGTATCTCATACAGAATCTTGTTTGCAAATCTGTGCAGTTGTCTCTCTCTGCTACAAAATTGCGTGATCGGGATGTGCTATCCAAGGTTTGTTGATGATTTTTGTACATGGAATAATATCATTGCATTTGTTCAATCTACCACACAAAGGGCTGATATGCGTCCACTCAATCAATATTTCCTGATGCCTCAGAGGCTTAGAAACTCCATATTGCGGCTTCATAATTTCTCTGAAAATTATTCTCAGATCGATGTTTCTGCTAGCTGAAGAGCAAAAGTTAACCTGTACGAGCACAAAAACACACCCATGATATCATTTATGGAGCTCTTCTTCTCTTGCAGATGTTAGGATGTTGTTTCAAGGATGAGTAAAGGGAGGATAGCCATGCTATGTTACGCAAAATCTTCCTGTCAATTGATCACTTCCGTAATAAGCTTCTTAAATTTTCTACTGTAGTATCAGAAAGCAGAACCAGATCTATGTAAATTTAATGTAAAGCATTAATGCCTCCTTGCCTTGAAATTTTGGACTATATTTAATCTGTTATATAACCCTTTAAGATTCTTAAAAGAGTTCAACTAGTTTATCAAAGTAGAGAGGAACTTTCATCTTCTATGTGGAGGCTGTATGTCGTTTATGATTTGTCAGCATAAGGAAAGAATAGTCTACTAGTAACTACTCTTATGATATCTATACATCAAGACTGCCACGTTAATTTGATACTCGTTTCAAAGATAATCTCAAACTACTTGGGTGTTTCCAGAGTGATCCTATGGCAGTTATTTATACCAAAAGGAAAGATGGTTCCCTTCAAGAGCTTGGTCGTACTGAAGTCGTGTTGAATTC
The DNA here is from genome assembly GCA_025175665.1 of Cinchona pubescens. Lineage (NCBI taxonomy): Eukaryota > Viridiplantae > Streptophyta > Magnoliopsida > Gentianales > Rubiaceae > Cinchona > Cinchona pubescens. Next base: position 359,999 of record JANKKI010000279.1, on the reverse strand, counting down.
TTTGAGTCCCAAGTGGATCAAAAAGTTCAACATTACCTATCAGTTTGAGACAGTGCAATATCTAGTGTAAGTATGACTGATTAATCCTGAATTCATGTCATGCAAGGACATTTTTTACTAGTACGTGTACAATGAGAAATATCTCTTTCGTCACAGGTTTCAAGTGTATGATGTTGATACACAGTTCCATAATATAGAAACCAAGGTTTGTCATGTTGCTCCTCTAAAGCATTTTACGTACTCAATTGATTATCCTTTTAAGATTTTTGAGTCATAATGTGCTGATTTTGGAAATGTCAATGATTGTTACTGTTGAAATGCCTTCTATGCAATCTAGGCTTGTATGTTGCATATTTGAGTCTATGTTTTCTGTAATCACAATGGAACTATGAGCACTAATTATAAATATGATTTTGCTATGCAGATGCTTAAGCTAGAGGAGCAGCAGTTCCTGGGTGAGGCTAATTGCACATTATCGGAGGTGGATATTTCTTACCTTCTAGATTATGAGTTACTTTTTCTGGATGATCATGTCTGATTTAACTTCTCTTTGAAATTGCAAAGCGAGGAATTTTCTAACTTCATTTAGTGTGAACCAGTGTTTCATGCACCTTGTAACTCGGGACACCATTTTTTGTTCATGTGATCTGTATTTTGAACTCCTGTTGATTAGATCTTAACTAGCAAATCCTTAAGGGCTTCCACGATAGGTTCTTATCTTGCTTTCTGCATTATTTTCCATCTGACAAGTGAGATCTGTAGATGGTTCATCATAGTTAAGCACAATGACCTTTATTCAACCTTGTTTCTCTTATTGCCATTGAAGTTTTATTGAAACAAAATGTTTTCACCTTGTTGTAGATATTCACAAAATCAAACAAGTCATTGACCTTAAATCTTGCATATACACAAGAATCTTCTCATTCAGCTGTTCCCAAAAAACTTGGAGAGCTCATTGTTTACGCTGAAGAAAGTCATGCCTCAAAGACAACAACTGAATTGGTCCTGAGATGTTCAGATTTGGAATCGAAGGATTTATTCTCGAAAAGTGTATGAACTCTGAGATCTTTTTTCTCTTTTCTGTTTTGCAGTAGATTCAGGTGACATGGTCTATATGTTTCTGTTGCTGCTTGCAGGATCCTTTCCTGGTTATATCAAAAGTTACAGAAAGTGGAGTAGCTGTTCCAATTTGCAAAACTGAAGTTTTGAAAAATGATCATAGTCCAGTATGGAAACCAGTTCTTCTGAGTATTCAACAAGCTGGAATCAAGGTACAAGAAATTGTTTCTTCAAGTGGATCAGATTTGTGGTAGCTAGAGGAATTTGCTTTGCCACCACCCTTCCCCTTTTTTCTAAAAGGAATGAAAATAAATAAACAAAAACGAAGCATTCCATCCGACCTCTTGTATGGCCGGTTTTGGTCATACTCTTCATGGAAAAGATTATCTTATTATATGATATAGTGTGAGGAGAATTTTGCTGAGTTTAACTTTTTTATTTCCACATTTGTCCTCGATACCTTTGTAATTATCTTCAGTTAAGCTGAAAAATATAAAAAAAATACTGCCATTTTTACCTTCGTATATGACTATGCTGTTACTTAACTTGACATTATTCTCTCTCATTTCTCCAGCCTTGTCTCTTTATTTAAGGGATATAAAAATATTTAGTCTTTTGCATTTTTATAAATTTGCACAAATATATGAAATAGGAGTATTATTATTATTTTTTAATGCATACGAGTAGATTTTACCTTCTACACTAGTCTCTAGATAATTTCATCAGTGTTTCTGTATATTTGTACTGTAAGTACAACATACTTAGGTGTAGCATATTTGTAAACATGATTCTTACCTTGAATACCGAACTATGATTCTTACCTTGAATACCGAACTTAGTTAGGAAAGTTTAATATTCACCTATCTACTTTGTCAAAGAACACATCTAACAATTTTGTTGCTTCTGGTTTATTAAGTAATTGAGGCTAGAGGAGAGTAGCCGGTGTTTGCGACTTAACTAGTGTTGATTGTGAAATATTGCTTTCTTCTGCATGGGTATATTCACTATTTTTTCAATTAATGCAGGACAGCCCATTGATTCTGGAGTGTTTTGACTTCAATGTTAATGGAAAACATGATTTACTTGGGTCAGTGGCTGCTCTCTAATCTTGGAATCCCTTATTTGGTCTATTTGAATATAATTTGATTTTGCTTAATTAATTCTTGTCATTCAGTAAAATTCAGAAATCTTTAGCAGAATTGGAGATCAGTTGCTTTCTGCTGGGACGGGAGCAAATTTATTCATGCCAACGGCAGTCGGACAAAATCATCCCAACAAGGTTAGGACTGTTATACCTGAGTTTTATCACTTAAATCGAATAGTTGTTTTTAATGAACATGATCTAATTTAAACCAGGTCTTGAAGAGCCGACTGTTTGTCGACAAGTTTGCTGAGAAAATCCAGCATACATTCCTTGATTACTTAGCTGGTGGTTACGAACTGAACTTCATGGTGGCAATCGATTTTACTGGTATAGTTGTTTGCATTCCTTCTCATGCATCTTTCTCTTTTGCCTCCTGGCATTCCTTCCATAGGTTATAGGTATGTTGTAAATGATCATCTCTCATTTTAACAACGGAAATGAGTGCATAATTCAAGCAATGCCAAACTGTGACGCCTTAAGAAACACAATAAATAACTTTGGGTGTGTTGTTGAAAGGTTTTATTTAGCATTTTTCAATATTTATCAAGTGAGAGGAAGACTAGTGCCCTTTTGTGGAACTAGCCCCGCACTTTGAGTAAAAGCTTTTCCTCAGCTGGGATGCTCTCTACCTTTGTTTCTCTTTCATTGTCTTTGGAAAGGGTGGGGAGTGTGTTGTTAAACTGTGAGGCCTTTCTCATTGGGAGTTTTTAGCATTTGCCATTATCTATCACTTAAATGGAAGCCAGGTGCCCTTTTTGGAACTAGCATGATGGTTGGGAGAAATATGTTTCTTTTCAGCTTGGTTGAGCTCTATCTTTTTCTCCTCTTTCATTTTTTTTGGAGGGGGGGTTGTTGAATTTTGTAGGATGTTTGCTTATCCTATTCATTTATGAAATCAACTCTTTTAATTTCTCTCTCGTTCTCACGGGTTGTCAGATTATATTGCATTTCTGCTGTTGAACCAAACAGCATGCCAAGCCCCTTCAATGCTACGTCCACTCTATGGGAGTTCAGTCTTTGATCCACCTAATAATAATACTTGATCAATATCGGACTGTGGTTTATTGTGGTAATAGATAATGCTAATATATGCCATTTTCCTCCGATAACAATCAGCATATATATATATAATAAACCATAAAAAGGAAAAGAAAAAGGTTGCTTAATATCAGATCAAAACTGTTAGCACCAGTAGTTGATTCTTAGTGTTGGTTTGACTAAATTTCAGACTTTATCTTACCAAATTACCTTAAATCATTTGGATTAATTTGGCTTGGTTTGCATTTTTGCTTATACAAACATGTAAACGTGTACCTAATTCTTAGTTTCCATGTTTCAGCTTCAAACGGAAATCCTCGCCTACCTGATTCACTGCATTATATTGATCCTTCTGGACGGCCAAATGCATACCAGAAAGTGAGAATATGGTTTTGTACGAGTCTGGTAAGAATAATGGAATGTCGACGCATATCCTACCTGCTAATGCCTTTTAATTTCAGGCAATCTTAGAGGTTGGAGAAGTGTTGCAATTCTATGATTCAGACAAGCGCTTCCCTGCTTGGGGTTTTGGATTTGCCCGACCAATTGATGGCCCAGTCTCTCATTGCTTTAACTTGAATGGGAGTAGTAATTATTGCGAGGTAAATCTGCCGTAGAGAACTCGCATAACTTTTGTCAATTCCCAGATGTTTTTAGTTCTTTAATTCTATGTATTCGATACCTAATCCATTTTGACCAAGTATTGCTTTTCCATATTCCAGGTTGAAGGAATACAAGGAATTCTTGCGGCATACGTGAGTGCACTTTATAATGTTTCACTTGCTGGACCGACTTTATTTGGACCAATTGTAACTGCGGCTGCACATATTGCTAGTCAATCCGTTACAAGCAATCAACGGAAGTACTTTGTTTTGTTAATTATCACGGTAAGTTATAGCTAGTGCACATAGTCCTAGCCAATTGGTAACTGATAATCAGCAAAAAGTATTTCAATTAACTAATAACTAATGTGTATTTCAGAATGAAATTGCAGTATCACCTTTTGCTGTCATGTGAAATGTAGTGTCCATGGGCTAAAACTTTGATTGATTTCACATCCCTTTTTCAGTATCCTTTCTGAAGTTTGTTGTCTGATAGATCATTTGGGTTTTATTGCTCTCTCTTTTTTGTGATGTCTGCTGATTGGTGTGTTAGAATGCCTATGTGAACTTGCTGCTTTAATACCTATTCTAGGATGGAGTAATAACAGATCTCCAAGAAACAAAAGATGCTTTTGTTAAGGCGTCAGATTTACCTTTGTCAATCCTAATTGTGGGGGTTGGAGGAGCCGACTTTAAGGAAATGGAGGTAATGCCTACTTCTAGTGTTATCTTTTTGTGAGTGGTGTCTGTTGTCCAAAGTTCTTCTATGAGTAGCTGCAGCATTATCACCTTTTCTCCATCTCTTGTGTCTCTTGTTTTGGTTAGATTTTGGATGCAGATAAAGAAAGGCTTGAAAGTTCAACTGGCCGAGTTGCGTCACGAGATATTGTTCAGTTCGTTCCATTCCGTGATGTACAGAGTAAGTCACATCTTATGATCTCGCTTCTTTTCTGCCTTCTATATTAAAAACATAAGAAAAATTGAGAAAGGAAAAAGGAAAGAAAAGGCTTTTTGACAATGTTACAACCTAATTGATTAGCTACTCTGGTATTTTTCTATTTTGTGATGATGTTGCATTGACTTTCAGGTGGAGAGATCTCTGTTGTTCAGTCACTTTTAGCAGAATTACCTTCTCAATTTTTGACATATGTGCAAGCCAGACATATATTACCCTATTAGCTGAATGTACCAACAATTGTACATACAAATGGATTTTGTGAAGTTATTGTATCGAGTAAATTTTCCATTTTGGGCCATGACGCCAACATTATGAAATCATTTTGCATCGTAGTGAGATCTTTTCATTTTCCGAGGCAAAATATGCTTGTGTATTCTGTTTATAATATTTTTTCCTGTTGTTATCTCGTTACATGGATTTCATTGATAAGTTCTATAAAGTGGAACATTAATTTTCAGTTGGTTGTATAAAAGTCATTTTTGTTAAGGGGGGAAATATGACTTGGTGCAGATAATTTGAGTTCATAATCAGAATGTGCCAGTGACTTCCCAGGTTTATATTGATTCCCAAAATTTGTTCGCATCGGCAAGTAAATTGACTGCCATCGATTTGATTTGGCTGGTAGGTGTGTAATGGTGCTTTGTACTCTTTTGTTGGGAATCTTCGCGTAGTAAATGGTGATCGAAAGAGGAATCTTTTTTCTTCTTCATTTGATTGTACAAAGCAAGCATTAATGCCCCCTAGTTGAGGGCAGATTGAATACGAAAGGGTCTTAATTTACTTCAAGGATTGGAATTTGGAAGCATAGACCTTGGGTTCGCGGATCCAACGATCACATCAACTGAACAAAATATTCTTTCTGGCGTTGTTTCCCCTCGTTTTTTGTCTCTGGAGTTCTGTTCATTGTTTGACAGAGTCTTTTTTTTTTTTTTTTTGGCTAGGACATTGTTTGACAGAGTCACCTTCCATAACGTTGAAAGCCCTCAAACTGGTAAAGGTCATAAACTCCAATAATTTCTAAGCCAATACTAGAATTTTCTTCATTGAAGCTAGGACAAAGATTGGAGGGTGGACTTCTAGGAGATGTTTGGTTTGCATTCGGAATCGGAATGAGAATTATAAATTTTACTATCAATATGAGTTTATGTCATTTTTCTTTACTTGTTTGATTTGAACAAAGAATGAATTTCGTTATATTGATAAATTAATCAATTTAAAATCTAAATCACAAGTAGAGAATGAAAGTGACGTGTTTACTCTCATGGAATAATTCTCATAATAATAATTAATTAAACAATATTTATAGGTATTATTAATTTTAATTCCTATTCCTTCTCTTCGTACTTATAAACCAAACACCTCTTAGTTTCTCCTCTCTCTTGATCGTGCGAAGGAGATTCTTAGGAAGGTTTTTCTTGTTGATAACTTGAAATCTCCTCTAGTTAATTGTCCTCGTGGATAGGCACTTTTCTCTCTTTAAAGTCGACAAGATTTAAGGGTCAAAGCTTAAAATCTACTTTGACAAATAATCGTTCTTCATTAATCCAGTCCAATATTAATCATTTGAGTACGACTTTTGCTTATCATGGATTTGAAGCATCATGTTAATGGATTGAAACCTAGAACCGGTTCTTAGAAATCCAATACCTATTGCACAATTGATGAATGGAAACCTATTCATTGGAACGTATAGCATTGATACGCAACTCTAGTTGACCATTAACAAGAGGGCTGCTTTCGTTTCCTGATACATTACATCCATAACGTGTCAGATCAACGAAATTCAATAAATTATCTAAAATTATTATTATTATTATATATAATTTCATGGCCAAATGTGGTTACCTAAATATAGCTTTTAAAATCCCTCTTAAGCACAAACTAAAAAAAATACTAAAAAAATAAAGAATTACTTTCCTTTTTCTTCTAGAAGATGGTAAACGCCAAGCTGATAATTTTCCACGACAAATAATCAAACGCTTGTGTGGTGAAGATATTGGCTAAAGCCAAGTAAAAAGGAAAAGAAAATTGCATGGTTCTGTTTTTAGTCAACAAGTTGGAAATTTCTTGTTGAAATCAATTCCTGAGCTTAATTCTTCAGAAAAAACAAAAAACTCCCTAAGCTATTCAACTTGTGCCTTCAAATAATAATACATAGTTTTATGATTTGAAACAAGTTTTACGTGCGCCCATTTGATTGATGCAAGCTGCACTGCTTACTACCATAATTTAATGTTTTTGTCATTTAGGATAGGCTGCTATTAAAATGTCTTGATGAAAATCAAAATGAATAATATCACGAGTCAATTTTATACAGTGATAAATCCAAGTCTTTTCAAAACCCTATTACGCTTCAGAATTTTTGGAATTCGTTTTTAGCGAGAGTACTTGGCATGGCAAATTGGCAACCCGTAAAATTGGACAATTTTACACCAATATTCCATAAACGAACCAATATTCGACAAATGAATTTCTTCCTGTCAAATATCATAACATTTTTTTTTAATTGCATCATGTCAATCCTTTTAAATGCGAAAATAATTAACCATCCTTAAACAAATGATCCAAAGACAAGAAACGAAACGCGGTCCAAATTCGTATTGTTGAATGTTGATTGAAGAAATATATACACATTAACACATGAATACACTAAACAATATTTTCATCCTAAAAATTTCAATCATTTAATTCAAATTTGATTATATCTAGACCTCAAATTATGTGGTTTAAACTGTTAAAGATTTTTTAATGAATTTACTAAAATCATATATTAAATAGTACGGTATAACGGATTACTTCACTAAATTATATATTAAATGATATGACGAAAAATAACACAGACTTCAAATCCAAGACTCAAAATAACAATAAATAAATAAAAATCTCAAAATTGAGGTGTGCAATCTAGAATATTCTTCGTATAATTAGTTGTACAACGTATCAAACTAGTACTAGACACACCTGATCAGGTGTACTACAAAACGTCATCTCTTTTATATGTTGAATCTGCTAATAATGTAGCCAAGAAGGAACGACGATTATTTAGTATTTATTGCTATGATTTTTAATAGTTGAACTAAAGTACAAACTAATAAATCCAATATTAAAATCCTGCCAAAGACGGATCACACCTAACTATGTTTTCGCTCGACAACAGATTACTTTTCTATTTTAGAAAAATAAGACGACATTAATTTTAAATTGGCTTCAGGCTTTGTTGTTGTTTATTTATTTATTTATTTATTTTTGTTTTCTTTTTCCTTTTTCTCGGTCAATTCAACATTTTTTTTTTTTCCTTTTGAAAAACTTTGGTCAGGGCCGGAAAAGATAGTTAATTAACAAGAAATTATGAAAACTATTCAACATGTTGAAAATTCACATTGGACTTTCAGTTATATATTATAAAAGAGACATATTAATCGGACAATTCAATAGACATAGCAACAGCATGATTTAATTATATTTTACAGAATTAGTCCTAATGAAATATTATGCGATGCCCTTAAGTTGAATTTTTATGTGCGGTAATACTAAAGTTAGTCCCGCCTAATTATTAATGCTTGAATGGCTATATTTATTAATTAAAGCATTCATATATATTACAAAATTTTTTTCCTGCCGAAATTGCATTCATAGAGCTTTATTTGATCAATAAAACTATAAAAGAATAGCATATACACTTTTTTTTACATTCAACATTACCCAAATAAAGTATAAAAATCTTTGACCACAATATTAGTCAAATAAAATTCTAACATTTTGTATAGGAAAAAATAGAATAATCATTTACAAGTCTATATTTAAAATTACTTGTTAAATGTTTGTCCATATAATAAAATTCAATTAAATTATCAATACTTGATCATTTTTCTTTCGCGAATTCAGTTAGAAATTTTATCAAATTATATTGAATTTGTGGTCCTATACAGAAAAAATAGTTGCCAAAGTAATTTAATCACAGAAACATATAGATTATCATGGATATTGAATTTATGGCCAATCCATATTATTTTCACATAATATAAAGGCCGAAGTACAATCCTTTTGCTTCCTGTAGCAAACCCTAGTAGATGTATGTTCCCTTTTTACCTTTTTCCTAATATTCTACAATTCCTACCGCCCTTCTTTCAAACTTCTTTTGTGAGGCCATTTTCTTTATTCTTCTCCATTTTCATATTTAACTCCAATTCTTTTTCCATTTTTCAGCTAGCTACTGTCAATTTTGCAAAGTCATACTACATCGGCCACCACAAGAATCCATCTGCTTATCAACTGAATGAATTAAAGTGTTCACAGAGGCCGAAACGGTGGATCGAAGACATGGGAAGAGGCCCCTTCCATCCCATGAATCGGAGGAAAAAGAGGAACAGGAACAACAACAACAACAACAATACATATTTCCTTTCTACTCAGCAAGATCCCAACATGACATGACAGCCATGGTTTCTGCCCTTTCTCAGGTTATTGGGAGCACTAATACTACTAATTCTTCAGTACCCATGATTGGGAATTCTGTAGCAATTCCCGACTCAGGAGGTTCAGCTGTAGAAAATCTTACTCAAGCCGCTCAAGAACAAGGTATATTATTGTTAGCTAGCTAGGATTCTTCCATGATGAGTGCTCGTTTCGGACAAAAAGAATTATTCATTATTTTTCAAATTATATTTTATAATTATTTCATTCTAACCACCTTTTTGTTTAGCATACATGATTCATCACATCCTGAAAAGTTTGCTAAAATATTTATTCTAAATAATATTATTGAATAATTGATATTCAGTTGAGCGTTAATAAATTTTCCATTTTCCGTTATCTCCAAATATTTTTTTGTTCTTTAATGTTATGGTGTGTGTGTGTGTGTGTATATATATATATATATATATATATATATATATATATATATATAAAATAAAAGTTGTTAGTGTTTTAGTAATTGATCCTTGATGTTAACCAATTAAGCTGTTATTAGGTTCACAAAACATATTCCAGCTAACACCATTTTTTTATAATAGAATTTTCTACTGTTTTTTAGCACATAAAATATTAGTAGCTTTTAGTTTTTTGGTGTTTTTGTTTATATCTTGTAGATGTTTAACTAAATTTTGCTAGATTTTACTTCATTTAATTTCTTGCTCAAGAATATATCTTCCTAGTTTTATTTAACGCTTGAATTTAGAAAATGTTAGCTTAGTGCTAGCATTAAATTTGATGCCATACAATGCCGTTTAGATTTTTTGTCTTATTAATCTGTGCCAACCTCCTCTCATATCTAGATATTTGTCACCCATGTCCATGCGAATACATGTGGTAGGCATATAGAATTTGAAATATAAAATTAGTACTAAGTAGTGAGACAAAGATAGCTAATTAATTACTTTATGATGTACAATAATTAAATTTGAAGGGAAGCAGCTGAGAAGAAGACACTATCGAGGAGTAAGGCAGAGGCCTTGGGGTAAATGGGCTGCCGAAATTCGCGATCCGAAGAAGGCAGCAAGAGTGTGGCTAGGCACATTTGAAACTGCAGAGGCAGCCGTGTATAAACACTTGCGTATGATGAAGCAGCTCTAAGATTTAAAGGAAACAAAGCTAAGCTCAATTTTCCTGAGAGAGTGCAAGAGAAATTAACTGAGTATGGTGGTTATCTTACAACTACTCCTCCTCCTCCTCAAGATAATTTGCATCTGCAAGTCCCTCAATATTCCAATAATCAAGATACTATTAATTATCCTAATCTTGATGACTATGCTGAGCTTCTTAGGAGTGGAGAAAATAGTAGTAATTTGCATGATGGGGTGATCTCTAGTACTACTGTTTACACTAGAGGACCAGTTGTTTCACAGTCTTCATCAGGCTCATCATCAACAACTCAAGTGTCTCAAGAGCAAGAACAACAATTTCTACAGTTTCAGCCTCCATACAATGTTGTTGGAAGGCCTTCCAATAATCCCGGAAAATGGGAAGAGTTTGATAATAGTAATTATGCAAGGAGGAGGTAGTTAATTTCAGCTTTCAATGTTCTCTAAGTTCATTCCTTGGGAAATCTAATTAGTTGGTTGTAAGTTTTCTTTTCTTGCTTAAACTTAATTGGCTTTCCGTGTGGTTTATTTCTTTCCTTTTTATTCTAATATATTAAGACTTCAAAGAATTCCCAACAGTTTGTTTTGGTTTTTAATTAAACAATATTCCTATGTTATTAATAAAATGATGAAGTCTTGGTGCATTTTTTTTAAATTTTTTATTCACAACACATTTAGGTTGAAGAGTAGTGGTATATAGTAATTTTTAAAATTAACTTACTTGTGATTCTAATTAGAAAGTTTTATTTTAACTGATGAGTATCTAAAATTTAAGGAACTAGATCAACCTAAACGGTAAGCATAAAATATATACCATATGCCTTTAAAATAATTTGTAACTTGTTGAAAGATTACATACCACATTATGTTATCTTCCTATTTTCTAGCACACGGTTTGTGCGAGTACATATTTAATCTTGTCTTTTTATGTCAATCACTAAATATTGAGATAAGGATTAGCTAGCGTAGTTGATGCTATACGTTCCTACTCTATCTAATCAAAGCATGTTTGATCTTAATCTCATCTCCCTATCTAATCAATTCCCATTAATGAAATTCTGAAAATTAGATATATTATGTTAAAGTTGCATGCATATCATATGCTGTTTAATTAGTAGGTGTGAAACAGTTCAAAGTCTTGCTTAGAAAGGCCGGCTGATAGGGAGACAATAGAACTAATTAATTAAATACCTAATTTTTATAAAGACAATTAATTAAGCTCTGATAATTTCTAGATACTAAGCCAAGGGTCCAAGTTGTATTAATTTTCTAGCTCTAATTGATTTTAAGATCCCATCTTGTGTTGAAGCACACTTGATATAGCCGGCTCGCTGATCACTTCCCACCTTTCTCATTGCATGGAATTGTTGATTCATTTTAAACCATAGAATGTTGGTATTGGCTTTGTAGATAGGTTCAGCTTCTTTAATTAGTTATATAAAATTTCTTTTGCCTCCCTATCAATTGATTGCAAATAGGTAGCTGAGATTAAAAATAATTTAATGACATTAGTTGATCAAAACATAAAAGCATTTGTGGTGAAGTTTAATGTATAGGGGAATTAACTTGAATAAGTGTTTTGATTTCACTTTATTGAATGTCAAAAGTTCAACTGCTGTTTCCAATCTTGACAAACATGTATGTATGGAACAAAATCAGTTTTGGTGTAGTTGCTCTTCCAGTCATAGAAACTACTATTATATACTAATTTCTTTTTCGGATGTAAGCAGTTTAAATAGGTTAAACTTTGGGAAAATTAATTGGGATGTTAAATATCTTGAACTTCAAAATGGTACTTATGAACAAGTGGAAGGGATTGATCTCCTGAGGTTTAGTAACTCTTGAGTAGTTCTTGGACAATACTATATATGATCTGTATTTGGTAGCTCATCTCATCCATTCATCCATATTATGAATAAAATTATTGTCTCTTAGTCAAAAGTTAAAAGTAATTTAGCCATTCATCATAATAACTTAATTTTTTTTGGCCGTGTATGAAAAGCCTAGCACACAAATCACAATATGATTTTGTTTCAAAAAAGAATCAGTCTGCCGTGTTTAAAGTTTCCACACTATTCAGTGCACATAAAAGAATAGTTTTATTCCCCAAATAAGTATTTTGATTCCTTCATTGCCAAGGAAACTTTAAACCTTAATATTTACATACCTTTTTAGTTTTTTGTACGCCCTTTCGCTGTTTATTAGTATAATTAGTTTTTGTCAACAACTTTTCTACCTTCTTACATGACCCTCAGTAAACATTTTATACTAATGAATTGTACTCTCTCCGTCCCATTTTATATGTTACTTTTTTTATTTTTATTTGTTCTAAATTAATTGTTACTCCTTAATATGGCAAATACATTATATCCTTCATGTAAGTCCTACAAAATAGCATTAAATTCACATTTCAACATTAATTACTCTCATATACCATTTCAAAATTTGAAATTCCATAATCCACTAATAAATTTTGAATTTGAATTGAGGTAAAAGTTATGAAAAATATGTTTTATTAGTTGGTCAAATATTAACTTTTCTTAAACTATGTGCAAATTTGACCATACTAAATAAAATAGGATGGAAAGAATATTAAGCATGGTTGTTCAAAAAGTTATAAGTTATGTGTGTAAATATCATTATCCTATTTATAATAATATGAAGATGTTCTTTTATCTCACTTCACCATCTAACTCGTACTTGTCCAAACCATTGCACCGTTAATTACCATCGAGTTCCCCTCCCCATCTATATAGAATCTACCAAGGATTGGATGCACGAAAAATTCTTTGATAGGAATTTCACGATGCAGAGTTTCCAGCCACAACTCTTGGATAGATTGAGAGACCTCCTTTTTTTCTGTCGTTCATACAATTTAGTTACTCACCCCGCATTACTCTGAACGCACACTCTTCATAATGTTTCGTCAAGCGTTTTTTTCATTTTTTTATTTTTGAAGTCTTCATAAATGGCTCATCACATCACTTCTATTTTCTCAAAGTTTGATTGATACAGTCTAAGATACAAAAAAAAAAAAAAATCTCTCAGGCTAATTAATGCCTTGGCTATCATATCGTTTCGGGGGGAAAAATAAAAAATTTAATGCCTTCGCTCTAGCAGCCTGCATGAGAACAAGAAGATTCATGTTGATAAAGATTCCAGAGTCCAAGCAAAACATGGATAATTAGGGAGGTAAGAGAGAATGGGTCTTATAATTTAAGAATTGAACGTCTATATACAAAGTCAGTTTCCACGACTACTTGTAGCATAAAAGTATAAAGTAGTTGTATGACATACACGATTTTGAACATTACAGACATTGAATTTATTCGAACGGATGATTGTTTATACACACGATCGATTTTGAACATGGCAAACATTAAATTTATTTTAACGAATGAGTGTATAAAAATTAAAGAGTAAAGTCAACTTAAAATTTAAGTATAATAAAATTATATTATGTAATCTTAGTATAAAACCAACACAAATAGTCAACTGCAATTATAATTTATATGCGTACACTTCTTTATACTTTTGATAACAAAAGATAACAAGAATTTAAACATCGATGAAGACATGAAAGAGAGATAAAGATATTAATTACTTCACCTGGAAACTACTTCGGATGCCCTTTTGTCATTTCCAAACTTTGAAAAAGCTAGTTCTGAATTTCCACACAAGATAAGATCGATTAGTACTTTAGTAGTTCTAAGGATTAGATGCCAAGAGTGAGCTTGGAGCAAAAGATTGCGATCTCCAATCTTTATATACACTTAAACGAACGAACCAACAAATGTGAATATCTCGAAGCTTTTAGTCAAGTTTAGGAAGTCATGGAATTCGGCTTTGGTTGACCAACAACATTGAAGTCAAAGTAGAAGCCAAATCCTGCATGCAACCAAGGACGATTTATTCGTAGTTAAAGCGCCCACGTACGCCGTGAATAAAGACTTAAACGAGAGGTTTGGTAGGAATTGGAACCGGAATGGAAATTATAAAATTTTTAGAAATTTATTTTTATTTATTTAAAATTAATTACATTTTATTTCTCTGAATTTATATTCTAATTGTAATTTACTCCTGAACCTCAACAATATACACTTTGCCCCTGAAAGATTCCATCATATAAATAAATTTAAAAAGGTGATATGTATATTCGTTTTGACAAAAATATCTTTCAAAGAATTTGTGTGCAAAATTATTCTCCTTTTATATAATTTTTAGTGATTGCACAAATTTTTTTTATTTCGAGACTATGAGAGAATTTTATGAATTGTTAAATTTCTTTAATCAACTTATATATATTATTTTCTTTAATATAAAAAGGAAATTTTTTTTACAACTATTTTCTGTTCATTTTCACTTTGCATGATCTAAACTAAAAAATATCTTTTAACTAAATAAATACATTTTTATTCTTTTGTACGACATCAAAACACACAGAATTTTTTATCAAGTATAAAATGTGTATGAATAAAATAAATTTACTTAATTATTTGTTATTAATATGTTTAGATATTACCACAAAGAAAATAAAGAAAAAGTAGCTTTTAAAGTTTGCCATTTTTGTATTTAGTTTTCGAATGAAGAAAAATAATATATAAATTGATTAAGAAAAATATGATATTTCAAGAAATCTTCTTATTGTTACAAAATAATAATAATAATAAAAAATTGTATGGAAACATTGAAAATGAAATAAAGGGAAAGTAATTTGTGCATAAAAGTTTGGAGGATAATAATGTTAAAACAAATGTTCACATCACCTTTCTAAAATTATTTATATGATGGAGTTTTTTAAAGGGGGCAAAGTGTATATTTTAGGATTCAGGGACAAAGTGTAACTAGAGTGTAGTTTTAGGAGGTAAAGTGTAATTAACACTTTCATTTAAAGAAGGAATGAGTTTCAATAAATCAATCAATTTGAAACCAAAGTCACAAGTAGAGAATGAAAACAAGCATTTTCTAATATTTTCATCCTTATATAACGATTCTCATGTGATTAATCAAACAATATTAATTTATAGGTATCATTAATTCTTATTTTGATTTCTTCCCCTCATACCCATAAATCAAACACCTCCTAAAATTTTTAATCTTGCAAATGAGTAGTTGAGAAACCAATTACTGGTATGCAATAGAAAACCAAATTTTTGTTATGTAATTAAGAATTCATGGATGTGAATAGAAGTTGGATCAAATAATAAGTAAATAAAGCGATTAAACTATCAAAACATTCAAAATTTAACTCTCCATGAATAATCATGATCTTTCTAGTTGCCCATTCGTGGAGAACATTTGTATCTTTATTTGATCCAATCAACAAGAATGTGAAAATGATGCAAACATGAAAACGTGTTTCCTCCCATTAACAATAACACACACACGCAGAGAGAAATAAGTATTCTCTACACAGCATGAGATTAAGTTTACGAAATGATCATTTTCCACACTTCAAATGAATATAAATTCACATACAGAAGAGATGCTAGGAATATGGATTGCTTTTGGCTGCCGTCTTCCGTGTGATCATTTTGAACCTATAATTTGGCTTTTGGCACCGTCCCAAAAGTATGTAGTGCACACGTGGAATCATGGAAACATGCTTCGGTAAAACTCCACAATCGTTAAAGGACAAAAAAGATGTACAGCAAAAGTTGAGTTCAAAGACAAATAATTAATGATGATGACTACAGATGTAAACATTGAAATGACTATTTTTCCATGCACCTATAATGATTAGACCTTTTGTATTCTCTACAAATAGGATGCTTATCTTTTTTTGTTTATAATTTGTTTAAACATTCATCTTGCTGGTCTGGCCCGGGTGAGGGTTTCTAGTATAGGATCCCACCCGGGGAGAAAAGAATCAAATGATTGTAGGTAAGGAACGATACACATGAATGAATTCAAGGAGACAGGTCTGTATTTTTTGGGTACAATCGGAACATCATGTCTTTTCTTTATTTTTATGTTTTTCCGTATGTTTTCGTGGAGACTATATGTGGGAGAAACTTTGGAACTAATGATACCAAATTAACAATTAACAAACAATTGGTTTTAGAGTTAATTACACTTTATTTCCCATAAATTTTAATGTCTCTAAAACTTTAGTCCATAATGTTATCTTTTGAGAGTTAATGTCTTTCCATTGTGTTGGATAAACAAGTGACCAATTTACTCGTATTCTAATCTAATCTCCTTTGTTTTTTTTTTTTTAATCCGATGAATCAAATTTCATAAAGGAAATACTTGATTCATATATTCATAAAGAAGTTGAACTCGGCTTGGCCTTTTTGATTGGAATTAATTGAAGAAGATGGTAAAATTTGATTGACATTATTTTTTAAACATAAATCTCAGTAACTGACATTCAATTATAATGGTTTTACGTCCCTTGATTAAATCACTTATTTAACTTGATATTTTTGCTAAATGGAAAAATATATATACTAGTCTAAAAATTTTGATTAATTTTTATTCTTTATAATTATTTGGACTAATCAGAAAAAAAAACAATTTTTTTTAAAGAAGAAAAATAAGAAAGTACACTATTTTTTGTTTATGGTGGTGATGGTTGTAGTAGTTAATGGAGAGAAATGGACATAAAAAAATAGAATAAAATAGGAATAGAATGGTAAAAAAAAAATGCTAAGTTGACGTAATGGGTAGGGTTAGATGCTCAAAACATAGGGTTATGGACTAAAATGTTAGTGAAAATAAAGTTTAAAAGAGTTAAGTATAATTAATCAAGGACATATTTGTCCATTCAACTAAAATTTTAAATACCATTAAAATTGACCGTCAAAACTAAACAAAACTATTAATGATTCTAAACTTTAAAAATGTAAAGCATACTATTTTCTTGTTTTTAATGCTTGACATATTTATTTTATATTATAAATATTATTATATTAAAATATACATATCAACCATATAATGTATGTAACACACCTCACATAATATACTAGCAATAAACACAAAACAAGAAGGATTCCCTTTGTCTCATATACATTGTATTATCCAACTTTGGCTGAAGCTTAGAAGGATTCTTCTAGATTTGAAGTTATTGTAAATCACACAAAAATTTCCAATTCTTTGGCTGTGTCCCACCTCGAAGACTTGTTTGCGGCTTGCGGGGCATATATACATAGGCACATGTTGGAAGAAATCTATGAAAGAGTCGCACGATTCAAAGTATAAACATGATGACCGATGTTACAATCTAACATTATTGCTTCGGCGCCGACTTCTTACTAATTTTGTCGGGCTCTCTCTTGTCAAACTTTCCAGCAGGCAGATGATGCCTCTCGTCAACCTTCCTGAATCCTTCATCTTTAAGATTTGACTTTTTTTTACAGCATTATGCACATAGTTTGTTTCCACTACATCTCATGTAGAGTTAAATTCATGCAGTATTAGACATAAAATTTATAGGTTGGGAAAATCGCTGAAATAGTCCCTCAACTTTTTTTGTAGTCAAAATGGTCCTCCAACTTTTATTTTTTAGCCAAAATAGTCATTTCATGTGAAATTTATAAAAAATAAAATAAAAAAAAATTACACATCTACCATGGTGACTACAATATAAAAGGACTTTTTTGGCTACAAAATAAAAGTTCTGGATAATTCAGATGTGTATGAAGGACTATTCTGGCTAAAAAGAAAGTTGAGGGACTATTCTGGCTAAAGTGTGTCTCTTATAGGGACTATGTGTATAAGAGACAGGTATAGGTTTTATATGGAATCTGTAATATTGTTTATAGATTTTATGTCGTGTGAATGCATGAATCTTGATCTTGTGAAAACTTGTCAAATTCATTAATCGAATTTTTTTTAGTTAAAACTTGTTAATTAATCAAATTTGAATTGAATACGTTTAGTAATCATTAAGATGATAGTATATGAAAATATTAAGTTACTCGAGCTCAAAGTGTAATACAACTTTGTTAAAAGTTCGCATAAATAATTCAAGCTTAGTTCAACTTCATTAAAACTAAATAAATAAAAATAAAAATAAGCCTTCTAAAAAAGAAAGAAATTTAATTTGTTCAGTTTACATACAACCAACCTTAGGAATAGAAGTGATATAGAAGTCCAATCATATTACAGTAGTAATTTTGAAGCCCAATCCGCGTGTCTGGGCTCCAACTATGTTACACCTCGGCTAATTTTTCGAATGCAAAAGAGATGTACGGTCGATTTGTTGTAGTGGACCTACCAAGCCCAAAAGTCTGGGCTGGAAGCTTATTGCCTTGGACATGATTGGAAAAATGAACAATTGCAAGTTCAGTTAGCTTGATCAGCCAAACTTTGGCCAACTCCGGTTTCTGGATATTTGTATCATTGTATGCTACAAAATAATTAAATTCTTTAATCCTATATATATATATAATTATAAAACCATCAGATTTAAACTTTTAAACTATAATAATAATTCAAAATTACCTGACAACATTGATTTTATGATTTTTATTTACTCAACACCCTACAAAATGAGTCATCCATTAAAAGGATGTCCAGTTTCTCACATTGAATTGAGCATCAAGCATACACTTTTAGGAAAGTAAAAGAGCAAAAAATTACAAAAAGCAAAACAAACATGAACCCCCTGAATCACTAGATAAACTGCATCGTTTGAGTAAAGGAGGTTTCCAGCAGCAAGATAATGGCTGGCCTAGTTATATGCTCCTCCAAAGCAAGAGGATCCTTTTAACTGGGGCCCTGCACTTTCATTTGCTCAAAAGTTTCCAAACATTCTTTGGCTCTGTGAACCTTTGACTGAAGATAAAAGCTCCCATTCTTGGAATTTTTTTCAAACAAAACATCATATTTCTGCAGGTAAAAGAGGTAGAACGTCTGAGTTATGCTATGCAGAAGGATCACAAATTAGGAGTGTTGAATAATTGAATCAAGATTATAACCACCTTCAAAATATCTTGCCGTGACGAATTCTCAGTCACACCAAGAATTTGCCTGGCTTCTACCTCGGTCATGGCTTTCCCTGCACTTTTGATGGTCTGAGTGGCTTCTTGAGCAACGCCATTTCTTGAGGCATCTGTTGTTAATCACTCAAAGTTATATATGCAATAACTACAGAAATTTTTGGAAGCATGCAAGTAACAGTGCATAATCTAACGGCTTGTGTGTTAATACTCGTGGTATCAAAACAGTCCATTTCAGCTAAGCAAACAAGTGAAAAGTGAGGCAATCAACGACATATGTCCCTACCATGCACATTCTCGATATGATAACCGAATACCAACACTTAATGCAAGTAAAAATACTGGTAGATCTATAAGTCGCAGCTTGGCCTATATAAACAAGTACTTTTGTTAAAAAAGAACTATAGGAAAAAGACTAATTTTCGTCCCTTATTTTTGGGTTATCGACTAATCTGTTCCCTTATCTATCACAATAGACCAATTTGGTCCCTCATCTTTAAATAAATTAACCAATCTGATGCATGTGATGAAACTTATGGACAAACTAACAACGAAAACCACAAGATAATCACGTGGCCGTTAACAAAAGTAGATGTGTTGTTAAAAGGCTGCGTTAGTTTGTTGTCCACAATTTCTATCACGGGTAATGCCTTATATTGATTAATTTTTTTTTTTTTTAAAGTATGAGGGACGACTTTTGTGATAGATAAGGGACCATGTTGGTCAATACGCTAAAGATAAGGAACCAAAGTAGTCTTTTTACCAAAAACCTCTAATGACCATTAAAGTATATTTGTCAAAATTTTTGCCACAAATTGCCCCACGAGTACTAAAAGTGCATGTTCTTGGTCCCTCCTTTAGTTTCCAACCATTAAATGTGACTCCCCCAAGTTTAGGAGCATTCATTGTCTTCAACATAGAAAGAACTAACAAATCTTTTTCTCCTTTCCTTTATCCGCCACCAGTGTCGAGACCACAAAGCTGGCAAACCACTGTCAGCCTACTTCCCCCAACACCCCAATTTGCAAAAAAAAGGAACAAAGAAAAGAGATAAAGGCTTCTCCCGCCAGCCAGCCACTACACTCCTGCTGATAATCCCCTAAACCGCACAACAAAAGTCTCATGGCTCGATATCATTATTTCAATAATACTTCGAAGCTTCACTTCTGTCATGCAATTACAATTCGCATTTACTTTCAAATCTCAAAAGTATTTGATTGCAAATATTGCTTGAGATTCTTTCCAAAAGTATCTCAGTATTTCGATTGTCGCCTATCAAATCTTGAAATATATATGCACACATTTGAAGTGTGTTCCATTAAACAAATCACATATTCTGTTTATATATTGAATTTGTTTTTTGATTGTGCCCTGTATGCTTCACAATCCAACAGGATTGTTTATGGTGCCATGGATCGCGGTGGCTAGGGGGCTTGGTCCTATTGGGGTGTTTGGGGAGAGAAAAGAGGGGGGGAGGGGGGGAGGGGGTTAGGAGGAGACAGGGTGCTGGCGGGTGTCTGGTAATTAGCTATAACAGCTTGTGGCATCAAGGGCACAGGACGTGGGTGGTTGTGCAGGGAAAAGGCAGGACACGGGTAGTAGTGCTGGTGGTGCCAGCATATTATTGTAGGAGTTTGTGGCTGTTCTGCACCTGGAGACTTGACAGATGCCAGAAGAAAGAGATGGGACAGGTAAAAAGAAAAGGAAAAACAAGAGGGAATAAGATCTGGTACCTTATTAATTTTTTATGTGGACATAAATGCTTCAAATCTTCATGGAAACAATTGGAATTATCTGGTAGAATTAATAACTATAAACTTCTAAAATCAACTTGATTTATAACATAAGATGTGTAGAAATAAATAAATAAATAAAAAGTTTGATGGGAATTTTTTGTTCAGGATTGACACTGTTTTAGTTGTCATTCCTGAAGATGAAATAGTATACACACCTAAAAAGAAGATGCAACAACATATCAACAAAAAGGAAACTTACTTGCAATTGCCTGGCGATATGCTTGCGCAAAAGCACGTGCCATTACTCCCCCACCAACTATAATTATATTTGCAAGGAGCCTTGCTGCCTGCAACAGGAAGTTAAAGCAAGTGAAGTAATAGAATTTGGTCAGACTGCACAAGGTAGCTGAAGAATATAGCAACGCAGGGGGTTCAGATAATGCCAAAACAACAAGAACATCCAGTATACCTTTCAGAATCAATCCAAAAGAAGCACTGTTTAAGACAATGTAGATATATTATGGGGAAAGACATTTCTTACAGTGATTTTCAAAACCTACATATCATGAGCATGTTCTAATAGTTCCATGACAACAGAAAATGTATAACTAGCTCAATTGAGAAAAAAACTGAATATCAATGATTAATTTTTCATTTGATAACTTCAGCAGTTTAAAGATTATGAACAGGATTGTAAAAGGAGCAGGGGAAGCATATGCATATCATTTGGACCAAGGCAATCCAATCTAATTAGGGTAAGTTTCAACAACATCAATAAAATCAGTAAAAACTTACTCTCACCCACCCCAAATAGTTTCATCACTTCTTTACAATCTAAAGTAACAAAATTGTTCCTGCAACATCTCAACTCAAGTGCAAATTTCATCCTATCCCAAGGGTCAGAAATATTGCTTTCAAAGCCTCAATTCATGTCTCATTCCCGATCTTCCTCATCCCCACTTTTTACTGTGAATAGTAATTTTTTAAAAATAAAAAAACCCACCCTCCCACCTATCCTCGTCATAGGGAAAGTGTCTTACCACCTAAGCTACACTTCATCATCTACTGTGAATGCTAATTATATTACTTATCAAGATCAACCCTACAAATCGAAATTTTTGCAAGCCTCTTACATGCAACTGACTAAAAAATTCTCCACATTCTTCATATGTTTATCAGCAAATGCTCTACCAGTAAACAAGAAAATATGGGTTGAGAAATCAAAGAAGGGGAAAAGGCATCCAAATGTCTGTAAGAACGGCAAAACAAAAGAGAAAATTAATGAAGCTTAGAACAGTCCAATTCAATGTAATTGTGCTTCAAAAATTCTCAGGAAGATATAAGAAAATAGATGACCAGTAATATGAGTCACATCAATCCTGCAAGCAGCCAAGAAAAAACATATAACCCCCCACAGAAATATGCCAAAGATTTTTAAATTCAATAAGAGGGCCAGACGAGGTTGCCCACAAAGGCACAAACATGCAAAACACTTTCACTTCTAAAAAGTAATAACCTGGAAAAAGTAGTCAAATATGTACTTACCATCTTTGAGGATTATGGAAGCAGAAATTCAAATCTTGTAAAAAAATCGACTTCAGAACCGTATAACCTGTATTGAAGAAGAGCACCACTTGAAAGAGTTTTAGGAGACATAAAAATTGCAAACAAGTTCAATAAAATCTCAAATGCAGGTGCATCTTCATAAGAAGAGATATAATGTATCATTGGAAGTCTACGAAGCAGATGGTTTTAAACTTGCTCCAACTTTCTCTTCCAGGGACAACCTTTGACAATAATACAGAGAAAAAAAAAAAAAAAAAAAAGCTCCAACTTAAGCTAACACCCACCCCTTGAACTCACAATACATAGTGTGATTTTATCATCAAATCCCAAACTTCCATTCATAATTAGCAACTACTAGGTAACAAAATTAGATGATCAAATTGTTCACTCATCCTCACCACCCACGGCCCCCACCCCCCGCGCGCAGGGGCTCCATCTCTTTCTGAAAACATATTCCAGATTTGATTAATCATATACCTTAAAAAGGAAAATAGCTATACAATTTGACAATAATGTAATAATCCTGCAACCCAATCATGCACAGGCAGACCTAGGGAGGTAAATTTGGCAGCAAGAAACATCACAATGTTAACTTTTGTTTTCAAATATGTTCCCAACCAATTAGTGGAGCAATCATTTAAATATGTTAGTGCAATTCTCATTATAGTCTTCAGATCTTAAGTTGAAAAAATCGATCCATACATCACACACGCACATCCTAGCAGTTTCCAAGTGTTTTAACGATCAGGATTTCACTGAATAACACCAATCCCTGGAGTGTTCTGACCAGCAGATCACAAGCACTCATTGATTTTTTTTCACAAAACTCTCTTCCCAACATTTAATCAGGTGGAATATCACAACACTCTTTCCCTCTTCAAGAAGACAATAAAAGAAAAATTTCCTTCTCTTTTGCAGTAAATTCTATACATTCTTTGACATGAATTGGCGGCTGAGACGAAACAGTAGTTATTGTGACTGTAGAATAGTCAAATCCTAAAAATAGTCGAGTGGATTCAGAGGAAGCAAATTTCAATTTTCAACAAGAATTTTGATGTTTTCAAGGGAATGAGGGCTTCTCAGCGAGGAGAGGAGGGTAAGGGAGAACCAAAATATATACACACTATCAAACGAAAAACCACCATCTGGGGCTTCATTCAAACCAAATTTAACCATGTACACAAACTCCTAGCTCATCAATGTGAATACTTTTTCTCCTCTAGGACCCATATACCAAAACAAAATAAGATTGAAAAAAAAAAAAAATCCGCTTATTTTCCATCATTCCTCATTACCTAATAAAAGTTGGGATTTTTCTTAAACAACTTAAATTCATACAGAAAAACCAAAAAGAAAAACCTCAAAAAGACAACTCAAAACAGCAAAATAATCGATTTTTTCTTGTTAATCCCTAAAAAAAAAGATCACATCTTTCACATATCAATCACCTAAGTACAACATCAGAAAGCAGTAACAAATATTTCATCAAATTAAATATCTTCAAAAATAATTAATAAGAGATTAAACCAATAAAAAAAATATGTGAGAGAGAGGGAGAAGAAGATGCAAATGTTGTACTTACGGAGATATTTATCGCCAAGAAGAGATGTTTGAACGAAAAGGATTGCGGAAGGCTCAGGTAATCCTTTTGCAGCAGAATTTGGGCAAATTCTTGAGCGGGAGAAAGGGGAAGAAGTGTTGGGGGGGGAGCGTGGAAGGAGTTTTTCTTTGATTTTTTATTTATTTTTTCTTTCTTGCTGCCAAAGTCGGCTTTATTTTCAAGCTTATCGGACTCGGGTCGGTTATTACTTACCTTAATTTTGCAATTCATTTAAAAAAAAAAAAACCTTTATTTTGCTAAATTCACACGATATAAATTCCGAGAGACAATAAAGATAGGGTAGGTCCACACAATATGTGTCTGTCTGGGATAGGACAATGATATTGCCACAGCACGTTTTAACTTAAATTACATTAATACCCTTCATTATTAATCAAAAATTTTCACCATCTCTTCTCATACCACGGGGCCAGTTGTTCTAGGGAGGGGAGGTGAATGGGGACTGGCAGCAGGCAAAATTGAAATTGATGTCCGGTGGGTCAGTTGTAAAGGGTAAATTAGTCCATTACTATAAAAGAAGATGTGGCATTAAGAAATATGCTGTGGCACAATACAGTAGCAGGCTGTAGATTCGGTCTGACCCAGAAATTTTTGGGAAATTGTCCACAAATGATAAAATCCCGTAAAATTTATGCCAAAACCTTTTTCGTAGTGTATAACTTTCCATCCACAAGGTACAACATTTCGTGCAGGACTAAAACCCTAGCACAAATGTGAAATTCCAATTTGCATATTTTCCTACTATCTAAAGTCCCATTTTTTTTTTTTAATTGCGATAAAGTCTTAGATCAGGGTTTTGTTAGCGGTGAGATTAGACATGAACATGAGAGAGAAGTGTTATTTTATTCGTATGTTATTTTATGGAAATTTTACAATTTTTTTTAAAGAATTATTTTTTTAATTTTAAAAGATTATACCATAAAATTTTTTAAAATATATAATATTGTATTATATAATCATTTAAAATACAAAGAAATGATTCGTAAAAATAAATTAAAAATTTTTTGTTATTTTTTATATGACGATCTTTTTATTTTAATTTTTTAAATTTATTTATCACTTTTTAAAATGACAAATATAAAGAGGTCATTTGACCTATTTTACTCCTCATGCTAGTTCCAAAATAATAAAATTAAAGTCATATTTCATCATTAATTATTTTCACAAAATATTTCAAGATTTTAAAACTCTAAAATCATTTAACAAATTTTGAATTTTAACTAAAGAAAATTATGAAAAATATATTTTATTAATTCGTCAAATATTAACTTTTATCTAAATTTAACTATATCAAATAAATAAGATAAAATTCACTTTTTATTTCTTATTTTTTATTTTTATCTTATAGTAGTCTAGAGCAAAAGTGTTCACGAATTAAAGTGATGAGAGGCAAGATTCTCTCAGGTCTTTGTCTAAATATCTTAAATTCAAAATTTTTTTTTTGTTTCTATATAGGTCCTCTCCATAAAAAAAATATCCGAGTCCAACTCCAGCGATTTATTCTGCGTGAATTTTGTTATCTCAGCTAAATAGAATAAAGAAAAAAAGAAAGAAAAGGATAAAATGGAAGCCCACGACCGAGAAGCTTTCCGGCAAGCCGTCGTTAACACTCTCGAACGCCGTCTCTTTTACATCCCCTCTTTCAAGATCTACCGTGGCGTTGCCGGCCTTTATGACTACGGCCCTCCTGGTTGCGCCGTTAAATCCAACGTCCTCGCCTTTTGGCGTCAGGTGAACTCATTTCTGACTTTTACTCGAGAATTTTCACTTATTTTATGCTTTTTATTGTTATAATCTGCTGAATTCTTGTTTGTTTTGGCAAATTTGAGAATGAAACCGACCCAGATTAAAATTTGTGATTTTGAAAGTGGGTTTTGTGTTTTTTTTCTTGAATAAAATTCAGCATTTTGTATTGGAAGAAAATATGCTGGAAGTTGATTGCCCATGTGTAACGCCGGAGATAGTGCTGAAGGCATCTGGTCATGTTGATAAGTTCACTGATCTTATGGTGAAAGATGAGAAGACTGGGAATTGTTACAGAGCTGATCATTTGCTTAAGGATTTTTGTAGAGAGAAGCTTGAGAGAGAGCCTAATCTTAGTGAGGAGAAGAGGGCTGAATTCAGACATGTTCTTGCTGTTTTGGATGATCTTTCAGCTGAAGAACTAGGTGCAAAACTTAAGGGGTATGGGATTGTTTCTCCAGATACCAAGAATCCTCTTTCTGATCCATACCCTTTTAATCTTATGTTTCAAACCTCCATTGGCCCGTCTGGAAATCTCCCGGGGTAAGAAGTTTCTTCATTCTTTTAAAATGTGGCTATTTTCATTTTACTTGTTTTTATAATGTTGTAGTTAGAGATGAGAAAAGGTAACAATGTAGCAGCTTTATGGAGTTCGTTTAGCATTTGTGGTTCAAGGATGTGTTTTCTTTAGTTTTTAAGTATTTTGGAAAATTTCATTCCCATTTCTTTTCCAGTTATATGCGTCCGGAGACAGCTCAAGGCATCTTTGTGAACTTCAAGGACTTGTACTACTACAATGGGAGCAAGCTCCCTTTTGCTGCTGCACAAATCGGTCAAGCTTTTAGAAATGAGGTAACTGATCTCATCCTGACAGAATTCTTTGTGTTTTATGATGTGATTGTGGTTTTTAGGAAGCTTCAAGAGTGGAATGGAGCCCCTCCAATAGTTTGGGGAACTTTTGAAACATGCTGGGGAAGATCTAGGAAGCCTGCTTAATCTGTAGTTTATTGAATAAGATGCATTGATCACAATGTGTCATCCATCTACTGCACAGAGTTCTTTGCTTGAATACCTTTGTCATCTGCCATTTTACCTTTAGAGACAGCATATACACTTTTCCGTCTATAATTTGATCTGAACATGGTAAGAAATTGAACTATAAATGTGCAGATTTCACCACGTCAAGGTCTTCTCAGAGTTCGTGAATTTACACTAGCTGAAATTGAGCACTTTGTGGATCCTGATAATAAGGCTCATCCAAAATTTTCTGAAGTTGCAAATTTGGAGTTTTTGATGTTCCCTAGGGAAGACCAGGTGTCGGGCCGATCAGCAAGCAGAATACCCATTGGTGAAGCAGTTGCTCAGGTTTGTCTAAGACGCATAAATGACTTCTTTCCCCATACCCACCTCTGTTCTTTGTAATGGATATGAAGTGCTTGGTGTGTGCATTACCTGTAAGCAGGAAGTAGCTTTTGCATTTGCTTTACTCTGACTTGTGGATATTGCTGTCATGCAGGGCATTGTGAACAATGAAACTCTTGGATATTTCATTGGGAGAGTGTATCTGTTCTTGACTTATCTTGGTATAGATAGAGATCGGTTAAGGGCTTCCGCCAACATCTGGCAAATGAGATGGCACACTATGCTGCAGACTGTTGGGATGCTGAAATTGAATGTTCTTATGGGTGGATTGAATGTGTTGGGATTGCTGATAGATCAGCGTATGATTTGCGTGCTCATACGGTGAGAGTTCAGTAAAACTTCATTGCATTGAATGAAAATGTAAAAATGGGAAGAGTTCCTATTGAATGAAAAATAAAAAATTTTCAGACGGTTTCTGTTGGAAGGAAATGTAAAAAATTATGAAATTCCTTTTATATGACATAGGAGTTAGACGAATGTCATTGAATTTTTAAGGAAATTGTCTGGGTACCTGTGATTTTATATTTGGAATTCTGTGCTGAAGCATTCTGAAAGTGTGAAGAACGAACTAAAATGGAACTTTTTCTTTTGTGATATTAATGTATTAGCAATATCATATGCCAATATTTTAGAAAACTTAGTCTAGTATGAGCATTTACTCTGAACCATCATGTTGTTGGCAACTTACTGCATTGGTTCTTTGTAGACAGAGAAATACCAACAAAACTATACCATACGCATAAGGTTCTGAAATAAGTTTTCAAATTTACCATATTTTCTTTTTTGGCAGGATAAAAGCGGTGTACCCCTTGTTGCACATGAAAAACTTCCAGAGCCTATAGAAGTGGAGGTCTCTCTCTCTCTCTCCCCAAATTTGGAGAGTTAGTTTAGTCCTTATTTATGTCTCTTAATAGCTTCATGCTTTTCTCTTATTTCAGAAACTTGTTATTACTCCAGTGAAGAAGGAGCTTGGCCTTGCTTTCAAGGGTAACCAAAGGATGGTGGTTGAAGCTCTGGAGGTATGCTTTGTGATATTTTACTTATAGTCAATATTGATTCAATTTTGTACATGAAAGGGTGTTCTCTCTCTCTCTCTCTCTCTTAAAATCTTCTTCTCTTGCCATTTTGTTTTCCGTTCCTCCCCCCCTCCCTTTTCTTCTTTATTGTCTGGCTCTCCTTTTTCCCATCTATTGTTCCGATTCTTTGTTCTTTTCTAAACGTTTCATTTAATACAGGGTAGGACGTGTGGGAAAAATGTCCTTGAATGTAGATTTCTTATAGTAATAGATAATTCTTCTGCATGCAGCACATTTATTTTGAAAGTCGTGACATAAAAAAAACAGGTTTCTGCAACTAGTTTGAATATAAATTAAGGTATTTGGAGATGATAATTATGCTTGGTTTCTTTTGTGTATAGGCTATGGGGGAAAAAGAAGCCCTGGAGTTGAAGGCCACCTTGGAATCCAAGGGAGAAGCAGAGTTTACTGTTTGTACTCTTGACAGGGTTGTTACCATCAAGAGTAATATGGTGACAATCTCCAAAGAGAAAAAGAAGGAACACCAGAAGGTTTTCACACCATCAGTGATTGAACCTTCTTTTGGTATTGGAAGGATTATATACTGTCTCTATGAGCATTCTTTCTATACTAGGCCTAGTAGAGATGGGGATGAACAACTGAATGTCTTCCGATTTCCACCATGATAGTAGCACCCATCAAGTGCACTGTATTTCCATTAGTTCAGAACACAGAGTATGAAGAAGTTGCAAAATGTATTGTGAAATCACTTACTGCTGCTGGGATCTCATATAAGATTGATATAACAGGTATTATCCTTCTTGATTGATGAATATTCATTTACAGTTTTTTTCTTGGGTCCTCTTCTGAATTCCTTCTGATTTTAGAAAATCTGAAAGGCAAAATAATTTTAGCTTTTAAAAAGCCTGAATCAGGGGAAAAAAGCAGTTGAGAACATCAAAGAACATATTTTGCAAAATCAGAAGCTAAAAGCAGCTCTGGAAAAGCAGTTGAGAACAGGCCCTCAAATTCTTCATATCATGCACATTCTGATTTTAAAGATGACTAAATTAGCCTTTTATCATTTCGTCATTTTTTCTGATTTTGCCTTCCCTTATTCAGTGCTGTTGAATGCTTGTAAATTATTCATTTTGTGCTGGTGGCTTCTTGGTTTCCAAGAATTTGGCTTGTTCAAGCATTCTTGTCTTGGTATCTTGATGGATGAAGCTAGCATATATGCAGGAGCACATGAAAATTAGTTTAAAACACCCATCTTTATGATTTAGGCAACATATCATGTCACGGCCACCTTGTTTATATCACTGACTAGAAGCCTAGGCTCCATTAAAGATAGTCTGTATTCTCCTAAAGCGTTCTTTGGTAGAATTTTGTGAAACTTTGTCAGCTTCTTATGATTCCATTTCTAAATTTTCTATTCAAATGGTCCCAACATCCATTAGTATCCTATTTACATCTAGCCATGCACCACCCTAAGATTCTGCAATTGCGATCACCTTATTCGTAGTATCCTATTGTGAGTCTGTATGTTGCAGGTACATCAATAGGCAAGCGATATGCAAGAACAGATGAACTTGGTGTTCCTTTTGCTATTACAGTTGATTCAACATCATCAGTGACAGTGCGGGAGAGGGATAGCAAGCAACAGATTCGCATTAGTGTAGATGAAGTTGCATTTGTCGCTGTAATCAAGGACATAATAGATGGTCTCAGCACATGGGCTGATGCGTTGTGGAAATATCCTACTCATTCATCCTGATTGTTGATTACAATGTAGGGTTCCATGTTTAGTTTTCAGCTGCTAAAGATATTTAATGATGTTACATTTGTTATAAATATGCTTGTACTTTGACAGAATTTATTTAGATTATGAAATGAATCGTTTTACTACCCTCGTCTCTGCTTGGACATTCTTGTTTTTTACACTAAGCATATTTTCCTAGTTCCGGGAAAGCACAGGTTTGGAAATTGGATCTATTATATGGTACACACGTACATGGCTACTGGCTACTGTTTTCTATCTTTGAAAGCCATAATACAAATGAAACAACTCGAGAAACATTGTTTGATCAAGCACATTTAGTTTGCATATTTTTGAAGAAAATATTACAAAAAAAATCAGTATGTTTTGACAAAACATTTTCAGGATATGAAAGGATACCATATTTGTCAATACTTGATGACTGTCGCTTCCGCTGGTACTATATATAGATATTCTGTTCCATTCCCATATGATTAATTTCTTGATCAATGATTGCGATGGATTTGCATAATGGAAGATTCTACAAAGATCATCCATGCCATTCATACGGGAAGAAAACAATTAATTAACCATAAAACAAGATGGCCCAATTTCTGCCATTTCTCATAACTGATAAAGGAACAATATGGTCTCCAAGATTTCATCAACACGACAGGATTCCACATTAATTACTGACTAGTTCGGACTAGAAGGGCAGTTGAGTAGTGCCGCTGCCACCAGTGACAGAGGTGGAAGCAGCAGCATTGCTCCGTTCAGCATGGCAAAGTTGGCGGAGCTTGGTGGGGACGTACCAGATGGAGAGCCGTGGATGTGCATTGAAAATGGCATCAATATCCCACCCTTGTCTTGCAGCTATGGCTACGAGAGGCTTGTAACATGCCTGCCTCCAGGCTCCCACATTTTCTCCTCGCTCCTTGAAAGCTCTTCTAGAATTAGTGCATTGGAAGCATCCTCATCAAGGCAGTGCAATGCATAACAATGCACGTAGTGTCGCATTTTTGGCTTGTTAATGTAGCTTGCACCAGCTTTTTTTGCAAACCTAAACACCTGATTAGTCACCTACATTTTTCACAAGAGATATTGAGAATTTGGATAATTAGCTAATTAAGTTTTTGGTCATTTGGGCTAATTGGTAAACTTAGGAGGTGTTTGGTTCACATTCGAGAATCGGAATCAGAATGAGAATCATAAACTCCACTATTAGTATGGGTTTATATCATTCTCCCTTACTTGTTTGGGTTAACATAGGAATGGGTGTCATTATGTTAATAAGTTACTCAACTTGAAACCTATATCACAAGTAGGGAATGAAAGTAGGTATTTTCTAACACTTTCATTCCCATAGAATGATTCTCATAGTGTTCAACCAAACACCATCTATGGGTATCATTAACTTTGATTTTCATTCCCCCTCTCATACCCATAAACCAAACACCTCTTCTTAGTTAGTCTTCTGAGCATGATCATCTATAAGAACGTGGCTCTATCTTATCATCTTCGATCCAAAACCTAAAAAGAAAAAACGACTCTATCCTATGCCTATCATCAAATTTGCTCAAAGAGTAATTAATAGTAGTATCACTGCGAGTTTTAATTTTAGCAAGAGATCGTGTAAAAAATAGGAAAAAGAATTTAAAAATTAAAAGTTACTGAATAAAAACGTATGAGATTATAGTACATTATATTTCTTTGCTCAAAACGGTCACCATTAATTTATTTCAGCCTTAACTTAGTTTCCTCATAGTCATATATAGACAGAAAAAAACCCCAAGAAACATTGAGAAAGAGGGTTTGAACTTTGAAAACGATTTACTCATTCCGTTTGATAATTTTTTGTCACATTTCGAAAATCTAATTTATTAATAATTTTAATAACAGTTTAATTGTGATATTAGTGTTTCCTTTTCTAATTTTACTTCCTAAAATTCAAATTTTGAATTTGATATATAGCATTAACAAAAATAAAAGAAGAGCAATATTGAAAAAAAGAGATAAAAGATTCTTTGACTCTGTTAAAATGACAAATATTTTGAAACATATGAAAAGTAGGATTAATAACATTTTGCATCTATAGAAATATACACTTTGTCCCTCAGTCAGATTATTTATCTTTTATAAATTTTAAATATCAAGAAAATTTAGTTAGATGATTAAAATACCCTTTGCATCATATTTTGAATTTTCATGTATTTAATTAATTTTTGACAATTACTAAAGAATTAGGAAAAGAATAAATATAATAACACATTGATATCTTAGACTTTATCAAATGAAAATGTGAGAAATTGTTGAATTATATTATATCCGATATCGCAATTTACACAGTCAACTATTAAAATTGTAAAATATTAAAAGACATAAAAAAATTACAAAATTTTATATAAATTATTTGTTCATATAATACCTTTATAGAAAAAATTTTCATAGAAAACAAGTTCATTTAGAAATCGTTCTACTACTACAATTAAACATTCAAATTCGAAATAATATAAAATGAAATTTAAAAATTATAAAAATTTAACCAAAAAATATATTGATATACATTACATTGAAATATTATATAATCCATTTGTACTTATTTTTAAATAATTATCACATCACTATCAAAATTTAAATACATAAAAATCAAAATATAGTACCAATAATATTTTAGCCATCTAATTAAATTTTCTTGATATTTTAAAATTTTTAAAAGATGAATATTGTTAATAGAGAATAAATAAAATGTATATTTTTATAATTTAAGCGAATAAAACATAATTATCCATATAATTAGTGGGAAAAAATATTATTAACCATGAAAGTATTATATTTTAATGAGACAGAAGAAGTAAAAATTAAAACAAAAAAAGAAAACATATTGTTGCCCTATTTATGACCTAAGCCCTATATAGCATCCAGGTGCCACAATTTCAGACTGACATATAAGTGCGAATAGTACCCCAAGACAATACCCCTACCACACAAAGCCACATGAGTTGTCAAGTTCTCAAGTGCCAATGCCAGCTACTACTTGCAATGATACTATTGCTAGATAGATATTCTTAAAGGCTAAATGTTTCATACAATGCACTCAACAATCAACATCACTCGATAACTGTGGAATGTGGATATATATATTATTATTATGTAAAAAAATAAAAATAAAAATAAAAATAAAAAAACCCTTAAACAAGAGAGTTTGATGAATTAATGATGGCATATATATGTACCTTCGTAGGACATTTTTCACCTCTTTCTTTGGCAATATTCTGAACTTGGATCAAGAATTCTCGACATTGTTCATAGAGATGGAAGAGATAATCCAATCCATTCTTCTTCCCACGTGCCACCTCCCCTGGCTCCGTTACAATGAAGGGATGCTCTCTTTGCCTCTCACTTCCTCCACTACCATTACCATTTTCATCTTCCTCAGCAGCTCCTTCGCTTTCTTCTTCGTCTTCTATTGATGCCAGTCTGCTTTTTGTTGCTGGCTCTGATACCCTTTTTCTTTCGTCTCTGCTTCTTAACCCCACCTGCCTCCCACGTCCCTCCACTCCCCGCAGCTTCCTTTTCTTGCTGCACTGGCTCCTCCGACAACCCTACTTCCAAATGAAATATATTGAAAAAACAAAATATTTCCATATATATACATCACTACTTAGGAAAAGAAAATTCATTAGGTATATACGTTGTTCGTAAATATTTTCTTTGAAGTTTGATCAGCCAAATATTGATGTTTTGAAATGTTATTAATATCTTGTTCATCATGCTATAACACGTTGTCACGCACATTATTATTATTATTATCAATTTTGCACAAAAGAAAACTAAGGTCATATATGTTCAATGGTTACCTTTTATTTTCCTCAATATAACAGTAAATGTCGTGACAAGAAAAACCTTTTGTTAATAACAGATTATCTACGAATTAATCTAGTAAAATAAGAAAATTCTTTATTTTTAAATGATTCATGCTTTACTCAGAGCTCAATGAATAATTCATTCGCTATAACTATACATGTGAGAGGCAAAAGAGCACAAAGTGTTTGTGTGTTTAGTATTATAACATGGGTTCATGCATGCAATCTAACTACGTGTTTTCAGTAGTATTTAGTTACCAAAGACAAGAACATGATTGAATAAATAAATACTAGTACTGTACTAAAAACCTTCTTGGGAGAGTGCATCAAGGGTGTTGGCGGTATGATCACCGGAGAGAAGGTGGCGCCGCCGCAATTCTTCCTCATCAAGGCGTCGCCTTTCAGCTCTAACAGCAGCTTTAATTCCATATCTCTCTCCAACAAGTAAATCCCACCTGAAAATATGTGAGAGGCTGTTCATCATATCATCAAGCTCCTCATCTTTCATATGCAAAAGGGTGTTCATAGTAAACCCCAGTTCAGCAATCTTCGCAGCAGTATAATATCTTATCCCATAAGCTTGAAACAAGTCCTCTAGTCCGCCTAGTCCTATCTCTCTTGTTGGCCTGACATGTGAGTAGGCCGTTTGCGGCGGCGGAGGCAGTGCAGCCGCCACCCCTTCAAGAAGCCGGCTAGGTGGTGGCATAAAACCTCTTGGGTCCCACTTGAACAAGCTTGCCGAGAATGCATCTGGGTCCATTACCTTAAGGTATATAGATCATCAACAATATTATGATTAATTGAATGAATGAATGAATACAGAAAGGGGGAAAAAAAACGCACAACACACAGTGAAATATTTGAAGGGTTGGAGATGGAGGTGGCAATTAAACTGGCAAGGCAAATAGTTTCGTCGGTCCTCCTATAAAGACTACTGTGGTGAGTGGGTTTCCGGAATTGCCCCTGTGTGATATCAACTGAATGTGAATGTGCATTTGCTTTTGCTGTTCTGAATACAGACAACGTACGACTTGACTGTTGTGTTGATCTGAGATCAGTGTGCTTTATAGTAACTGGTAACCAGAATAGTTCGAATCCAACTAGATTATGTCATTCCAACAATTCGAAACTAACCATTATTTGCCTCTAGCTACATATAAATTAGTTAAACACTAGCATTTGCCATTGTAGTTTTAGATTATTTGAATATTTTATCTCATTCTTTATATTCATTTTTATCTCATACTTAGAATACTCGAAATTTATAAAAATTTATCATGTTAAAGTATACGAGTTATTAAGTACGAAATTAACATGTAAAAAGTGATAGAAAATCCCGGAATGTTTATAAATTTTATATTAATTTTGTTAATTAATGGTGGTTTTGTGCCCATTGGTGGTACACGCACATAATGTTTCGGGCCTAAATATCTAGGCTTAAAGTTTTGTTAATGAGGACTCAAGCTAATGTATCATCTTGTTTATATATGTTTGGACTAAACCCTATTAATTTAACTAAATTGCAAAGCTGATCTGAGACTCAAAGGCTTACTTGCGCGCATGATCAAACTTTTGGCTATATCTTTAACTCCTCCACTGTAAATCTTATTGACTATTTATTTTATAATGTAGAATAAATTCTCGATGACAATCGTTAAAATTATTAAAAAAATAATAAATTTTTTTATTTTTCAATCATCTAACGATCTGTAATTATAAAATGAGTAAGAAAAAAATTTTCCTCCTTCACCCCTTCTTCAAAAAAAGAAACAAGAAAAGTTAAAAAATAATTATCCGAATTGAGTTGTGACTTAAGAGATATTTCATTCAAATGCATGATTAATTTATGAGAGAGTTCATAACATTTTCATTGCATTTTGTAGCAGCTCAATTATGATGTTTCAGTAACTTATTAACGTTTGTTATACAAGAATCTTCATAGCCAATTATTAGAAGTAATATTTTCGACAACCAAAA
Organism: Cinchona pubescens; assembly: GCA_025175665.1. Lineage (NCBI taxonomy): Eukaryota > Viridiplantae > Streptophyta > Magnoliopsida > Gentianales > Rubiaceae > Cinchona > Cinchona pubescens. The sequence goes on along the minus strand of JANKKI010000279.1, from coordinate 323,971 downwards.
CCAAATTCTTATTCGTACATCACTAAAGACACATCACATTCTTGCATGTTGATGTCCTATTGAGAGACACCCACAGTCCCTCCATGTCCGAAGTCAACAAAAACCCTTGGTTTGTTAGTGAGCTCTGAGTCATTGATATGGGAACAGACACGTTTAATTAATTCTAAAGTCTGTCAATTAATTTTGAATCAATCCCTGATGATATTGATACATTCGACTCTGGTATGGTAAACAAACGACTTACACTCACGAGATTACAAATTTAATTTTCATTACCTTTAATATCTTATAAATGATCGATCTATAAGTATTATTACAAATTACAAAATTTGCTAATAACGCCCTACCCTGGCAGTGGGGGGAGGGCCGGATAAACCATTATCTTCCTAGACTTTTTTCTTTAAAAAAAAAAAGAAAAGAAAAAAGAAGGTCTTATTTAAGCAACAGTATTCCTTGGCAAAGTAGGAGCAGGCAAAGTACAGATTGCAGAAAGGGTCAGAAATGTATCAGCCAACTCTATTTGCATAGAGAGAGGAGGGCCAAGGCAAGAGGGTGGAGCTTTCACAGGGCAGCTGCTGAGGCTAATCTTTCTGAAATCTGAATTAAATGTTTGTTCTTTCGTACTTTCGAACAAGGCTTTCCTTCAATGCTATTGCTAGGCTTCTCGCTTAGATTGTGGTGTCCGCACAGAACAAACAAACAAGCTTCGTTCATTCAATCGTTAGTACTACACTTTTACTAAATTACTTACATACATCATATTGATGTCGACTCGTCCAAGCATTCATACCAAAGCTAATCTGCCAGAAGCATCCCTTTCCCTCCCCCAATACACACCCATATCATATAATATCTCAAAATTTGTACTTAACATCTGGCATGATTTCTCTATGAAATGCACCATTAGAACCCACTGCCAAGTGCCAATCAAACAATCTTGGCTAGTGATCATGTGGCAAAGAGAAACACTTGGAGAATGGGATAGAAATTCTCCACCAACCATACTTGATACAACTAGCTCTTTTGCTTTGGTAGAATATCATCCATGTATATATACATATTACTCTATTGCTATTCTTATTTGCCAAATTTTTACCAAAATTATTGAATCCTCACATCCCAAGACAGCACAAAGGGATAAAAATTTTGGCATAGTATTCTGTCTCTTCTCGTGTACCAATATATTCTCCTGTCTCACAGTATATATATTTGACACGTGTACTTTACGATAATAATTACTTTTAATATTCATAAACTAGAGTATATTTGTCAAGTATACAAAAAAAGTCTTTTAAAAATTAATATAATAACTGAAATAGGAGATGTGGAGCGAAAATTTTTTAATAGTAATTGATGACCTAACTGGCTTTTTAAATCTCTACGTTTGTAAAATACTAGTATCTTTATTGCTTGTGACTCATTTACGTGTCCGTTTATCTTAATTAATATATGTATATTTGAGGGCATTTATTTGAGGGCATTTAAATGCCTGACATACATATAATAGTGAATGATAGTAATATAATGGTACGAATTTTCTGCCTTATATCTTATCTTATTTTTTGTCATACTTTCAAATAAATTATCAAGATTATTTTATTGAAATTACTTTATTGACAATTCATTAGATAAGAAGACAGGAGTAGTACAGGATATGAAATAAAAAACGTAGCATATTATGGGATATTTTTCACTGCTCGTGCATGCATTTATTAATAATTTTAGTTCGTCAATGAAATTCGAGAATTATCAAAGTATATTACTACTCATGAGACATAAAGTAAATGGGAAAAATTATAATCATTAATCAACCCAAGTTATTCCAAATGCATACAAGATAATCTTTTTACAAACTAATTTGTTTGAGTTGTAAAATTTTGCATGCGTAAAATGTTTGATTGAATGTTTTGAGGCGGCAATTAAAGCATCCAATGAAAGGGCGACACGTAACGACAGAAACAGCGTACGGGGGTCTAATGACAGCGTCGTATGTCTGAGGCAGCGGTGCACGGCCGGGAGAGGCTTTTGAGAACGGTGCATCGTCGGTCTATCTGGTCTCTTCTTGATTTTTGGCGTTACTCTCTGCTTTTGTCTGATTGAATTCTTTGGAAATTAGTAAAATAACTATGACAAAAATTTAGATATATTTAATTTTTGACCCTGCTTATAAAGTCTGTAGTGTGGATTATTTTAGATCATAGAATTTATAACATTAATTGATGTAAATAAAATTTTTTTAAAATTTAATTCTGATTACAAAATTTACAAATAAGATAAAAAATCGATCTACCTAAGTATTTGCCTTTAATTATTACTCACCAAACATCACCCAGCTCACCAGCTCTATTCAAAAGTTGAAACTAGCAGTCTTGGCATTCTGAAGACCAGATCTTTATCGTTTTTTTCAGTCAATTTAGAGTTTGAAATTATACCAATCTTACTACTATATATTTTCCTTAATTGCCTTTTCACCTTGTTTGGATTAGAAGTATCCATAGAGGAATAGATAAACTTTTAATTTCTTTGTTTGTGTCAAGGGTGACGTTATTAATTTGTGTTCCAAATGTGTTTTTTTTTTTTTTTGTTACCAAAACAAATATTTGGAATACAAATTAATGTTTTTAAAAAGCACACCGCTATAATGAAATATGAAAATAAAGGTTGTATTTTCCTAAAGAAAACAAGAAACCAATAGGTTAAAAAATTTTGTTTGAATAGGGATCATACATTTACTCCAAGCCTAAATCATATTTTTTTTGAGTTAAAAAAAAAAAAATTAAGAAGAAAGTATATAGGTTACTTACTCTCTCCAAAACCAAGGACACATTTTAGCTAATAGTGATTCTTATTTATCTATCAAAAGAAATTAAAAATAACGAAAATCAAAGTTATGACTTAAACTTAAAACTAGGCTTTAAAACAAAATGTCAAAAATTTAGAATACTTTACAAGCCTAGTTCATCTTTGGTGGTGACCATAAGACGAAAACTTAATTTCTTAAAGCATCGATCTTTAATTGTTGACATTTTGTCTCTCTCTCTCTTGGTAAGCTGAATAAAATTATTGTCACCTTCATTTGAGATTGATTATAATTTTTTAACTCTATTTTCTATTATTGGTATTGTATTTAAACACTTGTTCAAAATTATTATTCTCTCTCAATGCATAGCAGCATGAATTTGCTTCCAAGCTCTCAATTTAGATAGTGGCAAGTTAAGCTCCTAGACCAAATAAAAGGTACTAATAACAAAATGCATTGTCCTATTGCATGTTAAAATTACTTGCTGAGCTAAAAATTAAAACAAAAAGCGTCCCATTGCTATGGGACATTTTCTTGAGTTCCATTTCACAAATCAACTTTGGACAAATTTTTTTAAAAAATAGTAGTAATAGAATCACAAACACTCTGATTTTCAAGATTATAGACATTATTTATAATTTCTTACTATAGAATTTTTTATTTTAATAAATAAGTGTCTAAAAACTAATGAGTGAGGTCAACATAAAATTTAAGAATGAGAGATAAGATTTTAAACGAATTTGTAGTTTATTGAAATACAGTCTGTAATCTTCTCCCATTTTCATTAAAAATTTAAATGCATTCCATATCAATTATTATTTAAAATTAAAATGTTAATTTTACATATGTTACAAAAAAAAATTTAAAATTCACGGTATATGAAAGATTAATAATATATATATATAGAAAAAAAAAGAGAACAAGTCAGCTCCAGGAGAATATCAACCATGGACCTAGTGAAGCCTAAATGATGTTTTTCATTGAGTTTTTTTTTCATCATTTTTTTTCGGCCCATGTGATGAGAAAAGTAAAGAGAAATTCTACCCCTAAAATACATAAGCCTCGAAGCAAATTTAGCCCTCCTTGAATAGCTAAAATGCACCCAATATGCCCATTACTCCCAGTGCGTGGCCCAATCTCGTAGTCACATGGGCCGGGCCTTTTAAAGTTTTGTTTGGCACCACAGTTCAACATTTCTTACCTTTTGTCCCCAATTTTTTATAGGCAAAAAAAAAAAAATTGAGAAGTGAGAATTTCAAAGGAACAAAAATGTCCAGTTGTATCTGAAGGGGTCCTAAAGGGAAAAGTTAAAGAATGATGAGGAGAATAGCCGCTGGAAAGAGGAGTTTCTCAATTCCATTGAACCCCTCTGCCACTTTCTCTTCAAAACCTCAATTCCATCATTCAGCTACAGGTTTCTTGCTATTTTTAAGATACTTAAAATGCTTCTTTTGATAATTTTTTTTTTTTTTTTTTCCATTCTTGGAAGACCCTTTTCAGGTTATTTGTTCATGACCCCTTTTTGTCTAATAGTTTTTGTCATATGGGATTGTGATATCTTGGGCTATATTGTGTTGTTTTTATGTCATTTGTTATTGTAAATGCATGCGCATTATTTTATCAGTTGTTTCAGTGAGGTTTATAAACCTTTTAGTACTTTTAGTTGAAAAGGGAAAACAAGAAAAAGAGGATCTTTCGACCTTTGGACCTTTGTATCTCACATTGTTAATATAGCTTTTGTTGCAGGCGGGAAAAAAAAATGCTTTCTTTAGTATGTATTTTCTTGGCCTTTTGTTGTTTTATTCTTTCTTTCTTTCTTCTTATAAGATTTTTATTGTGCTTTTTGGTTTTTCATCAAGTATGAGCTTATTCCCGTGATTTTATCCATTGATTTTCGTTGTTGGTTCTCAATTCATGTGGTAGATAACATTTTCCTTGTGGATAATGCTGTGACGATACTACATTAATGAGTATGCTCTGTTGAGAGCTTTTGTATAATATGCATCATAAAATTGAGTTTTTGTAGAAAACTCTGAGGCCTAGCATGCTTTGTTAATATCTGAAGTGCTGATGTACATTTGTTACTTGTTTCAGGTTATCAGACACTCTTGCGGAATCTTGAGGCATGCAAATTTACCCTCGATTTAAGAACTGCAATTGCAATGCATGCTAAGATTGTTAAACATGGGTATGGGATGTTTCCACCTATGCCATCATTGTTGATAACGATATATGTAACCTGCAAATGCCATAAACTTGCTTGTAAACTGCTAAAAGATATTTCTTACAACAACCTCGATCTTATCTCCTCAAATTCAGTTATTTCAAATTTCATGAAGATAGGAGAAATAAATATTGCCAAGAAGATATTTCACAATGTGCATTCCCGAGATGTGATAACATGGAACTCACTAATTGGAGGTTGTGTAAAAAATGCATGCTTTCAGGAGGCAAATTGAGTACTTTCAGAGGGATGTTGAGAACAAACATTGAACCGGATGGATTTACCTTTGCATCTACCATCACTGCATGTGCTAAGCTTGGAGCACTTGATCATGCCAAGTGGGTACATGGTTTGATGATTGAGAAAAGAATTCAACTAAATTATATTTTGGTTTCTGCATTAATAGATATGTATGCAAAATGTGGAAGAATTGACATTGCAAAAGAAATATTTGATGGTGTCCAGCGTGCTAATGTTTCTGTGTGGAATGCAATGATTAATGGATTAGCACTTCATGGCCTTGCCTTGGATGCTATTGCAATTTTTTCAATGATGGAAGGGGAAAAAGTCTCACCCGATGTGATAACCTTCATTGGAATTCTAACTGCATGTAGTCACTCTGGACTGGTTGAACAGGGTCGCAGGCATTTTAATCTGATGAGAACGCGTTACTTCATCCAGCCACAGCTTGAGCACTATGGAGCAATGGTTGACCTGTTGGGCAGAGCTGGACATGGTCCTTGAAGAAGCTTATGCAATGGTTAAAGAAATGACAGTGGAACCTGATATTGTTATATGGAGAGCCTTACTTGGTGCTTGCAAAATTCATAAGAATTCTGAGTTGGGTGAAGTTGCCATCACAAAGATTTCACATCTTGGTAGTGGGGATTACACTTTATTATCAAACATTTACTGCTCTATCAAAAAGTGGGACAGCTCTGAGAAAGTGAGATACATGATGAAAAACAAAGGTGTTCGTAAAAGTAGCGGAAAAAGTTGGCTGGAGATTGGTGGTGCAGTTCACCAATTCAATGCTGGAGGTAAATCACACCCTGAATCTAAAATGATAAACAAAGTGTTGGAAGTATTGATCCAGAAGACCAGAATGGAGGGGTTTGTCTCTGATACAGATGTGGTTTTGATGGATGTGTCTGAGGAGGAAAAGGAGGAAAACTTGAATTATCATAGTGAAAAGTTGGCTTTGGCATATGGGATATTAAAGTCAAGTCCTGGGACCAATGAAATTCTGATATCCAAAAACCTTCGGACTTGTCTTGATTGCCATTCCTGGATGAAAGTTGTATCAAAGCTATTGAGTCGGTTGATAATTGTGAGGGATAGGATTCGCTTTCACAGGTTTGAGGGTGGTACTTGTACTTGCAAAGACTACTGGTAGTCATTCTTTAAGGTTACCTGGTGAGGATCTGGTTTGTAGATAAATGGCACTTAAGCAATGTGAAGGAGGCAGCACTTTCTTTCCGGATGAGTGACGTAGTGTTGGCTCTCATTCGTAGTCAGTTGATTAATGAAGTTTTGTTTGCAAGTCTAAGATATGGAAGTGTCTTAGGATTTGCCACAAAAATTCCCACAAGGACAATTTTTCTGTACTTACCGGCATGATGAGTTACCGCATTCGATCATGGAAATAGTTTACTGCTCCTTTTGTTCAAGTAGCACATGCAAATTGTCAAGCTTCAACAATACGACCTAATTTTTTGGGTTTCATAATAAGTTTCAACCAGGATGGACTTTGTCCTGAAAGAGTTATTAGATGTCGACTTCTTGTAGGGCAATCCTATCATGGTGAAGCAGTGATGCTTTCCTAAGCCATATTATAATCATTTTGTCTTTGCCATACATTCTCTTTTACACATGTAACAAGAGTTGATTATCTCGATTGAGATCTCACTGCTACAGTTATGGGCAATTAGGCGCTGTTAAAAGAGGACGATGAGATGGAGGAAGAGGAAGGCGGTATTTGAGGACACAATTTCTTAGTTTTAGTTACATCTTTCTGGCTCCATATATCCTGATAAAATGTGGCTTTGACTACTGCAAGTTTGTAGGGAGCAAATCTTTAGTTTAGTTGCTCTTATGGAATCTGCTATCTCAGCTAGCCCAGTTATTGCCAGAGCTTTTCTATAATAACTCAAAGCAAAAAGTTGTGTAAGCCAGACTCAAATGGCCCCGGATCTCCGGTGGAACTTAGAGATGGAAAGTTACAGATGCCTTCAATTTTTCATTTGGCTGCACCTCTTGTGCTGCAAAAGGAAGTGTGTTAAAGATGCCTAAATTCCTTCATGCTGTAATTTTCATCGACTACTACTGGCAAAATTTGTTGTGCAGGTTGGTACATGATATTAATACATATTATCCATTTCAATTCTGATCACTTGTGGTAGTCCAGAAGAAATGTCGGTGGCCCTTTTGTTTGTTAAACTGAAAACATTACACCACTATTAGTAAGCCAGGAGCAGTACAAACTCTGGCAAGCTACATGTTCTATTGAGTGTAACAATTAAAGACAACTGCTTAAGTAATCAGCTGGCTGACTTAATTGATAGTTTCTATTGCAGGAATGCATAAGAAGCCTCAAGTTTCATCATGGAACATGCAAAAGGAAAAATATTGGAACATTGCAGGCCAACAAATGCTGCTAACATAAGCTACATTATTGGTGAGCATTTGCTGGTTTTCTTCTTTCCTTGTTTTGGTTTCTGGTTGTGTAGCAGATTAGCAGTGAGGTTTGCATATGTGACATTTCATTTTGGTGTGTGTGTGTGTGTGTGTGTGTGTGTGTGTGTGTGTGTGTGTGTGTGTGTGTGTGTGTTTGTTAGGGGTAGGATACCCTGCATTTTAATTTTCCATTAAATAAGAAAGCAAATCAGTGTATGCACAAGGAGCTATATTGCTATTATCCCACTTTATGTGTCATCTTGTAAACTGGGTGTATTAGTGAGCTCTTCCCTTTTCTGCCTCCCTATTTGTGACTTTACGTTATGTTTGAGCTAAATATCTTTGAAATTTAAAGAGTAATGACTGTGAATTAACTGATTCCTCAGGCCAACTGATATTTCGAACAATTACATTTCCTGGAGTTCTTAGATCAGCCTTATCCTAATGATTGATACTGGGGAAAATCTATAAGGTCCTGTCCTGGTACAACCATTTACATTGCATCTGATTGTAGTTTTGTGGGACGGTATTTATTTCATTCTGTAAGCTGGAATGTATGGGAGCACAGTAACTATGAAAGAACAAAAATTTTTGGACTCTCTGTATTTCATTACAATTCCTGTTTTGCTTGATAGCCTAATTCAGTGTTATTTCATTGTCTCCGACTGTTTGTGCCAATTTGGATTCTCTGTTTCATAGACCTGAAAAACTGGGATGATCAAATCAGTTCAAACTTCTTTGCAGGATGAATTCACTTGCTTGTTATCTTATGACTGCAAACTTGGAAAACAGTAAGTTTTCCACTACTGTGATGACTTTTGAATAAGGCTTCCTGCATTCATCAGCGGCTTATTTTGGTTATTTCTGTTTTCATGCTAACCATGGACTATAAGGGAAAAAAAAAACTGAAAAGAGGAGGCTTATGAAGGGATGCTAATCTTCTCAACCATATAAACTTTCAAAATGGACCGATTCACGACATTATACTGGTTCAGAATAAATGAAGAGGTCCCCACTTGAGATCAAGAATTGCCCTCAACCATGTGCTAAACATAGTAGTACAATACTAATAATGGTCCTACAATTGCTTGACCATATTTACAACAATTGATAGAAATTATGCATTTATTTAAGAGTGAAGGACATGCCTTGAACGGCTCTATCCACTTTCATCCAAAGGCCAAAAAACTAAAGGTACAAAAGTTGAGAAGTAAAAGCATGACTACTTTTCTTGGTTAGGCATCTTGAATGGGAAGTAAAGGCAATTTGCCCCCATAAATTTCAGGAAGTTGGCTATCATCAATATCTTCGAGTAGAGTGGCTTTCAGTCGTTTGTCCTCCACAAATTTAATCTGTGAAAACAAATCATGTGAAACGTGGCAATTTACTAAGTAGTCTCAGCTAGCACAAGTCATTTTTTTCTTTAAAAAAAAATGAAAAAAGAAAAATCAAGAAATTCCTGACCTTCTTCTTGGTGGTGGTGTCAATAAATGGATAAAAAATCTTCCATGCCGTCATGAATATGTAAGGCGCATGAATAATCAGCAACTTTCCCAGTCTTTCTGGGTAGTAATCCTGACATTGAAACTCGAAAGCAACACAAATTTAGACCAAACCTAGTTGTTGACAAAATCTTCATCCCATCATGGTCATACATTATTGTTGTAAAATGTTCTGAAATTTCATTTTATTAAAATTTCGTCATTACTAAATATAATGTAACCAAACAACATAAAATCATGTAACCTTTCTATTAGTATTAAACTATTAGCTACAAGCAAGTCAGATCCATGATTTGACAACAATGAAAGTTGGATTTGGACGAAACATTTGAAAATGATGAGATTATGACTTGCTTATCCTTGCAAACCTTGAGCTTTGTAGTTACAAATAAGTTAACTTTCACGTAAGCAAGATTAATAATTAACAATTAATAAAGGTGGTGAGTTTCTTCTTAATGAATGCTAATTTAGCTTTATAAATTTATGACAACGAAGTAAAGTTTAAGTGATAAAGACGTTTCCCTTATGACCTCTTGGTCATAGATTCGAGTCATTAGAATATGCGTGTGAGGGATTAAAAAAAAAAGCCTTGCTAGTTTACAATAAACATATCTTGCAAGTAATGGGTGATATAGAAATTAACCTGCAAGATAGAAAGAGCTCCAAGATAAGCACGAACATCACTATTACAATATCCCCATCCTTGAAGATCTGCAATTACTACAAACTTCTCCTGCCCGGGTGGCATTCTGTTTTACAAATAATCAAGAAAAAAAAAAAAAAAAAGCAAATGCAATGATTTTTGCAGCATTCCATATTATTAAAATATTATTCTAATTAAATAAGTTAAAGATTTAAATAGTGTACCTTGCCCCTAATTTGTCCAAAGAAAAAACTACAAAACCTGAAAAAAAAAAAAAAAAAAAAAAGTTGATCCAATTTTAAGATTTCAGGAAATTAACATCTTTTACTATAAGAGCATTAACGTACGTACGCTTGAACTCGTCTGAACCTCCTTTACAGTTTTGGAAATGTCTGGCACCAATGAGTAGAGCAATTGGGCGTCCCATTTTATCCTTTCCTTGCATAAACATCTTGTTTTGTGCTATTTCATTTGGAACTTCAAAAGGTGAAATGTAGCCATTCGGAACAAACATTTTTCTCCATTTCAGATACTTTAGAAGCATAGAAGAAGCTTTCTCTACGTCAAGATCTCGAGCCCGAAGAAACCTCCGAATTGTTAAATCATCCACCTCCTGCAAAAATTAACCCTACAATTATATAGTAACCATTACTAGTATAATTCGAGTGATCAAAAGTGCGTACGTGTGACAATCGAATCGGACCTAAACTATACGTCTGATAGTTATAATTTTGTTACGAGACTGTAAAATTTTCGTATATTGTGTGTAATTACGGATCAAGTATTAGACTAGGTAGATATTTATTAGTATAAAGATGAAAGAGTAGCAAGTAATAAAAGAGAACCTTGCAAGAAGAATCTTGGTTTTCAACTATGGCTCTTAAGAGGCAAACTTTGTTCTTCTCCACTTCATTGCTTTCAGTTTCCATGGTACCATTAATCTTAGCTGGATCATCTATTTGCTGATCAGCTGATTCTTTTGGGCATCAAATCACATTCATTGCCTGTTGATGAGGAGGATTATATGACTCCACACTTTTCTCCACTACTGTTAATTCCATCACTTCTTCCATCTCCATTTTTGGTACGACAGAAGAAAGGTCTAGTAGGTGACGGGGTGACAACTACTAGTATCAATTATATGAGGAGGTGCATGCCACCGCTATTTAAATAAAAGACTAGTACGTGATTTTTAAAGTCACAAATTTTAATTATAATTTTATCGAGAAAATTTTTATTTTATTATCTAAAAATTAATTAAGGGGTAAGGTAATATTTTTTCGAATGAGAAATAAATATTTAAAAGTATTTAAAATATTTTGAGAGGTTACAGGTGTAATATTCCTATTTTTCCTATTTAAGATACGTGTGTATATTCAGACGCGAGGGAATCCAAAAATAAAAAATAAAAAAAGAGTTCATTAATGACACGAAGAACTTGATTGAGGCCCGTCGGTGCTCCAACAGTCGAACTTCAATACATTTTAGGCGAATTTTACCGTTCTAAAATTCGTACCACTACATGTTTGTAAAACTTGTAGTATATAAATTTTTGGGTTAATAATACTTTGTCATCTGAATTATATAAGTAATTACATTTTGTTCTTCTGAACTATAGAATTATATACGTACCCTCCATTTACATTATTCATCTTTTAAAAATTTTAAAATATCAAGAAAATTTAGTTAGATGACTAAAATAACCTTTGTATCATATTTTAATTTTTTATGTATTTAATTGATTATCGATAGTTATGAAAGAATTAGGAAAAAAAATAAAATATAACAACACATTGATATCTTGAACTTTAGGGAATGAAAATGTGAGAAATTGTTGAATTATATTATCTCTGACATCATAATTTGTATAGATTAAGTAAAATATTAAAATTATAAAATACTAAGAGATATAAAAAAAATACAAAATTTTATAAAAATTATATTTTCATACAATACCTTTACAAAAAAAATTTCATAAAAAACAAGTTCATTTGGAAATGTTCTATCACTATAACTTAAACATTCAAATTTGATATAATATAAAATGAAATCTAAAAGTTTTAAAATTTTAACCAAAAAATATATTGATATAGATTATATTGAAATATTATATAGTTTATTTGTGTTTTTTAAAATAATTATCACATCACTATCAAAATTTAAATAAATAAAAATTAAAATATAGTACCAAGGGTATTTTAGTTATCTAACTAAATTTTCTTGATATTTTAAAAAATTTAAAAGATAAATATTGTGAATGGGTGGCAAAGTATATATTTTTATAGTTTAGAGGACAAAGTGTAATTACCCATAGAGTTCAGGGAGACAAAGTGTTATTAACCCTAAATTTTATAATATTGTACTGCACAATTTTTTATTTTTTTATTTAAAAAGGAAGTGGTTTTGGTTCTACATGGAATTGTAAAATTTTCTCCTGTTTTATCCTGGGGTAATATCATTTTGGCAGTCCAGAAGTACAAAATGTTTTTGGGAAATTTTATAATTCCTTTTAGGAACCATTCTAAACCTTTATCTTTAAATTGTTGTACAGTACAAGCATTTAAAGTATATGATATTGTACTGTACAAGCATTTAATGAATAAGGGAATGATTTTTTAAAAAGGATTGTAGAATTTTCTAATGTTTTAGTTGAGCACTTGAAAGTTTTTTTTCCCGATTAGCCCCCTAAACTAAAGTATTATTCTAATTTAGCCCCTTTTTTCTAGTTTGTTCATTCTAACATCTAAAATTCACAAAGGAAAAAAAAAAAATCTAAAGTTCGCCTAAAAAAACCCATCTAAAATTCTATATCGATATATATGCCTTAAGAGTATCATGACTCAATAACCAGTAAGTACATCTCTCAAGAGAAAACGTGAAATAAAGTCCTATAAGTTGAAAATGTATTTCTTCAGTGTCAGTAATACTAAAAATAAATCCATGAGATCAATAAGAGAACGTAATACAAGATATTTTAATACTTTTTTGAGACAAATATTTCATTTTTAAAAGGACTTTGTTACAAATTTCAAATTTTAAGAATCAGAGACGCATACTTAATATAATTTTTTACTCTATTATGAAATTCCAAAATTCAAAATTCATCTACTAAGCATGATATGTCAAAGCATTAAAGGTAAACCTAACTATTAAAAACTTGTTTAAGAGAAGTATGACCAAGAAATGCCTATGTGGCCCTGCTACTTTAACTAATTAAAAATGTATAGCATAATTTAGTTTAATGCTTAATAGTGGTTATACTGTTTATGTTAGATAGCCAACAGCCATAGGCCCATAACAATGAGGAGTTGAGCTAACCCAACCCCCCCAACCCACCCCTCTCTCATCACATACACACATAGTTATAATTAGCAACGAGGCATGTAATTAACATGCATATGTAACACAATATACATAAAATTTTCCTCATGTATGAATGTGATTTGGTGTTTTTGCCTCTTCAATTGGAAGTTTTTGGTGTATGACAATTTCTTAAATTAATGGATAACTGTGTTGCTGATTATATATAGAAAGTTCATGAAGAAATATCTACTCAGATTGTGACGCCATGAAAGGTTTATGAATAGTGCACGCAATAATACTAGTTATCCACTTAATCATCCCTTGTTCAACTAACTTATTGTGCGTCCCAAGTCCTTAATCAAATCGGATCTTGAGTGCATAAATGCGATGGCTCCCGAGGAATACAAGTTGATATAAATAGAGGGAAAATTCTACAGTTTCGTTGAGAAGATTATTTTTTTGTATTTTAAAAATTTTTACAGTATAATATTATATTTTTTAAACATTTATACCGTACAAATTCTTAAAACCAAAGAAATAGATTCCTCAATGAAATTATAGAATTCCCCTATAATTAGATATATCTTATGATCAGAATTAAATTTTATTTATATTAACTTATGTCATCTATTTTATAAAATTAAATTTATAATTTTAAATTTATAAATGAGATAAAAAATCGAATTTATTTAAATATTTTTCCTATATAAGTGTAGTATGTCGGATTATGGCGACAAAAGATACTCGATATTTTTGTAATACGAAATAAAATGTAACGAATTTTGTATTTCGGGCTTTAGTGAATGAGGTTTGGTTCTAGAGATTCAAATCCCACTAAGCTTAACGAGCTTGGATTGCAGAAGAGTTGGGCTGTACAAGTAAACATCCTGCAATGACAATTTTAAGTTGGGCCACTAGTAAATACTCTCCTATTGGGCCAACGTATCTTTCTTTGAGCTTAAAGACTTAGCTGGTCCATTTCATCTGATCTGGGTCTTGTGTAAGACCCAACAATTTCTGCTCACCATTCTACACAAAAATAGAAGGAAAAAATGGACAATTTTGACATTCTCTATACTCGATAGAAAAAAAAAGAAAAAGAGGAATAAAACATTTTTTCGATGCACAATTGATAGTTGGCTTTCCGAAAATGAAAAAAAAAAAAAAAAAAAATCTCCAGTAAATATTAGTCATTTATTAATCAGAAATATCTCAATGAATTTAATAACGGATCAAACATTGCCAAGTATTGTCTTTTCCTTCTTTTTTTTTTTTTTGGGTGGGGGTGGGGGTGGGTGATGCCTGTGTCAACTGTTGATTTCTCCTTTTTATTTCATCTAATAAAAGTACATGTTGAATATAACATGCTGAATCTATGATAGTTTAGGAAATTTTTATACAGACATTAGTTGATATACACATCCAAAAAATTTGGAGAAATAAATAGACATTTTCTATTGTATTTCGGTAATAAATCTAAAATCAAATCAAATTGTTTAGTAATATGAAGAAATACTATAGACATTTTTGTTTTACACAAAAAAAAAATTTAAAAAAAGTTCTCAATCAACATTACTTTATTAGCAAATAATTAAATCCTAACTTCTAATTTACCAACAAGTATTTTCCAAAATCAACAGCATTTATTTTTTGGTTCTTTGCAAATTTTGGGCAAGGTAATCATATTTCAGATATTAAACTTACATTAAACGTTTCGCAACTTTTAAGTGCTTTTGGAGCCACGACATGTAAAAGATTTTGTGGATTCCTCATTACATTTAAAAATTCTTTCTATTCCAACTTTTAATTCAATATCAACAATCTTTTGAAAATTCAAGAAACCACAAAATGGTAAATCCAACATATTCTCATTTCATCAATAAACTTCACAAAGATCATCGGGGAAAGAAGTTATTTTCCACAAATCAAATCATTTATTATTGTAAAGAAACGCTACTTAAACATTATTTTATAATTTATAAAATTTAATTTACACTACAAATATATATAACGATAGTTACCGTCCGAGTTCGTGTAAGAATTTGACCAGGAGTATATATAGAAATATCCATTACTTCATGGATTCCAGATAATATTTAAACAGCTGCTTGACAACCAACTTTAGGCCAAACCAATACCATCCCCCTTTCTCTTGCATGCCTTTACCTGTTTCTTGAAGCACATTTCTCTATCAATCCCATTTTTCTCTCTCTCTTGTGTGATATGAGTTGAAAACAGAATTGCAAGATTTTAGTTTTCTTTGCGGTGTATCAAAGCTCCATTTGCAAGAAAGCAGTCTTTCAACAACTACTTTGTCTTATGACATTCTATTAGCAGCATTCAGTTAATTGATACCTTTGTAGTGTAAAAAAATGAGGATTTGGAGATGTGGTTTAGTTGGGGTTCTTTTTCTTGCTTTTGTGATCAAGATTGAAGCTTGGAAATTTAACAAAACTCAACATGGGCAAACTGAAAGAATTTCAGGTAACTGTAGTTTTGGATTAGATATTAGAGTAGTAGTAGCAAACACACTCTAATTTTGAAAGTCACACAACTAAATGTACACTACTAGTCTACTTATAACTCTATCAGATGAGTGTTTAGTATATCTGATGGGCTTCAGACTGAATTGGTTATATCTAAATTATTAGCACAAAGGCTTAATTAGTAGCAAAAGTTTATCTTTTTTCTAAGATTTTGTGTTTCACCTGTAGAGAAATGAACTACTTAAAATTTAATAAAGATGCATTTTTGGTCATTTAGATATGATTATTTTATGCACGTTTTGAGTTTCTATATATAAAATTATGTACAAGTTTTTGGAGCTAAAAGAAATATTATATATTTAGTTACCTTTGTGTTCTTTTCAATCTCTATTTAGGTAGTGCTGGTGATGTCTTGGAAGATGATCCAGTTGGAAAATTAAAAGTGTTTGTGTATGAGCTTCCTAGCAAATACAATGAGAGGATTGTGCAGAAGGATCCCCGATGCCTCACTCATATGTTTGCTGCTGAGATATATATGCATCGCTTCCTTTTATCAGACTCTGTTCGAACCCTCAATCCCGAGGAAGCAGATTGGTTCTACACCCCTGTCTACACAACCTGCCACCTGACTCGAAATGCTCACCCCATTCCCTTCAGATCACCACGGATGATGAGAAGTGCCTTACGCCTTATTTCTTCTAAGTGGCCTTATTGGAACAGAACTGAGGGTGCTGATCACTTTTTTATTGTGCCCCATGATTTTGGTGCTTGTTTTCACTATAAAGTAAGATCTCTCTCTAGTTGTTAGAATTTCATATAATTGTACCACTTGTGCTTCAGCAATTATCTGAAATTCTAAAGCTCATACTTCTTCCCTCTCCAAGAATAGAGTGCGGGAAGGGGAAAGAACACGAGCTTCTGAAGGTCATCTATGTTTTCGTATAATTTGCAGGAACAAAGAGCCATTGGAAGAGGGATTCTGCATTTGCTCCAGCGTGCTACATTGGTACAAACCTTTGGACAACACAATCATGTTTGCCTAAAGGATGGCTCCATTATCATTCCTCCCTATGCTCCTCCACAGAAGATGCAAGCCCACTTGATCCCTCCTAATATTCCTCGCTCTATCTTTGTCTACTTCCGAGGGTTGTTCTATGATGTGATAAATGATCCAGAAGGTACCTACTATGCAAGGTACATTTCACCATTCTGATAGTATTGCAATTTTAGAAAATGTGAATACGAATTGTGGGGCCTAACTCTCCTGTTATTTCCCTACAGAAGAGCTCGAGCATCTGTGTGGGAGAACTTCAAAGACAACCCTCTCTTTGACATTTTTAGAAAAACTACTGAGCATCCAACTACATATTATGAAGATATGCAGCGTGCTATCTTTTGTTTGTGCCCTCTGGGATGGGCACCGTGGAGTCCTAGATTGGTTGAGGCTGTTGTATTTGGTTGTCTCCCCGTGATCATAGCAGACGACATTGTGTTGCCATTTGCTGATGCAATTCCATGGGAAGAAATTGGCGTATTTGTAGCAGAGAAAGATGTTCCGAAGTTGGATACAATTCTGACTTCGATTCCAGCAGAAGTGATACTGAGGAAGCAGAGATTGCTTGCCAACCCTTCAATGAAGCAGGCAATGTTATTTCCCCAACCAGCTCAATCGCGTGATGCTTTCCATCAAATTTTAAACGGACTTGCTCGCAAGTTGCCGCATGACAGGAGCATTTTCTTGAAGCCTGCTGAAAAGATCTTAAACTGGACTGCAGGCCCTGAGCTTGACCTGCTGCCTTGGCAACCCAACTGATTCAAGAAATCATTGCATTTCACTCCTTGAACCTTGATTCTTAGCAGATCCTGTTCCTGTATGTAGTTGTTGTTGTCATCTGATGTGTTGATTTTGATCTTGCAAATGAACATGTTGTTGCGTTTGTTTTTGCAACTGTAGGTTTCTTTGTAGCCAGACGTGACGACGAAATACAATTGAAGTGATAACAAGTTTCCGTATGATTTATTAGTCATGATTCAAGTAATAAAGGTAAGGGGAGAGAGTGATTTTTTTTAAGGACTTCAAATTACTATTGTGACAATACTTAATAGTTATACTTGATTGAATGCAATTTTGTTTTTGTGCCATTTTATCTATCCAAAGAAATTCATTAGTTCATCTCCTTGCTGAATGTAAAGATATTCCTCTATTCTTCGGGTTCTTGGCAAATGTTTTCCAGTAACTTGATGGTTGTCCTCATGGATTCCAGTCAACATTCCACAGTCTAATAAAGAGGGGCATGCTTCTGCAGTCGGGGTAAATAACTCGAATGGCTCTAGAATTCCTCAAAAAAAATTTCCATTCTGGCCCTGGAACTATATTTTTATACTACCATTTTGATCTTCTAACTTCTAACACTGTATAATCTTGCCCTCGAACTATTTAAATTTTTAATCCTTTACATTTATTTTAGCTTAATAAAGATTAAAAAAAATTATTGGCATATAATCATATAATCCTTTTAATTAATTGGTACCAAGAAGTCAAGAACAATGGAGAAGATAAGAAAGGTCCAAAAAGTGAGTAATACACAACATTTTATGTGGGGAGTATGACAGCCACGCTTCACTCAATGTCTTGACTCCAAAGACAACCAATAACATTGTACTAAATTTGCAAGTGTAGACCACTCACTTATCACCTCATCTCTTCCTACCTCTCTATTCTCCAAACTGCTATTCAAGAAAAAAAAAAAGAGCAAATTAAACACAACTGCAAAATGCAAATGGCCTTGCACGTACCCACCAACACCATAACCTCATCATCACCTTCTTCTCTATCCCCAACGGGGAATAATGTTGGCCTAGAGATCCGAAAACACTCCGATGCTTTCGCTCTCAAGTCATCTTTCTTCTCTCCTTCTGTTCATCTCCTGCTTACTCCTCATCAAAGGTCTAGTAATAGTACTGCTTCTGCCACCGCCCCAAAATTCTCTATGCGGGTAGCCTCCAAACAGGCCTATATTTGTCGCGATTGCGGGTAATTTTTAATTCTTGATTTGGTACATTTTTTTTCTTGTTCAACAACTATTTCTTGCTCAAGTGGATTTGTGATAAATTTATATGGTGTTACAGGTACATTTACAATGACAGAACTCCCTTTGAGAAGTTACCTGACAATTACTTCTGCCCTGGTACAATTTTACCTTCTCGAGCTATTCCTTCTTTCTTTATCCTGCAGATATCATATTCCTGTCCTTCAGTATTATTTTTTTTTAAAAAATTTTGGCAGACTGTAATTAGAATTTAGTATGTGCACAAGTTAATATAGAACCTTGGACAATTTATTCACTAGGTTGGTGTGTGAGTGTGTGTCTCCNGTGTGTGTGTTTTTTTTTTTCATTAAAAAAAAAAAACTGGGATTTTTTTTTTTTTTTGGGGATTTGAGGGATTTCAGAATCTTGAAAAAAGAATTTCTTGAGACCTTTTTTAAAGTACACCACTAGATTGGTGTGTTTTATAACTGTGATTTTTTGGATTTGTGGGTTTTAGAATCTTGCAAAAAGAATACATTGAGCCCTTTCTTCTGCAGCTTGTATAACCATTTACAATTTATACTAAATATTGCAGTTTGTGGTGCCCCAAAACGAAGATTTAGGCCATATGAGCCTAAGGTAGCAAAAAATGATAATGAGAAGGATGTTCGGAAAGCCAGGAAAGCACAAATTCAAAGAGACGAAGCAATTGGGTAAGACATTGTGTTATTTATTTAGTAATTTAGTTTTGCTAGAATATACTAACTTAATGCTAATTTCTTTGCTTCTTTTTTCTTTTTTCGTTTTTAGAAAAAAAAAAAAGAAAAAAAGGGGTGAATAAACTCATGGTGCATGATTTTTTGGCTCATATTTTGGTTGGTGCAGGAAAGCATTACCCATTGGGATTGTGGTTGGCATTGTGGGTCTGGCTGGTTTATATTTCTACTTAAATAACTCCTTTTAGGCACAAAAAGTGCAAGATATTGTCCTCAAATGGCTCAAACTTCTTGAGATGCGACTAGTTGTTGCTTTTTATTTCATTTGTTCAGTTTGATAGTTCATAAATTTATTGAAAGCAAGAAGCCAAAAAAATGAGAGGATTGCAATTTTTCCGTTATTCATTTTATGCTCAATTCAACTTAAAGAGCTGAAAATTGTAGTTCTCTTTTTACATTTCCGGAATTATGTAAGCCAGAATGTTAAGTTTTTGTTTTCTCTTGCTTAATATATACTATTATATAGAGAATATGTGTTAAAAAAAATTAACAACCAACAAAATGAGATTTCATCGCTTAAAATTAACAAGTAACAATCTAATTACAGAACAGAGTTGATTTAAGTTGCATTACCAAGAATAAAATGTAGAACTACAAACTACAAAATTGTCGTAATTTACCGTAGTATCAGAAAGAAATGGTATTTCAGTCTAAAATCTTGTTCTCAATTGTTTATGAAAAGTTATAAGTTTTTTTTTTTTTTTTAATTTAAAAAAAAAAAAAGCGAACACTTTTAGGGAAGCAAGTGTAGAGCAAAAATGTTTTTTCAATTTTTTTTTCCATAAATTCTTTTAAAAAAGTGAATTTTCAATTTAGAAAAAACTATAAACAACTTTTAAAAAGTTATTGAGAACAAGCCCTAACTTTTGATCGAGATAACTTTGGACAAGAACGTAAATTGCATAAGTAAATTTAAAATTGTAGTATTTAACAAATAATGAAATTTTATCTTGAGTATAACGATAAATTTATAAATTTCAAGATAAATTCTTCACATTAAACATTAAGAACCATTTAATTTGTATGTTATGCCATTCTTCTTATATTTGGTTTAGAACCGAAATAATTTTAATTACAATTAAGAGTTAGTGAATTTAAAACTCAGCTGACAAAGTGGGACATAAATAAGGGACATTTTAACACCCTCAATCTCATATAACAATTCACCAAACAAGAGGTTCCGACCCGATTGTGTTTTTATGCTTTTAAAAAATATTATAGTAATTATAAAAAAAATTATACTGTCTTTTTAGAAATTTATTTCTTTATATTTTAAATATTTATACAATATAACATCATGTATTTTAAAATTTTTTTAACAGAATTGTAGAATTTTCCTTAATTATACTACTATTTGATGTATGAATAAGTTCTTCCAAATTTCCTTTTATTTGGAAAATTATAACCGTTTGGAACCGCTGCAAACCTAACCGTTGAAACCTGCCGCATCCAGTACTAATGGGCCGTTGGCCCATTCAAGGTGACCAAACGAAGAGGGGGTTAATTATGTCAATTCGCCCACTAAAATTTTCCTGATAAAATAAAATAGAAATAGAAATAAGTGGTGATAGAAGTACAAGGGGGAAATAATTGTAGTAATCCATTGATTCTACGCCGGCGTCGAACCGATAAGAGACAGTCAGTAATAAGCAGTTACTCGTCGGAGCACATCTTTCCTTCTTCGGCGGTTCCCAAAAATCAGAAACCCTAGTCCTAATTTGTTCAGCGAATTGGAGACTTAGATGAATCGATTGTCTGAGTTTCCACCGTAAACGAAAAGCAGAGTAGTAGTATCAGTGATGAGTACGGGTTCCGGGTCGGAGTCGAAGTCGTCGGAACCGGAATTCAATTCGGAACCTAACTCGAACGGGTGGGGTCGAGCTAGAGGAGTGGTGCTCAAGTCCCTTGTGTTAATCGGAGGAGCGCTGTTGCTAAAACGGCTCACCAAGTCCACCACTCGCTGGGACCACGCTCGCCTCGTCGCTCAATCCCTCGCCGGCGAAAAGGTAATCAAGAATTCGTTATTTAATTTTTTTTCTCAATTTTCTTTTATTGTGTATTGGATTTGTTTTTCTATTGAAGTTTTAATTTTTGAAGTTTTCGAAGGAGCAAGCATCTAGAGATCCTGATAATTACTTTAATTTGAGGTGTTTCACTCCTTTGTTCTTTTGTTTTTTTCTCCTTATATTTTCTTGAATGTAATTGTCAACTGTTGAATTTATTGGAAAATGCGAAATCTTTAATTGCAACTTTGATTGTTTTATAAACTTTTATGCCAGTTTTCATATTTTAAGGGGAAAAATAGAAGGAAAGAACTTGACTTCACTGTGCAATTATGCTTCTAAATAGTGGTGTGAATAGTTCGTGGGTTGATTAAGTAAAGGGGATGATTTATCAGAGGTTTTAAATTTCTTTTTCCTAATACTTCCTACTTTTAACTAGAATAAGTTTTTTAGATGGCTATCATGCCCTGCTGCGGAAATGGTTGATGGTTCAAAAGTTCTGTACTTTGAACAGGTTTGTAGTTGGAATGGTTACGGGAGCTGATTTAGTTTCTGTTCATGTCGTTTTGTTTTGAAGAAGAACATGCCAGATTCCGACTTGGTAATGAGATTATTTTGTTTTGGGACAGGCATTCTGGAGAACTCCTCATAAGCCCGTATCGCCAGGTTGAATGATCACGTCTTTATCTTTTACTAGACTGGTTTTCGCGTGTTGTTTGTGGTAGATATCCCAATTGTTCTTATTTATTTATTTATTTTTTTTGGGGGGGGGGTGTTGGAGGGGGAATTTGGTGCAATTTATGTCTGTCTATATGCTTGGATAGTTCTGGGAATTTTTTCCACTGTCACAAAATTCTTTCAAATTTTGTGTTTTTCTTATGTGGGTTTCAGGTGTAAAGGTTTAATTTTAATTTTTCTTGTTTGAGATTGACCTCACATTCAGTTGTATGTGGTCATTTTTCCCATTGATTCCTGACCGGGCTATCTTGATCCAGAGATTCTACATGGTGAAGCCTTGTCCAAAGGAGATGAAATGTGATGTTGAGGTACTTTTAAAGTTTGTTTTAATATTTATTCTCTAAAACGTTGGGTGCTTCTGTTATTTCTGCATTCAACCTTAAAACCCTGTAGTGAGACACTTCTTGAAATATTACTAACAAGTGAGCAGTTATTGTGTTCATAGCTAGTGGTTTAAATCTCTCTAGTCTTGCAAACAGTTTGATTACCTTGAATCATCAAATACAATTTTCCTTTCCTTTTTGGCTTGTTGATGAGGGTGGCGAATGTATGTATGCAGATTCTTTGATCGAAAAAGACTTACTAATACAACAGTTGATAACTTGAAAAATCAGGGCTGTGCACATTTTTCTTGGATGCTTGTTAGTCTTTGTCCTTTTTCCACTCTAGAAATAGAAAAGTGAAGGGTAAGAGAAGGTTATGTAGCAGTTAGGATACCAAGCTTTATGATCCTAATCCTACTATGTTAACATAATGTTCTTTTCATTTGAGTTGACAAAGCACTTTTATATATCCATGCCATAGATGTCTACTATCTCTAACTCTTATATAATGCCAGCTAAGTACATATGCCATCAGAGATGCTGAAGAATACAAGAGCTTCTGTGATCGCCCGAAGGACCAGCGTCCACAACCTGAAGAAATGTAAGAGTGTTATTGGGGTATGCTTTTAATTACTCTTTTTCCCATGATATTGAATTATTTGACAGAATACCTGAGGCTCTGATTGGGTTTGGGAGACCTTAATGAACTCTGCCGAACGAAAAGATTGGAAAATGCGTACATACTATATACAGCTTAAGGAATAGGCTGATAAACCCATAACATAAAGTCGGGGAAAAGGGAAAAAGTAGTGATGGGCTTGACTTCACTATATATAAGTCAGAAGGGTAAGACTTTCTCATTGATTTTTGCAAGGATCTCTTTTCCTGAAAAAGCCATCACTATGCCATTGTATAATGCTATGAAGAACTCTAATTTGATTTTTTTTTTTGTTGGGGGGATTGGGGAGGAAGGTGTTCAGAAGGCAAAATCTCACTGTTCAAGCATTTATGTCACCTTCAGCTTTTCCCCCTCCACTCTGTCTTTAGAGAGCTTGCTCATTTAAGTGTTGTGTTTTTTTTTTTTTCCCTTTTATTTTGTATGCAGGACATTGCTGAGTGTCATTTAACAACCATTTACCTCAAACGTTGTGACCGTGGAAAGCGTTGCTTGTATGAAGGTTCAACTCCACCTGATGGATTCCCTAATACATGGGTATTGACACCATTGTCCTCAATTAACAAAATTGTTGAGAATCTACATGTTCTGCTCCTCCCACATTTCTTAATGTTTTGTAACTCATTCATTCATATCAGAATGGTGCAACATATTGTACTTCAGAACTCTCCGTATTAAAGAACAACGAGGTGCATACCTGGGATAAAGGCTATGATGAAGAGGGAAATCAAGTTAGTTTTCTTAGGCATCTTTAATTATTTTTCACAAATATGCTTGCTGAATGGATGGATTATTAAACCTTTTGAGTTCCTTGAAAATGAACTTGGGAGCTTCTTGTAACTGTTTCCTCCTCTTTTAACCGATCGTAGGTGTGGGGTGCAAAAGGAGGTCCTTGCGAGTTCAAGCCTGCTCCAGCTTCAAGTATTAACGACATGTTTTCTCCCATTAAATTTTCCTCCTCAACCTCTAGATAAGAGGATACAAGGTTCATTTGTACTTGAAGAATGATTACGAGTTTTACAGAACCAGAAATGTAAATTTATCTTCTTTTCCAATATCCTGAAGTTTCCTCTCTCTCATGTTGCCCTCGGATAGGTAAATTCTTGCCTCTAGACACAAAACTTGTGGTCTAGACCCTACATGCAGGATTCATGTGACAACCACACACGGATTTAGTGGGTTACAGATCTCGGTGTGTTATAGATTTTGGATCATACAAAATTTAGCTTTGGATCATACAAGATTACCTTGGAATCATCTATATGTGTATATTCTTGAAGTGTGTACGAAGCTACGAATGGAAGGTTCCCAAAACTAATGTCACTAATGCTCACCACTAGAGTTTGGTTAATATCAATTGAGTCAAGATAAATGGAAAATTTTTATACAAATTTGATTTATAATATAGTGTTATAGATTCACATCACTCAACATTATTACTCTTATAAACCATAAACTTACCATGCATCAATCACCCAATAGCTAAAAGTTTTTCTTTATCCCGAAAGGATTTGATAATTTGTTTTTTATTTTTCTTTTCGCAATTGTCATTAATACTCTCGGGATTGGGCTAAGTAGTGATGAAAAAAAAAATTGACTAAATGACCTAGAGAAAAACAAAATCTAATTAACGTGGCATAACCGAGTAGAAGCATTCCAACCTTCAGTAAACAGACTAGAGAATCAGCAAATTCCTCTCCGTTTGAAAATAGGACAACTAAGTTAAAAGGTATAATATTTTTCTTTATTTTCGGAAAGAACAATCCTTGTATCAAAAATATCAATGTAGACATAATAAACCCAAAACCGACTTCGCTTCGGATTAAAATTTAATTATAGTGTTGGAGGTTTTTACAACATGGGATCTAAGTCCCAGTGGGATTTGGGTTTTGCTAATTAAATATGATAGATATACGATTCACATTATGATTCGGTGTTTTATTTTTATTTCTTTATTAATTTTTTGTGAACCCAATTCTGAAAGGATTATGTTTTGCTACTTACCTGTATAAATAGGCGGACATTGTTCTTCTTCAAACAGCGATTAAATTCGATTGAATTCCTAGTCTTTGTTTATTATTATTACTACTACTTTGATTTTATATTTTATAGATATTTGAATATGAGTGTTACTAATTTAGAACTTCAGCCCAAGAATCAGAAGCGTGATACCTCCCGCAATTGCCCGGAGACTATCATCGACATTCCGACGACATCATCTCAGAATTCAGCACGGCCAGCCGGTGTGCACAACAATGCTGCCAACCAAAGGCCAATCCACAAAACCCCATGCCAAAAAATAGGGTCTTTTGTTTACGGAACTGCCATTATTCTTTTGGTCATATATGGCTTTTGGGGTGTCAACTGACAGCACAATATATACTCAAAACCAACCGGATTTCAAGATCGATTCAATTTTATTGGATATTATTAATATTTCCACGTCTCAAATTAGCACGAAGCTGGACGATTGGAATATCCGTTAGAAATACAAATAAACACACACACATGATTTATGACGGGTTCCAGGTAAATTTGTTGTACGAGGGCATTCAAAATCTTTGTACGGCTAAGGTTGGGAATTTTAATCAAGGACCCAAAAATACAACAACAGTGGTCGCACAATCGGGATCGTGTAAGAAAAGTCTGATGGCTGATGTGGATGAGATTGGGACCGTAATTCATAGTAGGGATTATCCGATTGACTCGATTCCGGACATAATCGCTCATGATTTACGTGGAATTGCTCATTTTGATGTGAGATTACAAGTTCGTTACAGGTATGTTGATCCGATATATCCGGGTAAAAATTGGGTGCATTCTAAGGCTTTATGTGAGGATGTGAAGATTATTACTCCTACTAAAAGAACCCAACATTTACAAGCAATGAGATCGAAGAATTGTCGTGTAAAGACTCCCTGGTTCTGGGTTAGAGTTGGTTAAAGTTTTGGGGATTCCAACCGCAGTTGAGCTAGAGTAGTAATCCTATCTAATGTAATGTTTTAGAACTTAGCAAGGAATTATTTATTTATTTATTTTATAGGAATAAAATTAGTATTTGTTTATGGATTAATCTTTCAATTTCTTAATCTATCTTCTTTTTTTTTTCGTTACATCTTGATCATATTTATTCTCTCTTTTTACACTACAATAAGTTGCATAAATGATTATCTTAGTGAATCGTTTTTTATAGCTTTAATTTGTCATCTCGAACAACGTACGACCCATAGCAAAGAGCCGCAATCTTTCTCCAAATTAAGAATGATATATAATGATTATGTCACATGAAGTTTGCTAATAATTAATTACAAACTGATCTAATTAAGTGTTCAACATAGATTTATAGTGTCAACATTAATTAGTCAATGAATTTCTTATAAAAGATACTTTCCCTATTAATTAACAATTGATTATTTGGAGGATCAGCCCTTTTTTAGACTCTTCTTGATTAATTAATATTGAACTCTTTGAGTTTCCTGATATATTTATGTTGATAACGAAAAAATGTTTGATCGAATATGATAGCCAATCAAGGTGATCATCTAGACCCTAAATCGGTCGAGATGGTAATCAAGAATTCGTTATTTAATTTTTTTTTTCTCAATTTTCTTTTATTGTGTATTGGATTTGATTTGCTATTAAAGTTTTAATTTTTGAAGTTTTTGAAGGAGCAAGCATCTAGAGATCCTATTAATTACTTTGATTTGAGGTACTCCTTTGTTCTTTTGCTATTTTCTCCCCGTATTTTCTTAAATGTAATTATCAAATGTTGAATTTATTGAAAAATGCAAAATCTTTAATTATCAAATGCCAGATTCTAACTTAGGTATTGAGATTATTTTGTTTTGGCCGGCATTCTGAAGAACTCCTCATAAACCGTATCGCCAGGTTGAATGATCATGTCATTTTCTTTTATCTAGACTGATTTTCGCGTGTTGTTTGTGGTAGATATCCCAATTGTATTTTTTTTTTGGGGAAGAATTTGGGTGCTTTTATGTCTGTCTATATGCTTGGATAGTTCTGGGAATTTTTTCCAGCCACAAAATTTGCAATTTTGTGTCTTTGTTATTTGGGTTTTAGGTGTAAAGGTTTAGTTTTAATTTTTCTTGTTTGAGATTGATCTCACATTCAGTGGTATAGTATGTGGTCAATTTTCCCATTGATTCCTGACCGGGCTATCTTGATCCAGAGATTCTACACGGTGAAGCTGTTGGATTTAATTTAAAGTGATTCAATATTTAATGTGTCTTTACGTAGAAATATATATATAATTATTATTAGAAACATCTCTTTGATATAGAAGACACATCAATTAAGATGTTAACATTGGAATATAACTATTAATGAATAGTAATATGACTTGTGAATGAGAATACGCATTTTTAATATTTATGTCTATTCATGAATGTCATGTCTATTCATGAATGGAAGAATACATCCATTGAGAGTTTCATGAAAGTACATGTCTGCTAAGAAAAGGTATATTGGCATTGTTTCGTTCTTTA
The DNA here is from genome assembly GCA_025175665.1 of Cinchona pubescens. NCBI lineage: Eukaryota > Viridiplantae > Streptophyta > Magnoliopsida > Gentianales > Rubiaceae > Cinchona > Cinchona pubescens. Next base: position 296,287 of record JANKKI010000279.1, on the reverse strand, counting down.
TAAATATCCAACCCCTAGACTCTAAAGTGTTCATATATTTTTTCAATATTCCTACATTGCAATCTTGAAATTTTATTCTTCTCTTTCTTCCAAACTTTTGTTATATATTTATTTTAAATTCCTACAAGAGCAGTTGAGAGATTTAAAGTTATTTTGATATTCTATTTGAGTGCACATTAGAAGATCTTTGTGTGGTTCGTTGTATCTTGGAAGTAGGATGTCATCATTGTTATTTGCACCAAAGTAGCGGCGGAAATCTATTTTGAAAAAAGCGCCTATCATAGCGTGCCTCGAACATGTTTTATCACTAATGAACTCTCTCTTTCTTTTATTATTAATAAGTGCATTTGTGTTTTTGTTCGTAGTATTTCCCTCTTTAGCAGTGTAATTTTTCCATCAATTTCAAAGTAGATTTAAATTATTTTTTCAAAAAAAAAAACATGGTTTCTTTAGAAGAACAAAATTCTGCAAAACCAAAAAAAATTTCTTGTAGACAAAATTTTCGTAGATGGCAAAGTCAAATGCGTTATTGGTTAACAACCATAGGACTTTTTTCTGTCATCTCAAATCCCATTGATCCTTCAAATAAAAATTCTGATTCTAGTTCAACTGACAAAAGTGGAACTGAAAATGAAGTAGATAAGGACTATCTTTGTCATGGCCGTATTTTATTTGCTTTATCTAGCAATCTTTACGATATTTATTGCACTACAAAAAATTCATGTGAATAGTGGAATGCACTAGAAAGAAATATGGTAAAGAAGATGAAGGACTTGATAACTATATTATTGGAAAATATTTAGATTTTAAAATGAATAATAATAAATCTGTAGTAGAACAAGCACACTTTTTTCAATATCTCATTCATGAATTAAATCAGAAAAATATTGAAATGTGTGAAAAATTTCATGTGGGTGCTTTACTTGAAAAATTCCTCCAAAATGAAAATCTTTTGCTTTATCCCTAAAACACAAACGTGAAACTCCAACCATGGTAACAATTTGATTGTTTCTCTTCAAATTGAAGAAAAACAAAGAGATAAAGATAAAATGTCCATTGAGTTTGAGGAAAAAGTAAACATTGTTGAAGGGAAAAGTTTAAATTCTAAAAAGAGAAAGTTTTCAAAAGATAATTTTTCTAAAAATTCATTCGTTGTTAATAAGAAAAAGAAGAGATGTTGTTTTGTTTATGAAAAACCTAGACATATGGCCAGAGTTTGTCGACATCGTAAAGGCAAAAAAGCATTCAAGACACTGGATTCTCAAGTCAATGTTATAACAAATGAGATTGATGAAAGGTTTGTTTCACTCATTCATATGGTCAATATAGTGTGTGCATCTACCGATTGGTGGATTGAAACCGGTGCAAATATTCATTTTTGTGCTGACCGATCTTTGTTCTCACAATATCAGGTCCTTGACGAAAAATCCATAAACATAGGTAATGCTGCAGTTGCACAAGTGATGGGAGAAGGACTAATAGATTTATTACTAACTTCGGTAAGAAGAAAAATGTTGTCTCTTCATAGGGTGCAACATGTACCCGATATTAAAAAAAATCTTATTAGTGGTTCTCTTCTTATTAGAGAAGGATATAAATTATTATTTGAGTCAAATAAAGTTGTACTTAGTAGGAATGAATCTTTCGTTGGTAAAGGTTATGTACTTGAGGGTCTTTTCAAATTAAATGTATCAAATGTTATTTGTAATAATAATAAAAGTGATAGTAGTTATTCTCTTTATAATGTTGTGCATTCTCCTAATATTTGGTATGGTCGTTTAGGGCATGTTAATCATATGTCTATTAAGAGAATGATGCATTTAGATCTTATTCCTAAATCTAATATAAACTTGCATGACAAATGTGAAAGTTTTGTGTAATCTAAATTACCAAGAAAGTCTTTTAAATCTGTAACTACGAATTCTTCAATTTTAGATCTCATACATAGTGATGTCTGTGATATTCAAGTTTATTCTAGGAATGGTAAGAGATATTTTATTACTTTTATCTATAAATGATTTTACAAAATATTGCTATATTTTTCCTATTCGAACAAAAGATGAGGCTTTGACTGTGTTCACTTCATACAAAAATGAAGTAGAAAATCAAAAGGAAAAGAGAATAAAAATCCTACGTTCAGATAGGGGAGGAGAATATGTTTCTACATCATTCTTAAGTTTCTGTAATGAAAATGGTATTATCCATCAAGTGTCTCCCCCTTATACACCTCAATCAAATGGTGTAATGGAGAGAAAAAATAGAACTTTATTAGATATGATAAATTGCATATTATCGAGCTCTAGGCTTCCTAACAATTTATGGAATGAAGCACTCTTGTTTGCATGCCACATTCCAAATAGAGTTCCTCATAAAAAGTTAAACACAGCTCCATATGAATTATAGAAAGGGAGGAAACCTAATATAAATTATTTAAGAATGTGGGGGTGTTTGGCAAAAGTAAAAATTTCAGAAATTAAAAGGAAGAAATTAGGATCTAAAACTATTGATGGAGTTCTTGCCTGGATTATTCCCAAAATAGTGTTACTTATAGGATTTTAGTAATAAAATCTGAATTTCCTAATAAAAATGTAAACACTATCATTGAATCAAGAGATGTTGTATTTTTTGAGGATATTTTGTCATTAAAAAATATAATAAATAAACTTAAATATTCTGATTGCACGCCAATTTTGGTGAAGAATGATAGAGAAGGAAAAATCAATATGAAAGATCCTAGACGAAGTAAAAGAGCAAGAATAGAGAAAAATTTTGGAAATGACTTTTATACATATCTAATAGAAGAGGATCCGCAAACATACAAAGAAGCCATGTCATCTATAGATTCAACATTTTGGAAAGAAGCAATAAATTCCAAAATAGAGTCTTTAATTAGTAATAAGACTTAGGTTTTAACTGAATTACCCAATAGGTGTAAACCTATTGGCTGCAAGTGGATATTTAAAAAGAAATTTAAACCAGATGGGTCTATAGAAAAATCAAGGCAAGATTAGTTGCAAAAGGTTAAGGTTAATTCCTAAAAGAAGGGTTTGATTATTTTGTAACTATTCTCCAGTAGCAAAATTGACGACAATACGAATCATTTTGGCTTTCACATCTACATATAAGTTAGAAATCCATCAAATGGATGTTAACACCGTCTTTCTTAATTGCGAGTTAGAAGAAGAAATATATATGGAACAACAGGAGGGACTTGTCGTACCTGGACAAGAGAATAAAGTTTGTAAACTAGTAAAATCTTTATATTGATTGAAACAAGCCCCAAAGTAATAGCATGAGAAATTTGATCAAGTTATCTTATCAAATGGTTTTCTAATTAATAACTTTGAAAAATGTGTTTATAGTAAAATCACTGATTTTGATTGTGTTATATTATGTCTTTATGTGGATGATATTCTCATCTTTGGTAGCAATATGAGAATTATTAAAAAACTAAAGATTTCTTGTCAAATAATTTGGACATGAAAGATTTAGGAGAGTCTAATGTTATTTTGGGAATTAGGATTTTGCGAAATATGTACCAACATGAATGACAATTATACAATCACATTATATTGAAAAAATATTTAAAAAAATTCAATATGTATGATTGTAAACCTGTGAGTACTCCTTATGATCCCAATATGAGACTAAGAAAAAATATGGGAAAGCCTGTTTCCCAATTATTATATTCTCAAATTATAGGTACTCTCATGTATCTCACAAATGCTACAAGACCTGATATAGCACAGGCTATGAAAAGATTAAGTGGATATACAAGTAAGACTGCATTGGAAAGGATACTTAGATATTTAAAAGGTAGCATATCACTTAGTATACATTATTTGAGATATCTCGCAGTGCTCGAAGGCTATAGCGATGCGAATTGGATCTCCGATTCAGATGGGACCAAAGCCACTACAGGATATGTTTTCACATTAGGTGGAGCAGTAGTTGCGTGGAAATCTTCTAAGAAAACGTGTATTTCTCGATCCTCTATGGAATCCGAGATTATAGCACTAGATGCTATAGCACAACATGCAGAGATGGCTTAGGAATTTATTAATGAATATTCCCATTGTTGAAAAGCCGATTCCTTTAGTTTGCCTTTATTGTTATAATCAAGCTGCTATTGCAAAATGCAAGCAAAAGAATTCAAATGAGCAAAAGAGACATCTGCGCTTAAGGCAGAAAACTATAATGAGTTTAAATAAAAATGGAGTAATCGCGTTGGATTATATTCCATCTTCAAGAAACATTGCAGATCCATTAACTAAGGGATTGGCTAAAAAGCAAGTCAAAGAATTTTCAATAGGGATGGGACTGAAACTCATAAATTAGAAATTACTGACAGTGGCAACCCAACCTTTCTGATTGGAGATCCCAAGACGAAGGTTCAATGTGGTAAACACAAGTTGTTTAGCAATTGGAGAAGTACCGCACATTTATTTTTAGTCCCACCGTGATTTTTATGGTACTTAATATGGCGGTAAGGAAGAGCTTATACTTTGAATGAATTCGTAACAAACTATGTAGGATATGCTTCCGTTACAAGCTACATATTCTTGAAGAATTCACCTATTTGAGTGTGGTTGTAAGGACCGCCACCTGTGAGATTGGGCTTTTCTCTAGAGCACTCAAGAATCAAGATACTAGTGCAAGGCTGTAAATGCACGACCCCATTAATGAACTCAACAAAAAATCTCGTATGATGTGTGATTATTTGAAATTCGGGTTAGAAGATCCCAATTCAAGATACAAGTTCACTATGGTTCTTCTGAACGGAATTTCTCATAATAAGTGAGGTTCAAGTCCACAAGACACCTTCACCGATTGCATTGTAAAAAATTGCTTTTATCTCTAAATTTTGAATCATGTGGGGGATTGTTGGATTTAGTTTAAAGTGATTCAATATTTAATGTGCCTTTATGTGCATATATATATATATATATATATAATTATTACTAGACACATTTCTTTGCTATAGAAGACACATCTATTAGGATGTTACCATTGGAATGTAACTATTAATGAATAGTCATATGACTTATGAATTAGAAGTCTTGACACATCTCTAATATTTATATCCATTCATAAATGTCATGTCTACTCATGAATGGAAGAGCACATCCATTGAGAGTTTCATGAAATTACATGTCTACTAGGAAAAGGTACATTGGCATTGTTTCATTCTCTATAAATATCCAACCCCTAGACTCTAAAGTGTTCATATATTTTTCCAATATTCTTACATTCCAATCTTGAAGTTTTATTCTTCTCTTTCTTCCAAACTTGTGTTATATATTGATTCTAAATTCCTACAAGAGCAGTTGAGAGATTTATAGTTATTTTAATATTCTATTTGAGTGCACATTAGAAGATCTTTGTGTGGTTCGTTGTATCTTGGAAGTAGGACGTCATCATTGCTATTTGCACCAAGGTAGCGGCGGAAATCTATTTTGAAAAGCGCCAACCATAGTGTGCCTTAAACGGGTTTTATCACTAACAAATTCTCTCTTTCTTTCACTATTAATTAGTAAGTACATTTGTGTTTTTGTTCTCAGTATCTTTCCATCTTTAGTAGTGTAATTTTTCCATCAGAAGCCTTGTCCAAAGGAGATGAAATGTGATGTTGAGGTACTTTTAAAGTTTGTTTTAATATTTGTTGTCTAAAACGTTGGGTGCTTCTGTTATTTCTGCATTAAACCTTAAAACATTGTAGTGAGACACTGCGGGAAATATTACTAAAAGTGAGCAGTCATTGTGTTCATAGCTAGTAATTTAAATCTCTTTAGTCTTGTGAACAGTTTGATTACCTTGAATCATCAAATACAATTTTCCTTTCCTTTTTGGCCTGTTGATGAGGGTGGCGAATGTATGTATGCAGATTCTTTGATCGAAAAGACTTGCTAATACTACAGTTGATAACTTGAAAAATCAGGGCTGTGCACATTTTTCTTGGATGCTTGTTAGCCTTTGTCCTTTTTCCACTCTAGAAATAGAAAAGTGAAGGGTAAGAGAAGGTTATGTAGCAGTTAGGAGACCAAGCTTTATGATCCTAATCCTACTAGTGTTAACATAATGTTCTTTTCATTTGAGTTGACAAAGCACTTTTATATATCCATGCCATAGATGTCTACTGTCTCTAACTCTTATATAATGCCAGCTAAGTACATATGCCATCAGAGATTGCTGAGGAATACAAGAACTTCTGTGATCGCCCAAAGGACCAGCGTCCACAACGTGAAGAAGTTATTGGGGTATGCTTTTAAATACATTTTTTCGCATGATATTGAATTATTTGACAGAATACCTGAGGTTCTGAGTGGGTTTGAAAGACCTTAATGAACTCTGCCGAACGAAGAGAATGGAAAATGAGTACATACTATATACAGCATAAGGAATAGGCTGATAAACCCATAACATAAAGTTGGGGAAAAGGGAAAAAGTAGTGATGGGCTTGACTTCACTATATATAAATCAGAGGCAAGACTTTTCCCCCTCTACTCTGTCTTTCGAGAGCTTGCTCATTTAAGTGTTGACTGTTTTTTTTTTTTTTTAAATTACTTTGTATGCCACAGGACATTGCTGAGCATTTAACAACCATTTACCTCAAACGTGGTGATTGTGGAAAGCATTGATGGTATGAAGCTTCAACTCCACTTGATGGATTCCCTAATACATGGGTTTTGACACCATTATCCTCAATTAACAAAGTTGTTAAGAATCTGCATGTTCTGCTCCGCCCACATTTCTTAATGGTTTGTTACTCGTTCATTCATATCAGAATGGTGCAACATACAGTACTTCAGAACTCTCCGTATTAAAGAACAATGAGATGCATACCTGGGATAGAGTTATGATGAAGAGGGAAATCAAGTTAGTTTTCTTTGTCATTTTTATTTATTTTTCGCAAATTTGCTTGCTGAATGGATGGATTATTAAATCTATTGAGTTCCTTGAAAATGAACTTGGGAGCTTCTTTATAATTGTTTCCTCCTCTTTTAACCGATCGTAGGTGTGGGGTGCAAAAGGAGGTCCTTACGAGATCAAGCCTGCTCCAACTTCAAGTTTTAACGACATATTTTCTCCCTTAAATTTCCTTCTCAACCTCTAGATAAGAGGATACAAGGTTCATTTGTACTACAAGAATGATTACGTGTTTTACAGAACCAGAAATGTAAATTTATCTTCTTTTCCAATGAACCAAAGTTTCCTCTCTCATTTTGACCTTGGATCATGCATGTGTATATTCTTGAAGGTTGTATCGTGAGGGATGTCAATTTGACAAAATACTCAATAGCACTAGAACGTATAGACTTTAGGCTTCGAATATCAATTTTACGTTGGATTGGTAAATTCTTACCTCTGTAGACACAAAACTTGTCGTCTAGACCCTACATGTAGGACTCATATGACAACTACACTTTGTATCTAGTGGATTATAGATTCTTGATTCATAAAGGATTTAGCTTTGGATCATACAAGATTACTTTGAATCATTTATACAGGTATATTACTATATTCTTTAAGTGTGTACAAATGGAAGGTCTTCAAAACTCAAGTCACTAATGCTCACACACTAGAGTTTGGTTATAGTTAAACACTTTCTGTATAACTCACTGTAACACTATGAATTTGGGTTGGTTCAATAATTTTTGAACGAAAATAACGAATTCAAATATTTAACTCAAGTTGTAACTTCTCGAATTTGGATTGGTCCAACTACTTTGGAATAGCAACAATTAATTTAAAATATTTAAACCAAATTAACCCTGAATGTTATATTAACGTGGCATACCCGAATAGAAGCATTCCAACCTTTAGTAAACAGATTAGAGAATCAGCAAATTCCTCTCCGTTTGTAAATAGGACAACTAAGTTAAAAAGTATACTATTTTTCCTTTATTTTCGGAAAGAATAATCCTTGTATCAAAACTACCAATGTCGACATAATAAAACCAAAACCAACTTCGTTTCGGGCTAAAATTTAATTTATAGTGTTGGAGGTTTTTACAACATGGGATCTAAATCCCAGTGGGATTTGGGTTTTGCTAATTAAATGTGATACATATTTAATTCAACTGGGGTTTATTCTGCTTCGGTAATTGTTATTATTATTTTCTTGGTGAACCCAATCCTAACAATATTCTGTTTTCTACTTACCAGACCTCTATAAATTGGTGGACATTGTTATTCTTCAAACAGCAAGTACAGTAGATTAAATTGGATTTGTTATCTAGTCTTTCTTAGGCAAAATATTATTATTATTACTTTGATCTTATATTTTATAGATAGTTGAATATGAGTGTTACTAATTTAGAACTTCAGCCCAAGAATCAGAAGCGTGATACCTCCCGCAATTGCCCGGAGACTGTCATCGACATTCCGACGACATCATCTCAGAATTCAGCACGGCCAGCCGGTGTGAACAACAATGCTGCCAACCAAAGGCCAATCCACAAAACCCCATGCCAAAAAATAGGGTCTTTTGTTTACGGACTTGCCATTATTCTTTTGGTCATATATGGCTTTTGGGGTGCCATTGACAGCACAATTTATAGTCAAAACCAACCCGATTTCAAGATTGATTCTTGATCAATGTCTCAAATTAGTACGAACTGGATGATTGGAATATCCGTTAGAAATACAAATAAACACACACACATGATTTATGAAGGATTCGAGGTAAATTTGTTGTACGAGGGCGTTCAAAATCTTTGTACGGCTACGGTTGGAAATTTTAATCAAGGACCCAAAAATACAACAACAGTAGTCGCACAATTGGGATCGTGTAAGAAAAGTTTGATGGCTGATATGGATGAGATTGGGACCGGAATTCATAGTAGGGATTATCCGGTTGACTCGATTCAAGACATAATCGCTCGTGATTTACGTGGAATTGCTCATTTTGACGTGAGATTACATGTTCGTTACAGGTATGTTGATCCGATATATCCAGGTAAAAATTGGGTGCATTCCAAGGTTTTATGCGAGGATGTGAAGATTATTACTCCTACTCAAAGAACCCAACATTCACAGGCAATAAGCTCGAAGAATTGTCGCGTAAAGACTCCCTGGTTCTGGGTTAGAGTTGGTTACTTTGACCGAAGTTTTGGGGATTCCAACACCAGTTAGCACTAGAGTAGTAATCCTATCTAATGTAATGTTTTAGAACTTAGCAAGGAATTATTATTACTGTTTTTTTTTGTTGGAATAAAATTAGTATTTGTTTATGGATTAATCTTTCAATTTCGTAATCTATCTTTTTTTTTTTATTTTTTTTATACAAAATCAATTAGACTCCATATCTCTTTGTACTTTGTTTCCCTAAACAAAACAAATTCATCAATTTAATTTTCAAATTAATTAGGATGAGTTTGTCAACAGAAGACGGATACAATCATCCGCGCATATCCTACCCTGCAATTGTCATCGACGATATTCCACCGGCGAATGTTCCGATAGCTGAGGCTAATGACATCGACGATATTAAAGGATTATTATATTGCTTAACGTTGTTATTTATATTGTTGTTCCTCGGAATTTTGTGATGTCTTTTTTGGTCTATAATCGATGTAAGCTTTTATCCTTCGAACCATCCCAAGTTTAATATTCTTACTAAATAGCAACTCAATTGTAGTGTCCCCTCCCATAATCGTCTCCAATAATTCCCAAATTAGTACAAATTTCATATAATCTATGACGGCTTCCAAGTATCATTAGTTTAATCTTTGCTCTTCGTGGATTTCACACCCAAAAACACTACAACGTTTGGTTGCGGAATCGAAATCATGCTTGAACAGTGTAAATGGTTCGATTTCCGGTACAATAATTTCTGAGGATTTGCATGGAATCGCAGAATTTGACGTCGAGTTGAATGTTGGTTATAGATATATTGATCCGCTGACCATTTGAATGTTATGTTTGCTACTAATCCAACCCAATCAACAATAATAACGTCCAACAAGTGTCATGTTAATTAATTGGATTTAATTAAGTAATTATTTAGGAGCAGTTAATTTTTCTTATATAATTAATAGGATTTTGTTTATTCAGTAGCAAAAAATTGTTTGGAATTTTTTATTCTAGTTTGAAGATTGGTTTCGTCATTTGTTTTCTCTTTTAATTATATAAATCGGTCGGTTGTTTTGGTACTAGATATTAGGCAGTAAATTATTAAGGACTGTCTATGGGTTTTGGTACTAGGTATTAGTCATTAAATCAGATTTTTTTTTTTTTTAAAAATCAAAAACAAAAACAAAAACAAAATTTGCGCTCTTTGAAAACTCTTATTTTATTTTTATTTTCAACTAAACCCCATTGCGAGTTTGCGACTACAGATATATAATACAGTGTTACCCACTCGAAACAGTAATGTCCAAGGTAGTTCATAATCCCCAGTTCCAATTAGCTAAATAAAACAATTAAGTTTGATTTAAAATATTCAACATGATGTAAAATTCTTGTAACACTACGTTGATTATTCAATTGGAGAAGATAAGGACGTAAATAATCAACCCTTTCGGCAGGAAAATAGACTGAGTAAAAATACATGCAGCAATAATTTGTCCAGTCTCCATCTTTTTCTCCCTAAGTTTTTGCCCCTTTTACTCAGGTTTATGGTCCCCAAATTAATTAGTCAAAATGAATTTCTTATAAAAGACTTTGGATTAACGAATAACCGAGCCCTATTATTTGCAACTTAACTCAAAAGTTTATTTACTTTCCAATAGACATTGAGTTAAGTATTATTTGCAACCTAGGAAAATAAGATAATTAAGTATTATTTGATTAGAAGAAGACTTGAAAAAAATAAAAAAAAAATCTAGTAGTGCTTAACTTGCCATTAACTATTTAATTAATAAACCTCTTTTTAATGTTTGTCCATTGGTATAAGGAAACTATTCCCACTCAGATTAGAATCCGGATGTAGCTGTTAATTTTCCCTATTAATTAACAACAATTGAATTATATATTTGGATAATCAGCCCTTTGAATTCTTCTTCTTCTTCTTCTTAATTATTGCTATCGAATTGATCTTACAAGTCTTGATATATTTTCATAGAATGAGTTTCTCAATAGAAGACAGAAAATCCATACAGTCGAATAACAAGTAACAACAACAACAACCATAACAATATTTTGTGGAAAATTATTGTTGGTGCTCCCTGTTTTGGGATTTATACCACTTTTTTGTTGGGCTCTCATTCTAATTTCTGTTGATCTTTCCGACGAACCCAGCTTCAAGATTGACTCAATTTTAGTGTCTAGATGTCAACATCTCCGAAACTCAAGTCAGTACAAATTGGACCGTTAAAATATCTGTCAGGAATCCTAGTAAAACGAAATCGTATAATCTACAACGGCTTTGAAGTTTCATTGTTTTATGAAACTCGTCAGAATCTTTGTTTCACTTGGATTTCACCTTTTCATCAAGGACCGAAAAACACAACAACGTTTATTGCAAAATCAAAAGCATGTTCGCAGTTGGGTTTGGTAGTGATGGAATTGGAACCCATTCTACAATAATAGAGTCCAACAAGTGTGCTTAATTACATATTTAGGAGCAATTAATTTTTCTTATTTAGAAAGAAATGAAGCAACAATTAGAATAGTATTGTAATAGTAGATTACAAGTAGGATACTATAGGGCTCTCCATAATGGTGCTTCTTTGTATTTAGTCTCACTATTATAGGTGTATGCAATCACATTAAAAATAAAAAATAAATTTTTTTTTTTTTTAGGAATAAGTTAGTAGTTGTTTATGGATTGATCTTTCAATTTTGCAATCTATCCTTATTATTATTTTTCTATGCGAAAATATTAGTTAAATTTTTGTAATAATTTTTTTAATATCTCTTTCTCAATTTATAATTTTTTTTTAATATTTCTTTCTCAATTTGTAATATAACTAATCATTTATTCTTTCTTGATGATATTAAATAATTTATTAATTATTTTTGAAAAACTTCTTTCGATTGAGCAACCAAACAGAAACCGTTTTCATTTTTCTATAAACAACACATGTATTAGGTATAAAAACAATAAACTCTTCTTATACAACTAAAATAATATATTATTTTTACGAAAATAATATATGTTAATTGGAAATTTATCTTCTATTTGTACAATTTCACTTAAAATTTTAAATTTTGAAACTAAATCTGATACGTTGAAACCATTAGCATCATAATTATGATTATTTTTTAATGGCTTTTTAGTATTAAGGCAATGGTTTTGCAAATTTTTAATTGTCTAATGATCTTAATTTTTTAATACAAACTAGTAATTAAAAATATTTTCATAAATTTAAATTGTTACATTAAAAAAGGGCCGTGTTTAGATAAACTTATTTTTCATTATTCTTCGAATAATTTTTGTAATCATTACTAAACACATTTTCCAATGACCTTTTAAACTCACATGCGTCATATTTCAAAAATTATTACATTACTTTTTCAAATAATATTTTGAATAATAGCTAGCCGAATGCATACCATCAGGTCTTGTCAATTTTTATATATTTAGAGCTCATATATTTAAACACTGAAAAGGAAAAAAAAAAATACTCCTAAAAACATTTGTAAACCAAAAAAAAAAAAAAGAATTTAACACCAATAGTATTGTGATTGAAAATTACAAATGATATAGTTACTTAATAAACTTTTTTGAGTTAATTTTTTTCTTACATCATCTGAATTGAATTTTTTTTTTATATTACCGAATGAAGATGCATGTCACAAATATAAAAGAAAATTTGAAATTATTGAATTTATTATGTGGCATGTACCGTATAAAATTCTCTACACGTTCATTATTGGAAAGGTTACTCCTTTTTTAATATGAAATTTTCTTTTCTTTATATAGTAAATATTTAGGTAGACTTGGTATTTCATCTCACTTGTAGGTCTTACGTATGAATTAAATATTATGTAATCTATAATATCAATTGATTTAAATAAAATTTTGTAAAATTTAATCTGACCACAAGTATACACATCATATTCAAAACTGAATTTGTGTTAATATTTTTCTATTCATATAACTAAGGTAAATGGGTTGTACAGGTCTTGTCAACAATCAACCATGTTTCTAACCAGTTTAATTGATTTGAAAAATATGTAGATAGATCTGATCTTTGATTATTTTTTATATTTTAAATGCTTATATAATATAACATCATGTGCTTTAAATGTATAGTTTCTACTAGACAAGCTTTTAAAACTAAGGGAATGATTCTCTAAAATAAACCGTAGAATTTTCTTTTGCTTGGATCATCCGCCCTTTAAGGATGCGTTTGGAGGGGTGGATTTGAACTTTAAGAAAGATTTTAAATCAGTTGATTTAAATCGGTTGTATTTAAAATGATATAGAATTTGGACAAGTTTGAAATACACATATTTAACTATTAAAATAAAAAAATTATTGATAAATTTCAAATTTCCAACAAAATTCTTTAATTTGTTTGAATAATGACAGATTTGAATTTCAAATCCAAATCAATCATGGTTAAAAAAAAAAAATAAATCTAAATCAACAGAAATTTCTTTATCCGAGCACAAACTTTAATTAACTGAAGTTGTAACATTTTGAATTTAGACTGGTCCAACAATTTTTGAACGAAAACAATAAGTTCAAAATGTTTAAACTTGCATTATTATTACATATACTACTTTATTCTCAACGGACCACATTCCAACAGTATTAACTCCTACGTACTTTGCACGCATTAATCACACAATAGCTACAAGTTTTTCTTTATCCCGAAAGGATAGGTAATTTATTTTTTATTTTTTCTTTAGGTAATTGTCATTTAATACTCTCGGGATTGGGCTAAGTAGTGATTGGAAAAAAAAAATTGACTAAATGACCTAGGAAAAACATAATCTAATTAACGTGGCATACCCGAATAGAAGCATTCCAACCTTTAGTAAACAGATTAGAGAATCAGCAAATTCCTCTCCGTTTGAAAATAGGACAACTAAGTTAAAAGTATACTATTTTTCCTTTATTTTCGGAAAGAATAATCCTTGTATCAAAACTACCAATGTCGACATAATAAAACCAAAACCAACTTCGTTTCGGGTTAAAATTTAATTTATAGTGTTGGAGGTTTTTACAACATGGGATCTAAATCACAGTGGGATTTGGGTTTTGCTAATTAAAAGTGATACATATACATATTATGCTTCGGTTATTATTCTAATTGAGATTATTTTTTTCTTGGTGAACCCAATCCTAATAATATTCTGTTTTCTACTTACCAGACCTCTATAAATTGGTGGACATTGTTATTCTTCAAACAGCAAGTACAGTAGAATAAATTGGATTTGTTATCTAGTCTTTCTTCGGCAAAATATTATTATTATTACTTTGATCTTATATTTTATAGATAGTTGAATATGAGTGTTACAAATTTAGAACTTCAGCCCAAGAATCAGAAGCGTGATACCTCCCGCAATTGCCCGGAGACTATCATCGACATTCCGACGACATCATCTCAGAATTCAGCACGGCCAGCCGGTGTGAACAACAATGCTGCCAACCAAAGGCCAATCCACAAATCCCCATGCCAAATAATAGGGTCTTTTGTTTACGGAACTGCCATTATTCTTTTGGTCATATATGGCTTTTGGGGTATCATTGACAGCACAATTTATAGTCAGAACCAACCCGATTTCAAGATCGATTCAATTTTATTGGATACTACTAATATCCGTATCTCCACGTCTCAAATTAGCACGAACTGGACCATTGGAATATCCGTTAGAAATACAAATAAACACACACACATGATTTATGAAGGATTCGAGGTAAATTTGTTGTACGAGGGCGTTCAAAATCTTTGTACGGCTAATGTTGGAAATTTTAATCAAGGACCCAAAAATACAACAACAGTAGTCGCACAATCGGGATCGTGTAAGAAAAGTTTGATGGTTGATATGGATGAGATTGGGACCGGAATTCATAGTAGGGATTATCCGGTATAAGAGATTCCAGACATAATCGCTCGTGATTTACGTAGAATTGCTCATTTTGACGTAAGATTACATGTTCGTTACAGGTATGTTGATCCGATATATCCAGGTAAAAATTGGGTGCATTCCAAGGTTTTATGCGAGGATGTGAAGATTATTACTCCTACTCAAAGAACCCAACATTTACAAGCAATAAGCTCGAAGAATTGTCGCGTAAAGACTCCCTGGTTCTGGGTTAGAGTTGGTTGATGAAGTTTTGGGGATTCCAACACCAGTTAGCACTAGAGTAGTAATCCTATCTAATGTAATGTTTTAGAACTTAGCAAGGATTTTTTTTTTTTGTTGGAATAAAATTAGTATTTGTTTATGGATTAATCTTTCAATTTCGTAATCTATCTTTTTTTTTTATATATACAAAATCAATTAATAAACGTTTTTGAGTTAATTTTTTTCTACATCATCTGAGTTGAAATTTTTTTTTTATATTACCGAATGAAGATGCATGTCACAAATATAAAAGAAAATTTGAAATTAATAAATTTATTATATAAGACCACGTTCATTATTGGAGAGGTTAATCCTTTTTTAATATCAAATTTTATTTTCTTTATATAATAAATATTTAGGTAGATTTGGTATTTCATCTCACTTGTAGACCTCACGGTATGGATTAAATATTATATAATCTATAATATCAATTGATGTAAATAAGATTTTGTAAAATTTAATCTGACCAAAAGTATGCACATCAGATTCAAAACTGAATCTATGTTAAGGATATGTTTCTCTTCATATAACTAAGGTAAATGGGTTGGACAGGTCTTGTCGACAATCAACCATGTTTCTAACCAGTTTAATTGATTTGGAAAATATGTATATAGACCCGATCTTTGACTATTTTTTTTTATTTTAAATGCTTGTATAATATAACATCATGTACCATACCGTGAGGTCTACAAGAATGTAGAATTATCCTTTGTTTGGATCATACGCCCTTTAAGGATGCGTTTGGATGGGTGGATTTGAACTTTAAGAAGGACTTTAAATCACTTGATTTAAATTCCTTGTATTTGATATGATACAGAATTTGGGTAAGTTTGAAATCCGCATATTTAACTATTAAAATAAAAAAAAAATTAGATGATAAATTTCAAATTTCCAAGAAAATTCTTTAATTTGTTTGAATAACGACAGATTTGAATTTCAATCCAAATCCAAATCCAAATCCAAATCAACCATGGTTAAAAAAATAAATAAATCCAAATCAATCGAAATCTCTCTATCCAAGCACAAACTTCAATTAATTTCAATTGAATAGTCTTGATATATTTTCAAATAGTAGTAATAGTATTACATATACGATAATTTTTAAAATCAGAATAATTACTTATAATTTTTACTGATCTTTTTGTTTTAACAAATAAGTATTAAAAAATTAAGGGTGAGTAAATCTAAAATTTAAAAATAAGAGATAAACCTAAAAAGGGAGTTTGTTGGAAGATTAGAAGAGTCCCATTTTCCTATTAGAATGAGTTTCTCAAATAGAAGACGGATAAAATTACAATCCGCCGTCCAACAATCATCAGCGCATATCCTACCCTGCCGTTTTCACCCAAGATATTTTACCAGCGATTGTTCCCATAGCCGAGGCAAATGGCAACAACAACAACAGCAATCCCCGTACTAGCATTTATGCTTCGAAGTTTTTCTTTCTTTTGTTATCGCTAGGAGTTTGTTGTTGGTTAGTCACCGATCACTGTTTTTATCCTTCATCACTCCCAAGTATAAGATTGGCTCAATTTTAGTATCAACAACAATAATATTTTTTCCAATAACTTCTTCTTCTGATGAAGTTATTATTGCTACAAATTAGACCATTGGAATATCGGTTACGAATCCTAATAGAGGAACTCGTATTCTCTACTACGGCATTCATGCATCATTATTTTATGAGATCGAACAAATTTTTGTTCTATTTTGATTAATTCACCATTCGATCAAGGACCAGGAAACACAACAACGTTGATTGCAGAGTCAAAAGCATGTTCAGAGGGTCTCATTGACTTCTTTGCGGGACTACTAAGTGGTTCGACTGCCGAGGATTTGCATGGAATTGCACATTTTGACGTCAAGTTGAGGGTTCGTTTTAGATTTATTGATCCCTTATCCTTATGGCCAGGTAAATACTGGCACCATAAACTTGATTCATGTGACAATTTGATGGTTATGTTGGTTACTAATCGAACCCATTCAACAATAATAGAGTCCAACGAGTGTGATTAGTGCTACCTAAGTAATATTTAGGAGCAATTACTTTTTCTTTTGTTATATAGTAGAATTGATTTTAATTTGTTTATTCAGTTCTTATGTAGACAGCAAAAAAATTGTTTGGAAATTTTTTTAAATTCTGGTTTGAATACTGGTTTCATCATTTGTTTTATCTTTTAATTTCTTCTGTTGTTATCATGTACGTACTAGGTAGTATACCTTTTTGTTTTGTATCTCCTCTTCAAACAATACCCCTACAAAATCAATCGTTTGTTGTTGATGATAGAATTTGTCTGTCCGCTTTGACCGACGGTTTTGCTTTGAGGCCCCTCACTAATGACAATCGATCTTTGACCCTCCATCATTGAAGGATCAACATCATTGACGGGATCCTCGAACTATACACAAGACTCTTCCTTAGTTGGAGAGGCTTGTAGTGATGTAAAGTGGAGGGGTCAAATATTCCACTTTGGTTAATAGTTAAGAAAGAGCCTAATTTACAAGGTATGGGGCCACCCTTCTCATGTGAGGCATTTTTTCAAGTTGAATAAATTTATGGTGGGTTTGTGGTATATAAAGTAGAGAGGCCAAAGATCCCATATTGGTTAATAGCTAAGATATAATCTAGCTGTATAAGAGACAGAGTCAACTCCTCCCATGTTTATACCTCATTTAACTGCACCACAAATTCTAACATCAATATTTGTTAATGTACTATTTTTTTTTATTTGTTTATTTATCTATGGAGTATCGAGTATACTTTGGTTGATCAGCTGATCCAGTATCGAGCTCAGTTCTAGTTTTTTTCTTTTTAAAAAAATAAATAAATAAATAAATAATTATTTGCGTTCTTTGGAGTTTGGATTTGTTTTTTTTCCCCACTAAACCCCATTGCGACTTTAGATATATAGTTAGCGGCTTGGAAATCAAATGATACACAATATAAAGAGTCATTATTGACTGAAGTGTAACATGTAAAACACTCATAAATAAATAAATATTTAACCCATAAGAAATAAGCCAATTATGACACTCGTAAATAAATAAATACTAGCTAGGATAGGCGCACACCCTATGAATGTGCAATTTTTAAAAAAAACCTTGATTTAAACAATTTTTTTAAAATTATAAAAATAAATGTATAAATAGCAAATCAAAATGTTTAAAATTATAAAAATAAATGTATAAATAGCAAATCAAAAAGTGAGATACACCAAACGCTTTCCTCTTCCTTTATAATTATTAGTGATCCTAGCACAAAGCATTTCAATAAAATACTGTCACAAAATTATTTTGCACATCCTAAGTAGTATTTTTTTGCAAATCAAAGGAGTATTAAGGGCATAAATGGCAAATGAAAGACTGACATACACCAAACTTTCCTCTTTCCCTTTATATATACTGGTAGGAAAGGCACACCCTATCGGTGTGTAATTAAAAAAAATTCATAAAATTTCAAAAAAAAAAAAATAGATTGTGGAAATGCTAATAAAAAATTATTATAATAAATAATATATGGTGCAGAAAGTGAAAGGTGGAAGGAAGTTATGGTAAAGAAATTATAAGTAATTAATGAAAAGATATTAAAGAGAGTGAAGATAGTAAATTATGACAAATCATAAAATGGCAGATACCAAACCCTACCCTCATACTTTATATATAGTTCTATATAGATTTGTATAGAGAAACTCAGAGAATGGCATACACTAAATTCTTCCCTTCTTTTATATATACAGTTATCCATACGGAGAAGAATTGGAAGCTCAACTTTTATTCTCAAAGAATTGGAGCAATAAAATATATTTTCTCACAATCTCTCAAATCGGTGCAAGCCTGAATTTTTTGCGCACAACCAAAACAAGAAGTTCCAAGGCCTTTTAAATAAGCAAAATATATTATCTAAATCATTGTTTAAATCAACTAGTACTAATTTCCACTAATTTCCTAAACCAACTATACTAGACCGTAGAACTTTTTTGACCACAACTAGGTTAAAATAGTTTAAATTCATTAAATAAAAGAAATTAAGTTTGGTTTAAATTATCCAACATCTCTTAGAGTTCTTGTAACAAAAACCTAAACATTACTTTGAGTTCTTCAACTGGGAAGATAACTAGACATAAATAATCAACCCTTTCGGCCAGAAAATAGACACAGTAAAAATACAGCAATTATTTTGTCCAGTCTCCATTTCTTCTCCTATTTTCCCCCTTTTACATAGGTTTATAGTGCCGAAATTAATTAGTCAATGAACTTCTCATAAAAGACTTCATTTTAACGGAAAACCGAACCTTATTATTTGCAACTTTATCAAAAGTTTTTAGCACTTAACTAATTACCATAAACGAATAAACCTCTTTTTAGTGTTTATCCAACATTTGATGTCTATGGGTATGGAATCTATTTTCATCCCTATTAATTAACAACAATTGATTATTTTGATGATCAACCCTTAAGATTCTTGTTAAATTTTGCTATACAATGTATAGGTCTTCATCAAAACTAAAGCAGAAAATAACTCTTCCAAATCTTGATATATTTTGTTAGCATAAAAAATACGTAGCGGAAAATAAATTTATTCAACACATATAAAAATATGTGAGAGAATATGAAGATGAATTACACACATCGGACTTATATTGAAACCCGCATAAACTTACGGCATAATAGTCTTACCATTAGACTAAAATCTCTCTATTCTAGACTCTTAACTCAACTCTTCTCAATTGAATAAACTAAACAAACCCTCGAGTAACAAATTTAACTACCAAGAAACCTAAAAACCTAATTAGAATAGGAAATAATAACTCTAAATATAATTGTATTAGGTAACTAAATTACTTAAATAACTAAATTACTAAAACCTAACAATAACATATTTCCTAATTGATAAATAGTTTGGTTTAATTATGCCATCAATGTATCTCTTAAACCAAACTCTCCATGAGAGTAGATCCACGCTATACACGATTAAGACAATCAAAAATTTTCATACAATTTTTTTCTACCACAATTTGGCATCGTCAATTAGATTTAATATTCATCTTCAAAATTTTTCAAACGATCCACGTATCTGGACTGATAAATCTTCATACTTTTTTTCAATTTATCAACAGGTCTTCATGAATTTCATGATGACTGGTATCAAAATTCTCAAATTTTGTAAATCAATTACAATCTACTTGGTAGAATTTTTTTTCCTCCATCACTGCCCAACACCAATAAAAATAATCATGACAGGATCCTTCTTTTTAAACCTTTGTCTAATTAAAGAGCTCAGAGACAGTATGAGTTGACTCATATGAAACCAATCGATCCAATTAACGATATTTTTGGGTAGAGTTAATGATCTTGCCAATGATATGAGATCCAACGTTGAGGTTCTTGCAAAAGTTAAAGTTGTCAAAAAAAATCTTACGATCATTGAGTACAAAATTTCATACAAAAAATACGGTTCTTGAGGTGACCAAGAACCTGAATACTCTAAAATTCGATGTACTAAAAGGTGAATTGGTGACCTATGAGATTTTCCTAAATCAACAAACAGCTGATATGATGAGGCATTGCAAGTTAAGATGGATCAACCCAAACAAAAAAGATGAGCCGGTGAATTTGGCTGAAAGAATCAAAGTGCAGGTCAAAATTTCAGAGGTAGAGGACGTGGCGGCAAAGGTAATTTTCAAGCTCGGAGTAGAGGTAATTTAATTACTAGTAAAGAAATAATAATGGTAATTTTAGGAGAAATTGACAAAATAATCAGTCAAATAATAATTTTTAAAGAGTTGATAGATCTAAAATTAAATGTTATTGTTGTGGTAAAACTGGACATTATCAAAATGAATGTTGGTATAATAAAAATCATTATGGAAAAGTGCATGCCAATGTGACTGAAAATAATGGTGATAAACAAGAAACTGTTTTGTTTTCTAAATCCGGGACCGAAGAAAATAAAAAGAATGAATGGTTTATTGATTCTGGCTCTAGCAATCACATGTGTGAAAAAAATAAATTATTTTCTTATCTGGATGAATCTTTTAGATTTTATGTGAAATTTGAAAATAATTAAAAAGTTTCTGTTTTAGGAAAGGAAAAATTGGTATTACCCTGAAAGATGCGTCTCCCAATTTTATTTCTTATGATGTATTTTATGTGCCAAATTTATATCATAATTTGTTGAGTTTGAGGCAATTGTCTAAAAGGGATATGATTTGCATTTTAAGTATGGTGTTGGTACTTCATCACTGATTTTTAAATTGGAACTAATTGCTAAAATAAATATGAACCGCAATCGTTTGTGACCTTTTTTCTCTAAACTATGGTGATTTACTTTACTTTAGTTCTGTGACTTTTGATGATATTTGGCTGTGGCATTTGCATTTTGGGCACTTAAATTTTAGTAGTCTGAAATTTCTTGCAAGAAAAAATTGATTGTTTGGTTTGCCTTTTATTAATTACCCTAACAAACAGTGTGAGTCTTTTATCTTAGAAAAGAAGCACAAAGACGCTTTTCTAAAAGGCAAGGCTTGGAAGGCAAAGAAACCATTGCAATTGCTTCATTCATATTTGTGAGTGTAGGTTCCTTGTAATGTTGGTAGTAAATATTTTACCTTTATTGATAATTTCAACATAAAAACTTGGGTGCACTTTTTAAAAAATAAATCTGATGCATGTGATGTGTTCAAGAAATTCAAGTATTATCTGAAGAAACAAAGTGGTTATTTCATTAAAATTTTGAGAATTGATAGGGGCAATGAATTTCTTGTGTGTGATGATTTCTTGGAAAAATGTGGTATTAAACATCAATTGACAATTAGGTACACTTCTCAGCAAAATGGTGTGACTGAAAGGAAAAATGTAATTGTTATGGATATGCTGAGGTCCATGATGCTTTCTAAAAATATGCCTAAAGATTTTTGGGTATAAGCTGTCTCTTGTGCCATTTATATGTTAAACAGGTGTCCTACGAGATGTAATTATGGACGAATTTCATATGAGGTTTAGACTAATAAGAAACCACATATTTCTCATTTAAAAGTATTTGGTTGTCATACCTATGTCCATGTACCTGATGTTTTGAGAAAAAAATTAGATGACAAAGCAAAAAAGTGTATGTTTTTTTGCTACAGTCAAGATGTGGTGAGACAAAGGTGTAGAAGTTATTTAATCCCAATACAGGAAAAGTAATTATAAGCAGGGATATTTCTTTTGATGAGTAGGGTGCTTGAAATTGGTCAAAAAAGGATCCTGAACCATCATCAAGACCTCCACTAGTGATTCCAATTTTGGAGGAAGGGAGTTCTAATGCACGGCCAGATCAGCCAGTTGTGCAGCCTATTCCAGCAGAGTCATCCAGTCGCTCGTAGAGACAGCGCCACTTGCCTGCTCGTTTGTAGGATTATGTGATTTCTAATGATAATGATGTGTCTAGTAAAAATATTGTTAATTTTGTATTATTTGCAGATTGTGATCCAGTTACATTTGAAAAAGTTGTCAAAGAAGATCACTGGTTTCAAGTCATGGATAAGTAGGAGATACATGCCATTGAGAAAAATAACACGTGGGAGTTGACTACTCTTTCGCCAACAAAGAAGCCAATTGGAGTCAAGTGGGTATACTAGATACTGTTATCAAACCAATTGGAGAGGTGGATGTGTTACTACAAAGCGAGGTTGGTTGTTAAAGGTTACAAGCAAAAGGCAGGTATTGTGAGGTTTTGCACCTATTGCTAGACTTGACACTGTTAGAATGATTATCTCACTTGCTGCGAATAATTGTTCAAAAACTTATCAAATGGATGTGAAATCTGTATTTTTAAATGGTTTTCTTGAAAAAAAAAAAGTATATGTTGAGCAACCTGTAGATTATGTCAAAAGGGGTCAAGAAAATAAAGTATACAGGTTCAAGAAGGCACTATATATTGGTTGAAACAAACTCCCAAAGCTTGGTACACTTGTATAGACTCTTATTTTGTTGATCGTGGATTTCAAAAATGCCCATATGAGCATACTTTGTACATCAAATTTGATTTATCAATCTCCATGAATTTTATGATGACTAGTATCAAAATTCTCAAGATTCGTAAATTAATCACAATCTACTTGGTAGTTTTTTTTTCCTCCATCACTGTCCAACACCAATAAAAATAATCACAATAGGATCCATTTCTTTTTTAGATCTCTGTCCAATTAGGGTTAATTTCGTTACAACCTAATTGTCAAACGAGTACCTCAAAACCAACCTCACATGGTCTAATTTTTCGATGTTCGAATACTCCAACAAAAAAAATTTCTCCAATTTTTAACAAATACCCCAAGATCAAATTCTTGAACCTAGAGCTCTTACAATTTGATTTTTCTTACATCAGCAATACCACAATTTGAATTTACTAAAATTGTCCAAACCTCTTTTGCAGTTTTTGCATTCATAAACTTGTTGAATACATGCAACTAGATCTTGGTATTGAGGTAGTGACGTGCCTTGCAATCCAATTGTTTATTTTTCTCCAACTCCTTAGTTTCTTCTGTTGTCAACTGTGCACCTTCTTGGGGTTCATCAAATCCTTGATTGACAATAGGCCAAACTCCAACACAAACAAAGAAATTTTGCATTTGAGTTTGCCAAAATAATTTTTGCTATCAAAAATAAAAATGGGACAATCTTGTAAGAATGTATCTACTATCCATGGAATAAATTTTATTTTTTTATTTTTTTATTTATCTAGGATCACACAAAGCTCTTATACCATTTGTAACATAAAAAATACGCAACGGAAGATAAATTTATTCAACACATATAAAATTATGTGAGAGAAGATGAGGAATTACAAAATAATGTACATCGAATTCTCGTACTGAAACGCGCATAAACCCACGGCATAATAGCTTTACCATTAGGCTAAAATCTTTTTATTCTATCTCTTATACACAACTTTTCTCAATTGAATACACTAAACAAACCCTCGGATAAGAAATTTAACTACCAGAAACCTAAAAACTTAATTAGAATAAAAAATAATAATTCTAAACATAATTGTCTTAACAAACTAAATTTGTATAAGATAATTAAATTACTCTTATACCTAATAATAGAAACTACTAAGAGACAGGTCTATTATGTCATCATATTTTCAAAGGATGAGTTTCACAATAGAAGACGGATACAAACGCATCTCCCAGTCGTTGCATCATCTACGACATTCCAATTCCACCCTGATTGTTCGATTGTTTGGAATAGTTCTCTAGTTTTAATGTGGGTTTCATCATTTGTTTTCTCTTTTCTGTTGTTCATTTTATAGGTAAAACAAATCACATATATTCTAACGGGTAATATGACCCTGACACTAAGTTTTAACGCTTAGAGTATAATTCTTTCAATATTTAATAGGGATAAAGAAGGAACTAACAAAGAATTGATTGGACGCCAAATTCACATACTGATATCCTACTTGATGGTTGTAGAGTCCATGCTTATACGCAAATCTTAGTTCCAGATACACACAGGTCTTGTCAATTTTTATATAGTTAAACACTGAAAAAGTAATTAAAAATAATAAAAATAATTATTATTATTTAATTAAAATCACTACTAAAATGATTTGTAAACGCAAAAATAAATAATTTATTTAACACCAATAGTATATATTTTTTTACAATGGCAATATATCAGATCTTATTTTCTTCATATAACTAAGGTAAATGGGTGTTACTATATAGGTCTTGTCAATTACCTATCATGTATCTAAGAAGTGTGATAGATTTATTTCAAATCCAATCCCCGACAATTTTATTGAAGTATCCAATATATTGGAAATTAACATGCTAACTTTTACACCAAAAGATTCTTACTTATGGCTGTACAATTTTTATTTTATTTTTTTGACAAAATTGCTATTTTAATAACTTACAAGCATGTTGGTGAATTTTTGAAAAAAAAAAAAAAAAAATCAATACGTGCCTATTAACTTCCAACACATAAACTGTGGCTTATTGTCTTCCAAATATTAGTTGGAAAATATAAGTAACTATTGATTTTATTTTGAAATTAAATCCGATTATGACTTAAAATAGTTTCCCACTTGAAAGTCTAATGATACGCAGTAACACAATATAAAGTCACTTACGGTAAATTTTTATGTCCACAATATGAGGATTTGTGGCACTTATATGGTTAAATTATTAAAATTGTATATTACTTTCCCCTTTTTAGGAAAATTGTACAGTCTCCGTTTCCTTGTGCTTAAAGGGCTTATACAGTACAACACTATATGTTTTAAAAATTTGTATTGTACAAGTTCTTAAAATAAAAAAAATAATTCCCTAAAAGGGACGGTGAATTCCCCCTCTTTTTAACCTAGGTTAAAACACAAAATCTTTATATAATAGCAACGGAAATTGTGCACGTTTCCTACTTTTTAGTTGCTTTATATCATATCTAGATCTGAGTAAATATGGAAACTAGTAATAGATATAAATTACTGTTTTTAACTATAAAAAATCAATTTTTCCACAAATTGGCTTCTTGCCAAAAGAAAAATAAATAAATAAACAACACTGTGATAATTATAAAAACAAAGTTAATTTGCCAAAACAAAAAAAAAAAAAACAAAGTTAATTTGCCACAAAAAAAAAAAAAAAACAAAGTTGTTCACATATAATATAGTTATCATGGCTTGTTTTGGCGAATTTTATTTCTCTTTTTCATTTTTTTTTTTTCATAACTATGCTTATATATTTAGCAAATGAACTTCAACACACTCAAGGGTAAAATTAATCATATTTATTTAATCCAAAATAATAATTAAAATCTTGAGATGCATAATTTTCGTGCAAACATATTTCTTGTACCATATATATAGATTGTGAAACGACCTAATAGTTGTATAAAAAGTTATTTTCTCATACTTTTTTCCCTATTTGTGCATATCTAATTCATGGAAAAACTTTTTTTATTGAAATTTCTTGTCAATTGGAACCTGAGTTCTTTGTAATCACACATGGTATTATTATATTAACACTATAGATGGATATTTCTTTTGCTTGTAGTTAATTCATTGAAGAAAAAAAACTATTTTGAATAAGTGAATAATTTGAATTGGGATAAGGCTAAAAGTTAGCTATCATCTATGAATGAGGAATTAAACTTTCACACCTTCCCATCCTTCCTATCTTATCTAAAAGTTAGTCAGTAATAGGAGATTTTGTGTTTTAACTAAGGATAATCTTACTATACCTAAAGAGAAATTAATCTATACCTTTAATAGTCTAATAATACAAGTGACACGAATCCTCATAGGAAATGGTAATACCTTTAATAGTCTAATAATACAAGTGACACGAATCCTCATAGGAAATTTCTAAGAAAATATAATAGAGAGGATCCCATCTATATATATTCCACTTGAATTAGAATCCACAGCTGAAATTATCCCTACTAATTACAATTGATTGATGATTTCTTCTTCTTAATTGCTATAGCACATATAGGTTTTCATCAAAAACTAAACCAAATAACTCTTTTTAAGTCTTTGATATATAGTACTATTTTCAAATCAAGATGAGTAGTTTCTCAATAGAAGACGGATACAATTACAAAAAACCGCCGGCCAACAATCATCGCATCTACTGCCCAGTCGTCGTCACCGACGATATTCCACCGGCGATTGGTCCGATAGAGGAGGCTAATGGCAACAACGATCGCTGTAATATATTATTGAAGGTGGTCGTTTTAGACTGTTATACATATCAGTTTGTTTTTGGTTTGTGACCGATGCTTCTTATTATTCTCGTCTAGATCCCAATTTCAAGATTGACTCAATTTTTGTATCCCCTCTCAAAATCTCCTCCAATAATTATTCTGACCAAATTATTAGTACAAATTGGACCATTGGAATATCAGTTGAGAATCCTACTTTACATACCCCAATCATCTATGACGGTTTTGAGGTGTCACTGTTTTATGAGACCGACCAAAATCTTTGTTCGACTTGGATTATACCCTTTAATCAAGAACCAAAGAATACGACTACGTTGATTGCAGAATCAAAAACATGTTCGCAGGGCATCAGTCATGACTTATTTGCGAGAGTAAATGGTTCGATTGCTGAGGATTTCCATGGAATTTCACATTTTGACATCAAGTTGAGGGTTCGTTATAGATGACAAGATTTGTATAAGAGACAAGTTTGCAAGTGATGAAGCCCAATCAACAATAATAGGGTCCAACGAGTGTTTTTATCTATCGCTCAAAAAACTCGTTAATAGTGGGACTTCATATTTAGGTGCAATTTTACTTAGTAGGACTTTATTTATTCAGCTTTTTTTTTTTTTTTTTTTTTTTTTTTTTGTGAGCAAGTTTTTAATTATATAGATCTTCTTGTTTGGATTATTCTCTTGTTTGAATATGGGTTTCATGAATTCGTTTCTCTTTTCTGTTGTTCATCATGTAGGTAGAAATTGTCAGAATTTTGTGTTGCTGAAATTATAATTTTGACAAATCGTAATTAAGGGGTGTCTGTTTTGCAATATTAATTAGTTAGACAAGATAATATAAGTAACTATTATTTTATTTTATTTTTCAATTAAATCCCATTATGATTACAAATAATACCCCACTTTAGAATCGGATGATATACAATAACATAATATAAAGAGTAATTGACTCGCGTAAAATCCTCGTAACAAATAAACTCGAAGGTAATCAATCCTTTCCGTTGGTGGTTGCTCCACAGAATATATCTAGAAAATATTAATAACGAAGCAGAATTTTTTATACTATCGGATGTGAATGCATGCTGTATTATTTGAATTTCAAAGGTCAAATTTACACATATAACATGCATCTATATATATATATAGGAACAACACCTATAACTATACTAATAAAGAGAATACAAATATCCTATATAATGTGTGGGAACTTGTATATATATGCCTACCATTGTAGGCTAACTTGTATATCGCCATACTAAATAGTTTAGTTCTATATTAAAATCATAATTCAGTTATTATTTTTTTTTAAAAAAATTCCATCCAAATTAACCTACTTAGACTTTTTTACACGCAATTCCTATTTCAATTCGAAAATAAAAAAGGGCATAAAACAAAGGGCAATGATATTGCCACAGCAAAATCCTTAATGCCACAGCAAATTTATTTTAATTGATAAGTTTACCCTCTATAAAACCAACATCTACCAACAATAAATTCTTTTGGGACCCACCAGACCCCTTGCCAATTTTCACTTCCAATTTTCACCGCCCTCCAACAGTTAAGTTGACCAACTGTCTGAGTGTCGACTCTACCTTAAAATTAACCATTGGCCCTCTCCTCTTCCTTTTTCTATTATCTTCCTCTCTTCTTCCAATTCTCTTAAGTTTTTTTCTTTCCATTCAATCCTTCCATCTTTCTTTGTTGCCCAAAAAAAGAAAAAAAACTTTTCCAGCAACCACCACACCATGGCTTCCAACCATACCAAATATAGAGAAAGCATCAAAATCAGTATTCTGTCGACGAGAACAGAACAGGGGCATCAGAATCAGAATGATACTACCAAAGTTGTTCTTTTACCAAAAATATTTTCCAAAAGAATAAATAAAAAATCTGTAGGGTTTTTTTAAGAATTTTGATTTTTGTGAAAAATCTCCCGCACTCATTTAAAAAAAAAAAGGGGGGGGGGGGGAAAGTTGTAGCAGTAATGGCTTTGAAATGGTAAGCAAAGTTCGGCATGTGGCGGTGGTTGAGAGGCTCTGCCTATGTAACAAGAGATCGAATGAGAATAAAAAATGTGAGACCAAGAAAAATAGTGGATGCTAAATTTCGATAACTGTAAAGGGTATTAATGTCATTCAAATAAAAATATGTTGTGGCATTAACGATTTTGCTATGGCAATATCATTGCCCTAAAACAAATTGTCAATTAGACTAGCCATAGACATATATAATAAATAAATAGTGCCTTTATAAAAAGTGATAAAACTATAAAACTACTTAGATGTTACTAGATCTAGAAGAAGAGGAATAAAATCTAATATGAGTATCTAAAATAAGAAACCTCTTGTGATTTAGCTAATATTCACATTACCTTCTTATAATTTTTAAACTTATAATCTACCCTCTTATGGTTTAAGTTAAAGCGAAACTGTTAAATGCTCATTTAAGTGATTGTTTATGGATTATTTAAAGGGTTATTTTAGTCACTTAAAGTCTCTAATCAAAGTTTTTTATGTATTTTAATATAAAATGCAACCCTTCCCTTTGAACGGAGGGATTTTTTGGATGACAAAGAGGTATTAAGCTTAGGGTATTTTAAGGCAGTTGAACCCATCTTGGGAATTTACAATAGTAAAGGAAGATGACAAACCTATGATACTAAAAAGAGTTAAACAGCTAGGTGGTGTACTTTATTATGGTTGCATCAAGTAATATCTCAATTCTTAAGGGCATTGGAGTACATGTATGTTATGTTTTAAAACTTTATACAATATAATATTATGTGCTTTAAAAAATTATATAATATTCTGTAATTTGAAAAACTATTTATTATTACGTTAGCCAATTTGTACAAGCGTTGCCTGAAAATCTCTTCTCATTTAGCAGTTTAGTGCAAGAACTTCTAAATATTTTGTTTAGAATTATTTTAAGGTAATATATCCATTTAAACTTATTATTGATCTCGTAAGGATTTACCATTTTCAGATTAATTATTGAATTACTGAACTCTCATAATATGATTTCCCAGAAATGTAGAAACAACAGGGGAAATTTCATTTTCTATTGGCTACATTTAAACTCATACTTGACAAATCTTTGCGCCAGACAGAAAAAAAAATAGAAAATACAATTCTTTGCGCCATGTAAAATGTTAGTGTATAATTATTACAGTTTCTGATATTAAAACACTATTCCCTGCTACACAGCCATATTATTACACAAAGGATAATAAATATCACGAGATTATATTCATCATTTGCTTAAATGCATGCTACAGAAAAGTAAAACAACAAACCCTTGTAGCTAAAATGCAGTTACTGATTCCCCACAACTGGGCCATCACGACCCTTCCTGAAATCATCCCACCCTCTCACCCATGGTTGTCCAGGAGTTGCTCGTGTTTCCGGAGAAGCATGGCTGTTAAGATTGTTCATTACCCTTTTGTGCACATCAGCAAATACCTACAACCACAGTCACATTGAATCAGAGAGACGCAAATGTGGTTAAAGGAGAGAAACAAAACAAAGGACTTGCAATTCCGTGTTTGGATCATTTGACTCACAGGATTATTGCTAACTGCCTCGGGGGGTTTTGTTCCTGACCAGTCAACCACTTCCATAAATCTGGATTCTCCTGCCAGTATAAATGGAAACAAAATTAGTACAAGCATAATCAACTTAACCAAGGGAAAAAAAATTGCCAAAAACCATATATAAACATATATTCTGAGCAAGTTTAGCGGTATACAATTATCATGGCTATGGTAGTGACAAAACAAAAAGCTCAAGATAAGTATATCGTGTCAATTAGTACAAATTGTTCAAGAAAAACGTTTCAGACCAGGTAGAAAGTCACATCTTCAGAGTTGATGCACATTTAAACTCTCATATGGTCGGGTGATTCAGATATGGAAATTGACAATTGCCACACAATGAAACAACACTGAGTGCATCAGAGAGAGGATGACTGTTGGAGAGAAGTCAAACTAGTAGGATTCTTCCTGACCGACTGCGGAAGACCAATGGGACACCTCTCTATAATAGACAATGATAAGCTGGAAAAGATATTAATACACATGACGAGGCTTAGTATAAGCTTAATTTTAATCAAACAGGAAGGAAGCAGATGCCAAATTTAAAAAATCAATGCCCACAGAGAAAAATGACCAAGGAATCAAACTCATTAGTATTAGTTTTTTCTGCTTCAATATTGGCAGAACTTGCAAGAATTATAAATATCTAATTCCATATACTAGAACTGGATAAATTCCACATATTCCTAATAAATTGAGGAAAGGAGAGAAGAAACAGGTGAAAAAACACAAATTTGGAGGATAAAGAAAATACCAAATCTAGGACATGAACAAGGGCTTTAATTCCATTTTCATCCATAGAGTGAATATGATCCTGAACCCATTTCCCCAAAACCAAATCCAGCTCCAGGAACCCTCTTTGTTTGCTCCTATATAGCAGCCTACAATTTGAAAAACGGTATCATTGAAAATGGATAACCAAGAAAAACATAAGGAAAAAAAGAGGAACAAATAAACGGAAAAGCATAACCATAAACAAAAAGGATACCTGTTAAACAGACGCCTTGTTTGCTTTCTTCACTGGAAAGATCAATATCCAGTGACTGATTTGAAGAATAAAAACGTGGAAATGAACCAATAATTGGCCTAAAAGAACAGAAAGGAAAAATGTTCAAATAGGGATAAGATGTATAAGAGTACCGAAATAGTACAGGTTGGTCTCTAACCTGGAAAGATTGTGAGAGGACATTGCAGAGGTAGCAACTGAATTGTGATTTGAGGAATTAAGGATGCGAGGGATGGCAAACAGAAGAGCCCTTCTCAAATTTGCCATCTTAAATCAGAGCTGCATTTTTTTGCTTGCATTTAGTTCTAATCAAATCCATTAAAAAATATTCTATATATTATAATATGGACAAATAGCACTTCAAATCCCAAATTTCTTTATAAGGATCTTATTAGATTATTGAGAATATACCACTAAATTAGTTGTTCTTGTTTCTCCTAAGTCAGAATTGGAGTTAAATCAAACCGCATATTATCTTGTAACAGCATTTTATGCTGCCAGAAACAGCTTCCCTTACTAAACCCCTTCCACATACACATAATACAATTTACCAATTTGCTCCCAACCACATACTGCTGTTAAAACGAAAGTACGTCGCATCCCATCTCTTTCTCGTACAATTTCTAAGATTACCTGACATGTGCATTTAAGCTTATATACATTAATAAACAACTGTTACAAGCTTGATTACGAGAAATTTCTCAACCATTCTCCACACAAACATTTTTAAGTCAAAGCTAATTTATAAACTATTTGCAGCAGCCAAAGAGTATTATATTGCTTATCAAATCAAATTGAACTGGAAAAAAATGCAGCCTGAAAACCCCATTTTTCCCATGATCAGAATCAACTAGTAGCTCATCATTATTGCCTTTGGTTTCATAAGCAAAGCTATAGAAAGTGAAAATAAAGAAGTAACAGATGCAGATACACATAAAAACCCTTAACCCAAGTTGATTCTTGGAAATCCATTATGGATAAAAAAATTAAAATTTAAGGGAAAAAAATATGAGAAAAATGAAAAGGGGAAACAAATCAAATAATCACGGCCATTTACACATATTCATCAGGTAAATCAAGAACGCTTATAAAGAATAATAAAGATTTCTGAGAACTGGTTCCTAATCTGCAATAAAAATAAAATAAAATAGGCTGGAAATCAAGACTAAAAATCAAAATTAAGCCCAGAATTTGTAAAAATAAATTACTAATAATAAAGAAAATATGATCTGAGAACCAAATAAAATAAAAGAATAAAAAAAATGGGGGTTTTGGACCTTACACGTTAGGGGTCACCGTCGTAGTCCCCGGCAACGGTGGATCTTTCCAGAAGTCCGACTTATGAGTTTTGTAAGAATTCCTATAATTTTGTTGGAAGAAGTCACAACTTTTGAATCGGGTATTATTAATGGAAATTGAGGGAATTTTTTTTTTTGGCAAAAAGTGGTATTTACAACGTTAGCGTGGCTATATTGTGTCCCGGGAAATTGCAATTGCTTTTTTGGACAGTTGAGAGAGACTGGCACATATATTTACATGGAGAACAAATTTATTATACGACGTTATTATTAAATGGCAATGTCAACTAATGAAATTTTATTATTTTAAATAATGGTCTACTAGTTTAACCAGTGAAATAACATATTCAAAAAATAAAAGGAATATATAAAATTATGCGAATTACAAAGAGATTAAGTTAATCAGTTAAACTTTGGGAGAGAGTGATAGAAATAAAGTTAAGAAATTAGACTAAAGTATCAAATAATTAGTTTAGTTTTATGCCAGGGAGATTGAAGTTATACATACCGATAGATATCGGAATAAAGAAAATAATTTACATATGATTTTTATTAATTTTGAAAAGGAACACGATAGAATTTCTAGAGAAGTTATGTGGAGAATTTTAGAAAAAAAAAAGTTAGAAAAGCATGTATAGAGTCAATAAAGAAAATATATAGGGATGTGGTTACAAGTGTGAGAACACCAGGAGGGTTGACCGAGAGTTTCCTACAAATATAGATTTACACCAAAGTTCAACTCTAAATTCTTATCTATTTTCGTTGGTTATAGATAAACTTATAAGGCACGTATAAGAGGAGACACTTGTGGTAAAAAGGTTTAAAATTAGCCGATCAAAAATAGAATATATAAAATTTAATTTTAGCAAAGTTGTACGTAAGAATGAAATAGAAGTTAGTATCGGATATCAAGAGATACCTGTAAGCGAAAATTTTAAATATGGGTATCTCTCCCAAAATGATATTTAACTTTTAGTATAAAGATTAACAAGACAAATTTAAACAAATTTACAAACCTTCTTAAAATAATCAAACTAGAATGTTCACATTATAAAAGTTTCCGTTTTTTTTTTTTTTTTTTTTGGGTAATTGAGTCTTAATATAACAGTTAATCTTTAATGTAAGTAATAAGATTCTTGATGGAGAAGTTTATATATGGGAAATATCAGTCAATGGCCCTGTGATCGTCTGGATGAATCCATCAGAAAAAGAAATGAAAAATGAGTCATTAGACCTAAAGTAGTTATCAACTTAACATATCTCTTTTAGTTTTTGGTTTCTCAAAATTCCGTTTCTTCTGATGTGCCAAAGAAATTGTTCTTCACTTTCATTGAAACTCGGTGACCTCAGAGTAGATCATTGATAAAATTTTCAGTGAATTCAATTACAAAAGACATGAAAAACAAGCATAACAAATCAAAGATTTGAATATCCAACATCTGCTCTTTGCATTCACTTGTCAAGCTCACTGATTACTAAGGTAAACGTAGGCAAAGGAAGAAACTTGAACAACAAAAACCCATTACAAAATTTGAATGATGTAGCAATTCCTTTGTGCTTTGGCATCCAGCACTCAGACATGGAGCCTACATTTAGTATTCAATCCTCAAAAATTGCTATGATACCCCACAGCAGAATGTCTCTACTCCAAAAAAGCAGCTGAGTTGAAAACTATTGCATATCAAAAGGCAGAACATAGCACAAATTTCTTCGCAACAACAATTTCTTCTTCCATTGTTCCTTGTTCAGTGTGATCTTGGCCGAGCACAAGGCAAATTCTAACTCAAATATAGCATCAGTCTTCAATCCTCATGTTAAAAGTTTATTTCACGCCTCTCAGCAAAAAACTTCCCACTTATAGACAGGTCAGGCAGCAGGGCAAGCCAGACTGCTGTATCAGCCCCATCCTCGGGAGAAATATTCCCAGCCCAGCCGGTCATGGCAGTCTTCACCCAACCAGGGCAATAGCAATTGATATAGATTTTATGGCCCTCAGGCCGATCTGATAGTATTCTTGCCATCAGTCTTGTGTAAGCATTAACAGCAAGTTTTGACAATGAGTAGTCTGTAAATACTTGAGGCCATCCACCAGATTCCCAAGTGCCATCTTTTGCTTGTTCCAAAAACATGTTCATAGCGCCATCAATTAATTCCTCAGACAGTGAGTCCACAGCTTCCAGTTGTGCTCGCAAAGTAAGATTTTCAATTTTCTAGCAGAACGAAGCAAAATTTTTGCATTTCAATAGATATACGAAAATCCTTTTTTAAAATCAGTAATCAAGAATTAACTAACGAAAAAGAATGTGATCTCATGATATTGTTGCCTCATTTCTCAGTTGAGAGGACCATTTGACACTCTTTTAAGAAATGTTTTGGATGGAGCTTCATAATCAGTATGTTAGGCACTTGAATCATATGTAAAAATCTAGATCCAGAAGTTGGTATATTATCAAGAATTGAGCATGGTATTGAGGAGCTCATATCAAGAAACTTACTAAGTTGCTTTGACTGATTAAGAAATAAAATACGGAGAAGGGTGGTTTTTTTTTGGGGACCTTAGGGGCATAAAATCAAATGAAAGGTAAGCACAACTTTTAGATACAATAACAATTGAAAATACAATAAGAAAACTTCGTAACTTCTGGCAAAATAGAAATTGTGTATCATATAAGAATGTAAAGGAAGCTGGTTTCTTAAAAAATTTAAAATATGTCAGAAAATGCAACTACCCATGGATAGATAAGCTTTTCGAAGAAGCCAGCAGCAATGCTTCGACAAGTATCATTAAAAATAGTCCAGATATTAGCTTTTCTGTTATTGTCTAATAATTCAACACATTAAGAGGCTTTTGGGAATCTAAATCATTCACAGCCTCCTAAAGAACTACAGTGTTTCAAGTTTGTAATCATTAAGAAATAAATTGCACGCAGCAAATTCAATCAATCTCGACGGTTAATAAGGTGACAAACAAAAGGCCAAAGCTGATTCAATAGAAATTGTGTATCATATAAGAATGTAAAGGAAGCTGGTTTCTTAAAAAATTTAAAATATGTCAGAAAATGCAACTACCCATGGATAGATAAGCTTTTCAAGAAGCCAGCAGCAATGCTTCGACAAGTATCATTAAAAATAGTCCAGATATTAGCTTTTCTGTTATTGTCTAATAATTCAACACATTAAGAGGCTTTTGGGAATCTAAATCATATACAGCAGGTAAAGAACTACAGTGTTTCAAGTTTGTAATCATTAAGATAAATAAATTGCACGCAGCAAATTCAATCAATCTCGACGGTTAATAAGGTGACAAACAAAAGGCCAAAGCTGATTCAATAGAAATTGTGTATCATATAAGAATGTAAAGGAAGCTGGTTTCTTAAAAAATTTAAAATATGTCAGAAAATGCAACTACCCATGGATAGATAAGCTTTTCAAGAAGCCAGCAGCAATGCTTCGACAAGTATCATTAAAAATAGTCCAGATATTAGCTTTTCTGTTATTGTCTAATAATTCAACACATTAAGAGGCTTTTGGGAATCTAAATCATTCACAGCCTCCTAAAGAACTACAGTGTTTCAAGTTTGTAATCATTAAGAAATAAATTGCACGCAGCAAATTCAATCAATCTCGACGGTTAATAAGGTGACAAACAAAAGGCCAAAGCTGATTCAATAGAAATTGTGTATCATATAAGAATGTAAAGGAAGCTGGTTTCTTAAAAAATTTAAAATATGTCAGAAAATGCAACTACCCATGGAGGCTTAGATAAGCTTTTCAAGAAGCCAGCAGCAATGCTTCAACAAGTATCATTAAAAATAGTCCAGATATTAGCTTTTCTGTTATTGCCTAATAATTCAACACATTAAGAGGCTTTTGGGAATCTAAATCATTCACAGCCTCCTAAAGAACTACAGTGTTTCAAGTTTGTAATCATTAAGAAATAAATTGCACACAGCAAATTCAATCAATCTCGACGGTTAATAAGGTGACAAACAAAAGGCCAAAGCTGATTCAATAGAAATTGTGTATCATATAAGAATGTAAAGGAAGCTGGTTTCTTAAAAAATTTAAAATATGTCAGAAAATGCAACTACCCATGGATAGATAAGCTTTTCAAGAAGCCAGCAGCAATGCTTCGACAAGTATCATTAAAAATAGTCCAGATATTAGCTTTTCTGTTATTGCCTAATAATTCAACACATTAAGAGGCTTTTGGGAATCTAAATCATTCACAGCCTCCTAAAGAACTACAGTGTTTCAAGCCATTTTGTAATCATTAAGAAATAAATTGCACACAGCAAATTCAATCAATCTCGACGGTTAATAAGGTGACAAACAAAAGGCCAAAGCTGATTCCAGAAAACATGAAAAGGACAGAAAATGGAAATAAATGGAAGCATCGAAATTCTTACTTACATTGCGCTTGCCATTTAATCTTCCCAAACGTGAGGTCACACTAACAATACGAGCACCTGAAGCAGAAGGCCTCATTAATGGGATCAAAGCTTTAATCATGTTTTTGGTGCCAAAGTAGTTTGTCTCAATAACCTTCTCAGCAGATTCAACTGAGTTCTCTGACCCAACGTTGAAATTAATTCCTGCATTATTTACCTACAAATTCAAATTAATCAATGACAAGTGGCTTACCTTCAACGACAAAGAAGATAACAACATTAGGGTAGAACTAGAAGCCTTTAAGACATTATTACCACTCTTCTTTTCTATAATTAT
The DNA here is from genome assembly GCA_025175665.1 of Cinchona pubescens. NCBI lineage: Eukaryota > Viridiplantae > Streptophyta > Magnoliopsida > Gentianales > Rubiaceae > Cinchona > Cinchona pubescens. The sequence continues at coordinate 258,709 of JANKKI010000279.1, read as the reverse complement.
TTTTTCCTCTTCTCTTTTCTTTCCTTGCCTTTTCTTTGCACCTTTTGTTGAATCATGCATCACTCTAGCAAAATATGAATCAAAACTAATCACGGAATGAAATGAGCATCTGTCATACCAGAATATCCAAACCACCATAATTTTCTTGTATCCAATCAGTGAATGCCTCAATTGATGAAGGCTCCACTATATCCAATTGATGGAAGGCCACATTTAGACCCCCTTCTTGCAAGACCTTTGCTGCCTCTTCACCAACACCAGTTTCTCGTGATGTAAGAATGACGGTCAATCCATGCAGTGCAAGTTGGTGTGCAATCTCAAACCCAATTCCTCTATTAGCACCGGTCACCACAGCAACAGTATCTGCGGTCCACCATCTGAAAATATCAACACTTACAAATGTTATGCTCAAAGTATTAGTCTTTTCACCAAAAATTTATTATGGAACACATTGTAATATGTCCATGGCTTGATGGACACTTACTGGATTGCTGCAAATCAGAATAAGTTCAAGTAGAATGCTGCATGCAATGGTGGTGATCAACAGAAAGATCTTTTGGAGTTTAAAATGTCATATCCTGATGCTCCTGTATACACTTGTGTGATTCAGAGAGCTGCATTGGAGGAGCCACTGTACCACACATATGTACTATACATAACCATTTTTTTAAATTTTCATGCTTACATGAAATTAAGGAAGCTTATCATCCAGTAGATACAGTGGAGGCTTAACGTGAATATTTCTCGTTTTCACTGGTTTATTTACTTTTGCTATCTTTATATCCTATGTCAAACAGTATGTCAAGCCCCCTGGGTTGGTCAAGTGCAAAGCTAATAATTGTGATCAGGTAGTCACATCATATACTTTCAACCTAAGCCTCCTGTTGGCAAAATACATGTATGACAGATACTTCAGAATCATTTTAGTATTTAATTTTTTCATTATGTTGATTTTGAACTTCGCAAACACGATACAAACTTTTTCAGACATAAGTTATTCTAAAATTTAAGAATTGCAACTTAAATGCACGCAGCAATGGACATTACTTTCATTCAAGCAGACAAATAGTTTATCCATGGACAATAGAAACAGTTAAAACATGTGTGTGCAACAACACACCTTTATATACTAGCTTCATAATCTTTGTATGCCCTTTCCACTAAGGTCCTAAAGTTTTTGCATACTTCGGCTAACTCAAAACAAGGTATGCATTTCAATGCAGATATAATTAATAACACAAGTTGAATGCTAAAAAGGGTTGATGTATATAACTTCCAGCACAAAACCTGGTTGCTCCCAAGTACCATGAAAATCATTCCGCCCGACAAAAGATCTAAATTTGATTACCATCGGATCCTATTCCTGCACTATCCTTCAACTTCAACCACCTTAACTACCCGGTACTGATTAGCAGCCCCCAAAATTGAATCATCAATTGATACATGAATTTCGAGACACATTCTATCCTTACCTAATTCGTTAGGAAACTTACATATTTTGCACACTACCGCGTACTCGTACCACAAATTCACAATTCCATAACTTAAAAGAAAAACCCCACAAAAAAAAAAAAAAAAAAAAATTCATTTTGTAAGTTATGAAATCTTTAAGATCTAATCATCCTTCAAAGTCCAAAGAAAATGGACCCCATCATAATTAAATCCTCAATAAATCAGATTTGTAAACAAGAATTACAAAATGGGTCCCATTATAATTAAAAGCTCAGTGAAGCAAATAAACAAGAATTAACCCATTAATTACACCAATGATAAGTTTCAAAAAATTTATTGAGATTGATATATTACTCAAAAAAATCCCACAGAAATAGAAAGAAAATAAAAGAAATTCGACAAGGGATAATCTTAAATTGCAAAAACATTTATTTCTAATCTTATTTTGGTTACCTTTGGTGATCGGAATAGGGAATAGTGCGGAGGAGAGAGATTTCTTGATAAGAGATTCTCTTCTGTCCTTTGCCCTCTCTTTTTTGTCCATTATTGCAATTCTTGATTCAATTCTTTGGGCTGATGGGATTCTTTTATTAATCTCTTTTTTCACTCAGTTTTTTTTTTTTTTTTTGGTTATTATTCAAAGAGATTTCTAGGAGTTTATTTAAGATAAGAGAGAGAAAGAGAAGGTGCGTAACAGAAGCAACGGTTCTTGTTCCCGGCAAATTTGGAGCTTTTTAACAGCCCCAACTGCCATGTCACTCCTCACATGCATTACTTGGTCAAGTTTTTTTTTTTTGGCCGGGATTATTTTCAAAAATATTATTACTTTCATATAGTTGTTTTTAAAATAGAATGATTTGATTGGTAACATGTTCAATATTTATCATTTTGGTCATTACTAAATTATATATTAAGTCATATTTCGTCACAAGATAGTAAGCTTAAATAATAAGCAATCAAATTTCTAGGATGAAAATAAGGTCCCATAAACATCTGATATAATTCTAGATTTGTTTCTTTCCAAATATAACGATCAAATTTAGTTTGAAAATAAAGGATACTTTTACTAAAGAAAATTAGAGTTACGCTATGAGGGTTGCATTGCACCTAAGAAATAAAATCCTCAAAACAAATATATTTTTTTTTTTTGGTTTCGAAATTACATTAACGTGACATAGGCACGATAATTTTGTGACGGGAAGATGATAGAAAATGGGATTTTGGATCAAATTTGTGCATGTGAAATACATGAGGAATCAAATTATTTTATTCTAAATGTGCAGATGTATAATTCTTAAAAAAATGTAAGAGATCATTTGAGCAAATTTGCAAATTTGCAGCATGGTAACATTACACAGTCTTTGTCCCTTGAACCTACACTATAATTATACTTTACCCCTTGAACTCAAATAATGTACACTTTGTCCCTCTTAAAAGGTTCCATCATCTAAATAATTATAAAAAGATGCTGTGGATATTTGTTTTGACAAATATGTCCTCCAACATTTTGTGTTCAACGTTATTTTACTTTTAATTAATTTTTGTGATTGCACATATTCTTTTAATTTATTTATTTTTTTATTTCGGGACTATATACAAGAGAATTTTGTGAATTGTCAAATTTCTTTAATCAACTTATACATTGTTTTGTTAATTTATAAAACTAAATACAGAAAAAAAAAAAAAGACTTTTACAACTATTTTTTGTTCGTTTTCATTTTGCACGACCTAAACATATTAAATATAAATTACTAAATTATTTTTTTAAATTATAATTTCCATTTCACAATCAATTAAGAATAAGGTACAAGAAGAATATCTTTTACTAAACAAATACATTTTTCTCTTTTTTTTTTCTTTTTTTTTTTGTACGACATCAAAATACATGCAATTTTTTTATTTTTTATTTTTTTACAAATTTTTTTCTTATGTATAAAATGTGTAGAAATAAAATTATTTATGTAAATAAAATGAAATTTACTTACTTATTTTATTTTCAATATGTTTAGGTCCTGCAAAAAAAAAAATGAAAAAAAAAATATTACAAAAATTCACTCTATTAGTATTTAATTTTAGAAATGAAGAAAAATAATATATAATTTTATTAAGAAAAATTATGTGATAAAAGATTCTATTATCCTTATGAAATAAAAATATATTATATGGAATCATTAAAAATGAAATAAAAAGGAATATAATTTGTCTACAAATGTTTGAAGGATAATAATGTCAAAATAAATATTCACATCATCTTTTTGTAATTATATATATAATGAAATCTTTCAAAGAGGGTAAAGTATATATTTTTAAGGTTCAGGAAATAAAGTGCAACTAAGGTACAGATTTAAGGGAGTAAAGTATAATTAACCCTTTTATTTATTTTTCATAGAGTGAAGTCATTTTTTTTGGAGAAATAAATTAAGAAGCATGAAAGTAAATGGAAAATATTTAGGTACACCCGATTTTTGACCCCACCTGTACATGCCATGGTCAGAATTAAATTTTAAAGAATTTTGCTTACATCAGTTGATGTCATAGATTTTTTAAAATTTAATTCACACAACAGAATTTACAAGTGAGGATAAAAATCGAATCTATCTAAATATTTGCTGAAAGTGCTAGTAATTACATGGCATGCACGTAATCAAAGTTTTTTTTTTTTTTTTCTTCCTTTTCCTTTGAAGGAAGGGGGAGTGGGATACGGGACCCTCAGAAACATATCTAGATAACCTTTTCGTTAAAGTAGTGGACATTTTGTTGCTCATCAAAACAAGACTGTTTTTTGGGGGTTTTTTTTTTAATTTTTTTTTATTTCTGGTCTTCTTAATCATAAGTGCAAAAAAAGATTATTGTCCGCTAGTGTATGTGCTTGGAAATAATCAAAAGAAATTGTATATTCCTTCTCAATAGTACATTGTTAATTATTATCTTGGATACTTAATCAAAGGTACATTGGGCACATCATTCTCCATTGTCTTATATTTTCTAAAAGATGACTTATTGACTATACTTTATCACAACTTATTCACAAATGGCAACTAGAAAATCTTAAATTTACATTTCATTCTCTTTGCTAATCTTCATGATGCATCTTGGTTAATTATCACCGACTAAATTAATTAATCGTAAAACACTAGTTTGAATTAATTCATGGTTTTCGACAAATTAAAATTTCAAAAAAAAAATGAATAAGAGAAGCAACATTTTCATGAAAAAAAGGAAAATATAACTCTAATAAATAATACTATCTAAAAAATATGTTCGTAGAGGCTATTTTTATCATCTAATAAGAGTAATTATGTTTTTACCTCCATAGTGCAAATTTAAAAATCAATTTTATCTTATCTTATCGAAAAACCACCAAACTTGGTGTGAACAAATAGGAAAGAAGCATCAAAGAAGTTTGTAGTTTAGCAAATAATACCACAATATCAATTCTATCCCCTTTTGTCACCACATTCATTCATTTTCACATGGTCCACATTTTCAAAAAGTTGTTAATTATTGGCTTAATTACAATTTGCCCCTGTAAATAGGAAATAGTTATAAATTGTCCCTTATATTTATTTTATCTATAAATTACCTCCAAAATTTAATAAAATTAAAATTTTCATGTAAAGAGAGTAGTAAAATATCATAGATACCTACCTGTCAATATAGTTAGTTACACTTTGTGCATTTCTTTACTAAAATTTTTCTCATAAATTTGACAATGGTAATAAACTAAATTTATTATTCTATGTTTTTTTCTTTCTTTTTTTTTTTTCTTATAGTAACCTGAGGAAGGAGTTAGTTGATCAACTTACATTTATTTTAAATATATATTGACTATATCTCAACGTAATATAATTACTCAAATAATGTGATTTTTTAAATATAAAATAATTAATTAATTATCAAAAATAGATAAAATAAAAATAAGAAAACTAAAATAATGTGATTAATTAAATAAAATAGTTTACTCTAGATATAAAATAAATTGATTTAACAAATATGTGATAGCATACTAACAATGGATGTAAAGAAGATAACATAAATAGTGAACTAATTCAGACAATTAATATTGAAGCAATAATTTTTTTCAATAATGTTGGATGAAAAAACTTCGTTACTTTTGAATAATAAATTATTTATTAAATAAAATCAAATACTAAAGTAGGTAACTCACCCGAACTTTATGTTGGATAAGACAATTAAAATATTGAGGACAATTATAATATTTTATTACTCTCTTTAGATGAAAATTTTAACTTCATTTAATTTTGAGAGTAATTTGTATATAAAATAAATATAAAGAATAATTTGTAACTCTCCCCTATTTATAGGGAGATAAACTGTAATTAAACCTTAATTATTTTCCAGTCCAATTTGTACTAAGAGACTTTCCATTTCTCGTCATTTTGATTTTGTCCCCCATACACCAAGTCCCAGCCGACATTGGCAATACCTAAAGAACTTGTCAATATCCCACAGATTATTCCTAACCGCCAAAACGACATCCAAACCCGAACCGACAAAATCTAAAAATATTAGAAAAAGAATAACAAGAAAAATTAACAAAATCTGTCTTCTCATATTCAACAATTTCCATTGAATCCATAAATTTTCCGGCTATATGATCTAAGCACTGCCCTCAGCAAATCCAACACGTAGTCTACGCCACTTGAAAACGAATTTTTCTAATGTTGAAAAGTTTTGTATTTTTATCTTGGTTTTGTCATCCTCGACGACTCTTAGCAGATACCTTAGTAGTAGTAGTTACTTAGGTAGCATGCTCAAAAACCCTTTATTTATATTGACATGTTCAGCAATTCTTGATTGAGAAAACATTGAAGTTTCTCTTGTTTTATCTGATATGACTTGAAATCTGGTAAGCAGTTTTTTCTGGTTCTTGATTCTGTTTATTTTGATGATATTTGTTTCTGTTACACTTTTGCTGAATTCTTTTTACTACGATCAGTCCAAGAAAACTTTTTGATGCCTTGATTCTAGGATATGAGCAGTAAACTTCCAAGATAAACAATTAGAATAAAAACCCATAATCATTCTTGGGGTATTTCCCCAGAGATTTTCTTTTTCGGTTAGTTTTCTGCAAACTAGTGCTGTTTCAGGTGGAGACTTTATGGATTTCCGGTTAAAGAACATCACTCTTTTCTTTTATTGTCTGTGTTGACTTTTGTGTACTTAATGACTATTGGTATTTTGTTATAGACTAGGTATTTCTGTTTATAGACTAATACTCGTTTCTTTTATTGATCATAATTAGCCACCTACCTAAGGGAAGTGCATGTGTCAAAATAGGATGCTGCTTTTAGTGTATTGAATATGTTCTTCTTGGTTATGATCTGAATCATTATTTGACTCCTTCGATGAAGAAGGTGAATTAGAATAATAATAACTAAAGGTAGAATAGTTTTTAAATTCTTCTTCTGAATTCTGATTTGCAGAAACAATAACAATTTATGGAATCTTGCAACAATCAAATATGGTACATATATGAATCAAGATAGTCAACGGTTTTTTTTTTGTTTTTCCTTTTTTTTCCCAAGATAGTGAATAACAGGGTATATTCCGATATGCAGTTTAATGGTATATAATAGTAGAAGTAGCTAAGTTTGTGCAAAATGAAGTGGATGAGATTTTTGTACTACAATTTGATAGAGTCAGAATTTTATAATTAAATTAGCTCTCTTAAATCTATATTGCACAGAGATATTTAGCAAGGATAAGGAGATGGTGAAGAGTACAAAGTGCCTCTTGATTTTCCTGTCTATTTTGTTTTTAGTAGAAATTGGTCGAAGTTCATCAATTACTGGAGCAAGTGAAAATGGGATAAAAACTGCCGTCTTTCTATCACCTATGTTTGAGCTCGAACCAGGATCAGTAGTAAATAGATATTACTATGACATAGACTTTCCAAGAGGCCATATTGCTGTCAAGAGTTTTGATGCTGAAGTAGTAGATGAGGCAGGGAACTCTATACCGCTTTACGAAACTTATCTCCATCACTGGGTTGTTGTAAATTACTATCAAAATAAGGGTATTAAAATTTCAAAGTATCACAGCAACGTCGGTTTTCGCAAGTCAGATTACATTATAAAGGGGAATGATGGCCCATGTGAAAGTGAACTTTCACAGATTTTTGGCCTTGGATCCGAGACACGAAAAACAAGCACTCATGTTCCGGATCCTTATGGTATAGAATTTGGTAATCCTGCTGAGATACCCAATGGCTATGAGGAGAAATGGCTTCTTAATGTTCATGCAATTGATACGCGAGGTGCGGAGAATATGTTAGGGTGCGCCGAGTGCAGGTGTGATCTATATAATGTTACAGTGGATGAATATGGCCGAAATTTGGACCCAAATTACATAGGAGGCCTGAGATGTTGTTATGATCAGACCAGATGCAGGTTGAAGGAAGGGTTCCAAAGTGTGAAGCGAAGCCTCTTTTTGAAGTACACTGTAAAGTATGTGGATTGGCATTGTTCCATTGTGCCTGTTAGAATTTATATATTTGATGTCACTGATAGATGGAAAAAGTCTGATGGAATCAATTCAACACACATCTGTCAGGTAATTTATCAAGTTCTTCTCTTTGTTGCTCAATTTATTCTTAAGGAAGGTGTAAGATCAGTGCATTCACAGAACTTGTTGATGGACGTAATGCAACTTTGTCATGCCATAATTACTCATTCATCTCAGAAACATTATAGATACGCATCTCCTCAATTCTGAAGAAGCTTTAAGTTAATGGTATTCCATTTGAGAGCTATTTCACAAACTTCAATGTTTATCCTGCTTTTATTTAGTGCCAGTTTAGTTGATTGGAATGAGAAAGATATCAGTTTAGTGCCAGTTTAGAATGAGAAAGATATCAGACAGATAAAGGGAAGTAGTGATGACTAATATAAGAAACCTGTGCTGTCTAATTCTTTATAAACCTATATTTGGTTGATTGATGATTATGCTGCATGATTTTCCGTGTCCATCAGAGATTTTCATAAAATTAAAATATACATGTTAAAGAAAATGGGCTTTCATCTCAAAATCAATTGGTTGTGAGTGGTGTGGTCAATAGAACTTATTAATTGGTCTAGGATCTTTAAGTTAATCGATGTGGGATAGTTTTATATTTAGCACCTCCTCTCACACGCAATTTGGGTTGGTTGAGCGCCAGGAACTAGAGAGGACCCGTGATTTTGAGTTGGTTGAACTTCCGGAGAATTGAGTGCCCGGGGTTAGAAAGAGAACCACCCGTAACTTGGCTTGAGTTCCCAGGGAGTTGATATATATATATATATATATATATATGTCCTTTCTTAATTTTGTGGTCTTAATCTAATTGGACGACCTTACCCTGTGTGTTTTATCAGCTCGTTAACCTTTGTGCCTCAAACCTTTTAGGTTATTAAAGACGTTGTACTTTTTGAAACAGGTCGAGTATAATGTCCCTGCTGGTGTCACAGGTGATGGCGGTATTAACACGAAAAGTGTTAGCATAATTCTGCCCACTGGTGGTAATGTGGTCTATGGAGTTGCGCACCAGCATACAGGGGGAATTGGTTCAACTCTGTATGGAGAGGTAACTTTAGCTTTAACCTTTTTACAGGTTATACGTTGGCCATTGATTTTGTATTCTAACATATTAACCTATATCTCATGAGTATGCTCTTTAATATATTTCTATGTTCTGATGAAAAAACGTTATCCTACAGTTACAATAATTTGAGACGTGAAATACTGCCTGCAAATTAACAGCAATTCATATATATCCCTGACATTGGCATCACTTAACTTCAATTCTGTTTGAGATGCAATGTTGTTACTTTGAAAAGTTCTAATTTTGTTTTGGGATCTTTCCTTATGTGCATTTTTTTCTAAACGAATCTACTTTAACCCATGGAAAGATATGTTTTTTGATGATGTGATACTACAAGCGACTTCCAGCTTGCCTGTCTCTTGTAAACTGCAAGTAGTAGCTCCTTGCTCCTATGCTCTTCCATGGAGACAGCATTTCTGTACTCTTTAAGTCCACGGGTTCAATTTGCCGATCTTAAGTTTATCTTGTCATTTCCTTTTTTTGGATATATTGCCTTTGATGAGCCAAAAATAGTTTTAAGAAGAAAGTGAGAAAGACAAAATGAAACGTCCGCTTAGCTAAATGACTTCGTGCTAATAAATATTTCCTCCAACATTAATATTGTTTGCAAAATTTTTTTTTTTTTTTTTCATAGAAAGCTAGTTATGGCAAGAAACACACAGAGTAGTTGCAAGTATGTCTTTTGCTGCTAGGTCCTTCGCCAAGAACAGACATATAATATTGTTAAAATCAAAGTAATGCATGTATCCTTTTTAGTATTTATTTTCACAGATCATTCGTATGTGTTTTATGTTATTGATCCAACGTCCATTGTAATGCATAATGCTGAATGCCCTAATTTCTTCTCTTAATGCTGCTTTTCTCAGGATGGAAGAGTTATATGCTCATCACTGCCAATGTACGGAGAAGGGAATGAACCAGGAAATGAGGCTGGTTATATTGTTGGGATGTCCACATGTCATCCTCAACCTGGCTCTGTCACCATATCCGACGGGGAAACTTTAACTGTGGTATCTAACTATAGCAGTGGCCAAGGGCATACAGGAGTCATGGGACTCTTTTACATATTGGTTGCAGATTCAGACTCATCAGCAAAACTCAACTATATATACTTCCCAGCATGCTCCTCTTGGAGTAAGTTTCTATTATATTTTCTTCACATTAGCTTTTCCATCTATTGGTTTTGTTCAATCAATAAACAGGGATATTTCATATACACATTTTATTTACTTAGAAAATTAATCTTTTCATGCTTGGCTTATGCAGATACATAGGAAGATGTTGACAGCCAATTTTATAGGGGTTATGGTGCTGCTGGGAGTTGCAGTACTTGCTGCTGTTATTGGTGCTCATCTTAGAAGAAACCAAAGAGGGAATAACTACGAACCAATAATGACGTGAGCTTGTATCTCCTAGGTTTCACGCTGCTCTTGTCACCTTCTTTTAGATCGTTTTAAGATCTTGCTCGTCTCCTCCTTATCCTCTTCGTTTTTTCCTTACCTTCTTTTCTTTTGAAATGTAAAAGTATTGTACTGCGATTACATGTATACTTTCTGTGGCAATCAAATGGTAAGATCTTTGTTTGGTTGTAACTGGCAACCAATATTTGTGTTAAATAGATGTTATTGCATGAAACTTCTTATAGTTAATCTGTTGATCAATGAGCTTCTTACCATTACATCTATAGGGTTCACCCTGGCATCAGCAATTAACAGTTTTATAGTCTCTTACTTCTGTAGAGGGAAGCAATTCAGTCGTCGTATTGTTCTCTAATTTCTTGAGAAAATTTTCCTTTATGACAGAATAATTGTATGTGCTACATCTCCATTTTCTTTTTGGAAAAATGTTATGATCATGAAGCTCATATGCTCTTAGGTTACCAGAAATTTGCCATCTTCAGAGTTCAGTAGAATTCTGATATTGCTATGACTTTAAGCTCCAACGGTGTCAGCAGTAGATGCAAGCTTCCTCAAAACTTCCCTTGCTGGCCTCAAGAATCAAGATGCACTCTATCATTTTTTTAGTTGCTTTTTAGAGGAGCACTTACTTTTTGGACAATTATACGACTCTACTGAGCGAGTAGTCAAAGAATTTTCTGTCAAATTGACATTTTTCAAAGTTCAAACCTCTATAGGTGTTTAAGATAATCTTGAAATGCTCCATACACTTCGGAGAATAATCGACTTCGGCAGGACTCTTTTACGTTAAGTATCACTTAACGAGAAATTTTTATATAAATTGGATTTATAACATAATATTATGAATCTTTTGATTTTAAAAAAATATATCCGTGATATTATATTATGAATACAGTTTATATAAAAATTTTCTCAATGACACCATTTCTAGCAAGGAAAAAACTTACATAAATTTGGTATTTGATCCCACTTATAGACCCTGCGGTCAAGATTAAATCTTATAGAATCTTACTTACATCAGCTTATGTCATAAATTTCATAATATTTAATCCACACCACAAATTTTACAAGTGAAATTAAAAACCAGATCTACCTAAATCTTTCCCTTCTAACAAAAGCTGAATCTTGATTCTTTTTCCCTTGTGGGTTGGTGCCTAGGACCAATACTCTCTTGCTTAGTTTGGACTTCGAGACAGCAATGCTGTAATGGGCCTAATGGACCTCAGCCATTTCCAACTAAGACCAGCTCAGAAGCAAATTCCTTTCTAGACTCATTTTGGTAGGAAATCTACTTTCTCAGTCCACCTAGAAATTGCCAGACCCACTGAACAGGGGGAAAACTGTTGCGTTTAGCTCCGTCTTCGCGCATCAAATTTTCTCCTTGACCACAAAAATAAGAAGGAATGGACAACGATTGTCATGACAATTTTCACTCCTTGATTCCATTTCTACGAGTATTTATTCTTGTATTTCTTCAGCAAATACAAAGGGAAATGTAATGCACAAATTGCTCCTATTGTCGACAATATCATCAGATGTCCCAACGGTGTTCACTAGCCCAAACATGCTTAGAAAGTGATTAACAGTCAATAGTGATTGGTTCAAATAGTAAGTAAAATAATCAAATTATATAAAATATTCAAAATTTGTTTCTTATTATTTTTAATTCTTTATTTATAAACGATCCATCGACAAGATTTACAATAAATCGTTAAAATATACACGAATAAATCTATACTGATCCAAAAAAAAAAAAACTACTATCTCTCAAAACTTTTTATTGGGAATAAATAAATAAATAAAATTGGTTAACACTCTACCCGACCATCACGCCATTCCTCCAGTCTCCATCCTCTTCAATTTACAAGCAATTCATCTCCATAAATTACACATTTCCATCTCCCATCCATACATCTCATAACACCTTTCATTAATTATTGCACCTATTTTTCGATCACATCAATATGTAAAACTGACACATATACTACTACACTGCACAATAATATTATTCATTTTTTTTTTTCTTGAAAGGGAATATGCTGCGCTCATTTATCACAAGATTCAATTCTCACCTTCTTAGCCTTCTCTGTTTCGCACCTCAAATTTGACAATTTCCCCAAAATCTCATTTATTAGTTTCTTTCCTACTTTGTAATTCCTTTCTATAATTTCATCATCCCAACACTTACTGAGTCCCCGACTTTACTAGATAATATTTTATAATAATAATTATTGGAACAAACACATCTTAAATATCTTTGAATTTGGTATATATCGTATACATCATTGTCCAAAAATTATTATATAGTAGTATATATTCTCAATATTATTTTCAAATAATACTTGTCCACCTCCAGAAAAAATTAATACTTGTCCAAACTTTTTTCCCAATAAGAATATAGTTAGGAATTTTACATTCTCATCGAGCACTCGTCTAGGTAGCTCAAACTTTTTTTCCAATAACAACATAGTTAGGAATTTTACACCATCATCGAGTACTCATTTAGTTACTTTTAACCACTTATATAGAGTATGAATTTTTTAAATACATAATATTATAAAAAAAATTTAATATCCCTTTTATAGAATTATTTTCTTGTACTTTATATGGTCGTACAATATAATATCATATATTTTAAAAATTTATGATCTACAAATTTTTAAAATTAAAAAAATAATTTATTAAAAAAATTGTAGAATACTCTAATATTATATTATATAAACTATTCAAATATAATAAAGTTTTCACTAAAGTTAGAACCATTCGCCAAAAAGGAAATGATCCCTCGTAATAAGTACGCTTATGGAGTGATAAGCAAATACTTAGATAGATCGGATATTAGATCCGTAGATTAATCTTTAAAAATTTATGATATCAGTTAAGATAAGAAATTTTTTTTACGATTTAATTTTAACATAAAATCAACAAATAAAATTAAAAATCTGGTCCATCAAAGTATTTTTCCCATTTATAACCTTTCAAACTCGACTCTTCTTTTCCTTTGATCCGACAAGAAAAACAAAATTCCCGTTTTTCCAAATCGGGTCAACTATTCGGATCTTGGTCACCACGCCAGAAGATATTCTTTTGTTTTTCACCTCTTCTCACTCCACTTTTCCTTTACCCCAATCCATCTCATTTGTTGTAGAATATAAATATATTCTTCAGTCTCTCAATTGGCTCCGAATACAATCCTCATCAATAATTTGTCTTTTCCGGGTCTGATGTCTAGATCTACAAGAACGCTGAGAATGGACTTGAAACCCGTGTCTTGACATTGAAAACCAAGAATTTTTTTTACATGTCTGGGGCTGGAGAGGCTGTGGAGCATGTAAATTTTCCAGCAATGGCAACAAAAGACCAGTCCGGATGCTGCAACCCGGTGAAAAAACCAGGCCCGGTTTCAATGGACCATGTGTTATCAGCTCTGAGGGAGACCAAAGAGGAAAGGGATTCAAGAATAAAGAGTTTGTTCAATTTTTTTGACTCGGCTAATGTGGGGTATTTGGATTATTCTCAAATTGAGAAGGGCCTTTCGGCTTTGCAAATTCCAGCTGAATATAAGTTTGCAAAGGAGCTGTTAAATGTTTGTGATGCTAATAGGGATGGAAGGGTGGATTATCAGGAGTTTAGGAAGTATATGGATGATAAGGAGCTGGAATTGTATAGGATTTTTCAGGCGATTGATGTTGAACATAATGGTTGCATTTTGCCTGAGGAACTCTGGGATGCCCTTGTTAAGGCTGGTATTTTACTCGATTTACTTTATTTCTTTTACAGTGCATTTTATGATTAAAGTTTTGATCTTTTTTCGGTTTTCATGGCCATATTTTATTCAGATTGATCTTTTTATGCCTATATGCTGTTGTGACCCGTATATTTGGATGTTAGAGAGGTTCTAGAACATAGGCTTATGGAGACTGGTAATGCAGTTTTGTCTACGTAGATCATAGTGAGATAGTTGAGATTGTTGTTTTTCGGCAATCCATAGTTGTAAACTAGAGTTGCATTGAAGGAGATTGAATTTTGTGGTGAATAGTTTTAGTGCAATTAGGTCAAAGTTGCTATATATCTAACATTTATTGTTGGCCTGGATTATATACTAGTCTTTTCTGATTCAAGATTTAGCATGTTAGTTTTGAAAGGAAATAAACTAGTTGGCTCATATATGGTAGAAGGCATTTGCTGATCTCTTATGGTGTCAAGAGGAGCAAGTTGAGTTAGTTGGATAATGATGAATATTTCTTTGTATTGCTCTTGTTCCATAAGACACCAGTGTTAATCACTTTTACGGTCAATCAATGGCAGACCCTGAGTTAGTCAGAATAGTCTTAAAGAAATGACGTATGCCACCCAGAAGAGGGAGGGATGGGGAGTTTCAAGTTCAAAGTGTAAATAATAGGAACAGCCCTTAATATAACTGTTACACGGCTCTACTAATGTATTGGTATTTATTATTTGGTTTGTAAGCATTTTCGTTAATATTGCAATTATAACTTGTCAAAAGATAATGTGACAAGGGTGGGAGCAATACAATGATATGATGACATGGGAGAAATGAAAAGTTGGTGTCCTGAGTAGGTTAGTCAAAATAGAAAGAATAAAGAAAATGGATTAAAAATTTGCACACAACTCATTGAATGTGAGTTCTATCAAGGTGTAGAATTTCAATTTAATATGATGGATCAAATACATATGATGATGTCCCTAATAGTTGGTGATGCAATTAGTTTTCGTCACAAAGATTTTAGAAGTGATTTTATGGTGTTTCTGAGCTCTTAAAAGAAGCTCATCAAGGGTAGTCATTTTGATGTTTGGCAAACTCAGATAAATTTGTTACTGTGTTGTAGGAATTCTGCATGTGTTTTCAGTTCCAAACCAGAGAACTAGAATTTGTGCCCCGAAAAATAGGAATCGTGTAGTGATACTTCATAATTTAATATGGTAATCTTCATGTACTGGGAAATATTAGTTATTGATGTCCACATATAATCTTTCTAAATTTCCTAGCATAAAAGGTAATGAAGCTTATTCTGCATTGCAGCAAATTTTTAAGCTCTTCGAGCATCTTAGTTATGCAACTTCAAAGGAAAGTTCCTTGAAACAATGTCATTGTTGTGATAATTTATCATCTCTCCCTTCATGTGTCCTTCAGTATTTTGCACAATTTTCCTCTAATTGATCTTTTCAAATTTCTTGCCTTCCAATCCTACGTTATTAGGTTATGTTAGATTTCTAAGAAAATACTTGCTTTC
Source organism: Cinchona pubescens (assembly GCA_025175665.1). Classification (NCBI taxonomy): domain Eukaryota; kingdom Viridiplantae; phylum Streptophyta; class Magnoliopsida; order Gentianales; family Rubiaceae; genus Cinchona; species Cinchona pubescens. The sequence goes on along the minus strand of JANKKI010000279.1, from coordinate 242,981 downwards.
CCATGTGGGTATTAGTTGATACATGCTAGAAGCTGAGAATAACTTGCATGTCTTTCAGGAAATGTTTAGCAAGTTCAATCTCCCAATATGACTGCAGGAAGTTCTTTCTCACTTAGTTAAAGCACCTTGTTATTTACTCATTAGCTTCTTGGAGCTCCTGTCGATTATTTTCATGCACTGATTTTATATTTCAAATCCTTACTAGTAATTAGCACTTTTAATTTTGATTTTTCTTTTAGACATTTTCATGTTTCCTGGATGCATTTACATTTGTGAATTGTGACTTTCATTTCACTACTTGTCTTCATCTTACGGGTCATGGCAGTTTCTTTCTGCAGGGATAGAAATGGATGATGAGGAACTTGCTAGTTTTGTGGAGCATGTTGATAAGGACAACAATGGAATCATAACTTTTGAAGAATGGAGGGATTTTCTACTGCTCTATCCACATGAGGCCACTATTGAAAACATCTATCAGTATTGGGAAAGAGTATATCTTGTCGATATTGGTGAACAGGCTGTATAAGATTACATTCCCGAAGGCATCAGCAAGCATGTTCATGCTACAAAATATTTGATTGCAGGGGGAGTTGCTGGAGCTGCTTCGCGTACTGCAACTGCTCCTCTTGATCGCCTTAAGGTGATTTTGCAGGTTCAGACTTCTCGTGCTTCAATTGGCACTGCAGTTAAGAGCATCTGGAATGAGGGTGGGGTATTGGGGTTTTTTAGGGGGAATGGGTTAAACGTTTTAAAGGTTGCTCCTGAAAGTGCCATCAAATTTTATACCTATGAAATGCTGAAGAATGTTATAAGAGGAACTAAAGGGGCACAGCACCGGGATGATATTGGTACTTCTGGGCGTCTAATTGCTGGTGGTTTGGCTGGTGCTGTTGCACAAACAGCTATTTATCCAATGGATCTTGTGAAGACTCGTTTACAAACGCATGCTTGTGAAAGTGGGAAGGTTCCAAGTTTGGGAAAATTATCAAAAGATATATTGGTTCAGGAGGGACCTCGGGCATTTTACAGAGGATCTCTGTCTGGTACCATCTATTCTAGGGATCATTCCTTATGCAGGCATTGACTTGGCTGCCTATGAGACCTTGAAAGATATGTCAAAGACCTATATTCTTCATGATGATGGTATGGACTTCATGCGTTCATTTCTTAATTGCTCTAACTTATTGCTTGTTTGCTTCCTTTTCTCTGTTGTGAGAAGTTTGTCTTTTCCTACATTCTGAAACAGCTGTTTTAATTCATGTATATGGTTCTACATTCTTTGAAATCCCATTCCCTGGAAATTTGGATTTTATGCAGAGCCTGGTCCTCTTGTGCAACTCGGTTGTGGCACGATTTCAGGGGCACTTGGAGCAACGTGTGTTTATCCTCTGCAGGTTGTTAGAACAAGGTAAAGCTTCATGCTTGATTCCCCCTTGCTACTTGCTTACTTTGTCTGTTGGACATTTTGGATTGAATTCGATGTGGCTTATCATGCTAAGGCTTAACTTCTTTCTTTGTAGAATGCAAGCTCAACGACCTGATGCTGATGCTGCTTACAGAGGAATGTCTGATGTGTTTAGGAGAACACTTGAGCATGAAGGTTTCAGGGGCTTCTACAAAGGACTTTTCCCCAATCTTCTTAAAGTTGTGCCTGCAGCCAGCATTACATACTTGGTTTATGAAACCGTGAAAAAGAGTCTCAGTCTTGAGTAGCTGATACATTATGCTGCTGGTAGTTGCTTATTTAAAGATGACGATGATGATGATAAGGAAGATAAATAAGATTTTTAGACCCACTTGAAGGCATCATTGGTGGTGTCGTACATTAGACATTGATTCCCCCAGGGATGGTTAGTTACAGAGTTTGTGGTAAAGAGCTGTCTCTTGGGATTGACTAACTTATCACGCATGGAAATTAAGGGGATAGTTTTCAAATTATGATACCAATTTGTTTGGTTTTAGGATGTCCTTTGTATACTCCAGTTAGATTATCACGAGCAAAATGAATACAGGAGGTGCAGACCTCGCCATTTTTGTTAGACCAAAGAAATAATTGGAACAAACGAAAATTGAATCTCTCTTTTATGCATATCGAGCAATAGATTGCCATTATATGGTTTCTTAGATCAAAATCTTGATGTGCAACAATATGAATAAGTATGCGTAGTCGTAAAATCTGCAGTGTACTGAAGTTTTTTGGTTATGAAATACATTCGGAATCTTGAAGTGATGTTCTGTAATTAAATCTGTGCAATACAAACAGGTTGAAGAAGGTTTGATCCAAAGCAATCAAACAGTGTTACTCAGTACTGCTCTTCCCCCTCCGATTTTAGTATTGGTACATGCGTACATGAACACAATATATTCGCATACCAATACGGCATGCTAATATATATTTAAAATTTTAATATAGCAAAAATTCTAACACAACTAAAACTATAATACAAATCAAATTCTAGTACAACTAAGTAAAAATTTATTTGTATACATGATATATATTAAAATTTCTTAAAACAACTATATTGTCACTGTACCGCGAGCTAAAAAATACATGTCACCTATTAAGCCTACTACACTTGTTGTGAATTATAAAATTGCTTTCGTACCCTACCCTGTACTGCAACACTGATCGAACACTTCAAGAGCCTGCCTAGCTGCCTAACCGTCACAAAAGACGATGTATTGTCCGGGGGACCTCACTTGTCGAATGCAGTCTGTCATCGTTCTGACTAAGCAGATGCCTGAGTTGGCTAACTTGATTGAACAAGAATGCGGTGGAAGAAAATCATGGGGTGGGATAATTGAGAGCCTTTGGCCTAAAGCCAAGTGTGTTGGGGTCATATCAATGGCCCCCTGTATCCCAACTCTTCAATTCTACACTGGTAGTTTGCCTTTGGTTTCAATGATGTAAGTTTCTTCTAAGGGGTATTTTGGGATCAATCTCAATCCATTAAGCAAGACTGCTGATCAAGTTTCATACACTCTTCTACCAAATATGGCCTGCTATGAATTCCGACCGTTTAATGGCATTCACAAAGAATCGACTCAAGAGGATCTATACCAGAATGGTATTCCTGATACAAATTGCATGGTAGTTGATCTTGCAAATGTGAAAATTGGTCAATCCTATGAACTTCTTGTAACTACTTTCACCGGTATGGCCTAATATGAATTCCTACCATTTAACTACTAATATGGTATCAGTTTTTCAACTTTGACAGTGTCTATTTTGTATGATATTCAATTCAGGTTTGTATAGATATAGACTTGGAGACATTCTAACAGTGACTGGTTTTCACAACAAAGCTCCCCAATTCCATTTTGTCCAAAGGAGAGGAGTCATCTTAAGCGTTGATCAAGACAAAACAAGCGAAGACGACCTCTCAAGAACGATTACCAGAGCCATCCGTGTGATTGAACCACTCGGCCTACTTCTACAGGAATACACTAGCTACGTGGATACATCCTCAATTCCCGGTCACTATGTGCTCTTCTGGGAGCTCCAAATGAGGGAAAATGCAGGATTACCGTGGGAGCATGATCCTGCTATATTGGAGCAAACGTGCTGCACCACAGTGGACCAATCACTGGATACTGTATATTGGATGATGAGGAACTTACCGAAAGACATTGGTCCCTTGGAGATTATCGTTGTGAAAGAGGGCACATTTGAAGCACTTATAGATTACTATCTTTCAAAGGGATCTTCCATAAGTCGATAAAAAACACCAAGATGCATTAAATCTGAGAATATTATTCAGATTTTGCAGGGGTGGTATCAAGATTTTTCAGCAAAACTGTTCCTTTCTGGAGACCTTTAGACAGTAATGCAGATCAAATGAATGACAACAACATGAAGATGCAGGCCTGATTGATATCTATATAGACTTGTGACGAAACAAAAATTGTTCCAGGTAGGAAAGAATGAACAATTTACAAGAATAAATAGTGAGAAAATTTTTGGGGAGAGAGTAATGTATTTTTATTATTTGTAGCCAAATTGACTTGTTGTTATTTTTATTGCTTGCTTACAAATGAGGGTAGATTCTTATTTATAGAGATTTATGAACAGTAGGGTCCATGAGGTCATATCCGACCTTTCGACCTACCTATTTATATGACGAAATATTTTTTGTACGGAGTTCAAATGTGTTATTTTTTTGTATTGTCAACTTGCAAAAAAACTGCAATTTGAGTAAGGATAATAATTCTTGTTTGGATGCAATTTCTCCTTTGAATTTCAATGATTTTAAGTTTTATTCTTCCTTTTTTTGTGTCCCTTTGTTTTTGGAATCTTTTGTATGCTGAACTGCTAGAGACTGAGAAAAAATTGTACTGGAGACTCAGAAAAATGTACTGTATATCATAGTGGTTGTAGGGATCTTGTATAAATGCCATCTTTACATCACATGAAGTGTAGCTCGATTGGTTCACGAGCACATAATCGAGTTCAGTCAATCTTAAGCACGAATTTTTCTTAAACTCGTTTCGTTTGTACCTCTAATTTACTGGTATAAGTTGGAAATCCAAGGTTGATGCATTAATTTCCAGGGGAAGAAAACAAATATGAAAACTGACTAGTACAGCTACCACTCCAAATCACAAAAAAATAAACAAGAAAAATTCATTTTTTAATTTAAAGGACTAGGATGAATAGCTCAAGAGTCGAGCCAAATTAACATCTCACGTACATTAGAGGAAATCCAAGCCCCAAATTATAAATACAGAACTCCAAAAATTGCAGCAAATGTAAACATAGAAATAAAAAGACCTGGAAGAAAGGCGTTGGCCTTCCCTTTGCCTCTCTGACTTGCCTCTGTATCCCTTTTGCATCATCGGTCAGATGATCAAAGGGCATTTATATATATATATATATATATATATATATCCACGTAGGCATATAAACAAGTCATTTTCACTGTCTTCTTTCTCTTCTTTCTCCACATAACTTCTACCTTAGGACTTCAGATTATGAAATACAAAATACACAAATTAATGATGTTTCTTGATTAACTGCCCTCGTAGCCAAATATATATAATGAGATTTATGTGAAATTGTGAAGTAAAAAAGTAGTAATTAATGGTATCTTCAAGAAAAAGAAATTGCTAGTAAAATAACGTAGAGGATGATGACCAAAGTTGCATGGTCCCATCCATCTCTAGCATTATTCTTCTTGATAGTCATAATTATCCACTACAACAAAGTATGCTTTTATTCTTTCAAAGTTAATTAGATCACAAAAAAGATTAAAATATCTACTCATTCCATGTTGAAAAAAAAAATGAAAAATTAATAATAAAGTGGTGAAAGAATAGGAATTGGAGAACTAAAGCTTGCCGACGGGTGGCATGTGGTGATCAATTCATCAAGATATGTAAATGGAAGGATTAAGAAATTGAAAATTATTCGTTAATGTTGTTACGGGCTACAAACAAAATAGAAAAGTACTATAATTGTATATATTGAAGAAGAATTAATATTTAAGAAAATTTTATTGTCCGTTATTTTTTTTAAAATGTATTCGATACAATATCATATAATTTAAAAATTTATACGATATAAAACATTTGGAACTAACAAAATATTATTATCACAACATACTTGTCGAATTTCACATTTATTTATATGCTACCATATGCTTTTCTTTTGCTTTATAATGGTATAAGCACAATCACTTGGCACCGTCCACTTCTTAACACCTCATCATTTAATTGGTTCTGGGAATCTTATGAGTCCAAATTAATTAAGGCACTAATTAATTCAGTGGGAGACATTATCTGATGCACGATCTTAATGTGGAAAATACGCAATGCCATTGCCATACTTAGTGAATTTCCAAATTAATCTTTTTGGAGAAGAAAATCTTCTTAAGCAGTTCAGGGGTTTGGGGATGGTTATGGATCAACGAAATTATTATTATTTGGCATTTTTATTAAGTGTTTGATGCTGTGGCTTGTTGGCCACCAACAAAACTTTACACAACAAGAAAGATGTTGAAAGTCAGATTTCAGGAGAATACGCAAACTAACAACTCATAACGAAAACTAAGTTTTGATGATACGATTACATAAATTTTACTATGCTATTGCGCTCTACTCATAATCAGCAAATCATAAAAAAAAAAAAAAATTTGAAATGCTGTTAGTAAATGTACACATAAACATAAACAAGTGAAACACTCTAATGTTTAAATTTGTTTGATTATTTTAACGAATTTTTAATTTTATTTAATATTAACTTATTTATTATTCGAGTTAAATTCAAACAAATTTTTATCAAGTAGAACTCGAATCGAGTTCAACTAACTTGGTTTTTTAACATATAAATTTAAAATTTTTAAATTACCGAGTCGAGTTTGAACTGAATTAGAAAATTTAACGAATCCTAAACTTATTTAAGATTAACTTAATTATTGACAAATTAAAGCCAATTGATTCGAATATCAAATAGTTTTATTCACTTTTTTAACCCTAAGAGTTAGTTGTAATCAAAATTATCATACCACATCAAATGCACAAGAAATTGGATGGTAAACTCGAAAACATCAGTCAGAAACAAAATCACCACTGTGAAACCCAGACACTTCAGCCAAGACTATAAAATTAATGACAAAATTTTTTTTAATAAGTTTTTAATGTTTATCCTATTGAACATCAAGTGGACGTGCCGGAGTGGTTATCGGGCATGACTAGAAATCATGTGGGCTTTGCCCGCGCAGGTTCGAATCCTGCCGTCCACGCTTTTAGTCTTTCATCTTCCTCGCTCTTTTCCGATCAACGGTTTTAATTTTAATTTTTCCTTTTCAGTACATATCTCAGAGAAATTTTACAATTCCGTTGAGAAAATTGAGAAAATTATTCCTTTAACTTTAAAAACTTATATAGTATAAATTTTTAAAATATTCAGTATTGTATAAGAGAAGTCTTAAAACAACAGAAAATGTAAATTTTTTTATTTTTTATCCTTTTTCTGTGACAGAACAATGTATCTATACAAAATAAAAATAAAATTTGATCAAATATCTCAAATATAATTTATGACATTGAAAATTATTTTCATTCCATTTAAATGGCATTGAATTGATGAAAAACAATTCAATTAAAAGACTTCTAAAACAATACAGATTATATCTCACAAATTACAATTGTATCTCAAACAAATTTTCAGTTTACCAAATGAAACACCAATATTGTAGTTTTAGTAATGATCGTTATGGAACAATTCTCGAAGCTCATAAAAACTCTCAAACAAAACTGCAAAACCATGGAACAAGTCCACCAAGTCCATGCCCAAGCCATCACAAGAGGCCTAATTTCTTTTCATCCTACTTTTCTCAGTGAAATTCTCCATACTTTCACTTCACTCCTCACCACTTCTCCACTTTCCGAACCCATCAATCTAATTCACTATGCCACCACACTCTTCAATTTCATTCCTCGCCCTTCAACTTTCTGTTTCAACAATATCATTAGAGCCTATACCCTCCTCTCTTTCCCTGAAATTGCCTTCACTTTCTTCACCAAAATGGCCCAACTTTCCATCCCACCAGATACCCACACCTTCCCTTTTGCTCTTAAAGCTTGTGATCCCAAATAAATTCCCTTTCACTTGCCAAAACCCTTCATTCTCAAGCCCTCAAATTTGGGTTTTTAGCTGATATATTTGTTTGTAACAATCTCATTAACGTGTATTGTATAGGTGGCGATGTTCACAATGCACACAATCTGTTTGATGAAAGTTCTTATAGAGATATTGTTTCATATAATTCGTTGATTGATGGGTTTGTTAAAGCTGGTGAGACTGATAAGGCAAAGGAATTATTTGAACAAATGGCTAGAAGGGATGCAGTTTCTTGGGGTACACTTTTGGCAGGGTATGCGAAAATGAACCAATGCAACAAGGCCATTGAGCTCTTTGATCAAATGCTTGTGTCAGAGGTTAAGCCTGATGATGTTTCATTAGCTGCGGCACTTTCGGCTTGTGCACAGCTTGGGGAGCTGGAAAAGGGGAAAAGAATACATGATTATATCTTGCAAAATAGGATTAGAATGAGTGTATTCTTGCTTACTGGGTTGGTGGATTTGTATGATTGAAAGCTAAATGCGGGTGCATCGAGACTGCTGGGGTGATATTCGAGTCGAGTCGTGAAAAGAATTTGTATACATGGAATGCAATGCTGGTTGGATTAGCTATGCATGGTCATGGCAAGCTTTTATTTGATTACTTCACGAAAATGGTTGATGATGGCGGTGTTAAACCAGATAGGGTGACCTTTCTCGGAGTATTGACCGGATGCAGTCATGCAGGTCTAGTCGACGAGGCAAGGAGGCTTTTTGCAGAAATGGAGTGCGTTTATGGCGTCCCCAAGGACCGAAAGCACTATGGTTGCATGGCAGATTTGCTTGGACGCGCAGGCTTGATCGAAGAAGCTGTAGAGATGATAGATACAATGCCAATGCAGGGTGATGTTTACGTGTGGGGTGGGTTGCTTGGAGGTTGTCGGATGCATGGCAACATTGAGATTGCTGAGAAAGCAGCCGAGCATGTAATGGCTCTAAAACCTGAAGATGGTGGGGTGTATTCTGTATTGGCCAATAATTAAATCTTTATGCAAATGCAGCGCGATGGGGTGACTTGGAGAGGGTGAGGAGGTTGAGAAATAGTGGAATGGTCAAGAAAAATGCAGGTTGCAGTTTAATTCAATTGAATGGGGCAAGGCATGAATTTGTTGCTGGGGATGATCTTCATCCTCTATCTAACGAGATATATTCGGTTTTAAATGTACTTGAGAAGCACAAAGTTGAAGCTTTCTGATAGCACACGGAAAAAGTGGTTCACGAAGGATCCCATGATCGTGAACCAATCTTATCTGGGATCGCAAATCCCGAGTTTGTCACAAAAAAAAGGCTAGTAGTACGAGATCAACTCAATGTCCATAAAGATCAAGGGCAAAATTTTCATACAGGTTGGGAAATTCACAAGATCACTATTAACCAAAAATATAAGTAAAAATGTCTCTCAAGGTGATTATGCCTTCCACTCTTCGGCTACCAGCCTCGATGACAATAACACGCCGCATAGCTGGCATTAGCATCAGAGAGGATCAGTAAACCTAATACACGCATCAGTTCAAGAAGGTTTAAAACACGGAACCAAGAATACACAAACCTGGATCTGAAAGAAGCTCCATCACCTTATACAAGGAATCAAATCGAGTACAGGTTTGACATCGGTTTTGGCTAGTTACATCTACAATCTCCAATGCCTGAATCAGGTCAGTAAATCCAGACCTTACAATGAGAAAATACTCTTGATAGCTACATTGCTTGGTGTAAAACAAAAAAAGTGCAAGAAGTTCATTCTCATAATTATCTAGCAGTCTGATATTTTACACTACTACTCATCAAAATAAAATTTTGAATATCCTTGTCCAATACTTGTGGTTGCCAAAAAAGAAAAAAGGAAAAAAAAAAAAAAAAAAGACCCGGCCAGAATTCAAGATGAATATTCATCCAAAATCCCAAAATGCTACGTAAAAAATATGAGGAAATTCAAATGACAATTACTGAGTAATACTTGGGTTGTAAAACTTTAAGTGTTGCTTTGTTCAATCGTCCTGAAAAAAATTCTGTTAATTAAGAAATATCTGGTGTTTTTGGTTCCCAAAATACCATGATCTCAATTTTTACGTGGCCTCATTTATTTTCTTCAATTTGTACTAAGTCTTGTATAGTGCTTAGTAACAGGAATAACCATATTTAAATTCATAAGAACTAATTATATAAACATACAATTTACTCATCTAAACCCTATTACCTTTGATTATTGTAAAATTAAAACTAAGAAACTGAAAAGTGTAAAAAAATAGTATTTTCAGGTTATAGTAAACCCCATTGACAATCTGGTCCACTTATCGTAGATCCTTCACTGTTACAAAATGATACTACCTTGAGTTCACTAAATTTAAATACTTTCGAGAGGTAAACCAAGAGATGCTTGAGCTTATGATCATATCTAAGAGGGAAAACCTGCTAATATCTCAAAGTTCCTCTGGTTTTCTAGAGATCAATATATTATGGGATCCGAAGAGAATACGTCAAGTGAACTTACTTGAGACACTATAATTGTTTGATCAAGCTGAATGTGAGCATACACACTGCTTTTTGCCAATGAGGTAATATCACTACATGAACATGTTTAAGTTACCAACTTCAGAAAGAACACAAGCAAAAAGAAATGAATTTACGAAGTAATCTAAGGAACATTCTGAAAGCACTTCAATGGTTACCTCTTACAGTACACATCTACAAGAATCCCATCACAATCAACTATAGGTACTGAACTTACATGGGCTGTCAAAAGAAAGATCAGAGAAGGTAAATACGAGATAAACGACCAAGACATTATTAGGAATATAGGAAGTATAAAATTCAGAATGTAACACGAGTATCTGTGCAACAATAGGAAGGCGAAGGAACAACAATTATGATGAAGTAAAGTGACATCGAAAGACACATAGCCTTGCTTAATGAGAGATGGACTTAAATCAAGATTTCCTGTTTAAATATTCGGTGTGTGTAATAACGTTCAAAAACAACTAAGTGTGTAATAACGTTCAAACACAATAAAAAACTAAGTAGTAAGTTTTTCCTTTTTTATTTGAGTGGTTAGTTATTTCCGGGTAGATATAGAGGGTAACTTTGTACCTTGTATTAATAACTTAAGAGCCGAACTAAGAGGGTCACTGGCACGTAACGTTAGCAGTGAACGACCAGTGCTGTTCCCAACTTCTCTTGCCCAAGTACCTAAAGGAAGATTACCAACTGGTTGCTGTAATTGAGGCAAAAATTCAAGATGTCTTCGAAAATGCCTGCATATATCTACAGTTCAAAAGGGAAAAAACAATAGGTTAAATTAAGATAAGAACAAAACTTAAAAGAGAAGCAGTCTTTCAAGTCAAGGAAATCGCACGTTTTAGTATGCCAGAAAGGCATGCTATGAACAATAAATGAGGACAAGATCCATCTTGAGTTGAACTTAAGATTGGAACTGCAGAAATTTCATTCTGCAGAATCCTCAAAGCCACATCTTTTAATGACTCATCTGGACCAGCCTGTTGATTGCACCAGCAAGGGGGTAAAAAAAGAAGTAAAATCTTCAAGCCTTTGAGCCACCATTTGTAACTAGAGATACGAGTTTCTAAATGAATGAAACCCAGAAAATGGATAAAAAGGTATGCTAAGTTTCCAGATCTGCCGATCATACATTATGAAGACAATGGATGAGCTGAAGACTATATTATAATTGTCAAGAGCATTTACTTGGATTAAAGCCCTTCGGTAAAGTGGCTCTGAGACCCCAATCAGTTCTCTATGATGTTGGAACTTCAAATCTTTCCAAGCAGAGATAGTGTGCTCTTCAATCTCTTCATCAGTCAGGGTAGCACGATTGCTGTTAAGCTGCAAAAAGTAGGAAATTTTATGCACTCAACACGCAATAAAACCAAAAAACATTAACATTCAGAATTTCTCGAGACGCCAATAAAAATGCAAATACCCAAAGATAGGCAAAACCAATCTATCAATTATTTCTACATCATCGAAATTGCTGCAATGTAGGTTCTCAATTTTTTCATGCAAAGAATTCATGTTGTCTTGATTGATCGAAGGACAAAAAGGAAAGATGGAAATGGGATGCACATATGGTGTACCACAAGAAGACAGTCTAGGGAATGGAAGCACAATCAAAAGATTTATGCTACTCTTTGAATATATCACCATGTAATAGGCCACTCTGAAATTAAAAAATTTAACTGCCTAGAATATCTTGATCAGTTGATCTAATATATTCCATGCTTTACCTTGATTTCTAAACAGGCTTTTGTCTGTTCCATGCTTGTAAGTAAGATATCTACCAGCAGGTTTGAGTCCAAAGTTTTAATAACAGTTGAAAAGCTGTAGGCTATATTAAAAGGCTCCTTTATTTAAATTATGGGCAGAATGACTACCTAATCTAAATTTGGAGACGTTGGTTGAAGATTTCATATTATAATGCTTGAGATCATGTGATACATTTCCTTGACTTTAGTTCACACATTCCCATTTAGAGAACTTTCTTTCCAACTGATTTCACAGAAGTACTGGCAAATGGTATAGTAGCTTCATATATTCCCGATGATTATATTTACCTAACATAACGGCACCACATATATCTAGCTTTCCCCTTTGATTATTAAATATTTTAAACTATTCCTTAACATCCATACACGTAAAGCAGGACTTCTGCTTTGAAAGTAAGAACTGCTTCAAATAATGCAGCTTAACTACTTAAAAGGGGAGAGAGGTTTCCTCATTCCACTTTAAAATAAAATTAAAGGCTGACAGTCAACAGAAATGTTTTTGAGATCTTTTATCAGAAATTACAAGTGAAATTATTTGAGATGGTTAAGATTGGAATTTTCTGCCTTAGTTTTTAAAACTAAAACAGATTATTCAATAACCCAAAATTCATAGTAAGAATCAGACCAAAATTTCACACTTACCTGTAACAACATTAGTATGAAATCAGAGGCAGTAAGCATCCCGGAAATTTTTGTGTTTTGTTCGTCCCACAGAGGAAGAACTGCAATTCCCTACAAGTTATATAACCATGAAATATGTTTAAGACAACGCAAAAACATTGGAAAATGTTAATGCTCCTGGAAAAGTTCTTCAAAAAGAGAACCAGGACTAAGCAAACTTGATGTTCATTGACAAGCAGATGAATAAACAGATGTTAAATAATTTTACATCAGCTCAAAGAACGTATAGCAAATAACTGAGGCCAACAAATAATATGCTCTCAGTGATATTTAAGAATTCAAACAATTGGGTCCCAAATATACAGAAGATTCTTCAGTACAATTTGTCAATCAGAAATTTTGCATGAACTACTAATGAATAATTTCTGATTTTCATAGCTGTTTTTATGTTGCCTATTACGATGCTTTTTTTGCCTCATCACTCTTGATATTGTATGTCAGGAGAGCAAGCAACCTTAGAATTAGGTTTTTTGATTATTTAGGACAGGAAAAGTACAGAATGACACAAACTGAATTTACTTGCACAAGAAAAGCCCAAGAGAATCTACCTCTTCATACATCAAATGGAACCGAAGCCTGTCTCACGGCCACATTAACATCCAAAGCAATAACCTGTAATTTATAGCATTAAAATCAGTAACTATGAACATACTAATACTTTAAAACGATGACTTACTGAGTTACTGTAGAAGCAAATTGAATAGAAACCAACAAGTAGATAGTATTCAAACCTTGCCTGAATCTGGCATTAAATCATATGCAGTAGAAGATGACATATGCAGAGATAGATGGCAACGTAAAACATCCATCTCATTGTTTGGTAATTGCAACACAGGTGTATGAAGCAATCCATCAGAAGATGCACCCTGATTGGTTTAACAACCAAAGAAGTAGCAGAGGATAAACTTGAGGCAAAACAAGATAACATGTTATTTGCTTGTCAGTATTGCTCATATCTCTGTGTGTATGCAAGTGTGTATAAGTGGCAGTGTGTGTGGGTGTCAGTGTCAGTGTCTGCACCAGAGAGAGAGAGAGAGAGAGAGAGAGAGAGAGAGAACTAGTTGATTCTGTTGAATAGGTGAAGCAGCTAAGGAAAGAGTGAGAAGCTGTGACTCCTCCACAAAAACCATGTTGTTAATCATTCCAAATCCATCCCGACCACACTGTTGGTCCTCGTCCACTTGCCAAACATCATCAACAAGGTATCTGTACTGCACTAGTACATAGTACAACATTATATTAAACATACTAACATTGCTAATTAACAAGCAACAAAAAGATAATAGGCATGCTTGTATGTTCAAACAAATCACAAACACATTTATACATTCGCCTGCAGGCCATGAAATGAATAAAAAATTATAATTAGGTGCCTGAACCTTCAGATTTCAACTGATGAGCTCTCACATATACATTTACAATGCGCATGCTGCATTACTATAAAGAATGCTTAAGGTGTATATTTAAAATAAAGCTTTTATACAAGTCTAAATGTCAAAAAGACCAAAAAGAGAGAGAGAGACAGAGACATAATAATCAGTGATTGAAGTAGATGCACAATACTAATTATATTTCTGCATATAACAGATCAGCTCTAATGGGATGAACAAGAAGCAATGAAATAGGATGTGGTATTTCATCACCGCATGAGGATGAAAATTTTCCTATATTCAGTGAAGGAACATGAGAGGGGATGGCTTCTTCATTAGTGCTGATAAAATAGAGCCTCCAACAGAGTATTATACTGCAGAATCAAAACATGTATTCACTACCTAGAAAACCATTTTGAATGTAGCAGTCAGAAAAAAAGCTTAGCTACTAGACTGTCTTGTTCTAATTGTAAGAAGGAAGGCTCTAGATGCATTCATTTATTGCTACTTGTCTCGGCATCATAACATCTCGCAGATTTCTACAATATACATAATGTAGAACTGCAAAATCTGTTAGTGTAACAAGCACAGTACTCGGAGCCAAACTACCCATCAACTATTACCAATCAATCTCTGGCTTTGCACCTCTATTGATTTAAGGAGCAGGTGAGAACACCTATTGCTTTTAAGGGAACATCACCACAAATTTTCCCATGCAAACTATCACACCTTCCGTTGCATCATTGTGTGGCCCATCTATCCAAATTTCTTCTTCTTTTACATATTTATGATTACTTGAAAACCAGTACTCCATTAAAACAGTGTTCGACTCTTAGGCATGCACATATGTCTACACAACTAACAGCAGCAGAAGAAATATTTTAGTCAAGTTCATTAAAGTTTCCAGAATTTCAGAATGCAGAAATTTCAGATACAATTCATAAAAACATAACCAACTTCGGCTTTGATGTTTCTACTCGTGAATCAACTAAATTCCGAATAATAGAACTCCATCCATTTATCACAAATAAAGAGGCTATTCTTCAAAAAAGCCTTAAAAACATAATGCATGATGAAGATGAAACTCCAAATATTGCAGTAAAACAGAAATATAACCGTATAAAATTCCATTCTTTACCTCATAATAACCAGGTGGAAGATCCAAAATTCTCTGAAAAATTGTAGCAGAACCCTCCACCATAATCATCTGTATCCGCTCATTCCACCTACCAAAAAGGGGGAAAAAAAAAATCCACAACTTTACTGAAGTAAAAATAACCCTGAAACAAAAATTCAAGAAAATTTATAGGAAAAATAAAAAAATACCCATTAAAAGAACCACAAAGAAAAACTCTTCGGCCCCCATAACGCCATGTAAAAACTGTGAGAACCATTTTTAATTAATCTTCAAATTGCAGCCTTATTTTGGAGCCGGTTTCTTGATTACATACATATATAAATAATCCTGATTTATATGAATAGAGAAGAAGTATGAAATCAAATTTCTTCTCTGAAGATTCCGCCAGGCAAAACCCTTCAGCGGAAATTAAGGAGAAAGAAAAGTCTTGGCTTCGATTTGTCCGATAGAGCCGAGAAAACAAAGCAGTACAGCAGTACTAGTGAAAGTGAGGGAATTAATTAATTATGTGAAATAATGGGGTTGAAGAATAATTAAAGGTAGAAAAAATTGATGAGAAATGTGCAAGCAATCTAGCCCGAGATACGAGAGAATATTAATAATGGAAGTGAATCTAAGACGGTGGTAGTTTAGTTTTGGAGAGATTCCGTTTTGGATTCTTGCTTTTGATTCTTGTTTTTCACTTTCGTAAAATGGGTTTTGGTTTTGAGGTGTAGACTTCCCTTTTTAGTAAGAGGGATGTGAAGGCGTGATTTTGAGATCTCAAGTGTGTTACGCCTTTAAAAAAAAAAAGCAAAGAAAACTTATTGCATTGTACAATGAGATAATTGAATTGGACGAGGATTAACTAATATTTTTTCTTTACCTTTTTTTCTTAAAATTAGAAATAACGCTTAAATTTCTTTCATATTTTATAAGATCTAACAGTTCACCAAGCTACAAATAGAAGAGAAAACCTTGAAAATTTTGCAATTGAGCATTTCAAAAAAAAAAAAAATGTATATAATTTATGTACAGTGATGAGATAAAAAGAATTTTTAGAGTTACAAAAAGAAAAGAGATAATTTTGGATTCTTTAGTGTTAATCGATTAATATAGGAAATTGTTCTATAAACTTTTATGAACAAATTTGGCATTTTCGACATCCATATAAATTTATTTCATTTCATTTATTTCTACTTTTGGAGAGTGAAACTTTCTATACTACTCACTTTTCCTTTTATTACTTTTTTTTTTTTTTTCCTCACAATTTAAAACTTTCAATCAAGATAAAAAAGGTTCTAATTTCTCTTTTTATTGTTGTTTTTGAATGCCCTAATATGTTATTTTGATTTCTCTTGTTGGCTTTTGTAAAGGCATGCGAAGTACAAGTATTAATTCGAATATTAAACAGATAACTAAGATTATAGTAACATTCGGCCATGCTACTTTCTTGTTTGGAAACCCAAAAATTTTGTTTCCAATTTTAAACTTACTTAGTAGCAACAAAGGACTTGATTGAAAACTTTAATTACTTTAGTGGGCCAAAATAAAATTAGTGGTTTAGAGTTAACAGCCGAATTTTACTACCCTAAACTGTCTGAATTCAACAATTAGTCGTCTTAAGAGGAGGAGACGAATCTCAAACTGTACAAATATCAACCTCCCCGACAAAGGACAAACAACTTCCCCTTGTCACTTCACTTTGCTAGCATGTAGCATTAAGACAGATTTAAAAAAGATTCCTTCAAATGGGAATAGATGAAAAGGACCGTGACTTTTTTTTTTTTTTTTTTTTTTTAATCCTTTTTGCAAATTTTCTGGAAGCTAAGACCTGCCAATTTTAAACCTTAATGTTTAATAAAGATTCATTATTTAGTTTTGATTATTCCTATTATGTACTAACTACTAGAGGTTATGGAATACACTATTTTTTTTTTTCTAAAAGCCATTTTGCATTTTATTTGTAAATAGATAATATATTATGTGTTCTACAGCCAATTAACAGCATTGCACTTAGACGATCAATATAAGTAAGGAATAAGAACATGTAATTTAAAGTGTTCTGGCTGATGGAATAACAATAGCGTAAAGGATATATCTGTAAATTACATTTGTAATGAGTAATTATAATGTACTTTTGTTTTTGCTGAGAGATTACTTTTCTGTGCCAAGATTACCAATCTAATAACCTTTAATAAAAGAATTGTTTCACCCATAAAGGGATCAAAGTTTTATAGCCAACTAAGCAGTTTGTCATAATTGGTTTTGTTTGAATAATTATTATTTTAGATATTATTTAGAATAAATACTATATCATTTTTTTAATATGTGAGATACAAATATAATTGAAAAACATGTTTGAAAATAATTATAAATATTTATTTATAAAATAATTACAAAAAAAAAAAGAAAAAAAAAAAAGAGTCTCCTCCTCCCTCTCTCTCTACTACTTTTGGGAAAAGGTATAAGAGGATTAAGTGCCACCAAGGTGATAACAAAATATATTGTTATTAATTACATGGCTGAAATTAATCAACAAATAAAGTTAATTTTGTTTCTACAATCTTCAAGAGGTTTCTATCTCTCTTGATCTCGTGTGTACCAATATCTTTGCGACAAGAGTTTCCCCTATGCTCATAATAATGATATATGTCCTAGTCCTAGCTCGATCTCTCCTGAATCCTCTTTGCTCCACCCAATACTATAAATACACACACAAGCATGTCTAAATACATCAAAGTTGAATAAAGCAGCATTATTTAGCAATTACTACTTACTTAGTATTTGGTAGTGGGCACTTGTTATATATATGGCTATGGCTCTGAGATCATCTGTGAGTAAAGTAAATTTTGCTTCAATTTTTTTTTGTTTGTATTCGTCTCTAGCTAGGATAATCAATTACTTAAGTTACTAGATGTGATTAATGTTTCGATGCTGCAGAGTTATTTAAAATATATGGTCAGTCGTATAAGAGGAACCTCCAATTTTACGACATCAACAGGTCCAAAGTTGAAGCCCTTTGCCCCGACACTTGATTATTTATCACAGCACCAAGACATCAAAGCAAGGTGAGCTTTTTTCATTTTCACAATTAATTAAAAATAAATAAAAATTTGGATTGAGCTAACATTGGCTTCAAAGTTATGCATAAACAATAAATACATAATACTCAATAATTTATAAATTATTATAATTCTACCTATTTTACACGGTTACTCAATTTATTTAACTTGATGTTAGCAACAATAACAAGGGCAATATAGAAAAGAAAATATCACTTTATATCAGAAATCAATTTTTTTTTTTTTTTTTTTTTTATGTATGTCAAAATTTTATTGTGGCTTGTAGTTTCTTTTGTGTGTTTTACGAAAATTTATGTGTATGTATATATATAATTACAGGGCAAAAAGGGGAGATTTTGTACCAATGTTTGTGGCTATTGGGATGATTGTATTATCAACTAGTTTTGGCATATACACAGCAACGAAAGAGCTTAGAAACGCACCCAATGTATATGTCAAAAAATCAAGAAGAGAAACACTGCCGGAAGTTGTAGAGCCTGAACATGTTTTAGAGGAATCTGAAAAATTCATCAAAAATTCTTTCTTCCGAAAAATTGCTCATATTAAGGATAAAACCCGTGAACAAGTTATCCTTGATCCAACTCGCAAGGACATCTTGTCCAGGTAATTTTCTCAATTAATCAATTCTTTTTCAATTTTAAAATGGAGTTAACTGGAAATTTAATGTTCACATATAGTTTAGTTAATTAATTTTTATTCTGGTGTTTTTCTTCTTTCTTTTAGTAAATTGATAATAATTTAATTACGTGTATTCGGGCTGAGTAATAGCCAACTAAAAACTAGACCAATGTGAAATTTCACACTTTAGATTATATGAATTTTTTTGTTTTTTGAATGATACGAAATTCACAAAATAATGACAATTGGGTTTGAGTTTTTTTTCTTGTGTGCGAGCTACTACCGTGAATTTAAGCTATTGTCCTTTTTATTGTTTCCATGTTCGAATTCGATAAACCAATGTTGATGTTACAAAGCCCTCCCTTGCCTGTGATTTTAGCACAATTAAGGGACCAGCTGTAAGTTAAAATCAAGTTTAATGATTGATTGATTTATTTATTATGTCTTGTTTTATTGTCAGACCACTGCGGGCTGAAACTTTGAAAGATATTGGAGTGGACCCAATTCCCCACTAATTTTAATTATTCTATTAGACAAAAAAAAATCATCATTGTTTGTCTGCTTTGTAAGTAACATATAATATATAAGAAGTGCTAGATGTATCACCGGTAATTAGTATATAATCAAGTGTATTGTATTGAATTGTGTGAGAGTGAATGCTCACTACGCATTTCTAAGTTAGATATTACTACTTATGATACAAAACTCTCCAAGGGTTTATACCTGAAATCTCAAATATTAAAGATTATTATATACGCAGAATAAAAAAATTTGTACTGAAGCTTACTAGCCAAGCAAAGCAGAGGCAATATATAACTGTGGAACAATAATTTTTGTAGCACTAATAAGGTGGTTGGATAACATGACGTATGTGTTATAAAAAGATGGTTGAAAATATGTTTGAGTAATTAATGATCGTAATATATTATTTGGAAAATAATGAATTATAAATATATAAGAATAGAGCCTAATTTCTCCAATTTGACGATTGAATATAAATTGTTAAATCACATTTTGGCATATAACGCCATTTAAAATCTGTGACAGGCATTTTATTCTTCAAATTATCGGCTTGGGTTGACTCAATCTTCTCTATTGTTTCCTAAAGGCAACAAAAAAAAAAAAAAATCATGACAATAATAATTTTATCAAATATTATATCGAATGGCAGGGAATAATAAGGGGACATAAAATACTTAGGGGATCCAATTATTATTATTTAGACGAACCCACAATGAATTTTTTTTCCTTATAAAATATTGACCAAATCAAGCAGAATTGACCTCCAAGAGGCCATTATTATTATCACATCAAAATTGCTGTTTATATTAGAAAACGGAAGAATTTAAATGCGAGAACTATAAAAGAAACACCAGCGATCACGGTGCAGAAGAATTAAATTAATGCCAGCTTATTTGAAAAAAACATCAATTTTAATACACAACACAAACGCGAGAACAAGCAATATAACAATGAAAATGAAGACTAACAACCATGGCCAAAAATGTGTGATTTTTGCTGTGTTGTTGCTTGAAGAATCCATCTTTTGTTTGATTCGAATAGTATTAGGTTTGTGTCTCAGCTATATGTTATCTAATAACACAACTCTTTGTGTTTGTCACCCCTTAGTTTTATAATAGCATTAGGGTATGAAGCTAGTGTAGGAAGCAGAAAGAAAGGAAATTAATCATGGAAATAATAAGTAAATTAAGTAACTAATTAATTCTCTCCAAATTTCTTCTTCTCTTTCTTTATTTAAGAAGCAAGAAAGACTGATTCAAATTTCATAATTAACCTTTCCCAAAATATAGTCATTTAATCTGGTATATAATATTATATGTTAAGTGTTGAGAAAGAAGGGAAAATTTAATAATTTTTCTATGCTCTTTATTAGTTTAAGGAATTGTAATAAACTCATAGTTAGTGGTCTTTCTTGAATTTAATATTATTGGTTTATGAAAGTTCAATATTATAATTGATGTTCTTGAATGTTGGATTTTAAGGTTTCCTTTTGTGAAAGCTTTAGTTCTGCTCAAGTATTGTAGGAGTTTAGTTATCTTAAAGATATAACGTGTGGTAACTCCAAATTTGAAACGCAATATTAATAATTAGTAATTAAATCTTGGCACAATGTAGATTGTCTTAGACCATTCACGTGCCTAAAAATAAACAAATGAGATTAATAAATAATATTAAGTATAATGAGATTATTTATGGAAGCTAAGACCTGCCAACTTTAAACCTTGAAGTTTAATAGAGGTCCATTATTTGGTTTTGATTATTTCTATTAAGTAACTACTAGAGATTATGGAATATTTATACTTTTTTCTAAAACTCATTTTGCCTCTTATTCGTAAATAGACAATATATTATGTGTTCTACAGCCAATTAATTAACATCATAAGTAATGAATAAATGAAGGGTTCGAAAATTAAAATCACAATAGTGTAAGATGTATTTTTGAATTTTCAAAACATAGGTAATAAGTAATTATTAAGTACTTTTGCTTTTTTCAAGTTTACTAAACTAAGTAACCGTTATTAAAATAATTGTTTATATCGTTAATTTAATGTTGAAAAGAGAAATCCATAAAGGCCCGAAGTTTTATAACCAAGTAGTGTGCTATAGCTTCAAACGAAATGTGATGGTTGGTTTGTATAATTATTCTTTTAGATATTATTTAGAATGAATAATATATCCTTTTTGATAAGTGAGATACAAATATAATTGAAAAATGTATTTGAAAAGAACAAATTTAAATAAGAAAAGATCATCCCTGCCCCCTTTGGGAAAAGGTATAACAGGCTTAAGGGCCAGCAAGATAATAATAGGGATACATACTAATTAATTACATGGCTGAAATTAATCGACAAATAATGTTAAATTTACCGGACACTATCTTTATTTATATTTAATTGCACAACAATCAAAGAGTTTTACTAGTATTTCTTTTTGTAAGTAATATATAAGAATAACGCTTTACTACGTGATGAGATGTATCACTTGTATGGTAAGTCGTACAATCAGTTATTATGTTTCCTAAGCCAACTCCTATTTGCTCTTACAACAAGAAACTAGTACAATAAAATGGACTAGTGATTTTTTTCAATATATATGGAATATCCTTCTTTTACGGGAAGATAAATGGTAAAATTTATGCACAAAATAACAAAGATAATATTTTAAAAATGAATAACTACTATGTTAACAAAAAACCTTAAACCTTACAAAAAAAAAGAAAAACTAAACTAATTGATATATTTTTTTTTTGATTAAGACTTTCGAAAATATCTCTAATGAGATAGTAGTACGTAAGCAACGCTGTAAATGAATAGAGGTTATTCGAGTTTGATTAGTTAATAATTAAATCAAATTTAAATAAAATTGAGTGTTCGTTAATTTTTTTTTTATTAGATTTGAATTTAACTCAATAAGTTAAAAAATTTATATTTATATTTAAAAATTTCAAACAATTCGAACTTGATTCGAGTTTGACTAATAAAAACTCGTTTACATTCAATTCGAAAGATAAACAAGCCATTTAAACAAAATTCTGAGATCATTAAAATAATCAATTAAGGTTGAATACTAAAGTACCTAGTTTCTTTGTGTTCATTTGCACCCCTATTAAAAAAACACACATACTAATTGATATTTTTGTTCTTTTTGGGCTAACTTCCCAAAATAAAGCAACTTTCGGCGAGACTTGAGTGGTAGAAAACAGCAACTTTCGGCGAGACTTCAACCAAGACTTGGCGAGAGAGAGCATTCATGCAGTTTGGATGGTAGTTTGGGTGGGATTTTCAGCATTTTCTCTTCCATAGAGGAAAAATGCCGCAAAGGTGTCTAATCCAAAAGCTAGTGCTGATAGGTCGATTTAAAATTTTTATCAAACTATCTTTACATCAATTTATAGTAATTTAAAATTTTTATATATATATTTAAATATTTTTTTTATTAGTCGAGTTCGAAACAAATATAAAAATTATTCTAAGAAACATTAAATTTTATTTAATTTTAACTTCTTTAACGACAAATCAAATACAAACAAATTCTTGCCAATCCAAATTTAATTCCATTATTAAGTATATTGAGTTCATTCACAATCCATCTATGTTCTTGTTGTGAAATTATATCACTGTATTTCAATATTTATCCTACACAAGCAATTAAAACACAACCGTAATATTTAACCGCCAGCATCTACACAAGAAGGTAGGACCAGAGCATCCAACGTCTATCATCATTTATCATTTAAATAAACGCTTTAACCCCAAAAAAAAAAACCTTGAAGAGATGACGTGTTGCTTGGAGACATTTCCACGGCAATATATACTCATAGCTTTGCGACAAGTGTACCTCCAATGCCAGCTGATGCCAACGCTAGCTGCAACCTCAATTCCAAGTTCTGTGTCCATAAATGTATAAATGAACTTAAACCAAAGAGGCCTTAAGAATTCAACAAGTAACATTCATTAGAAGGTAACAAAGCTGTCAAATTTGGCTACCTCTATCAAAATTTGCACCAGATTTTCTACGTATTTTCTGTTACAAATTTACCATCATCATGGCTTTGAGGTCTTCGGTGAGTGATCAATAATAGTAACATTATACTGTTTTTACTTTTTGGACAATCCATCTTTTGCAAAAATGTATTATTTTTTGTTTTTTTAAGTGGTCTAATTCAATTTTTGCAGACTCAATTGAAATCCTTTCTTAGTCGCTTGAGAACTAGTGGGAGTAGAAACTCAAATTTTGCAACATCTTCTAGTCCCAAAATGAAGCCTTATTCCCCTACGGCTGATATTCATGTCCAAGAACCAAATATCAAATTATGGTACGTAGGAATTTTTTTTCTACGGGATTACTGAATTTTACGGCGAAATAGGGGTTACTTAATTTGATTTGCAATATTCCTGTGGATTTTTATTTTTTTTTTCTCTGAATCAGAGCATATGTGATTTATAATTAATTAGCAAATTTTTACTATGCGTAATTTGGGCCTGTTTGAGTTGGATTTTTATGTAAATGCAGGCCATTAAGGGGAGAGTTTGTGCCAGTTTATGTGGCACTTGGGTTGATAGTTACGTCGATGAGTTTTGGGTTACACACAGCATTGCATCATCTGAAGCGGAATCCGAATGTGTATGTGAAGAAATCAAGAAGGGAAACAGTTCCAGAGGTTGTGGAGCCTGAGAAGGTGGTGGAGGAAGTCCATGATTTCATCAACAAATCGTTTTTCAGAAGAGTGGCTCATGTCCAAGATTTTGATCGCCAAGACGTTATGCCTAACCCCATTACTGGAGATGTCTATGCATGGTAAATATGGACTATTTATTTATTTACGCCTCCAAAAAATTGATTTCATTTTGCATCCAAAAAAAATCACGGTACTAATTGCTCGTATTTTTTTTTTATTTTTTAATTTCATTCAAGTACATACCTAAATTAAATAGTCTAATTTCTATACAAAATTGTCATGGATGAATTGTTGTGATTGTAGGAAGCCTCGTCTACACACGAGCCGAGACATTGAAAGACGTTGGAGTGGAACCACCTAAAGACAATGTTCGACCGGATAGGCAGCGCCCTTGATGTTGTGGTACTTCATATGTGTTAGGACTTGGTTGTACCCGCCGTGCTCAACTTTAGGCCGATGAGTTTTATTTTTGTTCGGTTAAGAAATCATTTCGTTAAATGGTTGTGTAACATAAATTTTCATATGTGTTAGGTCTTAGTCGTATCCGCCGTGGTCACAACTTTAGGCCAGAGTTTTATTTTTGGTACTCAGAGTTAGGATATGCTCTTCCGTTAAAAGAATGATTTTCTTAGTTTTAAATATTTGTATAACATAAATTTATAAGATATAACGAAATAGTTTATAAAATTTTCTTTTAAGTTAAATAATTTTCAATAAAGTACATTCTTTAATTTTACTGAGTTCTGTTGTAGTGTGGTTTTTGATTTACTTAATTATCTCGTGTTTGAAACGACAAAAACAGTTATGAAAACGATCTATGTTTATGGCGTTTCGGAAGAGGGGGCAATAAAATAAAAAAAAATAAAAAAAAGTGGGGTCTCACAATTGTGTACAAAATAATTGTTCCACCACCATATATTATTGCACATGCTTCGCTTGGCCAAAAAATAAATTTTAGTGCAATTTTGCGATCGGATGTGTATGAGGAGATCCATTGACTACTATTATTTAAATGAAACCGATTTTTTTTTAAAAAAAAATAAAAACTTATAAAATATAGAGCAAATCAAGCAGAAGGGCTATCATAATCATTATTAAATGTGTGTAAAAACAATTTTAAAATTTAATAATATATATTATGTATTTAAATTTGATGATATAAAAATTTTTATATATTGCCGTGTATGAAATATTTACTCTACTATTATTAGCATATATTAGAATTACCGTTTGATTAGAAAACGGAAGAATTTAAATGCTCATACTACTATAAGAGAAATACCATCACCGTGCAGAAGCTTATTTAAAATAATTTAAGATCCACCACAGTTAATTGTGGTTGCTTGAAGAAGTAATCTTATCTTTTGTTTGATTGTAGTAAGAGAAAGACTTTCGTAGATCTGGTATTTGTCTTCACTTGTAAATCTTGTGGTGTGGATTAAATGTTATAAAATCTATGATATAAACTGATGTAGGTAGAATTTTATAAAATTTAATCTTAATTACAGGATCTACAGGTGGATCAAAAATCGAGTTTATGTAAATATCAAAAATCGAGTTTATGTAAATTTTTTTCTTTGTAGTATATAGTGGCAGTATTAATTATTTGTCAACTCTCAACTATAACTAATAACTCAACTCTTTGTCTATCAACCCATAGTTTTTATAGCATTTAGGTAATTATAATTAATTCAACAAATTTAAGTAATTATAATTAATTAATTCTAGAGATGTAGGCAGCGCCTTTGCTGTTACGGGATATATCATAGCAACCCTCGAATGATTATTTATGTTTAAATAACTAAAATTTGTAAAATTGATCAAGTCATATTAATGACATGTTTGTTTTGATGAATAGATTAACATACTTTAAAAATAAATATATTTAAAAATGTTTGTTACTCAATTTGCTCAAAATATTTGAATAGTATAAAATGGATAAAAATCAATAAAAAAAGTTTAAATGTTTAATCAAATGAACAAAAATATTATTTATTTTCAATAAACATACATAATAAATTATATTATTTACGGTTGTGATTTTTTTTAAAAAAAAACATTAAATTGTACATTTGTAAAGTTTATAGAAGTTTTCTCAATTATTGGAGAGGAGTCCAGTCCAAACATACATAGTTTTCAATATAACGACTAAAGAACGTCCTTTATGATCGATGTTCATTGTAATCTGGTTTTAGATTCACCTAATTATCTCTTTTTTCATTAGTGAGATTAAATATGTGTTTCTGTCCATGTCAATTTGGCCGAAAGGTCAACAGAGTTGAAAAGCGTTTCGTAAATTTCTCTTTTTTTATTATTTTTTATTCGAAGGTTTTCTTTGGTTGGAACCATATTACAGGAAGGTTTTTTATTTTTTGTTATCTCTAGTTCATCCACCCATCTTTCTTGGTAGCCAGTCAACACCACAAAGCATTAATATCCCTAAAAAAGTTTTGCTTTCTCAATCGTTTTGAGTCATTGGACTTTCTCCTCTCTAGGAAAATGGGAGAGCCAACATGGCCTGAATTGCTAGGAAGCAACGATTGGGAAGGCCTTCTCGAACCACTAGATGATAATCTCCGTGGCCTAATTCTCCGGTGCGGCGATTTCTGTCAGGCAACCTACGATGCCTTCAACAATGATCAAAATTCCAAGTTCTGTGGCAGCAGCAGGTACGGCAAAAAATCATTCTTCGAAAAGGTCATGTTGGAATCAGGATCAAATTACCAGGTTTCTGGTTTCCTCTATGCTACGGCTCACATAGGTGCCCATAAGGCCATATTTCTTCATTCATTATCCCGTGAATCTTGGGACCGCGAGTCCAATTGGATCGGCTATATTGCTGTTACAACAGATGAATCGATAGTCAAGTTTTAGGCCGAAGAGAAATCTACGTCGCGTTTCGTGGAACGACAAGGAATTATGAATGGATCAATGTTTTAGGGGCGGAGCCGAAATCAGCGGAGCCACTTTTACGTCCCAAAGTGTGGAAAAAAAGGGAAGATGGAAGTGTTAACACAAGTGATAGCGACGGAGATGATGATGAATTGCCAAAAATTATGCAGGGTTGGCTCAAGATTTATGTTTCCAATGATCCCAAGTCGTCTTTCACAGATCTAAGTGCTAGAGAACAGATTTTGTCCAAGATTGAAGAGTTGAGAAATTTGTATAAAGATGAGGATTTGAGCATAACATTCACGGGGCATAGTCTTGGTGCGAGTTTATCAATTTTAGCTGCTTTTGATCTTGTTGAAAATGGGCTGCATGATATTCCTGTATCAGCAATCGTGTTTGGTAGTCCACAAGTGGGAAACAAGACATTTAATAGGAAACTGAAGGAATTTCCAAATCTCAAAGTTCTTCAAATGTCAAGAATAAAATTGATTTAATTCCACATTATCCAAGCCATCTCTTGGGGTACCATAATTCAGGAATTGAGCTCCTAATCGACACGAGAAAGTCTCCTTTCTTGAAGGAGACAAAGAATCCTAGTGATTGGCATAATTTGCAGGCAATGTTACATGTTGTGGCTGGTTGGCATGGAGCTCATGAAGATTTCGAATTGAAGGTAAAGAGGAGTTTGGCTTTGGTAAACAATTCTTCTGGGATTTTGAAGGATGAATGTTTGGTCCCAGTAAGTTGGTGGGTTGAAAAGAACAAAGGGATGGTACTTGATGAAAATGGGGAGTGGATTGTTGCACCACCTGCAGATGAGGACCTACCAATCCCTGAACATTGATGTGCAATTTGATGAATTATTTTGAGTGGCCAGTAGTGGATCTTTTGTCCTCTTGCTTTTTCTTTCTTTTATCACTCTGAGTGGTTTCAATCATTCCAGCTTTGTGTATTGTTTGATTTGGACATGATACTTACATTTGGCTTAACAACATCTCTAAGGCTTGAATTGCAATCATCTACTTGAATGTACACCAAGAAGCTGAATGAGTTTCAAATTACAATAAATAGATCTGCTGCAATTTGTTTCTCACAATACACAGATTTTTAGTGCACACAAATACAAGAATTCTTAGATAAAATAACATAGTAATAAATTTCAATTCAATTAGCCTTCAAAACTTGCAGACTTCTCAGCCTTCTTATCTTTGGGAAGTTATAATTTGGTGAATGACCAAAATGGTGGAATAACTAGTCTGGCAACAACTGATCTAATGTAATGTAGAGCAAAATATTGAAAAAGTTGAACGGCTGTAAATAGCTCACTTGCTCCAAAATACAACATCTTCCCATCTGTCAAGGCGTGGAATGAACAAGCCTAGCTCCGACGCGGTCAAGCCTCTTAACCATGGCAATGGCCTTCAAATCGCCTGCTTTCATAAAGGCTTCAACCATTCTCTCTCCAATCTCTCTGCCTGACGCCTTGACAGATCTTTTCTTCGTCGTCGGTCACAGCAACTATAGTGGGACCAGCTCCGCTGATGGTGCAACCAAATGCTCCGTTCTCAAGGGCGACAGCTTTCACAGCCTCCATTCCTGGAATCAGAGGTGCCCTCCTCGGTTCCACTATCTTATCCGATGACAAGGCCTTCCCCAAACCCCTTAAATCTCCCTGCAATACTGACGCCACCAAAGCCCCCGCCTGGCTGCAATTCCAGACGTGGTCGGACATGGTTATTTCCGATGGCAATGCCGCCCTCATTTTCTTCGTCGGAGCTTCAAATTCCGGGTTCACCAGGACGAAGAACAAGTTCGTGCTTTCAGGGAACTTGAGCGGGATGAGTTCTAGAGGATCGTAGCT
This sequence comes from Cinchona pubescens, assembly GCA_025175665.1. Classification (NCBI taxonomy): domain Eukaryota; kingdom Viridiplantae; phylum Streptophyta; class Magnoliopsida; order Gentianales; family Rubiaceae; genus Cinchona; species Cinchona pubescens. The sequence goes on along the minus strand of JANKKI010000279.1, from coordinate 214,256 downwards.
ACGAATCAAAACGAATCCTCCCATGAGGGCCGGTGCAACGTTATCTGCGTGGTAACCGGAGACCTTTGATTCCGATTCCAGCCCCGCTAGCACGAGGTCTGATGTCGATAATTTGCCTCCGAACAATTCATTCCGACCGCTAAGGCTGCCGCGGCAGCACTGGCGGCACTCCAACCGTCTCTTGCCGAGAGGCAAGCCCTTGTGGAGGGAGAGAGAAAGGCCGACGGAGCGAATATGGAGCATCTTCATGACGGAAATGGCAGCGATGCCGGCGCAATTGAAGAGAGGGTTTATAGTGAGCTTGTTGGCGCCAGGGGAGCCGGAGATATCGGAGATATCGGAGATGGAGATGTGGCCGGGGCGGACGTCGGGGTCGAGAGAGAGGGTGACGAAGTCTCCAACGCCGTCGACAGCGCAGCCGAGGAAGTCGAAACCAGGGCCAAGGTTAGCCACGGTGGCGGGTGCAAATGACTTGATGGAGGAGAAAACGGGTTCGGGTTCGGGTTCGGGTTCGGCGATGAGGTTGATGGAGGTGTTAGAAGACGGGAGAGCTCTCGTTTTCCATGATAATGATGAAGATGATGAAGCAGAATTAGGTGGGGCCTTTGAGTCGTAGTTGGAATTGAAGGTGGTGGCTAGAGGAATTGTTTGGGTGAATAAGAGATCGACAGCACGAGGAGGAGACGGCGGCGGAGGCCATGTGGTGGCTGGATGAGTTGAGCTTTTACTTAATAGAAATTTCTCAAGGAGGAGGGAAGGGACGTGGTGGTGACAGAGGGGGAGGGAGGAGTGGCAGATGGCGGTGGCAGTGGTGGAAGGGAATGGGAATCAAAAGGGGAAGGATGAGGTGGTGGAGTAGTGGTGATGATGTGGATTGGATTTTCTTTGTTTGGGTTGTACAAAATCTCTTGCAATCTATTCTTAATCATTGTGGGCTCCCTAGAGATGTTGTTATGACCCTTGATATGATGAGCTGTGATACTTCAGCCCTTAACTGAACAAGGCCCATTGAAGCTTAGAAATTTTAGGCCTTTTCGTCAAAGATATAAATAACTATATTATATGTATAAAATATATTAATCTTACGTTTATAATCGATATAAACATTTTTTATATTGTCATACGTCATATGTGTAGAGTCTATTAAAATTCGAAATTTAAAAAATATACATGCCACATGCATTCATATCTAGAAAATTTTTTACACCGACAGTATATAAAAAATTAATTCAAAATAAAATATAAGAAAGGATTTTGGTATTCATCATCGTATATTTTGCCAAATTTACCCTTCCCACTCACTTCATATATTTGTATTACATATTGATAACTCTTTTTTTTCCATAACTGCCTTTCCACCTTTCACTCCCTAATCCCTATATTATCCTTTTAATTTTTTATTAGAATTTTTACTCGATATTCTTTTTTTCTTTTAATGTGTAATTTTCTTTTTTTCTTTTTAATTAATTTTTTACTAGTTTTAATGAAATAAGTGTGTAAAAACTAAAATCTCAAACTTAATAAGCTATACTCTAATATTTGATCTGAGTTTTAGTGATAAAATTTTATGCAAATTAGATTAGTAAAACAACCTTCTGCAGCAGGGTTAGCCTTGGTAGTTACTGGTAAATTTCTTAAGACTATATAAAACATAATAATAATAAATAAAAAAAAAAACCCTCTGTCGATTAAGCTTTCTTGGTTATCTACTCTACTCGATTCCATCACATTCATAAATCATAAAAGTTTTCCAACATTAGAGTTGGAGATCATGGAAAAGTTTTTAGAATCCATCCCGCTACTGATTATAGCTCGTGCCATAAACTTAATTGCCATCAAAATTATTAACAGAATAAGATATCGGATAGAAAGGAATAATTTTCCATTCATGATTATGGAATATATTTCTTTTTGTTGTTGACTTTAAAATGGATATAAAAGTTTGCATTTCTCTGCAATTTCATAGGGTTGTGTAGATTAAACCAATCTTGCATAGTATACTCTCCAAGACGAACCTTCTCAACCTTTATTCTGATGACCGCAAGAATTTCAATTTTGTATTTTATTCTCTTGAAATTTATAAAAAAAAAATTATTATACCTTTGTAAAATTAGATTTTACCCCCCAAAAAGACTATAAAACTGTGTTTTAAATACTATTGTTCCTCTAGTCATGTCCTCAATAATTTTGGAATTATATTATTTTTCTTGAATAATGTAATTTTTTCTTATTAAAAACTGTAATTATATACCCTTATGAAAGTTAGAGTTTATTCCTCTGAAAATTTTACAAAAAACTATAAAACATTCCTTTAAAAATATATCAACAGAGTCTTGTCCCTTGAACCGAGGTTCAACTCTTGCGTCCTCACTCTTGTACACCTCTAGCAAACCTCTTGATTTGGATTCCCCCGGCCGAAGAAGGTTTGGCGGTGTTGTGGGTGGTGGCTGGGGGAATCCCCTATTGTGCGATCACTCTCCAAAATTCAACGATAATTTCAGTTGCATGTATTCGTAAGCAAAATTTTGAATTCAACGCGGGATTATTCAATACCAAGAAAGAGAAAAATAAGAGAAAGCAGAAGAAGAGAGTTTTGTTGGTGTGTTTCGAAGAAAACCTCAAGATTTCTATTTATGGTGATCAATTCAACCAGAATTTGGAAATCACAACACTGCTTTGAGAGAAAAAATAAGTGCCTTGAATACTAAATTTCAGTAGAGATTAATAAGTAAAGTTTCACATGAAATTGGTAAACAAATTGATAGGTGCCTTGAATACTAAATTTCGGTAGAAATTAATAAATTAAGTTTTACACGAAATTAGTAAACAAATTTAAATAAAAACATACCCAAAAAAAAAAAAAAAAAAATTGTACAAGATCTAAAACACTAACGGATACAGACGCACGACACCGCGCTACGTCACGTCAAGTGGACACACGCCTGTGTATTTTAGAAAAATGCCCAATGACTACAAATCACGCATAATCTTGCCTCCAACTAGTATTGGTTAAAGGCAAAATACTTAACATATATATGTTAAAAAAATTTATCACTAGTTTCCAACGTAAGACAAAAATTATGTACAAAAGAGGAAAAAAATGGAGAAATATTAAATTTTATTCGAAATAAGTTTTGGAGACAAAATCCAACATTAGGTGGTCCAAGAACCTCACCATCAAAATAAACCTGTTGATCGTACAGTTAATGCAATATTTTGGCTGAACAACAACTAAATGAACATAATTAAGTGCAATTCAGACCGTTGGTGCATAATTAGGTGAAGGGGTTGTCTTTTCTCCTTTCATTTTCTTGATATATTCTTGCATATATGTTTACCGAAAGTTGAGTGCAAATCGCACTTATTTGTAGTCTGGTAGTTGAATCCCTATTAAAAGGTTAAAACTTGACCATCTGTCTTCAATTTCCTGTTTGATGGTAATCGATAAGTTCTATTGCAAACCTCTAAAACGTGACTTTTGATTTTTAAAAAATAATTTTTTTTTATTCCACAAACAAAAAACCAAAAACGAAAGAAAACACTAGTGGAGGAGATCGCAAAATCTGACTTTCCATTTCCCCAAGCTCCCGAAGGAATAAAATCGAAAAGAAGAAAATGACTGCAAAACTAATCTCATTGTTAAATTCTTTGTCACTCGAACTCGACCCTTGGTCGAGTTAAGAGTCCATCCTCTTATATGATATTGAAACTTTATCACGCTTTATAGACTTTATTCGACAAAGGAACAAAATTACACGTTGGCTTTGCCTGGTTTGCATGGCCCAAGACCACCACTAGTCATTTTAGTGATCGATAAAGTAAATCAAGATTGTGATGTAAGGCAAATTATATCATCAATCAAGGACAAACAGGGAACAATTTTTTAGCTATAAAAGCCCAGTTCTGGTAACAGCCAATGGCATAATATATAGCTGTGAGATACATACAATTCAATCGACTAGTAATTAGAGAATAATTTTATATCTGTAATGACTGGAGGAAACTTTCAGCTGCCCTCAAAGGCTTCCGATATTCTATTTAAGCTATTATACTTATTAGTAATGGCTAGTAATCTTAGAATACTGGGATCCTGAGGGGGCATGCTGAAGACTTGCTCCCTGGCCAAATTTTACGTTCATACAAGGTACATATATATACTTATCTAGGGGAATTTTTATATTTTTGATCAGCAATTATTTTGTTAATTTTAAAGATTCGTGCAATAAAAACCTTTACAGTACATAATATTGCACAATAAAAGTTTTTAAAGTACAACGAATTAGTTCTTACGGTAAAATTTTTCAATAGTTATATTTAATTAATTTACTATCCTTGATGATCGATGTGTAGAGATACTAGTTATATTTCTTATGTTACTGCTTTCGATATATATATATCAAAAAAAAAAAAATGTCAAATGGCTAGAGATTTTTTTTTTGTTTGGTCAATATGCCAGAGAAAGTTTAGTCACCACGGCCAAAGATATGGCTTTAAACGTTGTCCAACCTAATCTCTTAATTTCCTGTGTATGTGTGTTTTTACAATGCAATTTACTAATTGGGGAATTCTACAGTCTCTTTTAGGGAATTATTCCCTTAGTTTTAAAAACTTGTACAGTACAAGTATTTAAAGTAGATAGTATTGTACTGTACAAGTATTTAAAGTACAAGGAATGATTCCCTAAAAAGGACTGTAGAATTTTTCTTAGTAATATTGGAAGGTGAACGCTCATGATTTAGCTGCACTAAATCAACCAGTTAAGAAGTAGGCAAATCCTAGTCGAGACAAATTAGCTTAGAAGGAAGCTTGAATTGTTAGGAAACTCTTTGTTAATTCAAGTTAAGCCCTAATTATTCCAAATTTTTAACAGTACAAATTAAGTTCCAAAATTTAATAAAAATTAATTCTCTTGTTGTCGTGATTGGCCGAGTAACCTGGCCAACTTTGTCGTCCTCGTCAAAGAAAAACCTCCTCTAATTTTTTATTTTATTTTATTTTTTATAAATTTTTCGAGTAATATCCTCTAATTGGACGGGCCATTCTAGGTAGTAGAGTATCTTCTATCGATCACTACTACCTGTCAAGACTTGATTGAATCCCTAATGTCTTTGATGTTTCCTACATGGAAACTCCATGGAAAAACATCGCCACGATCTCTACGATTCACATTAATAATAATAATAATTATTATTATTATAGTTTTTTTTTTTACCTCTTGCATTGCGCACTATACCTGCAAAATCAAGGTAGGTTTGCGCATGAAATTTTCTTGTAGCTATGACACGAGCATTGGAAATGTTTACATTCTTTTAAAATTAGTAAACAATTTAGTACACCAAATGCAAAGGAAGTTGTTGGAAAGAGCGAGGAAATTGCAGTGACGGGGAGCATTTTTTTCTACGTCTTAATTAAGTTTTAGGTTCAAAAGTTACTATATATATGAAGGTGGCTGAAGCCCCAACCCATCATCCATTCATCCTCCTCCTCTCTCTTTCTCTTCCTTTTCCTCTTCTCATGATATTATAGTAGGATAGTATATCCTCAAAGAATTAAAGGGCCGCGATCGATCGGAATATTAAATGGAAATTTAGCTTTCTCTGAACTTCTCCCTCAACGGCTCTGCGTCTAGCTTGCTAATTAAGCCTAGTATAACTGTTGTTGCTTGGACGCTTGACGTAGAAGACGTTGAGGTGATAGTTCAGTAAAAGCTTGATTTTCTTTGAAAGCGAAGTTACTTAATTTGGACTGCAAACTCCATCCATCTGGAGATATTAATTCTGGTGCATATAGCGAGCTTAGGGAGGGTCATAATCAAGGTGCGATAATACAGATGCATGCTAATGTGGAGCAAGTAATTCCGAATATCAGATGGTAGAAAAACTCTTTCATACGGAGTGAGTATTTTAGATTGTTGGATGACTGAAAAGTAATGAAATCTTTTTATTTTTTAGTCATCTCAACAATTATCATACACACTTTATATTACAAAATGATTAGGTAAGACTTTATCCTGAATGGTAATCGACACCTTTCAATATTATTTTGAGATGATCTAGTACGTATAAATTTTTAGGAGTAACCTATGAAGTTTATACTTGCATTCCATATATCATGAAATTCATCAGTTTCAAGGTCCATCTTGATTTTTTTTCTTTTTTCTTTTTAAAAAAAAGGGTTCATCTTGATCTTGGAATGTGGATGTGTGATATGCATGTAGTTGTTTGTAATATGCATACATACACTAGCTATGATTAATTTGGCATAAAGACTGGAGGATTTTATATATATATATATATATATAAAATTAATTTGGCATAAAGACTGGAGGATTATATTTATATATATATATTTTTATCACACACCTTAATTAAGTAGAGTGATTCTGTCTATCTGGTAGCTAGCTCTGGTTAGCTAAAGTCAAAGGCAAAATTTTCCAATCATCTTGTATACATTTCTAACATGACTAGTTAACCATTTTCTTCTTTGGATGGAAGATAATGAGTAATGAGGATCAAATAAATAGGCTTGAATATTATTAGCAAATAGTAGAGTCATGTGTAAAGGTGAAAAGGAGGCTAACCTCAAGATTTCAAAATTGTTCTGATTTCCCCTTTGCATTTTGTGGAATACTTTTCTTTTATATAATTCTTCTTCTTTCCCCTTTTTATATATAAAGTTTTCCTTTTATGCATTTCCCTGTTCATCTTGACCTGGGTCCCAAACATAAAAAATGGAATCACTAATTATGCTAAAAAAATAAAAAAAATTTACACACTGAATTTAGTGTTTTTTTAATAGGAATAAGGAATCCACAGAATTTAGTTGTTCAAGAACAATCACTTTTAACATTGCACCATTCGTAGTAACAGTTGAAGAGAAACCCTACTACGGTCTTTAAAGAAAAAAAATTTAAGATGATAGATTATCCTTCTTTTTCCAGGGTTAGGATACATCACTAACACATATTTTAACTGTTTACGGTGATTCTTATACATTATATACCAAACAAGATGTTTAAAGTAACGAGAGAGTCAAATTTTATACACAGAGATTTTTTGATAGTCTGATCGCCCTATTTACCATAAACCCTACTTCTATTGTCTTCTGCATTTAAGTCTAGTCTTTTACCCTTTTTTCCCTCTTTTGAACCTTATACGGACACACTACACCCTCTTCTGGTACTAAAATACTAAATACAGAAGATAAACAAATTGCAAATATAGTATAGCCCAAAACTCAATTGCTCATCGCTGTTGATGTAGTCTACATCAGCGTGTTATTTGTGTACCCCTGGTTAATGAATGATGTGGTGTTATTAATGCAGGTTAGTTTTCCTTTGTTCTTCTGTATATTCTAATGGTTAATTAACTAATTTCTCCAATTGCCTAAAAGGATTCTAGAAATGATCGACATTTTTTCAGAAAATTAAAATCATAGTTCGACAAAGAACTTCTAAAGTAATTTTATGACTTGAGAAAATAGATGTTTTAATGACCTAAGCACTATTTGAATAATATATAGCACGTTCTTTTGAAAAAGCAAAGGGATAAGATGTTTAGATTGGAAGTTTTCCTAGAAGTGTATAGGACTATCATTGTATTGTGTGTGAATAGTAGTAGTAGTATTTATTGTTGGAATTGGTGAATGAAAAATTATTTTTAATGACTTTTGAATGATAATTTGTTTATTAATTTAGTTTAATTTTGTCCGATCAATTATTTTTGTGTATATGAATAAGATATTAATTTAAAGTGATAAATATGAATGACATTAATTTGTTCAGCGAATTATTTTGTATTTATGACTATATATAACATTGATTGGATGATTGTTCATCTATGTATAATTAATGTTATATACATTCATGAATTGTGAACTCATTAATGATGTATTCATTAATATATTCATGAATTGTAGATTTATACAATCTATAGATAATTAATGATATGTTCATTAATTATGAAGAGTCATTTATGTGCTATAATGTTGTATTCATGAATTATGTGTATTTATGAATTATGAATATTCATTCATGTATTAATATTGTGTCTATTCATACATGACATGGATCCAAAAATCCTATAAATAGGAGTGGTGTAAAGGAGTTGGGGATTTACTTTCAAGTTCAAGTGTTTTCATTCCATTCTTCATTCTTACTTGATCTTCTACTCATAATCTAGAGTTTTAAAAATCATGTTTCGTAGAGAGACAGTTGAGAAATATTCTACAAGTTTATAAACCTTATTAAGTAATGCAAATTACAAAAATAGAGTTGTTGAAATTTTGAGAGGTAATTGTATAAAATCCGTCTACACGAAGTGATGGGCAATTACACTTTAAGAACAAAGGGTTAAATCTTTAACAACAATTATATTTATTAGTTCGTGTTAATCAAATTCATCTTTATCAAATAAATATTTATATGTTTAATGATTCGTTCTATAATATAAAATAAAATTTAAATAAAAATTATAAATAATATCATTGTTTTTAAGTGCTAGAAAAGTTTTCTGCTAGTACTTAACTGTTGTTGACATTCTAAACGGGACATCAATGTAATTTTCCTATCCCAAATTGACCATAAATGATACAAAGAAAAAGCTAACTAATGTCGGAACGGAACTACAACAAAATCCTTATTTTATTTTTTGGTAAGCCAACAAAATCGTTGTGGATGCTCTAAAGAAAATGTTACACTTGCATGTATATATCCTGGAATTGGATAACCAAATGTAGTCCAATTGAATAATACAATAATAAAATATAGTTTAAATAGTAAAATTGTATTTTTATGATAAATTAATTGTAGATCTTCTTTTATAGAAATACAAAAAAAAAAAAATCTGGAATTTTACCAATTTAACGGACTATTGTGATTGTCTTTTTTTTTTTTTTACGTGAATTATGATTGTCCTTTTCTTTTTTTTATTACGTGGCATACAACATAAATTGTTAGAGGTATTCAAAAGTCAGTTAAGTAGAACTGTCGAGTCAAGTCGAAAAAAAAAATTTAACTTGACCTGTTCGACTTTTGAGTCGACTTTGACTCGAAATCAAACTAATTAAACGACTTTTCGATTCGATTTGTGATTTCAACTTTCAAGTCAAATTACCGATCAAATACCGATTTATAAATTGACTGATTTGAGTGATTTGTCGATCGAACAAGTTGTGCGACTTAATTAGTCAAATAAGTAGAACAATATATATTTATATATATATATATATGTATATATATGTATACGTATGTATCTATATATATGTATGTATATATATGTATATATATGTATACGTATGTATATATATATATGTATGTATGTATATATATATATATATAAAGATCTACTATTATAATAATATATTAATATATTTGTGTACATAATTAGTCAAATAAGCAGAACAATATCTATATATATGTATATATATCTATGTATATATATATATGTATATATATGTATATATATATGTATATACATATGTATGTTTCTATATGTATATATATATATATATGTATGTATGTATGTGTATATATATATGTATGTTTCTATATATAAAGATCTACTATTATAATAATATATTAATATATTTAAGACGCAATGTGTACATAATATTTTGGTCATAATATTTTTAATTATTAATAATTAAATATATTTTCTTTGTATAATTGTTAATGTTATGTATAATTATGTACTTATACATTAATGTGAGTGTATGACTTATTAATGTAACACTTTTGTTTCAATAATTAATTAAATGAATTACTAATTTTCTTTTAATACACATAGATACTAGAGTTAAGTAATTATATGTACTAAAGTATTTAATGAAATATCTATCTATACATACATGTTCTTATATTCATATGTTAAGATTTGTATAACTATAATTGTAATAAAAATATGTTTTATATAACATTTAATTTATGTATTTATACGGTTATACTATGTAATTTATTAACATAACTTTTTTACTATTAACAAGTATATTAAATGCATTACTAACTTCCTATTAGTATAAATAAAGTTATATAATCATAAATATTTCTATATACTTATATGATATAACTTAACAAGAATTAGTGATTCGATACGATTTTTCAAAAAAATTAGTTATATGAATTGATTTTGGTAAGTGATTTTGAATTTTAAATTTTATAAATCAATTTTAATATCTATATATAATATATAAACTAATACACATTCATATATTAATATTTGTAACTTGTGTGTGTATATGTATTATGAATTATATTTTTGTACACACACTAATATAAAGATGATAATGTAAAAATTAGAATAATTAAAATAAAAGTATTACATTAATAAGTTGTACATATATAAATTTAATACACTTTTGTGCAATGATATGGAGTTTGTGAGATAATGTATTAAATTTTTGAATTAAAATATAAAATAGAAGAAGAATAAAGATTCGACTTATTTGACTTGTTCGATTTACTAGTCAAACAAATCAAATTTAAACGATTTGATTTTAATTAATTTTAAGTTTATATTACCCGATTTGATTTTGAAATTTTTAAATCCAAACTCAAACAAGTCCAATCGAACAAATTAAAAAGTCACGGCCACCCCTAATTGTTGGAGATTACTCTTATTAGTACAAATCAGGCTGATCATGCTGTCTATCTGCTCTGGACACAACTCTGCAGTACCATTGACCAGGCCGCGCTTCTAATTTAATTTATCCCTGTCTTATAATGAATGTAAATTCGTCTCTTTTTATAACAAAAATTGCATGCAAAATGTCAAATTATTGAAGTAAATGGACTTATCTTCTATATATATATTGTCTTAAATTAAATTTCCATTCATGTACGACAACTCATCATAAAAGCTGAAAAAAGAAACAAAATTTGGCTTGTTGATCGGCTAACTAGCCAGGCCAACTTCGATTTCACCTAAGAAATTCTTTTACGGCTCCATCTGGAGTATGGAGTTTCAATGGGATTATTATCTTATCTTATCCAGTCCATTTTAAGGGCAATTGTTATGATTTAAGCCAGCATTTCCCCATTTACCAAAAAAAAGGCCAGCATTTTCCCCTTTAGTTCTTGCCATTGTTGGACTAATAGGAATCATTACTTCCTCGTTATGGCTTAAAGATTTAGGTAGACCCGAATTTTTACCTTACTTGTAAACTCTGTGGTATGGATTAAACTTTAGAGAATCTATGACATCAACTGATGTAAGCAAGATTCTTTAAAATTTAATTCTAACCACAGAGTCTACAGGTGGGGTAAAAAACCAAGTCTACCTAAGTATTTTTCCTAGTTATTATCATAACATGACGATAAGAAAAATTTTCTCGTATTGCCTTCTCCAACACTACTCTTTTTCTAATTCATATATATTTGTTTTGCATTAATCTCCTCAACTATTAATTTACCAAAATTATACTTATATTGTTTCTCTACATGAGTAATAGGAGTATCAATTATAGCATTTTCCCTTTTTCTCTCCAAGAAAGCATGAAAAAATTACCATAGAACCAGGAAAATTGTTTATAGGTATAAGTTGATAGCTAGGAAATATTATTGATATTAGTGGGAAAGGCACACCCTATTGGTGTGAAATTTATAAAATTTTATATAAAAATTTTAAAAAAAGCTCAAAAGGTAATTGGTGGAACTGAAAAAATGAGATAAGTAACACAGGAAGTTAGTGGATGACTGGCAGTAATTAGTAATGGTATAATTGAAATTAAATATCAAAATATATATAAATTTGACAAAACAAATAATGACTCACACTAAATTCATACCCTAACTTTATATATAGTATTGATATATTATGATCATAATAATATTAATAACAAAAATTGGATCACAAGCATATAGAGTCGTTGATGAATTAATTGGGGTAGACATATCCAATAATCGGTGCTTAATTATGTGAATTGTAAAGGGTACTAACTATACATATTCATTTCTCCTTTCAGGTGATTAATAACTTGTTTGCATTAGTTACCAAAAATCACATGTACTGATGTACTCACTCAAAAGATGAAACCTTGTATACACGAACGGCTGGCAAACTTTGGATACAGAACATCACAATCACATACGTTTTAAAGTACTAGTGTAAAAAATCACTCGAATACTTGAGAGAATATAAGATTGAACTTTGAGCTTTTATACTTGGAAAATATTTAGGTAGATCCGATCTTTGACTCCACCTGTAGACTTTATGGTTAGGATTAAACCTTAAACAATCTTGATATATATAGATTCTTAGATAAAATTTAATTCATACTACAGGATCTACAAGTGAGACAAAAAACCAAATCTACCTAAATATTTGCCTTTATATTTTAGATAGAGTGATGTACAAATTAATACCCTTTGACCATACGTACGTGATGATAATCCTGTGTGCATGCTCTCCATTAAAAGCACCAAAGACAAAGTACACTTGTACATATATGAAAAAAAAAAAAAAAGTCTATTTGAAGAAACATTTTCCTATTTTTTGGTGAACTATAATATTTTTTATTTTATTTTTCTTTATAGTTGGTGAACTTATTATAGATAATAGAAGAGGTAGCTAGGAAACTTCCAATGTTTGGAGTTCACTTATTCTGTTTGTTAGTTAAATATGATTTTCATTTCATAAGTCTGTTTAAAAAATTTAGGCCATGTCAAAGATAAAGAAAATGACAACTTGACCATATGTGGAAACATCCTTGTAATAACAATAAATAAAAAAGTAAAATGGCAAAGGGGAAATTCAAGAATAGTCCCCAACACCATATTTCTCAAGTCTTTTGTCAACTTTTTTAAATGAACTAATTTGGTCCATCACACAATCAATTGATATAAGTCTACATCCTTTATTGTTTCATTTTCCAACACAAAATGATAAGCTAAATCATGTATACATAATATTTGGAGAGAGAAAATAAGTATGAAAAGCCTCATGTTATCGTTTGGATCGATAGATTTAGTGAATAATCTAAAATTTATCAATTTATTAGAGGAATTAATTCGTAAAATTGAAATGAATGAATTTTAAATCTACCTAAATTATAATTATAAGTTATTTGAAATGCTTTCTCACTTTTTAATTTAGTGAATTAACCCAACATAGTTTTGACTCTAAATTAAAATTACTTCATCAATTGATAAATTTTAAATCTTTCTACTAAATCGTTTAATCCAATCACAACCTAAAAGAAATGGCCAAATTTTTTTAGAAATATATAAACAATGATCAAAACATTGACATGTTTCTAATTAAGAAAATAATTAGATTTCCCGAAATATTACAAATCAAACATGATTAAAAGAAAACTCCTCAAAATATTTTATGCCTCAAATAATTAACGTGACAATAGATAGCATAAGATATTGTACCGTAAATTGGATTTGAGAGCAAAGTGGTATATTTTGATATGAAAAAAATCAAGTTAGTTGATTTTAATTAATGTGCATAAATAGAAGAAAAGTTTTAAATATATGTGGGGGGTCATTTTAGCAAATTCCTTAATGCATGGATCCTTCTTTGGGAGAGGGTAGTTATAATATAAGTCCTTTTTGGGTAGAAAGAAAAGAGGAAAAAATTTCACATTTTTTTTTTATTTTATCTAAAGAGGTGGAAAGGATTAAGTCAAGGTAAACCCAGAGGCCCTACAGATTGATCGGATCAACCACCAATCCCAACCGTAAATTTAATTCCTCTAAACCACGGCGAGTAATCTCGTCATTTCACATTACGTGTCCTCTCTCTATTGGTCCACCTCACGTGGCTCGAAATATCATTGGCTAATACATTCGGCACTACGCTTTCCACGATCCTTATATAAAGCCTCACGAAAAAAAGAAAAAATCTGAACAAATCAAATCTAATTCGAATCCTCCTAACGCTTTCTCTCTATAGGTTCAGAGCTTCTGGAGACTTCTTCTCTCATTTCTCACTCTTCCTCCTCTGATAATAGATCCAACCTCCATTCAATTCTGATCCAGAATAAAACTTCTTTTGTTTTTTTTTGAATTTTTCTGGATTTTTTTGGTGATTTATGATGGAGAAAATGAAGCGAAAACCTAATTTGCGATATCTGCTGCTGATGCTAGTGATCGGATGCTTTGTTTCGGAGCTCCAGGCTGCTTCGAATGCTGTAAGTGTTGTGTGATTTGAGTTTTTGAGGTTGTGGTTATGCGATCTGGTTTTGGAGTGAGAATTTGTGTGTGTTTTTGGTGTTTATTTGTTTATTTATTGATTTCAGGAATTTTACGAGTCGTTTGATGAGGCTTTTGAAGGGAGATGGATTGTTTCTCAGAAGGAGGATTATAAAGGTAATAAAAATCAGATCTGTGTTTAAATTCGTTTTTTTTTTGTTGTTGTTGTTTTGTTCGTTTTATTTTCAATTGTGTATGAATTAAAATTTGTGAGGTAGATTGAAGTGGTTTGTGAGAGACGTAAGTTGAGATATTGCCGTTGGATGCTAAATTTGTATGCTTTTCTGTTGTAGTATCAAGTATGTGTATAGGTGAGTATGGAGCTCTTTAATTGATACCACTACTTTGTCGATTTTCATTATTGGATGCTTAAATAACTAGATTTTGTATTGTTTTTAAGTGAAATGAAGAGGATTTGGTGATTTTTTTTGGGGGGTTATTTTGCCACTAAACCGAATAGCTTACTGTTATTTAAATGCACTGAGCTATAATGCTATACTTGCCTGCAAAGGTGAGCATTAGAGTGTTGCAAGTTTTAAAAGTTTCCATTCTTATACGGTTTCACGCCCTGAACAATATTATAGTGTTCTCAGGATATGCTTAAAGATATAAAAGGTTTATCATAATGGATAGTTTGTCCACAATGTAAATTGGATTGACTTTTGGCTTACTGCATGTAAATTGATTACTAAATATTTACAGCGATGAGATTGTCTATACTATTTTTATGAATTCAATGGACTTGCAGTCATTGCAGAAATAAAGAACCTTTTGTTGTGGAAAAGCAGTTGCTTAATGTCAACTTTCTTGTGAATGAGTCTTGGTTTAGAAACTTAAATAAATATTAAATTGATCTTTCAAAATGAGATCTCAAATATTCCTGTGAATTTCCCTAAGGTGACAAAGCAGGCATGTTTTAATTCCCAGAAGGCTGCCCTGGTACATTGCATTGTCTGATGACTATGATGATGAGTTTGATATGATATCGAACTACTACACTTGCATGGTTGTATGTCTGAAAACTTAAATGTCTTCCAGCTCTGCTGCTAAATCTGTTTTTATCTATATCATATGGGCTAGCTAGACAGAACAGTATGTAACTATGATTTTGTGTTTCTGCATCCACAGCAATTGTCTCTCATTGGAAGTTAGTTTTTTCACCCTATTCTTGGCTTTAACTTCTGATCTTCTTGCTTGATACAATTAGGCATTTAATGTGTACAATGTAATACACATATCAGTTGTTCATGTGCTGTTTTAAGTTGTCTTCTTTTCTTATTTGTATCTGTCCTGAATTTCATGAGTTCTTGGCTGCTTAGGTGTGTGGAAACATGAAAAGAGTGAGGGGCATGATGATTATGGGCTTCTTGTGAGCGAGAAGGCAAGGAAATATGCTATCGTTAAGGAGCTTGATGAGCCTGTTGATCTCAAGGATGGAACCGTTGTCCTTCAGTATGAAGTTCGCCTTCAGGAGGGACTTGAATGTGGTGGTGCCTATATTAAATACCTTTGGCCTCAGGATGCTGGCTGGACTTCCAAGGAATTTGATAACGAATCACCATACTCAATAATGTTTGGCCCTGATAAATGTGGAGCCACAAACAAGGTTCACTTCATCTTTAAGCACAAGAACCCCAAGACTGGGGATTATATTGAGCACCATCTCAAGTTCCCACCATCTGTTCCTGCTGATAAATTAACACATGTGTACACTGCTGTTTTGAAACCTGATAATGAGTTGCGGATTTTGATTGATGGAGAGGAGAAAAAGAAGGCAAACTTTCTCTCAGCTGAAGATTTTGAACCACCACTTATCCCTTCCAAGACGATTCCTGATCCAGATGATAAGAAGCCTGAGGACTGGGATGAGAGAGCCAAGATTCCAGACCCTGATGCAACTAAGCCAGATGACTGGGATGAGGATGCACCAATGGAAATTGTAGATGAGGATGCCGTAAAGCCTGAAGGTTGGTTGGATGATGAACCTGCGGAGATTGATGATCTTTTCCCTGAAGGAACAAAACCAGAAGACTGGGATGATGAAGAGGATGGTGAGTGGGAAGCTCCCAAAATTGACAACCCTAAGTGTGAAGAGGCCCCTGGCTGTGGTGAGTGGAAGAGACCAATGAAGAGGAATCCTGCTTATAAGGGAAAATGGTACTCACCATTGATTGATAACCCTAGTTACAAGGGTATTTGGAAGCCACAGGATATACCAAATCCAAACTACTTTGAGCTTGATAAACCTGACTTTGAACCTATCGCTGCTATTGGCATTGAGATTTGGACAATGCAGGACGGCATCTTGTTTGACAACATTTTGATAGCAACTGATGAAAAAGTGGCAGAATCATACCGAGCAACTACTTGGAAGCCAAAATATGAGATAGAGAAAGAAAAACAGAAGGCCGAAGAAGCATCTGCAGATACAGGCGCTCTGAAAGGCTTCCAGGTAACTAATCATGAGATGTGTTTATCTATCATTTTTCCAGAATTGCCTCATTTCTTCAGAATTCTCACTTTTTTTTGTTTTTGTTTTTTATAATTTGCAGAAGACAGTATTTGATCTCCTCTACAAGATTGTAGACATCCCCTTCTTGGCTGAACACAAGCTCAAAATCTTGGTGGGTAATCAACCTGGTGTTTTGTGTTGGCTTATATTCCTTAGAGTTTGATTTGTATATGTGCTAAGGGATGGATGGATTTGTATTTTTTCTAGGATCTTCTCGAAAAGGCTGAGAGCCAACCAAACCTCACGGTTGGTGTCATTGTATCTGTTGTAGTAGTTATTTTCACACTTTTATTGAAGATCATCTTTGGTGGGAAGAAGCCGGTAAGTTCTGAGCTATCTTTTATGTTTAACTGTGTTACCCTTCTCTTATTCATGAAGGAAATAATTCCAGCTTGAAAAATCTTTGGCTTACAATTTCTCAATTTGCCCTAAATGCAGGCTAAAGTTAGAGAGGAAGTTCGAGAGGAGCCGAAGAAGAGTGATGCTGCCGAGGCTTCAAATGACCAAGGAAGCACTGAAGAGCAGGAAGAGCAAAATGAGGATGCAGCCTCCGCTGCCCCTCGCAGGAGGACCAGACGTGATACCTAGGTGCAATTGTGGCAAATGTGCTTAATGGTCGTAGCTTGACTTCTTTTTTGCTACATTTTGGGTTTAGTTGTTTTCCGAATTTTTCACTTGCCAAAATATTCAGGGTTTTCCCTCTAGAGGATTGTTTCAACAGTCGTGTGCGACATATGATAGACTATTCTGATTGTGATCAGCTGGTTGCCTTCCTACATCAGAGAGGATATGGCATTTCAAGTTGAAAAGAATTTTAAGATTCATAATACGTTAATATTTTGGCGTGTGTACTTCCAAAAGAAAATATGAGTTCCGTTTCGCAGAATTTGACTGCATTAATTGCTCAGTTGCCTCGTTGGGATGGGAAAAAAGCATGCTTTGCATTTGACAGCTACAATTTTTAAGGCAATTCTGGATGACAAAAAGTGGTCCACTATATACTTCTTATTGTATCCTTCGAGGCAATTTGTGATGGCAGTATTCTGAAGTTTCCTCTTTTACTTTCAGGCTCCTTAGTCCTGATTTTCTCGCGGTGGATACAAAATTTCTATTATGGTTGTACAAGAAAATGAAAGCCCTTCCCAATTTTTTGATTTTCATTTCTTGCTGGATCAGAGTCCAAAATATCATCGACAATTAGTGTTCAAAAACTGTGATGGACGAAATTAAATTACTTTCTTCTTGAAAAAACAAATTCGACCAACGGTGTATCACAAGCATCAACCTCTTGGATGACCCTGATAAAGGTAGTCTAGGACCAAAACAAGCAAAATTCAGCTTAGCAGCTATAATCCTTTTTTGGTTTTTTTTTTCCTAGGATTTGATATGATCTGTTGTCTCACTTCTTGTATCATTTTGTCTCACAAGTCTATATAAATGACATGTTCACTTGATGAGACAGAAAACAGACAGTATGAGAAACAGACAGTATGAGACAAAATTAATTACAAACAGTATGACGGAAGATCTTTAAAGCTAATTCTCCATGATCCATCATTCCTTTTCTTGATTCCACCATTAAGTTCCTAGAGTTTCAACAGGGAAAATTGAAAGGCAAGGCGCAATGGAGACGACAACCAGGTATCTTAACCTTAAACCTTCATCGGCTTGGACTCGAGTATTCCCTGTCAATTTGATATCTGAAAAAATTAACTAAACTCCAAAGTGAATCCTATTAGAACGAAATTCATATATTCTTTACCAGCAACCTGTAACCAACCTCACCTTTGAAACTTCATATCTAGGAACGATTAATTCTACTATTCATAAAGATAAAAAGTGATGGAAATAGAGAAAACTGATATATGGCGACCTTACGTCTAAAATTAACTTGAAAATCACTCTGTTACACTATCAGGAGACCGGAAAGACCTGGTGGAGTTTGCCTTATTAAGAGTTGTATAAGTTAAAAAGATGGGGGAAAAAACAAAAGTGAAAACAAAATTTGTGACCCTCTCCTCCCCAACAGCATTTTTCAACTAAAAACAGTTAAAATTCGAAAAAATAAAGCTACTTTAACATTTCATGACATTCTATTTTTATAGCACTTCATGCCTGTAACTTGTGCTCATCTCCAGCATGCACAATAGTCTCTTTTCTAGATTGACTCAGGCTACAAAACTGTTTTCTCACCGCTTCCCTGCGACTTTCCTGACGGGAGGAGCTGTGTCCTCATCATCGGATTGAATATCTCCGTACTCCCACATCCCACGCCGTTTATCACGAGCCTCAGTCTGGTACTTCTCCAATTCATCCAAGGCCTGTTGTTTGTCTTTCGGTTCCCATCTTCTCCTTTTCTCCAACCTAGCAAGTCCTTCCTGATAGATTTTGGATGAAATCAGATCCTCACTGTTATTTTTGATAAACACCGATAAACACACAAAAGAAGGGAAGTACTGGTTAGTGAACGGAAATAAAGTATGGTCATTCAAACCTGTAACATTGTGGCATTAACCTATGCTGGTATCATTTTCTGTATCCAGCAAGGTTACCATAAGGATAGTTCCAGTTCCTTGTCCTTTAACTTTTCCAGCAG
This sequence comes from Cinchona pubescens, assembly GCA_025175665.1. Classification (NCBI taxonomy): domain Eukaryota; kingdom Viridiplantae; phylum Streptophyta; class Magnoliopsida; order Gentianales; family Rubiaceae; genus Cinchona; species Cinchona pubescens. Next base: position 194,954 of record JANKKI010000279.1, on the reverse strand, counting down.
AAAGGTCTCGATCCTCGATCATGGCCCTGAATTCTTTAGGAGCACTAAGCAAGTGTTCACTCAGGCGCACAGCTGCTTCTTGCCCGTAATCCTCCTCCAGGCTTGGAACCTTCATATATGCAAGAGAGCACAACTGGGCAAGACCAGGTGCAGCAGATACAGAAGGATCAAGGGGGCGCAGTTGACTGTAGGCAACAACTTCTTGGTTTCCGTAATCAAGATAAAAAACTTCAAACTTGTCACCAGTGGATTCAACAGCACCTCGCGGAGCATTAACAATCTTTGCACATTAAATGATAAAAGATTAGTTAAAACATATAGGTGCAACATAATTGGAAAGAAGTCGGGACATAATTGCAGAAAATTAACAAAATTGAGAGCAAGTCAGACAACCATAATTGGAAAGAAGTCGGGACATAATTGTTTGGGCAGAAAATTAACAAAATTGAGAGCAAGTCAGACAACCATAATCTTGAACTCACCATAGCACGGTTCCAGGAGTTATCTGCACTAAACTGAGCAAGAACAAGATCACCCTTCTTGGGATTAAAGGCACCAATTAAAGGAGCTTCCTGAAAATTTAAAGAAGCAAGTTGTTTCTGAATGGAGGCCACTTTCTGATCAGAGACTGACTGAACATAAAATTTCCCGCCTCCCAGGACTTCAGTGACGATCACCTAATGACATAAAGCAATGAGATAATTGAGCTCTTAAAAAATAGCATATATTGCATATCTTGTGAGACCAAGTAACCTTCAACTCCTCTTTCTGTCTTCTTTCAGAAGCTGGGTTGCTAGAAACCTCCTCTCCTTCAACATAATTCTCCCATATCTGCATAGAATATTTACCATAAGGAGGGATAAGAGGACAAATCCCAGTTACGGACAGTCTCACAACTCACCTTCAATTTCTGCCTTTTTGCAGACTGCTCAGCTTGCACAAGAAGATGAGCATCTGGGATTCGATCAGTCCCAAAGGAAGTTTGAAGCTTAGCTAAGCCAGCTTCCAAAAGTGTTACAGCCATGTTGGTTTTTGACTCCCACAATGACCCCAGGAAGGTACCGGTTCTATCAACAGTTTCCACTTCAATCTGAGAACAAAAAGGAACACAGAAATAATAAGCAATAGTACTCTCTAGGCAGACACACACAATGGTGAGAGAAGAATTGCACTACCTCAACATCCCTCTGCATTATCTTCCTCCTCATTAGTGCAATGGCTTCATCAGAATAAGGCTCATCACGTCCAGGGCATCTAACTCCAGAGTAGGAGAATGCAATGCTACATGTTTCTTTAGGAATTAACAGTTTAAACCGATGACCACTCAGGACATACTCCACCACAGCAGGCATCCTTCTATTCCGTTGCAAAAATGGCAAGAAATCTCTGGCTTTCTTTGATGGGGCCTATATACCATCAGAAGGAACAAGGTGCTTAGTTATCAGAAGTACCGATCACAGTCACAATCGGTGCATTAAAATAGACGATTTAATGATGATGGATAAAACTAACCGTCAGCAGGTCTGTTATGTGCATAACAGGAGGATCCTTGGCAGAATGGATGCCCTTCTTTCCAGCAATAGCACGAGATTCAGCAGCAAGAAGAGCATCATAATAATTCGACCGTTCCTCAAAATCTCGGTGCCTGATAACAGATGCAAAGCCCCGGGAAACTAAAAGCTCAGCAATGTTTACACCAGCCTGATGACTACCAGCAGCAGCAGATGCAGTAGGTGGAGCATCATCCCCATCCTTAACTGGAGACACAAGGAAGACTGATCCAAAGTCCATCACTTTTGAATCTGCAGTGGTTGTTGGAGCCACAGGTCCCTCTGCCATGCTGACCTTTCTGGAGTATTCCATGGAAACATGCACCTGAGAAGATACAAGATCATTCACACTCCATCATTCAACATCAAGAGATCTAGGGCCAAAAAAAAGATTATTACAGTACCTGACGACCAAGAAGGCGAGTTCTAAGAAATTCCTTGGCTTCCCGGGCATAGGGAGCAGGTTTCTCATCCCTACGAGGATTTCCCATTTTGGGAGACCTGATACTTGAGAGATTGACTCGTCGCTCTGCTGATGGATCTCCGTATGGTACAGAATCATCAGCTACAACAATGCAATCCCCACTAACAACCTCAATTACCTGAAGGGAAAACATGGATAAGAAGCTCTAATATTTACAAGTACAAATAAAAACTGCATATAACAATAACAGCAAATACTTACTTTTCCTGTGAAGTTCTGGTCATGAATTGCCTTTGAATTTGTGACTGGGGGTACATAGTTTGTCCATTGTCTCAAACGGGCCTTCTTGGCCTGAAGTTCAACATTCTTCAACTTACGCTTGACATCATCCTCCAATAAGCTCGCACTCCACTCAACATACTTGGCTAAACCCTATATCATGGAAGGAACGGGGGAAAGGACAAACAGACACATCACTCAAGGACAGAGAAAAGCTAGAAAATCTACATGATGTCAAAAAGAATAAAATCTTTTTAGTTGAAGCAAAAACAGTTAAAGAAAACAATCAACATAAACAAAACAGAAACATCCAGACTAGGTTTAACAGCAGTTCAATTGTTCATATAATATAAAGCTAATAAAACTAAGACTTGTATACCATACATTTTCAACAAGCTCCAGTGCCAGATCTTTTGCTGAATCACCATCTTGATAATATACCGAGCCAATCAAATTGCTAAACTTGTCAACACCCTCCAGGACAATCCTAACCTGCAAATCAAGGCATTAGATTTTATATATTAACTCCAAACACAAGACCAACTACTATGGCCGTCCGAACAGTACTCACATCTCTATTCAGAACACGAATCTCGGTAAAATGTTTAGCTTCTCTCCCAAATGAATCAGGAGCAACTTCAGTGATGGGTGCTGAAAAGGCTGCAAGCCTCTGGGCTGATGTTAGGGGTGCACGAATTAAGGCTCAGAAGAATCTCCATTTTGTTCATCAGAGGCCACTTCAGTTTCCACCACTTCTGTTGTAGCTCTTCTTCCCATAGATGGTGCCTGGTTTTGAAGAAGGGAAGTAAAATCAAATATGGGTCTAATATTTGCATGCAAAATGACCCCTCAAAACAAAATTTTTTTACCAAGGTCACACCTGAATGCCAGCAACAAATACTTGGACAAATTGAAAATCAGGAAGCAAATAAACTCGAAGCGTGCTTCCATCACGGATCTGTTCCACGATGGCTTCCATTGGCCTCCCTTTATTTGATGCCAGGAGTCCCATTGCATCCAGGTTACTGGGATCACCAATGGCAGAGGGAGGCAAATTCCTGATGGATGCCTCAGAGGCACCTGGTCCCTGAAATCGTACAGAAATTAAAATGTATTAGCCAGTGGTTAAACTTCAAGGTATTTTACAGTAATCAACATGAGCTAATAGGAAAAGCAAAGCATCAACTATCAAGAATTAACATTCTGGTCATGAATTTGTTATAAAATTAGAATCATGAATTTCTTGTAAAATTTTGATTAATTGGTCTACACAAGATTATTAGAGCATTTCCAGACAACACAATGCAAATGAATTTGGAAGAGTGTACTTATCAAATAGTTGGTGAAATTCGAGAAGAGTTAGACATCATCTTGCTTGTGGGGATGGGTACAAAAACTTCAAGTCTCACCTTGCTCCAACGACCAAGACCTTGTTGCTTGGCTTGCTCTTCAAGACGCTGTAACTCTGCTAAGAAGGGACTAGCTTCGGTTTTCTGTTGTCCCAGCTCCCTAACCTGTGGCCACAAATTCCAATTAATTCTTAAAAATTCAAAAGCAGAACAAAATCCAAAATGTTCACAAGGAAATAAACACTGACGCAACCTTTGCCCAGCCTTCAGAGACAACGAGCAATGCGACATTCTTATCACCAAGGAAGACAGAGCCAAATTCTCGGCCTATGGATGGCACAGTGTAATCCACTTTGAAACAGCGACTTCCTGCCAGGAAGAAAATAACAACAGTGTTAACACTAAGATCTCATCATCTAAAAGGAATGGATACCACAAGGTCAACTTATCTGCACCTTTCCAATGCAAAGCTTCCTTAGATACTCTCTGCTGGCCCATGCAAATGGCTCATCAACACTACCTCTACGGGCCTATGAGAAGAAAAGAAAAAGTTAATCAACAGAAAACATAGTCTAGCATTCATCCATCCAAAAGGGCTCACAATGATTAGAACACAAAAGTTTAAGAGTATAATAAACTGGACCAAGCAACTCAAGATGACGATGGGCTCATGCAAATGGACAGATGATATATAAGCCAAAAGGGCATGAACATTCAACCAGAAAAGAAAAACCCACCAAAAATGGTTCTGAAAGAATACACATGTCCAAAAACAGAAAATGATTGTAATCAACACCTTAACAAACCAGTTGAACTTGAATTCAAGATTGAACCACTTGAAAGATTTGGGTAAGAAATCTGAGTTGTAAAACTTCGAAAAAGAATTCTAAAACTCTAATTGGTGAACACTTGTCCAAACTTAGAGAAGGATCATAAAATCTCAAAAGCGAAAAATAAAAAAACTCATGAAAAAAGTCACATGATCTATACTAAATTGCTGATATCATATCTAAACTAAATAATGTAATCTCACTGATGAACAAAATTACCAATTTTGGAGCAATTAAAGATGACAAAGTGATGGTCTTTTCAGGGGGGATTTCTGCCTTGGTGCTCGCAACTATCACCAGACTGTCTCCTGATGGCACGGCTTTCACTCTTCCTCTCAGCCAACCTGTTGCTCCAGCTGTTGATGCCATCTCAACAGCTAAAGTTCTGCAAAAACACAATTCTAGTGATAAGCCTGTTAAATCACCACATACATTACACGCATATGTAACTTGAGTATTCTATCAGAAAGGACCTCCTTCAACTTTCCCAGCCAGTAACTGAATTCCTTTTAAAGCCAATTTTCTTCAAAAGGAACAAATTTGAGCATTTCGACTTTTTTCTTTAGTTTATTTCAAAAGGGGAAGAAGGGGCAGTGTTCACCAAATGGAGCAGCACATCAAAATTTTAAATTATTGAGCCGTAAAAATGTTCTCAACAATGTTCTCGTGCAAGCAGCAGTCACAGTTAAGCATGTTAATGAGGTAAAAAGTAACGACGCAAACAAATATCTTACAACATCAAACATCATATATGCACTAGTAAGTCACTAACAGAATAAATACTAGCGGACATCGCAATTGCACTAATTTTGCACTCTAAGTTGAATGTTAACATAACAGAAACAATCATACAACTGGTAAGATAAAAATCAAATATTTCGCAACAAAATCAACTAAAAGTGCAATAATTAGCAAAATGACACTTTTTAAATTCTGCACTGCAAAGATTGAATCTTTACAAAGCAACAACTTAACAAATTCAATCATTGGGTTCGAATTTTTGACATGCAGTTATTGAAACAGCACTAACTACCAAAAAGACATTTATAAGGATTCTTTGGCACAACAAAGTCCAAATCTTTACACAATGAAAGTTTACTAAATGCAATCAATAGGTAAAAATCTTTAAATCTTTTGCAGGAAATTAATCAAATATTAACAATTAAAAAAAAAAACTTAGTAGCAATAACCAAGTCAAAGTTTGATACAATTAGATTAAAAATACACTACGCCACAGTTAGCAGAAGACTCAATAACAGGACAATATTCAGATATTTACTCAGGGAAAAATCTTAAATTCAATAGTTCAGATAATGAATCTTTTTGCAGCAAATGCTATCCAAAAGTTAACAATCAATGGAAAGCTATACTCGCAAAAATTCAACAAGAACAAAAAGACCAGAAAATAGTTGAAATTTGAATCTCATTAAAGAAACACCTGCAAAAAACAATCTTGAGATTCCATAGCAGAAAATCCTAAAACTTCCAAAACAATCATGCATTGATCCACGAAATTAGCATACAACTTTTTAAACAAATCACCACTTCTCTGCTCAGAAAACCTCAAAACTGCACCTTCAAAAACCTCAACAGAGAAAAATGATGTATATAAATCACAGTCAACAGAATAGACGCCACGGGATTCCCAAAAAAATTCACTCGGATGCCAATCTGCGATTGGATTTGGACTTCAAAAAACAATATCTACGCAAACATTCTACAAATTCAAGCTAATTTCAGTTTATACCTATGCATGCATCGATAACCATGATTTCTCACATAAACAGATTAAGATCCGAGATTTAAACATCAACAATCAGCTGAATCAAAAATTCAAACAAAAATCAAAAGCAGCTGAATCCAATTAAGAAACACACATGCGAAACGGATGTAATCCTATATACATTAACAAAAACGTGAAAAATACATAGAGATCTGAGAATTTTACCCAAATGATCAGTCTGAAATCAATCGATCGGAGGAGGAAGAGCGAGAGGCGAAGATTTAATCGATCCGATTTGAATTTAATCTATAAACTCATGAAAACTGAACTTCGATATAAGTGGAAAAAATTAAATCTGCGACGAGCTATTTCCGCTGGAGACAGAAAAGACAGCGAGAATTGAGATTCAATGGTCGGACGGCGGATCGGAGAATATACATACAAAAGATATATGTAAAAAATGGATATGTATGTATATATATAGTGAAAGAGAGAGATATAAAGAGAGAGATGGGGACATTGAAAGAGATATAAAGAGTGAAAAAAGGATAGGATATGGAAATGACCTCTTTTATGGGTAAATTTACTTGAAATGCCATCGGTGAGTTCGTGTCGGAGTGTGATACTTCCTGTACATGAAAATTTTTATATGGATCCGATCTATTATAGATGGGATAGATTACTCCATATTCATCTAAATCACTTTAAAAAATTTTGTTTTTAATGAATTAAAATGATATCGATGAATATAGATTAAAAATCTATCACATTTATCGTAAACTGAATCCATATAAAAAAATTTCTCTGGTACATGAAATCTATCGATAATTTTTTACTTGGATTATAATGGATTCTGTTTTGGGAAAATTGGTAGGTCATCCCTCACATTTTTAAAAGTTTTTTCTTTTAGTCGTGATGCGATATTTATCCAATTGTTCAGAATATTGAAAAGTTAATTTACGTATAAATATCTTAATTAAATTAGAGGTTTTCAATTTCTACACTCTAATTGAGTTAATTTTCAACAAAATATAGGAACAAATTCTGTGACAATGTGATAGAATGATGCTTTGACAAAACTTTTGATTAATTTAGGTCTTATTTGGGGTTGAGGTGTTTTTGTTTAAAAAGTACTTTTAGATTGTAAAAGTATTTTTTTAAGTGTTTGATAAATATTGTTTTTAAATTTCGGGATAGAACTTTTGGTTTCAAAAGTACTTTTAGCACAAGTTAAAAATTGGTACTTTTGGATTAACTTTTCTTTTTAAAATCATTAAAGATAAATTTTAGCCATTTTACTATAAATTTATAATTGAATAAAAATAGAATATTTTTAAAATTCAAAATCATGGTAATACATTGCCAAATACTAAAAAGGACTTTTACAAGTTTACATCCAAACAACAAAAATTAAATATTTATTAAGAAGCACATTCTTGTGCTGCTATCAAGTAAAGTGTTTTGTGATAAGCTACCACAACTCCAAACAGGACTTTAATCATTTTTTATGTCAATTAGAATAAAATTTGTATTTATTTATGCTAAATAGGTGTTCGATTCACACCATGCATGTGATAAGTTGTTCAATTTAATGTATTATACTTATATTACGTGCACTAATTGTTATGTTTACATAACATACGTATAATTTGAGAAGGTAAATATAGATTCATTATGAGAATAATTTGATGAAGTAATTTGATTAGCACACAAACATTTCCGACTAAATAAAACAACTAGGTTTATTATATGTGACCTATTTGTAAGTATCTTTTGAGAGTCAAACACTTGTTTCAATTTGTTTAGACAAGAAGAATAATTGTGACAACATTTGATTTTTAATTGACCCACAATATGTTAGAAGCGGATTTGGGACCAAGTCTAAGTATGCAAAAGCAAGAGTAATACTCTTTTTTTTTTTTTTAAATATGAGGGACCATTTGAGCAATTTGTCCTTCTTTAATAGAAACATAAAAAATACATTTATGGAGATTTTATTTGGTTAATTAATTATTTATTTATTTTTAGGTGTAAATTAATTAATTTTATTCTTCAAAATTTGGTTGGGAGTAGGACTTTATTATGACGACGACGAAAAGACACGTAGGATTGAAGAGCAAATGGGAGGATGACATGTGGATTTTCAGGGTACTTTTGCCATGTCAGCGCCACGCGTTAGCGCGTTGAAATTGACGCTCTTCCGCTTTTTTACTTTTTACTCGGCAGTTATATCTGTTAACGTTTCTTTTTCAGTGAAAACAGTTATCACAGTACCTTTTTTTTTTTTCTTTTTTTTTTTTTCTGTAGGAATGATGAGTTCGTTCTCTGCTTAGTTGGAAACTGAAATCAGAATCTAAGAAGATTTACTTGCTAAAAGTGTTTACATCTTTATAGAATGTCTTATTCAAGTAAAAGTCCAAAGAAATCTTTTACATTATTGATGTTTATTGCCTTTTGTGGTATGTTTATTCAATACATTTGAAGTCTTGACATAAGAATTAGTTTATTTATTTATTTATTATTATTCCAAAATAAATGTCAAACTAATAGTAATTATTATTATTATTATTATTTTGTACATTGGATTACAGTGATTAAGTGTTTCCATTCTTTTTCTGGTAAAATAAAAATTAAGAGTGCTGTTCGTGTTTGGTTATTACAAAGATTTTCATTAAATTTTTCAAAAATAGCTATTAATGTTAAAATATAGAATTGTTAGTGCAAAACTTGTGTTTGGTTTAAAAATACATTTGTTCGCTTCTATATTTCTTATTGTTCTTATTGTAATAACTTCGATACTTAAAATATTGGAGAGAACACATAACTTAAACATGTGGTGTTTTATGGATTGTATATTTGATCCATGATAAGTTAAAAAAAATACCCAACACTCATTGATTGAGTCAAGAAAATTCTAATCCTTTATCCGATTCATACAAAGCGGGACCCGACCTATCGGATTCCCACAAAAGAGGATCTGGTTGACCGGGTACCCGACCCTCATTAATAACAAAACATAAAAATTTAATTAATGATAATGACACAAGTTAATTTCACAATAAGTCAACAACAATTAAGTCTAAATCACAAAACACATCTCAATATTACATCTCAATAGCAACAAACTAACAAGTAGTAATAGACCAATAGCAACAATAATTAAATCACAAAATACATTTCAATAGATGCGAGTGTAAAGAATGAGGCTACGAGTAAGAGGAAAGGAAGAGATGATTGAGAAAGAAGAGGAAAGGAAGACAAGAAATTGAAAAAAAGAACAGAAAAGGTGAGAGACTGCCAATAATCCTAATAAATATTAACTTTTAATGAAATCTTATTAATCAACTTTACAAAATTACCCCGAATTGGAAGGAAGAGTGCTCAAGTACCCGACATGTCACAAAAATGTGACCCGCTACCCGACACTCAATCTAAGTGACCCGACCCTCTACTCGACCAACTTTCAGAATGCGGTTCGGATACTCTCTTTTCATCGATTTAGCGAGTTTTTCAGGTTAACGGATTAGGATGAATACCTCTATGCTCAGGAGAAGCTAATTTTTGACTTGCAAAACCGTGGTAATTGAGGAAATGATTTCCATTTTTTTCCTGGTAAAATAAAAATTAAGAGTGCTGTTCGTGTTTGGTTATTACAAAGATTTTCATTTAATTTTAAAAAATAGCTATTAATGTTGACATATAGAATTGTTAGTTCAAAACTTGTGTTTGGTTTAAAAATACATTTGTTCGCTTCTATATTTCTTATTGCAATAATTTCAAGACATAAAAAATTTTCGAGAGAACGCATAAATTTGTACAGGCGAAGCAAATTTCTCACTTGCAAACCCTGGTAGTCGAGGAAATGATTTCCAATATCATGCTTTGCATCCAAAACGCACTTCGGATTCTTCCTTGGACAACCTACCCTTTTAACCTTAAATAAATTGATAAGGTTCCAAGGAATCAAGATTGAAATAGGAGGTCTCAAATCAAAACGTTTATGCTGACCTGGTCTTACAATAAACCAAATGTCGCATTTTTTAACATTTACACAGGATTTATCCTGCATTACTCGTAAGAAGTAATACACAACAAAAAAGGGGGCACTGAATCAAAAGCTTCCAGCACGCAATTGTCTCGCAGGTACTTGTTTGGTGGGTGGGTTCGGGATCGAGTCGTTGGGGCCAAGGTCATCAATAGGAGGGCGCTGTTTGTGATGATCAGTTACTGACTGATAAGCCATTGCCAATGCCAAAGCCTACAAGAAACACAAAATGGCATTAGAAATATGTACTATTTGGTTTCGTAGGCAAAGAGAAGCAGTAACATACTACGCAAAGACCAGAATTAATGTCAAATAGGTCATTATACCTACCTGCTACTACAATCATTCACAAATTGTATAATACCTGTCTCTTTTCTAGAAAGCACAAAATCTCTTTTTGTGAACAATTTTAGGTAAAACTCCAACAGGACAGACAGATTCCTGATATTATTTGGAAACAAATAACCTCTAATGGCAACAGAGAAGAAGAACAATGTCCCGACATGCTCACTAACATACAGAATATTTTTCTGGTTTCAGGGATTATGGTTAATTCAGAGAACTTACAATGTGATCATAATCCGGTGGGGCATAAATACCAGTTGTGATCGCAGTTCTCCTTCGGGTGTCTTCTGTTGGTGGATCAGATATCTTCTTGAATCCTGTAGGAACAACAACTACTGGCATCCCCACAAGGTTGCCCACACAAACTTTTTCCCAATCTGTTGCATTTCCAACAAATGCATCGACTTTGAAAATTTCTTTCACTTCCTGTATAAGTTTTCCCCGTGCTCTTTGTGCCTGCAATAGATCATCAAGTTATTGACACTCCACAATTATAATATCAATGATTGATCACTAACTCTCCAAGCGCACTAGTTGTATCAGTTGTTTTGGTTCTACGTCTCTGGCAAGGGCAAACAGAAAAAGTCCAAGAAGTTGAGGCCTCTGAAGTGATTAGGTGCAGGAATGGAAACTAAAATATCGTGTATGAAGAACAGAAAACAAGTGTCAAAAAATGTGCATGTCTTTGAGAAAGGAAATACAAGAAATTCTGTAACATGAAGAGGATGAAACCGAGCTTAATTTTGTTGTTCAAAGACCAATAATGCCTAGAAGCCAATTTTTTTTTTTTTTCTGATAATGACCAATCTGCAGCTTAGAAAATGAATTTCATGTTCATTGTAAAGTCCTCCAGAGGAAATTAAAGGATTACGGAAAATCTGAACTCAATTCATCAAATTCGTTCTATTCCCTATAAAATCAATATATTATGATCCCATCCAGCTAATGAGATGATAATTTGGTCAGGTAAATACTACATATCTCAAGTTGGCCTGCCTTAAAAATATGATTCGGCATCATACCTATTGATAAACTCATGCTATTTCACATACAGTAGGCAAACGAGAATTAGTGATCTTGACAGTAAATTAATCAAATAGATAGTTTAGATCCTCAACTTAGAAAAAAGAAAAAAGAAATAATGGAACTATCCGGTAAGAAGAATCTATCCTAGATGTAGATTTTTTTCATTGTTTAAATATTCATTTGTTGCTTTTGATGAATTAATGTACAGAGGACCTACCTGCACATAATCTACTGCAGGTATAATACGTGCTCGTCGAAGTTCAAGAGGCCATTGATCTTGAGCTTCATACAGATCATCCAGGTTAGCACGTTGCCATTCATCGAAGTGGGCTAACATGTCAACGTCCATTGTAAAATTCAAGATGCCTTGAGCAGAGTCAACAGTGTAATTCAGCTTAAAGGGAACCATGTTAACTCCCTTTGATTTAAGCACATGAACTACCTATAATCAATACCCAAAAACAGTTTACCTCACAGAATTACCAAACTTCAAATCAAGTAAAAGATATATCTAAGCTTCACTCACTTCCATCTCAGCATCCTCAAGATATCCAACAGTTAGCTTCGTTATGTCAACTGCAAAGGGATCCTTCAGGGGAATATCTCGAGATGAAAGATCATCTGGATCCTTCCCTCGAATTGCATCAAGAATAATTGTGCAGTCTGCTGCACTTCTGCAGAAAGGACCTAACTTATCCTGTAAAAAACGAGAGGACCTAAAGTCTGAAACTAGTCGAAACTGGCAACAAAAAGAAGACAAAAAATTAACGCAAGTGAGCATGACTGCTACCAAGCTCTCAGATATGCTCATGACACCAGTTCGACCAATGGATCCAAATGTGGGACGTAAAGCAGTCACTCCACAGCGAGCAGCAGGATATGTTATGGAGCCAGCCGTTTCGGAACCAATTGCAAATGGAACCATACCTATATGTAAACAAACCATGCTTCAATTGAATGAACTAGGCTCCAACTAGTTATAAAATTGTGCTCACCATCAACAGAAATATATCTATATCTATATATCTATTATAAAAATGTAAGTGTTTTTTCCTTTAGGTGTTTCTTCTTTTTTTGATCTACTTGAATTACCTATAAATAAAAGATGATTAATTACATAATATTTATATATGTGATTATATTTAAGTTTATGCAAACGCTAATAAAGAGTCCAACATGTAAACACTAATAAAAGGTTCTACATGTAACTAATTTTAATGCTCTTAGAATTTGCCTTTAATAGAACTTATACTTTTCTAGATCGATGATATTAGCTAAGCATCAAGATACTTTTGAAATTTCACAAACTCACCAGTAATCTGTCAAAGAACTGAACAATGATGCATCAAATATGTCCAAAAGAAAGAAATAATGATGCATCTAACGTTTTGATAGAGTCCAGAAAATAATGGATCACCCATGCAATATACCAAAACCAAAAGGCATGTAGTAAAAGATCAACAGACTATGATATATAAAATCAATAATCCAGCAAACGTAGAAATTTTTACGATAAGATTCTGATGCGGATCTTATATATTTTTAACTTATGTGAGCACCAACTTTGGTAGGAAAGTAATTCATTTTTTTATACATAAATAATTTTACATGAAAAATTTTACAAGAATTGACGATTGTAGGACTTACATAGTGATCAACTTTTATACCACATATACTTAAAAATTAAATTTAAAATTAAAATTATATATCCATTTTATGTACTAAAATTTGAAAATTTTATGCTTTTTTGTGATGCTTATCCTTAATTTTAAATATGACATAATTTCAATTGTACGATTCAAGGATTTCAAATATAGTTATAGGATAAAATTAAAATTTTTAAAATTTTTCCTTACCTATTTTGTAAATTTTCAAAATTGAAAGGATGAATTGCCCACCGTACTTAAATGTGGCTCCACTGCTATGATTCATTAGATGCTAAACAAAGATCTTTCTTCTTCCAAAAACAACTTAAAAATTAATGAGAATAACAACAAATAGATTTATTTATTTGTGAATTAGTTAGATGTGACAGTCCTTAAATAAAAGGTTTGCTCTTATTAAAAAAGTACCTCGAAACGAATCAAGAAAGGCTTATCATAACATTAAAATACAAGATAAACACATAACTCCAAAGGTAATGAGATGTTTGAATCAAATTCCTATAGCAAATCTAAGTATTAATGAAAATGACTTTTTAGTACACTCTTTATTAATTACCTACCAAAGTTCTAAAAAATATTTTATTGAAGTTGAAAAAGGTAAGTCATCATAAATATTTTATTGAAGTTAAAAAAGGTAAGTCATCATAACAGTACGGAGTGGTGTAATGATAAATAAACTAGAAATTAGTATAATTATATTTAGTGGTGTAAAGATAAATAAACTAGCAGATAGTATAATTATATTTAGTACATAGGTTTTCTGTGAAATTAGGGGTGGCATTTATGTTAATATTTTTCTTTTTTCACAAAAAAACTTAGTCTCAATAGTAATTTAAAAATAGATGGTGTTACCTACTGGAGAGTGCATGGTGTTACTTAGTTTCAGAAAAGAATTAGACTTTCTTAAAAGCAAAATATAACTAACTTTTGTAGGGAAGGTGGTACCAAAAGAATAATGTAAATATTGCAATATTAACGATGTTGTTTGTTTTCTTCAATAAAATGATACTACGACTTTATTTTCATACATTATGAAATCTAAAATTGATTGCAAAAACACGAAATGAAAAAGCTTTGCAAAATTATAGATATTAATGTCCCATATCTGATTGTGTTTTGCCAAACAAAAACATTATCTTATTTATTTGAATAAGTGTTTTGACATCCCTACATTTAGTTGCCAAATTTGCAAATACAATTAAGGTAGTAAAGCCAAGAAATCAAAAGAATTTTCCTAGGCAAATAAAAAGTAACAAAATTTGTATTCCTAATACAAACATTTTCTAGTAAAATGTAGTTTTATAAACCCTGAGTGACATTAGATCTACTTTGAAATAGTTAACATTTTGCTATGAGATAAAAGCTAAAATGTGAGACTGAATCATTGCTTCTAGGTATGTAAACTTTTGAGTAGAAAATTTTTCTTTAAATTGAATGTCAAAATGAAAGCAAAATAAAATAAATAAAGAGTTATACATATATATCCAGCAATAGTTTGCATCTCTACTCTTTAAGTCATAACTCTACTATTCATTTTGGCCCTAATTGTGGAAAGCTAAAAAAAAAATATATATATATAAAAATATCCCACTTCATCTATCTATGTATTAAGAAAATTGTCGTCATATTTATGCTATTACTTATGGACATGCAATTTCAAATGTAAATAAGAGCTATACGAAAATACAATGAAATGATAAACATAATTGATTAATCAAATTAATTGTTAAAACAAGTCAAAATAATAAGTTTAAAAATTATAAGAAGCAGATCAAGTTATGTACATCTATTTTTTTTGAGACAATACCACACTAATAGATTCCAAAAATGACAATAGCACGAAAGACAAAGTTGACTTTTCAAAAACTTCAAAAAAAAAAAATTCTTTGAAGGAAATGGCAGAATTAAGCCTAAGATAAGTTGGTTTTCAAGATTAACTCTCAAAATAAGAACATAATAAAATAAAACTCATGTTCAAACTAATGACAATAAATTGTGAACAATTATTTGATCCAAGATCATACCGATAGATTTCGAAAATGACAAAAACACAAAAGACATATTGACTTTCCAAAAACTTCATAAGATAAATAGATTTTCGTGATTAACTCACCTCAAAAAGAATATAATAAAATAAAACATTAACAACTTATAATAAAAAAGCAATAAAGTCTCTTCATAATATTGCTAATTGTTAGAAACAAAGAAAGCAAAAATAAAGAAATGAATGCTTCCTTAGATTTATGTTCAATGTCAAGGTTTTCAAGAAGAAAAAAAACATGAAACAATTTTTCTATTAGGATGATTAAATTAATAAGCTTATATTTAATATGTATATGTTGACAATTGCATTCTCACAAGTATCAAAGTACATGATTGTACTTTTTTTAGTTGATTAAACATATACCATAGTCTTAGTTGTTATAATTAATTTATCCAATTTTTGTAATTTCAAATTTAATAGTACTTTACATTATTTGATGTGCAAAATCTAATAGTCCACATATAATGTCAAAACACCCGTTTTCTTTTACCCAAAAAAAAGAAGAAAAAGCCATAGCTTTAAACAAAAATTAAAACTATATGCATATATACCATGTATACCATACGGGAATTTATTCATTATATAAAAGATTCATTTACAAAAATAATAAAATAAGTATATGAATCAACATGTGAATCGGACGTGCACCTTACTAGTATCATATAAAAATATCTTTCTAACGTATTTCAAAACAAAAAGCATAGGCATTTTATGTTTCAACGATGGGGAACAAAAGACAGTAAATAAGTAACTACAGGAAATCTTACATAAAGAGGAAAATTATCCAAAGAAGGTACCTGCAGAGGTGCAGGCAGCTGGTCCAGCAGATGAACCAGTGGAATATACCTCAATATTCCAGGGGTTCTCCTTGTCCTACCTCCAAACCAGATATCATCATATGCCAATGACCCGGAGACGAGTTTTGCAACAAGAACTCCCCCACCAGACTTCAGCCTATATTATCTAGAATTATTTATTACAACTAATAATGTGGAAAAAATACTAGTTGTAGCATCTACAATACACTGTTGTCAATCAATACCTTTTATAAACCCAAGCTTCAATATCAAGAACTTGTTCTTCAAAAGTCTTTGAGCCCCAAGTAGTCCTGTAGTGGGGGACGGCAATGATGTCCTTTAATCCATATGGAATCCCATGGAGAGGACCTACATAATGCCAATATCTTACACATGACACAATACAAGTAGGATATTAAGATACACTTCGGAATGCAAAACGAGAAGACTATAAAAAGGAAGAAACAACTAACAAAAGTAATTTATGTTGCACTAACTATGTTCTTAGGTTTCTAAATTTATTCCCCAATTAGCCCTTACTGCATTTCAAGAATTTAACCGCACCACTATGCTGCATCCGGGGAAAGATGTATCACTCAGAATCTACAGTGGAATTAGACAAAATGGAGATACCAAGATAGACGCCTTTCGCAAGTAGATTATCAGCTTCTTTTGCCTGCTTGTATGCTAATTCTTCTGTAACAGTGACCACAGACTCGAGGACAGGACCATACCTGTGACAACAGCATCCATCAGTAGAGAGTTTTTTAAATGCAATAAGATGACATTGAAACACAAGGAAGATCAGTGATACCTATACAATCTCTTTATAAAAATCTCAGTGAGCTCCTCTGAGGTAATTTGTTTTGTCTTAATGAGTTGCCCCAGTTCAAGAACCTGAGGCACCCATCAGTTATATGTGAGAATGGTAAAACAAGACATTTGACATATGTGATTTTATACATAATCATCTGTATCATGCTTTGAACTTATCCCTATAGTATGCACGTACACTCATGAAGGCAACATCTTCATCACTTTTTGGCCTCTGTACGTCAAACACAGAAGGAGAACTTCTGAATCTCTTGGATGTGTGCTGTAAATTTTCACTGCTCCATACTGGATTAAACACCAAATACGATGGATTATGTAGTCCTCCATTCACAGAAGCAACTAATTTTCGATTGGCTCTGATGATAGGAATATTAAACTCCATTGCTCCTTTCTCAATCTCCAGCACCTTAAAAATGAGAAAATTCTGTATAAGAACCATCAGATGAAACATCAAAAGCTAGTTATATTTTGTATAACAATGAAATACCTTGGTATCATTAAAGAAGCCTGCGTCCAATAACTTGAATATACTTTGGAGCACTGAACCATGTTTAATCTTTTTAAAGCATTCCCTATTCTGAACATCCAATTTCCCGCTGTCCTGATCAGGTACCATGGAGAATATCAATACAGTAACATGACCAACTTCATTTCATTCTGGCTTCCAATTGTATTACCTGGACATAAGGGTCCGGGAATGACCCGAGACTCTCTGATACATGGTTTCCCAGAAATTTTTAAAAGAGTATTAATTTGACTCGCCTGTTTTGCAAATGTTAGTGATACATATGTGAAATTTTTGATGGATCAAATGAATTTAACAGTAATGAGACTTCCCCAACTCTATGTCAAGTGTTTTGGATTAATTGCAATCAACAGAAACAATATGAGTAGGATTAAAATTTTCACATTCGACTTGAAGAAAACTTCCTACATTCATGCTGGTTGGAGCAGGTATCATCATCACAATTATAATCAGGAACTCAAGGAGATATTTATAGACGCTGAAATTTGTGACAAAAAAAGACTGATTCTCTGTCAATGGAAATTACTCCTCCATTACCTAATTGAAAAGGGTCCGAATCTTTTTCACCAACTGAAGTATGAGATCCCTATCCTGAGTAACTCTAAGAAGAACACTGAGAAATCTGTGTTTGTGGCCTCCTTGGACAGTACTCTGATGATATCTTCTGCTCTATGTATAAAAGACTTCTAAAAGCTTCATAGAAGGCTGTTTTCGTTTACTAGTATTAACTGTTTTTTCCTTATTACAACAATCTTTAAACAAAATCACAGACCAAAAACTAAAATTTCCAGACAATTCATATCAGCCTCTCCACAAGAGTCCATCTTACAACAACAATACTCTTCTAAACTCCTCAAAAGAATGGACTTTTTTTTTTTCCTAAAGCTCAAATATTTAATGCAGCGATATGCAACGATGTTGTTAGACATAACATATTTACCGAATACCCATTACTCTCCCTAGTACATAATATGGGTAGTCAACCCGTATACTTGCACTGCATATACACATAAATTAAAACGCAATTTATACATAATTAAATACTAGTGAATTAGGTAACCATAGACATAATTACATAACATACTGTATACAAAATCATTAAAAAAAATCCTAAATTAAGTGTATAGAAAAATGTGCTTTCTTGAGTCGCTCTCGTGAGATTCAGTTTTTCAAATAAAAAAAAATAGAAATAGAAATAGAAGTACCATATTGGAAGAATTGGCAGCTCTTCTGTAGTGCAGGTCGTGGTGGGACTCTTCTGTAGCTCTTGTAATAGTACAAACTTTATTTGATGATGATGCAACACTAACGTTGTTGAAGAGTAGAAAAAGAATTGCAGACAACTTCAGTAAACGTGTCCGTCCAAGAAGATGACTTGAAGGACACATAGCGGGTAACTAAGGTTACCACTTTGAGCAACAAATGACGAGTTTAGGTCCCTCTTTCTGCACTCTACTCTACTGCCGCAAATTTATCCTCAGATTAGATTAGGCTCCCGGCGGCTGCCAGACTGCGGTAGTCGTCTCGCTCTAATTTTCTGGCACATTTAATGCGAGTTTTGGAAGTCAACATGTTTTAACTTAATTAAGGCCGGCCAAATTTTAACGTGAAATTTTGACACGGTGTTTAGCTACTCACCATGCATTCGGACGCTAGCAGTTAAAATAATTAAAAAAATAAATTTTATTATTTTTTAATTATTTAATAATTTGTAATTTTTAGTTTGCATTACAAGATAAATAAAGAATGAAGAATTTTTCCAAAACATGTTATACTGAACATTCACAACTGTAAATTATTAGTACTTTTGTGTGTACATTTAGAGGTGTTTAGTTTATTGATATGAGAAATAAAAACGCGAATTAAAATTAATGATAAATAAATATTATTTCGTTGAATATTATGAGATTATTTTATAAGAATAAAAATATTAAAAATATGTCATTTTATTCTTTATTTGTGATTTGAATTTAAATTAATTAATTTATTAATATAATAAAATTCATTTAATTTAAAACAAAAAAATAATAATATAATCCATAATAAAATTTATGATTTACATTGTAATTTTAATTCATGAATATGAACCAAACGGTTTCTTATTCAAAATCCAATCAAAAGTATGTCATCATGCAGTGTTTATGTATATTTATAGATTTCTTGGTATGTGGTAAATCAAACTTTTAACTTTTAACTTTGAACTAACGGTGATGTATCTTCCCCTGGTCAAAGATTATGGTCTTTTGGTGCTGGAAACTTGATTTTACCGTTTATATAAATTTTCTCAATATTTAACAGCTTACTCAAATCTTTTCAACTGAAAAAATAGTAACAGGAAATTTTTATTACAGCATGTCATAAGGCCTAAAGCTCACAGCAAGTATAATATTTAGAGGCAAAATTTGCAAATTAATAGAAGTAAAGGGACATGCTGTGAAAGTATTAAGGTGTGATAAGCCAAGTGGTTATGAGACCAATAGTAATTAATTAATGAGACAGTTAATAACACTTTGTCCCTTGAACTATATGTGTAATTACACTTTGTCCCTTAAACTATAGAAATATATACTTTCTCCCCAATTCACAATATTTATTTTTTAAAAATTTTAAAATATCAAGAAAATTTAGTTAGATAACTAAAAAAACCCTTGATACTATATTTTGATGTTTATATATTTAAATTTTGATAATGATATAAGTATTTAAAATAAGAACAAATAAAATATATAATATTTCAATACAATATATATTAATATATTTCTAGAATGGTTAAATTTTTACAATTTTTATATTTTATTTTATATTATTTTGAATTTGAATGTTTAACTGCAGTGGTAGAACATTTTCAAATAGGTTTGTTTTCTATGAAATTTTTTTTTGTAAAGATATTGTATGAAAATATAATTTCTATAAAATTTTGTATTTTTTTCGATATCTCTTAGTATTTTACAATTTTAATACTTGACTTAATCTGTGCAAATTGCGATATCGAATATGATATAATTCAATAATTTCTCACATTTTCATTCTCTAAAATCTAATATATCAATGTGTTATTATATTTTACTTTTTTCCTAATTCTTTTATAACTATCGAAAATCAATTAAATAAATGAAAAATCAAATTAAAATACGAAGGGTATTTTAGTCATCTAGCTAAATGATTTTGATATTTAAAAATTTTTAAAAGATGAATAATGTAAATGGGAAAAAAGTATATATTTTTATAGTTTAGGAAATAAAGTGTAATTATCCCTATAGTTCAGGGGGTAAAGTGGTTATTAACCCTTAATTAATGAATGAAAATCAGCATCCCTAAAGTTGGCCTTGGCCCGTATCTGATTCTTTATCCATATGCTCCGTCTTATAAATTTGTTCGGGGAAAAGCAAAAGGGTGCAGGGCACTCTTTCTTGGCTCTTGCTGAATGCTGGCAA
This sequence comes from Cinchona pubescens, assembly GCA_025175665.1. Taxonomy (NCBI): domain Eukaryota; kingdom Viridiplantae; phylum Streptophyta; class Magnoliopsida; order Gentianales; family Rubiaceae; genus Cinchona; species Cinchona pubescens. Next base: position 174,084 of record JANKKI010000279.1, on the reverse strand, counting down.
GTTCATCTTGCCGAGTCCTCCTCAATTGCAAAAGGTACTCACTTCATTCTCTCTCATCTCTGTTTTTACATAGTAATTTATTATTTTCAAAATCTCACAATTACTTAAAAAAAGAAGAAGAAAGAAGTGTAAAGATCAACTCTTTATTGAGTTTAAAGTATATATATTATATATGTATATCTGTGTTTGGATGTTGCATTTTCGACCCTTTTTCTTTAGGAATGTTTATTTTATATTTTCTTCCATTGTTATATTTTCTGGGGTGTTAGTATCTTTTTTGGATTTAGTCTAGCTCAAGCATCTAGGAGACTATATATGTTAGTTATAGATGCTCTTTCATTTTTAGTTGAAATGTTTCTGTTAATTAGCATGATTTGGAATAATCTAAAGACTCATTTGGGTATGTCTTTGTTTCTCAATTAATATTTCAAGAAACTGTTAAGCAAAATCCTGTGTTTGATTTGAGATTAAAGATTTTAAGCTATAGTCCTATCTGGGAAAGAATTGATTTTTAACTCCGGTTCCTCTTCCAATGTGACTTTCACAATGCTGAATGCAGATATTTGATTTACCAGTTATAATTAAGTGATGTGATGACGAGAAAAACTGTGTGTCGGTGGTAATGATGGATTAGGTATAGGCGATTATTAGGATCCAAGCCCCGGGAATTTGGTTAAAGTTAATTTTAGCGAGCCCTTTAACGACGATAACGAAAATAATAGTAGTGAAATATGCAAAGAAAATGTAAATGGAAAAAGACAAATATTTATGTAGTTTAGTCAATTTGACTTGCGTCCATAGGCGGAGGGAAGCAATATTTCACTATATGAAAAAGATACAAAACTTTCGCGGGAGAATTTCCAAAAGCCCGAACAGAAAGAGAGATACCCTAAACAAACAACTGCGAATTAGACCAAAAACAAGTTTATAACTTGAACTCTCTGTGTTTTCGTTTGATTGGTGCACCGAATGAATTGCCTTGGCATCCTATTTATAAGGAAACATTGGCATAAGCTTCCAAAAGGATGGAAAATTATTCTGCAAAAAACATGAAATACTCCTCTCAGAAGCAAGCCAATTTCATATACGAAATTGAGAATCCTTTTGGCTTGGCAGATCCAAGCCATACTGTAATTTGCATTTGTGGCCCACACGCCACTATTCATGACAGTGATGCTTTTAATTGTAAAGGTAATAGCTTCGCTTCTCGACCCCATCCTAATTTCTAGGAAGGATTGGGGAGAGGGAGGTAGAGAAGGCGGAAATGGTTGAACAAGGTTGTTTGAACTTTTGAGATTGGGCTTTGCAGGTTGATGATTGATTATCAGATTTAAAATCTGTTACCTGTTCTCAAGTCATGAGATTTAAATGTCAAACACCTTCTATAGAATACTCTTTTTCTAGGAGCTATACTGGAGTTTAAGGTTTAGGTCAGTTTGCTAACACTTGCAAAAGGTAAATCCCCCAAGTTGAATGGAGTAATTCATAAAAATGCAGCCATGGATAATGGAAGAAAAAGTTTCAGATTTTGCATCCTTGGCTTAACAGGAAAACTCAGAATATGCATATGGATGTTGATTCTGTGAAATTAAAAGCTGATAACTTCCTTCTATTGCTCTTTGTACATTTTCGAGCTGTTCACAAGGAAAATTTTCAACTAGTGTAATTTTGTCTATTGATTTCTTTGCGTGTGAAATTCAGGGGATTTCTTCAGGGTCATCGCGAGGGGACGGCGGTTGGTTATTAGAGCCATAGGTTATCTTATCTGAGCATCTTTCATTATGTGTGTGTTTTGTTTACTGATGACTAACATTTTGTTTGAATTTGGCAATTTGACATTGTCTTCCCTCCTCCCCTAAAAAAACTTTTATTGCGACAACCATCTGTGTCAATATCCTGGGTGTTTCTTATTTTTATATAAAATCTGTAATGAATGGCCAAAACACTGTGAAGGATAGTTTCATGGAACTTAGATTGCTTCTTTTCAATTTCAACCCTTCTATCTTCAATAAAAGTTGCTAATTTATTATTCAATCCTGTAGGCAAGGCTTTTGCATTATCTGGTTCAGTAGTTTTGATCACAAGGGATTTACTTCTTTGATAAAAGGTTCTTCATTGTCTGCGGACATGCTTAAGATTCCCCATAATCAGGTTGCAGGTCACCAAGCTGGTGGTGGAAAGCTTGGTCCCCTTGTTGATGATTCTGGACACTTCTACAAGCCTTTGCAAGGTGATGAACGTGGGTGTGCTGAGGTTTTATTTTACACTACATTCTCTTTAGACACAAGGATCCCAGACCACATTCGCAAATTCTTCCCCGTATTTGATGGCACTCAACTTGTTGAGGCATCTGATGGATCTGGAGTTAAAACCTCACCTAGTTTTGCAAGATCTTACCTTAGGTCGTGTCAATCCTTCGATAATGGACATCAAGATTGGCTCCAGAACTTGGGCCCCACAAGCATCCGAGGACTATATAGAAAAATGTTTGAAGAAGGATAGAGAAACATCAAGCCTCTTGTTAGGATTCAGGTTATCAGGTTTACAATTTCATAGTGGCAATGAATTCGGATTCTGGAAATCTGCAAGGAAGTCAGTTCAGGGTCTTTCAGCAGAAGAAATTAAGTTAGTTCTGAGAAACTTTGTTTCTTCTAACACTTATAGGGAGTTGGAATCAAAGCCTGATTGTGCTTTTGCATCAGTTGTTTTTGGTGGTCCAAATGGCATTTTGTCACAGTTACTTGAGTTGAAAACATGGTTTGAGGATCAAACTATTTACCATTTTTATTCTTGTTCAGTTCATGTGATGTTTGAAAAGCAGCTTGCCTTAGAAGGAAAGAGTCCTAGGGCAGAAATTAAGCTTAAGTTGATTTTGCACATGTTGTTGAAGGGAGGGGTGTTATTGATCACAACTTCTTGGGTGGTATTTCCTCTTTAATAAAGTTCATCTCCGATATCCTTACAACTAATGACGGCTGCCCAACCAGATGTTCTTTAAAAAACGCCCAGAAGAATGAGGGGTTTTCTGATAATAGAACAAACTAATTGAACTTAATTATCTTCTGGTAAGGGCTTTTAACATCTCAATTTTCTGCTTGCCGTCTTAAATTCTCTTTTTCTTTCCTTGTACCTCTCTAACAGTGTTTTTGAAGTTTAATGCTTACATTTTCTGTGACCATGTATACATTCTTTTCAGATACTAAAAGAAATTCAAATGTCACAATCCTGTTCTATACCTTAAATTAGTAAGGTTCAACTAAGCTTTGGATATTAAGATATAGTTTAACTCAATATCTCTGCATTTTCAAAATAAGCTCTGCAGGTATTGATTTGTACATACTAACACAAGGCAAGGGGTACCAACATTCACTTGGTTTTATGAGTTACAATATGCAAGAAAAAGCTTAGTCTATTTACCTTGAAAAGTTTTGCAGGGAGGATGTGAAGTGACTTTTGTTGGCTGTTATAGTAATTTACTTATTTTTCTCAATTTTTTATATTCCAGGATGAAGAGTGGAGCTTTTTTGCTGATTAAGGATCTGGTTGACCGTTGACTTTACTGTAATGGATAGGTTACACGATGGATGATGAACTTCTTGAAGAAATTCTAGCTTGGAAGCAAATGTTGCTTTTATAGTGATCTATTCAATTTTCAACTAATATTTCAGGCTCCAACTCTATCTGCAGTTGTTGACTTGCCATTCTTGATTTATACTGGTTTGTCTCGATTCTGGTGTCTTAAATGACCAAATTGGCATATTTCAGGTTTAAACTTGAAGGCTTCTTATTGCCTGGCTTGAATTTATCTTTAACTTGAGTTTCTGAGTAAAAGTGTTAGAATGTAGTGTATTGCTGGCTGACCTTCGTTAAGAGACAGATAGATCGTTTTCTGGATTGTATGCCTTATGAGGAGGATATAGTTGCCAGATCAAGATCACTTCAAGAGTCTGTTTTCTGAATTGATGTTGTTACTTGTCATGTCCCCAAGTTACTAGACTGTCCAGATTGAAATACACCCCGTCCTTTTCATTTTCATGCAATTTGTACCCATTAAGCATTTTTCTCATTGTGTGAAAAAGGCCTTTAAGCTATTTGAGGCCAGGTGTTTGATTTTAACAATTTGATGGTAAACCTCAAGATTCATATGATCAATATAAGTTTTGATGCTTTCGAATTGCACATGGAGGAGACACCTTTAAAAAACTTCAGAACTGAAAGACTAACAAGGACAAGACAGCAATTTTGTACCTAAAATACAGGGACATCCAACCTTTAGAACTAGGTCAAGTCATCTTTCACTTTAAGAATTGAATGAGCAGTGAAGTGAACTCCAAGCTCCAGAATATTATTGCTTCTGCATTATGCAACCTCATGATGTCCAATATACATATATTTCTCATGAAACTGAATGAACGAGTTAGCATAAACATTTAATCTACCTGATCATATCAAATAATGAAGTCTACTCTTCTCTCTGTTAATAACAGATCCTTGTTAATAACATGTTTTATCATCTGCCCTATATTATGTCAAGCGGTCGATAGCGATAATCTCCTTGACGCTTGTCCAACTGATGCAACAAAGCAAACCATCTTCATCAATGGCTATCCCTGCAAGAATCCAGCTAACATTTCGGCTTCTGATTTCAAAACCTCTCTGTTGAACAACAAGGGTGATACAGATGATTTTTTTCGTTCAAGCACGAATATGGTCACAGCTGCAGAATTTCCAGGCCTCAACACTCTCAGCTTATCAGTTGCAAGGACCGACTTAGAAGTGGATGGTTTAGTAACACCACATGCTCATCCGAGGGCTTCTGAGATGCTCTTTGTTAGCACAGGTGTGGTGATTGTTGGATTTATCGATACTAATAACGTTGTATTTCACATGAGAAAGTTCTTAGAGAAGGGGATGTGTTTGTTTTCCCAAGAGGGCTTCTGCATTATTGTTTGAACAATGGTTTTGAGGATGCTACAGTTGTCTCGGTTCTGAATAGCCAGAATCCTGGCGTTGTGAAGATTACTGGTGCATTTTTTGCAGCTGATGATTCAGAGTTCATGAAGAAATTAAAACAAAGGTTAATCTCTCTTTCAAGATTGAAGTTTGAACGGCTCGAAAACGTGTCGTTGGCTTAGTGAGTTTGTGTGTGTGTTTTAATATATATGATTTATTGGGTGGTTGTTGTTAGTTAACTAAGAAGAGAAGGAAGATTGGTATATGGATTTCATCCTATTTGAATTTATTATTGTTTAGAAAAATGATGTATATTTGTAGATCTGAAATAATTTACTTGCTTAATTCATTTTTTTTTTTTTTTTTTTTTTTTTGAGAGTCTGGTCTCTATTATCATATGCGGTTGTTTAATGTATGGTATGAAATCTGATCATCCATTTCCATAAGTGTTTTTTTTTTTTTCATTAAACTTAAACAACTCCTTGAAAATCTATTTCTATTTCCTCCTTTTAGTCACTGAATTCCACATTAATAATCTCCAAGCCAAAATGGATCATCCAGTTCAATCTCCGATCTGGGCCTACTCATGTCAGCACATAAACCCCAATTTCTACAGGCTAAATAGGTAAAGACAACTAGCGGATATCCACATCTAGAGTCCAACTTGTCCAATACGATTGAAACCCACTATTAGATCTACAGATTAAGGGGTATTTGATAAACTTAATTCATCAAGTGTTTTTTTGTAGTAAGTATGTTTGATAACGAAATTTTTTTATATTTGAATACATTAAATGTCACTTAATTTCTATATAAAATTTTAAATAAAAACTCTATCACTTAATTTGCTAAATTTTTTATTAGTAGAGCAAAACTCACTAAATTTTTCTTTATTTCACTTTCACACACTCTTTTTACACACATTTGCATACAATATATTCATTCTCTCATTGCGTAAACACACACTTGCACACACTATATTCATTCTATCTCACACACAAATATACATTTGTACTTACTATATTCCTTCTTTTTCACACATAAACACACACTTGAACACACTATATTCCTTCTCTCTCGTACACAAATACATATTTGCACACACTATATTCATTCTTTCTCACATATAAACACATAATTGCACACACTATATCCATTCTCTCTCACAAATAGACACAATTGCATAAAAAAATATTCCTTCTCTATCACACACAAACACACACTTGAACATAGTTTATTCCTTCTCTCTCATATATAAATACATACACTATATTCATTATCTCTCACACATGAACACATGCTTGCACATTACCTTTTCTCTCACACAACACATTGTTACACATATTATATTCCTTTTTCCTCATACAATCACACATTTGCATACATTATATTCTTTTTTTCTAACACACACTTGTACTCACTATTCCTTTTCATTTATAAGAATGCACACTTACATATCGTATTATATTCATTATCTCTCACATATAAATACACACTTGTATATAATATCTCTCTCACACATACAACCTCTCTCTCTCACACACACATACTCTATATTAATAAATTATTTATCTATATTCAAAATATAATAATTAAAATAATCTACTGTAAAAAATATAATATTATTATTAAACTATATAATATATACGAGATAAAATATTTTAATTCAGTACTCAAATTCAGTTTATTGTCAAACAAATAAAACTTTATGAATTCAGCAAATTAAGATCTCAACACTTAATTTTCAGTATTCAGATTTTAAATATCAAATTTCAATTTTATCAAACGCATCCTAGGTGACATAGTAAATTAGTAATCCACATTTGATTTGATGTTCATAAGTTGCTGATTTCAACTTAAAGACGGTCATGTAATTCAGAGTGGAAACGTGGGAAAAAAAAAATCAATTTAGTCATTTGTGTTTAGGATATCCATTAATTTAATCATTCATATCAATTTAGTTCCATACCTCAATCAATCAAAGACATGTGATAGAAAGTATATACAAATTAATAAAACCGTTAACAACACATATACTGCAGGTTAACAACTACATAATTATTACGTTGATTGCTTTTTTAGTTTCTTTACAATTTTCATCACCAGAATTAGATTGATTAATTTGTATAAAGATGGACGACTAAATTGATCTGCTGTAATGGATTGATTGATCGATTTTTATTTCCAAATATAAAAAGAACAAAATTGATCATTTTCACTACGTGTTTCTTACCCTGCATGCAACGAATCTGTGTTGAAACTGATGTTCCTCTACAGATCTGAATGATTTCTCTATGTATCATGAGAAACATTTTGAGGTTGGATTGAAAATGAGATTTGAATATCGAAATTGTCGTAATCTAATTATGACACACATAATTGGCAGAAGATTGCTGACAGGTTGTATTCATTAATTGGTGGGGTTGTTGGATTAATTCACCACTTCTACTCTAATTTCGCGTTGATCTTGCCACCATCAAATTTGGAGTATTAACTTGCTTGAATCCACTTGAAGTTGATACTTATCTGACTTTTACTGGAACTTTGCAGTAATATTTTCCAAACCACTAACAGAAGATTTTGCAAATAATTCTGTCATGAACAAGAGATATTTTGTAGCTTTTGATCAAACAGGTCAATTTCAATTCCTATCCTCTCTTTGACATTTGGGGCAGGTGTAACTAAACACCAACCAAATCAATTTGCCAATTCATCGTTGATCAACTTTTGATCAATCAGTTAGATCAACGGTTTACTTTGGCCTGTTGGTCATGCTCAGTTTTATGTGCATTTCTTGGTCATGCTCAGTTTGATGGCATTTCTTTCAGCAATCTTGATGAATTTGTTTACTTCTTTGATCGAAGTGGGAATTCAATCAGCAATATCCAAGAGTTTTTACCAAACAAAGCGTGAAGAGTAAGTCTCAGCATTCTTAAGTCTTACCAAACAGAGGCTGAGCCTTGAGGGTTCGAAGAAGGAGTCCTAGAATTAGATAAAAATAGATTAAATTATTGTCATTGAAAATAAAAAGTAAATTTTAATTATTCATTTTGTAATTAATGTAGAATTGATATGACAATTATTGAAATGATTGAAAAATTACTTTTTTTTTCAATCATCAAATAATCTATTAAAGACAAAAAAAAATTCGAGTGTGAAACATAAGGCGACTGTGATCTCTCTAATATTTTGGCAAATTATTAAAGATGCGTAAAGGTTAAGACATAGAGCTTCTGGAAGCAAATCAATGAAAGTGGAAGTTTTATATGGTACGAAAAACTGAGTGGCAGTATAATATGCAAGAAAATTTGGTGCCCTTTCCAAAGGAATCAAAGACCTGTATTCAACCGTAAAAAAACAAAAAAACGAATCATATCGTTTATTAAAACTAATTAGTACAAGTATTATTAAAATATAGAAAGATATACAATGTATTACATTGTTAATTATTTGGGTGGTTGGTATATTCTCAATTACCCAGCCCAACTTAGGACAGCATTCAATCACGATTTTCCTTCTGCCTCTATGTAGTATTCACATATACATTTAATGATGACAAAATTATGCAAGTCAATATTATATGATTTTGGTAAATATTTATGTAGATTCAATCTTTAATCTCATTTATAAATTTTTTAGTGTAGATTAAATTTTAAAAAATTTATAATATTAATTAATGTAAATAAATTTTTTTAAAATTTAATTCTAACTATAAAATTTACAAATGAAATAAAAAACTGAATCTACCTATCATCTAACCATTTGTCCAATAAATGGTGTCCCACCATCCAAACAGGACAAATTCCACTATCTCCGGCCTCCACTTCATTTAATCAAAGTAGTGATCGTCCACGACCTTTTCATCTCCAATATTTTTGTGGTTCACATTTATAGCACGTACATCACAAAACCAACTACTTCAAAAAAAAGAAAAAGAAAAAGAAAAATTCAAAACAACCTGCAAAAACATCTGTACAATTAAAGAGTAATAGTATATATGATTGGGAGAGAGTGGAATCCAAGGGAATTGATGAGAGCTTGTTTGATGATGCATTAGGCCTTGAAAATTCTTCTCATCCAACTTGATCAAAAGTTTTCTTTGTGGAAATCAAATCTGGTGGAGGTCTTGTGAGAAAAATCCAAGGCTAGCTGTCTTAGTTCCTTGGTGAGTGTCGGTGCCCCACAATAAAATACCCCTGAAGATGTGTGGACAAATTAATAGTATTTTATTAAGGTATCTGAGTACAATTATGAAGAAAAAAATTTAAAAATAAATGGATCCCTACAAGTGATGCGATTGTAAGAATGATTGCAGGCTATGATCAAAACAACAGTGCAACCACTACAACATGGAGTGATACATACTTTTTCTTTTTGAAGGTGTATACGCATTATTACTTTATTATAGAAACTTTTAGATTGTAAATGATATAAAGTATAGTATGGAAAAAGATTAATATTCCATTCTAAAGAGGAAGTATTCACAAAATAAAGCAAGAATATCCGACATTAGAGTGACTTTATTAAGACAAGCACAGGCATGGGTTCTCTTTTATAAGACAACAAGGGGACTTGGGAAAACTGCCAAATGCTAAATAATGGATTATCATCTCTATCCTAGGACAGCTGTTTTAGCATATTGTAGATATTTTTAAAACGTATTACTGTGTGATTATTACTTTCGTTCTTAACATTAACGTAATTAATTGACGTACTAAAAGTTGAGTAATTAGTTAAGATACTTACCAACTCTTGCATTTGTGTGATTGAGAGCAATGCTTTTGTACACATTTCTCCAATTTGGCTTGGCAAAGTGGGACATAACCCGGGTACCCGAAACAATATCCACACCATTTTTAGCATGGTTAAGTGACTGAAGCATAGTAATAAGGGCAGATCGAGCATCACCTTCTTCATAAACACTAGTACAATAATTATGCATTTCAATGACTCCCTTATTATCCATTTCAGCAGCCTCATTCATTATTCCTTTGAACCAATCAAGAGATGAACCTTGTTCTCTTGTAACCCAATAGAAATATGCCCTTTTTGTTCTGAAGTTATTTCCACCGCTTCCGAACCGGCCTGATGATTTTCTCTTTTGTTTTGAGGGACTACAATTTGGTGGGACCCGCGGACTGCCATCTCCGGATGTTGAATGTTTCCCATCCTCCAAAGCATTGTGTTCTTCGTCGATGGCTTTCATGTTGTTCACTATGTCTTTCACGATGCTAATCATCGGTGTTGCACCTATTCCTAGCCCTACCAGCAATACCACCTCGTATTTCTTGTAGTCTTGTGCTGGTGCCCCGTACGGTCCATCAATCAACACCCTTGGGAAACTGCATAATCACCATATATATATATTATTTATCCAAAAATTTGAAATTAATTTCATTTTTTATTGAACAAATTAAACTATATTAATATATACGAATCAATTAATGAAAATTTTACGATCCCATTAAGAGAATATTCTCATCGTACTTTAAGAATTTATACGATATAATCATTATATATTTTAAAGATTTGTAATATACAAATTCTTAAAGTCAATGAGATATATAGTTGCCTTAACGATACTATAACATGTCCCCAAATTAATATATAGTTACGTTATCATTTACACATTATTAAGATTTGAATCAACTTTTTCTTACTCTCAGAACCTCCACACCCTACAAAGAGTAAGAAACCCAAAATATTCATTTTGACTTAATTATTATGGCAAATATTTAAGTAAATTCAGTTTTTGCCTTTACTTGTAAATTTGTGGTGTGGATTAAATTTTAAAAAATCTATTATATCATTGATGTAAACAAGATTTTTTAAAATTTAATCTTAACCATATAATTTACAAGTATGATTTAAAACAAAATCTACCTAAATATTTTTCAATTACTACACTATCATATACGACAACCACATGCAGTTTAATTAATGAAACATTTCTCAATCGTAGATTTGAATTATCATGATAGGTGAGGATCCCTATGTATCGTCCTTGGTTTCTAACAACTCCTAATGCATGATCGATCTAATTGAATAAGATTCATTGTGACGATCATGATTTCACATGTTTGTTAAATGTCGCCAGCTGAGGATGCAACGAACGTGGGTGGATGTATGCATTGTTGCGGAGAATTCGTCACTCTATATATAATGAAAATTTTTTATATATATAAAATATATGACATATCATTATAAATTTTTTAATTTATGTTTCGTTACATCATTTTATATTATTTTAATATGTGATATGGCATTTACATGAATTTTACTATACCATAAACTTAATCCATACAAAAAATTTTCATATATAATTAGATGATTTACCATATCGTACTAAAATGATATGCATTTTACAGGTCCAAAATTATGAGTACCCTAAACTGGTATTATATAATTACCGGCCAATGTTTTCTTCTTTTATTAAATTCTATATCAAGGTGACTTACAAAAAAATAAAGTAAAATAAAATATTGTACCAAGGTGAGAACTGAGATTGTAAATCAGATTGGATTGGGTACTGTTTTCTTTCTGTTTTTTTAAAAGTTTTAACAACTTTGGATGACGAAAATTTGAAAGAAACAAAATGGAATAATTAAGAAAGCAATCTTGACTTGTGCAACACTAGCTAGAAAAGGCCCGACAAAGGTTACTTTAATTTTTTCCATACTTTTGAGTCTCCATTCTCCATACTATAATGCATGAATGCACGCAGAATTGACACCTTAAAGGAACAAGGTTTAATAGACATACATTTATTAAAGTTAATTTATGTTTTTTTTTAAATTTTAAAGGACGAAAAATAAATTTTAATGATACAAATTAAATTTTAAAAAATAAAATTACAATTTTTAAAATCTTGACTGCCCCCCCACCCTTTAAAACCACCCCTGAATGAATGTCTAGAATAGCAATTCTTGTACTATATAACTTACTTAGGATTGTTTTCTCCTTGCAAACAGTCGGCTCTGAGGAGTCCACTTTTCCCTGTAGGTGGTGGCTGACAAACCTAAGATCTTCCAAGACCAAAACACCAAACCATCATGTATGTTAGCAACATCTGTACTACACACATTTATTATAATAAACTATGTTTTCTAATATTAATTAATACATAATTTTTGTTTAACATAATGTACCGTGTAGAATCAATAATGGACCATATTCAAAATGATCAAGATATCCTATTGCAATAATTGTCAATAAAACGTGCAACTTTACGCATCAAATGTGTCGAATGGACATTTTCAGTGATGTGAATATGATAGTTTGTTGGGATCGTTTTTTTTTTTTTTTTTAATTTTTTGGTAGAAATTGGGATCCTATTATGTCACAGAATATACAAAATACTACCCACTAGTAGCCTAGTAGTACAGTTCTTAATTGACATGCCAATAATTGACCTCGATTAATTTCAATGTATAGTAAATTATATAATACTACTATGGGAGGAAAAAAAAAATACTACAAATGGAGGGAATGGAAAGCACAGGCTTTGGCTCACCTCTGAGAAAACAGTTCTGAGCGCCTTGTGTGGTCCAATCTCCAAGAGTTCGAATATGAACGCTCAAGTAGTCATCTCTTGGGGCTGAAGTTATGGAGAATGGGTGCCTATGATTTTTCACAAACAACAACTAAAGTTAGATGAAAATATATATCCCTTAATTCTACCTAGAAATTAAAATAAAGAAATTGTATATAGATTAGAATTAAAAAGTTGCATAACAGAAATGGAATACAAGAGAAAAGTAATTTAGTGTAAAATTTGCTTATTTCTAATTTAAGTAAAAAAAAATTTACAGACAGACAATCCCTTGATTGAATTCGTTAATTATACAATTTTAATGATATGCATTAAATATCTACATTGTATAATGCATAAGAACACGCAAAAAATCAATAATGAAATATAAGCACCTCAATGGAAAAATAAAAATATTCTTGATCCATATATATATTCTCCCTATGCATGAGAAATATAACTAATGGTCAATCAGCAATTTTAATTTTAATATCTATGACCTACCATTCAACCTATGGAGATACAGCCGCACAGTTGACAAACATATATTGCCCACTTTTGTATTTGAAACCATGAGGCTTTGACATGTGAAGCCCCAACACGTTCCCAGGATAAAGCGCCACCTAAAAAGTTCATTAATTTGCATGAAACTACATTATAAGTTTTTAAAATCATTGATCATATTAATTACTGTATTAATTTATCCACCTATGTGAAGGGATGATTATATTCTTAATTAATTACCTACCTTGATTATTTTAACAGCCCTAATACTTGACCTGAATGCCCTAATCAACCTCTCACCAGCATAAAGTGTGATGGGAACTGCCAAGTACATCCATGTCTGCCATTTCCATATTAATTAAAAATTCATTTAAATAATACAATGAGAAATTAAATAATAATAAATTAAAAAAAAAAAAAAAAAACTAACCGTTTTCTTGTACCATTTGTGGGTCAAATAGAGCTTGATACCATGAACAATGAGGAGAGTGTAGACAATAATAAAAAGGTGGTGGTGAATACCAAAAGGCATTGAAACCAGCCAGTTTCTTCAAGGGTTGTGGTAAGTTGACTCTATTACGCCTAAACCATGGAGTGGCTAAAGTGAATGCTATTGCCATCAAAACCACCATTATGATCCCGGTTACTCCTTCCACTCCCTTCACAAAATACCAATAGCTCGTAGGTTGTTTTTCCCCAAAATAAGGTTTCAATGGCCCGTATTTTTCAGCGCTTGCGTGAAGGATACGAGGAAAATCACATGATAAATGAGCAATTGCATGTATTCCAACACCAATTGCAACAGCCGATGCTATCACCTAATTAGTTAATATTGCACTGATTAGTATTTTTAACTGCAATATAAACATAAATTATATTTTAAATGTTTGTATACTATAATATTTTATATTTTAAATATTTATACGTTACAAACCCTGAAAAGATAACATTTGGTTCCTTTTAATTGTTAGCGATTTACTTTTAGTGTATGACTTACTTTGTGAAAATTGAGGTTGTTCATCAAATGGAACAGCAGCACCTAATCGAGTCTTGTTTCTAAGCCAAGTGATGGTGTTTCGACAGACTGGTAATAAAATCAGTGCCATGTTTAACTTCAATGTTTCAGCTGCCCCTTTGGCCATGCAAACACAAGTACCCATAACGTCATATGCTGATTTTTTTCTTCTATATTGAACAAACTTGTAAGCAAACAGACCAGCCATGACTCCAATCCAAAGGGCTATCACCCAGGCTCTCTGCCAATTATCTAGTAAAAAGTACTTGAAATCTTCATACCATCTCCTTATAAAGCTGTGGTACGTTGGTGGCTTTAGTTTCTGGCTTAGCATTTGACTTAGGTTCTTGCTTTCACCTCTAACCGTCTGATTTGGAGCTTGTAATAGAAGCATCTCTAAGTTTTCAATCTGCTCAAACAAAATCCCAAAATGGAAAAAAAAAAAAAAAAAAATTAAGATAGCACATGTTACATGGACAAATTCAACATCTAACCTTCTAGAGGTTTAATACGACATATAATAATTGGCCACAAAGACTGCAATGTTATCTGTTCTGGGAAAGCTACTTCTACGGACAATTAATGTTATTGAATTAATTAATTACCAGAATATATCCACAATGATTGTGGTCTAACTCTTCCATGATCAATGCTGCATATTCATCGGCCTGTTTCTGAATGTTCGATAGCTTGTTGGCAGAAGCACTAAGGCTAATAATCTGCAAGTTAATTTATTGTACAAAAAATGAGTAAAATAGTACTAAATATTTTAGATATGAAATTAATAAATTCTTCCAATTAGTTCTAGAAAGGTAAAAATAATTAGCTGTTGATTTTTCTATTGAACTTAACATAATTAATGTTCCAAACGTCCAAAAAGGTCCAGATCAATAATACTATTAGAAAAAAGGAACAAATTAATAAGATGACCTCTTTCACTTCATCTTCTGTGATTCTACCATCTGCGTCTTTATCAACCCTGCATTAAATCAAATCATCATTTAATTGATTACAGATTAACCTTCAAACATAACCAAAAATTATAAAAGAAATTAAAACCATGTATGAAATGATGTGGCTACTAAGATTTAATCCATTAATTACATGTCAAAGAAAGTTTGAAGTCGAGAATCAAAGCTCTGATCCGAAATTTGGTCCCAAAAATCTTTAAGCTGTTCTTTATTGATAGAATCTCCGGTAATATTCCGTCTCCGTCCTAGAGCATCAAAAAGCTCCCCCGCAAATTCTTTAGACTCCTTATTCATACCTATCATTTGATCAAAATCACAAGTTTTTCTCAATAAATTCACCAAAACTTAATTAGAATAGACTAACAAATTAAATACTACACACCAGAGATAGTAGGTGAGACTATTTTTGATAACTTTAAAAAAAAAAAAATAACCATCCCTCCCCTATCCTTAGTATTGAATCAAATGTATAATTAATAAATTTATAAGAAAAGTGTCTTATTACTTATAGTGCAATTTATTGTCAATTAAGTTAATTACCTATGCATTCATCACAAAAAAGTGAACGAGGAAGAAACCCATTGGAAGAGGCAGTAAGGTCATCAAACCGCTTCTCCACGGCAGACCAGCCATTGCCACCATCAGTCTTAATGCCGATGAATTTGAGGCCCTCTAAAGCAGGAGCTGCAGCAGACTTTGTCCTATCAAATTTCCCCATCTGATTAGGCTTTTTTGATGATAACGAAGACAAACGCTTAAACTCTTTCGAAACCTGTCTAATTCTTGAAGAAGCATTTTTCGCAACCGATGAACTAAATGATGATTTCTTCTCCAACCCTCTTGCTAACAATGCCAACTCGGGGTCCTCTATATCAGCTCCGTTCGCAGCTTTCACGCTGTGAACCGCCACCGAATCTTTGCCGACGTCCAGGGTGATTTCGACGTATGCATCATCATCAGGGATGTTGAATCTTGCACTCTTTTTATTACCTCCTTTTTTGTTCGGAGGTCCGCTAGTTAGCGGACCACTATAGTTTGTTGTACTCTTGTCGTTGCTGATAACCTCAGTATCGGAATGATGATCATAATGGTGAGTTTCCGAGCTTTGCATTTTCTTGGATTTGTCCGAATTCTCAGATGAATAATCAAATGAACAAACTAGATAGATCGAACTCAGGAAGTTAATGTAATTATTTATGTGTCCTTTAGAGTAATCTAAGTTTTCACCTACTTTTTTCTTCAAGATTGAGGCCTCCCACTCCCACTTATATAGTAGTATTTGTTGTTTGGAAGAGTCGGTCTTTGGAAATCGAGAGGATGGGTTTTCTAGGTAGGATTAGTTGTGTTAATTTGTTTTCTTTAATTTTTTTTTTGGGTATATATATTCCGTGAACAATTTTTATGCTATCTATCGTCTTAAATAATTTATTTTGTATTAAATTATTTATCGTTTATTAAAAAAATATTAAATATTTTTTTAATACTTTACTCTTAATAAAAAAGTAAAAAAAATTGATAAATTTTAATGTCAATGGGTACGTAATTAGTGATTTTGAATTTTTATATTGAGTTTATATAATTGATACAATTTAATAACTTTATATCAATTTTAATGCAACAACGTAAAATGATACTTAAAATTAATGAACCATAGGAGACTATATCTTGGTGAAATCCTCTCTATTAATTACCCCTCTCTCTCATTTCTCTCAATAGTCATTTGTATTTTAACAATCAAAATTTTTAAAAATAATCAGATTATATCAATAATTTTATTTTAATGAGAGTACATCAATATGCTTTAAAGCTAAATATATTAAAACTATTTTATCATTTAATTTGTTTGAAATATTTGGATGGTGTAATATGGGTCAAAATTTAGATAAAAATTTAAACATTTAATCAAACGAAAAAAATTAATTTATTTGCTCTCAAATTTTAGATACAATAAATTATATTATGAACGATTATGATTCTCAAAAAATAATTTAAATTATATTTTTGTAAATATTTATTAGAAAAAAGTTTTCTCCAATTAATAGAGATCAGTCTAGTCTGGGTATATGTTGGTTCGTTAAAAGACGGATTTTGTCAATCATACTGCGACAAGTATATACATTATTCTTTATACTTGTTTTACAATTTATGGGCGTTCAATCAAAGCAATTGTAGCCTAACTTAAACGGGTAATCACAAATTGACCATTTAAGAAAAACCCAACTTTCTAAGGGTAGAATGCTTTCAAATATTAGGTGTTTTAGATATTACGGAATATTAACTACAGGTGACATCTGTTGTTTTTTCCCCCTCATGTTATTATACGAAGTAATGAATAGGGTTTATTAGTACATCTTTAAAATTGACAGTGGTTCAATTTGAAGTTAAAACTTAACATTGAATTGAGTTTGTATTGAATTTTTTTTTAAATATTAATTGATGCAATAATGCTTACGTAACAATATGTGTCATTACATGATTACAAATTACGTATCATTGTCTGATGATAATTGACACTACACAAAACACGCCCAAGAGGTCAATTAAAACTCCTGTGCTAAATTTGGATGGGATGTATTTATGCCAAAGAAAAAGTTTTTTTACTATCAACTCCACATTTTGAAATAAGTATCATAAATCGTTAAATTATTAAAAAATAAAAAAATTTACTATTTTTTTCAATAATTTCAACTGCCTAAAATTTTTTTAACGTGCTTCCAAAATTTTCCACGTGCTTCCTAGTACATAAACAACTAAATAAATTGATGTTTAGTGGTTCAATGATTCATTTTCGAATTAATTCTTGTTACTTAATGGCAGTGTATTAGTATATTAGTTACCAAGTCGTAGTTAAATATGTCGCTCGGTCCTTTGTTCCTACTAATTTGGGTTAAAGCTTTTTCAAAAAGCTGGGATTATTTAGGAAAAAGGGATATGCTTTTTCCATTGGTTTTGGATCATTGAACATTCTCTGGTGGAGCAATGACATGGATTACACCATAGCATGAATTGTCAGTGAACAGTTAACCAATCCACTCAAAGTTTTTGGAAGCTTAATTTGGTCCAAAATTTAGGCTTGTAATTGCATTTAAATTTGCACGTTCATTGCCATTATTAGTACTTTATATAATGTAAGAGATTTTTATTGTAATTATGATTTTTGGTGTAATTTTTTTTAAAAATTAATTCGTACCATAACTTTCCTCTAATTCAATAACTTTTCATAATTTATCATTAATTTAAATTTATTTTTATACTTTTTCTACAATTATGTACACATAGAACGTGCTAGTATTGTATAACGTCTGTCACCATGTTTGCATTATGCTACAAGCCTGTTATAAACGTTTTCGATTTACTCCATTAATTCATCTAGTAATTAATTAGCAGGATTTGATTATTGAGTTTCCACTTTGAATATATAGATGTACTTGCATTTTAAGTTGTTATAATTTTTTAATTAGGTCTATATTTTGGTTGGACGTAACATTATTCTACACTTTCTAGCTAGGAATATTCCATGTGGGAAAGGTAAATTTTCTATCAGCTTATCAATATTTGGTTCACTATTTGAAAATCTTCATTTATGAATTATGTTGGTAGTGTATAAATCAAATAACTATTTGCACAAGTCCTTATTCACTTAGTAATAACAGTAAGAATGTGAATACAAATAACGGTAGAAGATGCTTTTTTAAAAGAGAAGAATTATTTTATCACAATAAGACCAATAAAGAAGATTAAAAAAGAGAGAATTATGAAGGCCCTCACAAAGAGACATCAAAAAGGGGAGAAAAAAAAAAAGAGAGAGAAAGGTAATCTCGTAGTTATACTTCCAAAAGATTGCAACCAACTCATCAACTGGCTCAGGGAAAGGAACTAAGGAAGGGACCCAAATGTAGATAAGAATAAAAAGTAAGTTTTGATTATTCACTCACAGTCGTTAAAATAATAAAAAAATAAGAAAATTTCATTACTTTCAATTATCCAACAATTTACTATACTTACTCCACAAATAAAGAATATTTCAAGAATAAGGTTGGTACCAAATGTGTGTGTTTTTTTTTTTGGGGGGGCCAATGTAACCAAATTTACTGATGTTTATAGCTTGATTTTATGTTTATACAATCACTATAGATCTTGATTTAAAAAAAAAATTAATTTTTACTTATTTTGTAGTGACTCAAACCCATAACAAATAAATTATGAAAAAAGAATTTTCTTATCTAAATTGTACTTCATTCTTAATTGTTTAAAGGATAACGTATGCCCTTACACCCTTCATATATTTATTTATATATATAAACATATTCTTGTTGTTTTGGAAAGAAGTTGGTTATTTGATAATCCGATATCTCCAACTGATGAATAGGATAATTTCCGATTGAGTGGTGGTCAACGAATGTGCACTGGGTCGTTAAATATTTTCAAATACTGTTTGGTGGTATTCATTAGTCTCACTTTGTTGTCCATATTCTCTATATCCAAATTCATGCTGGCAGAAAACTATTTTCGTGGACTGTTCTCTATATTTTGTTAAGTATGTTCCAACACATCCACCTGCCTGATTATGACACCAAAAGATTCTAAAATGACATGTAAATATTTTTTGATCTCAAATTTAGACATCTTGAGTTTTTTTTTTTTAACAGTAGGGTTTACTTTTTTGCTTGTGATTAGTGTGCTTCTATATACCACAGGTAAATGTGACATTCCTTTGGTATAAAGTAAAGTGACTATAATTCAAATCCTATGAATTTTTCACTAATTATGTATATAATTAATTACAAAGAATAATTAATTTATTTTTCTTTGCTTTTTTTTCCCCCCTTCTTTTTGAACAAATTTTTCTCAGGGGAGGGGCGAGGAGGAAAAAGGAGCTATCCCTCTTGGTTTCATGAGGATTAATTTTCTATCCTCATATTCTTAGAAATACTCGATTTAGATTATACAGTCTAATAAATACTTTAGTGTTATGTTTGGATCGATGGATTTAGGGAAGGATTTGAAATCAATCTATTTATTGGAGGGATTAGTAAAAGTAAAATAAATGAATTTCAAATTCACCCAAAATTAGAAAATCATTTGAAATTTATCCTTTTCAACCTTACAAATTCCTCCAAAAAATGAATGCTGAATTTCAAATCTTTCTCCAAATCCATCAATCCAAACAAAAGAAATTGCAAATCGTTTAATTTGACACCTTTTAATATTTTGGATTCATAAAACAAAATCTAACAAGTTGAAAAGTTCTCAAGAAACAAGCTAGACTAGTTTCCAACGTATTCCAAGGTACAAGATTTTCAGGTCAATTTCAAAAAATACAAAAAAGATGGATAAAACCGTTAATGGAAATTGGGTTGGTGAATTCCCACAGAAATTTCCAAGTTCAACACAAGAAACAGTAAAGGAAATATCTGAAAACAGGCCCCTCTTTTCTTGTATATGCACCTTGCTAGCTATGAGTATAATTAAATTTCACATGGATGAGAACTATGAATATGACTTCTTAGAAGTTTGAGGTTCTTTCCTGGAAGTTGTACCTTGATGTATAATATACGTGCATATATATATATATATGTGTGAGAGAATACTTTACCATTTACAGAAGTACAAGTCAACAATTTGGAAACTTTTCTCCTTGATGGAATAAATGTAATTAATTGCACAATATAATAGTATGAATGGAGGGAATAATCAATCATGCATGAAAATTTTGACTTGCGAGCTGGGATCCCTATTTAATTTTGATGAAGGATAAATTAATATTACAATGATCTCTCTTCAACTGTCAGCAACACCGGTGGATAGGTAAAACGCGTAATAGGAAAGTCCTTAGTGAGTTTGTGAGATCGCGCGAGGGAGATAGAGAGGCCAATCATGTACTTCAACTCTACAAACAATAGATTATTGAAAAACGTTTTACTATTTGAATTGTATTTCGTTATCGTATTTTTTATTTTGATAAATTAAACTCGAATAATAAGAAGCCCATCAAATCTACATTATGATAGATTTAGGGGAAATGTTTATGGTCTTGTACCTCAATCAAAGTGTTTAATTAGTACTAATAACTTAGCTCAAACTAGAGATTCAGTGATATTTTAGTTCCGGCCTGTTAAATACTTTCCATTTGTTCTACCAAAAAGCAATATTGACATCAATAAGCCAATCGTAATTTACCCTTGGTTTCTTGAATTTATTGACCTTTAATTTGAAATTCAAGCTTGAACATAAGTACCATGTCTTTCTTTCTTGACTTTTCTATTTCTATGCCTCCAGTTCTTGGGGATTAAAGAAGATAGTCGTACTTATTTGTCAATCTTGCTTAGATAATCCCTTTACTGTAATTAGTGTCTCTAATAGCTTCCCGTTGCATAGTAATAGTGATACTTAGTAACAATACATGTGTGCAATTTTGTGGTGATTAATTAATGGAAGTTATTTGATAGTGAAGTTAAAAAATATTATTGGCTGGTGGATTGTTTGGTGATCGGTTTAAGGGAAGTTATTTGTTGTTAGATTTAAGGAAAGTTATTGGAGAGAATTAGGGAGGAAAGTTTGATAATTACTGCTCTTGCATTATGAAAATAACTAGTCTTATTGATACAATCTATGTGTGTACAATATTATACTTAAAATTGTTTGAAAAAACTCTAAATAAAAAATAAAATATAAATTAAAATAGGGATCATAGAATGTTAGAGGAAGTTAGGGGTTGGTTAAATTAGTTTGTAGAAAATTATACCAAAAATATAATTACACTAAAATTGCTTTTCCACTATATAAAGTAGTCATAATAATAATAATAATTATACACTAAAATATGTACAAAACAGACAAATCATATTGCTGTTGTTATGATATATTGATAAGGGCAATTTTCCAGTTTCGTGTAAGATGCCATTTTGTTAGTTTTGTAACTAATACTTTAGTTTGTAAATGAACAAAGTAAAACTCCATATCAAAGGCAACAGTATTGACCGTAACTAAACCATATAATTAACTAAGTGGGACAATTAATCTTAATAAATTAAAATAATGTAGTAATAAAAAAGGGTAAAAAACACTTTTAGTCTTAAAGTTTGATTCAGTGACATTTTTGGTTATACAAACTTTCACAAAAAATAAATCATGTCCTCACCTTCTAAGTTTCAACTCTTGCATATTAGGATAATTGATATAAAAATATTATAATTTTCATTTTCTATGTCTCAACTTTAGCAAACATTTAATTCTTTATTCAATAAATTCTAAAAAATTACCCTATATCTTTACTTTCTCTTGGCTAAACCAACAAAAATTATTCTTTCTCATAAATTTTAACAAAAAGTTATTCTATTTTTCTGTCAGTTATTCTATTCCACTAGAAATTTGAAAGACGAGAATGTAATTTATTTTTTATAAAATTTTATGGATCAAAAATATTACTGGGTCAAACTTTGAGAACTAAAAAGTGTTTTTTACCCTAATAAAAATAGGAAAATGATAATGATATATTGTTGTCAATTATCATACAATTCAGTCTCCACTCTGTCCATGTCTCTGATCCACTTCTTCCACGCTTACCAAAATGAGGAATATTAGAAGAAAGAGAGAAGCATATTTAAGGTCCAAATCCATTAGAATATATGACGAAATAATTGGGCCTTTCTTTTCTATAAATCAAATGTCTTGAGGCTTCACATTGTGATCTCATACTGAGCAAGCTTGGACTAAGTCAACATCCGATTAAGGCCCACTTGAAAAGAAGCCCAAGATTGTCAAACACGCTATCTACAAACTCCTATAAAACGATAAAAATAGGAGGGAAAATTGAGTTGAAAAATATAGACTAATTTGGGGCAGAAGCAGAAGATCAAGAAAATCTTCCCTCCAATTTTTTTTTTTTCTTCTTTTTCTCACATTTATTATTCTTATTTTTCATTCTTCTCCACCATTCTTTTAATTCTTGAAGAAACCCTTTTCACTTGATTCGAATTTCACCAATTTAATATACTTTTTTTCCCATACATTTTCATGAAATTAATATGATTTTAAAAAATTCAGATTCTTGTCATCAAAACCTAAAACGCCATTCATACAATCTTCCTACAAGCCCTAAGAAAAAACCCAGACAAAGTATAGTTTGTTCGGCTTCAATTTTCATAAAACCCCTTGGACTTCCTTTAATTTCCAAAACCACCCATTCATATCTTGCAAATCTTTGAATTTAGAACCCAATAATCCATATACAATTGGGCGTGATTCTTTTTCTTGTGATTTTTCTTTTAGCGACAAGAAAATCAGTAAAACCCACTGTCAAATTTTATTCGATTCTTCGAATAAAAAGGTACGTTTATCTGATGGTGAATTTTTCGGATTTGATAAATTTGAATGTTCTTCTAGGGTTAGGGTTTCGTTGAATGGGGTTTTTGTTAATGGGGTTAGGATTGGAAAGGAGGAAGTTGTGGACTTGTGTGTTGGGGATGAGGTTTTACTTGGTTGTGGAAATTGTAATGTAGGTAACAGAATTGGATTTGTTGTAGAAAAAATTGTTTTTCTAGAGGAAATTCTTGATAGGAATGTGTTTAAATTGAGGGATATTGTTACAGTAAAAAGTGATAAATTTGATGCGAAAGCGGGGTTCTTGTTAAGCTTGTGTAGAGATGTATTGTGTAGTAATGATCCCATTTCATTGGTTAAGAGATATGCTATTTTTGATAGTGAAATGTGTGGTAAGTATACTAGGAGAAGTAGCGAGAAGAAGTTCTTCAGGTTGTTACAAAATCATGATGTAAAATTGAGTAGTGAGGATCATATATGTAGGAAAGAGGTCTCGCTTTGTGAGGGCCTGCCTAATTGCAGGAATTTGATTGTTAATTATAACAAAGAGACTTCGGTGGCGTTTGAGAGAAAGTCTGAGTCTCAATGTGTTAAAGTCAGTGGGAATGCTGAAGAACTAGTTGATAAGAGTAGTTTACAACGTGAGAATGGTGTTAATGAAATTAGTGAGCCTAAGGATTTGTCTATGGTATCCCCAGTGTTGGAGGACACTACTTCATGTGATAATGGATTCCAAGATAAGAGAAATGTTGCTTATGTACCGCCACCAGGAAGGAAGTTTTATCTGAACCGGCTTCAGTCCATGGGCCATTGCTCATCGGAACCTCATGATGTTGTTTCACTGCCAGAGCTCTTTTATCCTGTTGAGAGTTCTTCAACGTGTATTTATTGCAACATTTACTAGTGACATACCCTGGTAAGTTCATAATATGTGCTTGGCCTTCTTCGTTTATATAGACCAACAGCTTATCTCCACTTCTATTTGTAGGTTTCTATCCTATTGTGAGATTCCTGCTCATTTGCCCATAACAATTGCTTGCCACAATGCTGAAAGGTGCTGGAGTTCAAACACTGATAACAGGACCTCGATGCCTTATTCAGATTTCCCACAATTAGTTGTAGTGTAAGTTTCATGTTCTTGACTTTCTTTTACAGCTTAGATTTATAAAATGATAGAGATGTTCCATGCAGCTGCTGAAGTACTTATGAGGAGAGCTACAATTTATGTCATGTAAACTTTTATAATAGGTATCCACCTTTTCCTGAGGTTATAGCTTTTGGCAAAGACCGTAAGAAGTCAGGCATTGCTTGTCATCATCCGAAATTGTTTGTGCTGCAAAGAGAAGGCAGCCTTCGGGTTGTGATTACTTCTTATAAGCAAATTTGGTAGCAAGACAGGTGGATGTGTTCTTCATGTAATGCTATTCATCTTCTTCTTCTTCTTCTTTTTTTCTTTTTTTTTCCAAATATAACCTGCTTTTTTTTTCTATTTTTACTACCACTGGAAGACAGATGCTAATTTCTGATTAAGAAATTGTTCCAATGTCAATGCATGATTGATAATTTATTATGCAGAGACTAATTTAGATTACAATGGTTTGCTTTCGCTTGCATGTATTTGTGTTGCTTTTTGGGACACCTGATGGCCATATGGTCTGTCTTCTGAATGGAAAAGCATACAGGCTACATTTGTGGATAGACCAACCCAAGACACCCAAGTACAAGTCAGTTAATGAAAGGCTCCCACTCCCAAATATTTCACAATGTTGATGCAGCTACTTGCAACTTCTATTGTTTGATTTTATTTGGCTTATGTTTGGTTGGGGCTGGCCACTGTCAGCCCTGCTGGAGGGACAAATATTTGCTAAAAAGACTATACAGTTAAACAAAAATCATCAGTTTTGGTAGTGGGTGAAGTCAGAAGAGTTCTCCTTGAAGTTTTTAAGTTTCAAAGACATCCTTTTGCTTGCCCATATTTTCTCCATTTGATGGAAAATGCTATGTCTTTATTTAAAGAAGAAAAATCAAATTGTTATGGGGTTTTCTTCAAATCTTGATGCTCATGTTTAATCTTGTTCTTAGTATGTATGATTCGTTTATCATTCATCAGAATGTTTGTTGATTTTTGGTCATGTTCTTATGACTTGAACAGCACTGATTCTTTTTGCTGTTCTGTATTTGCAGTGGCACAATGTGACTAATACAGTTTGGTGGCAAGATTTTCCTCGTTCTAGTGTACCTGATTATTTATCACTTTTCATTCAATCATCTTTTGGAGTAAATAATCAAGATTCAAAGTCTGATTTTGGCGCTCAGCTAGCTGGATTTATTGCTTCTTTAGTAGCTGATGTACCGAGTCAGGCCATTTGGATGATTATTGAACTGGCCAAGTACAGTTTTAAAGGGGCTCTTGTGCATCTGATTGCTTCTGTACCAGGAATATACTCACCAAGAAGTCCTTACATAGCTCAATCAAAATATTCTTTGTCTGTAAGTAAATTGGTATTTGATTTTATACTTGATAAAAGATAACTTTAGTTCTGTTCATGGTTATAGCTCATAAAGCAGGTTGGTCTGCTTTAATCATGCAGGAGTTCTCAATCCCTTTTGTTCCCCTTTTTTTTGTTAGTACAAATGTTTTGAGACAAGAAATACTAGCAACTTGGGCAAGCCACTTTTATTCCTCTTCCTTTCTTTAAAGAGAGAATTTTGAAAGCTTCTCTTTCCATCTTTAGTGTTGTTGCTGAATTGGAATAAATTACTTGTAGAAATAACAAATTCTCTCAATTTGGGTTCCAAGTTAAGTGAGTATTTATTAAAATCCTCTGATGAATTTGCGTGTTGACAATGTCTTCTGCTCATTGATCTTATTAGCCTACCATCATTTTCCCATTTTTTCCATACTCCATTTCTTAAACTTGTTTAGAAATTTTGTAGTTTATGCTCAAGGTCGTTGTGGTTTGTCATTTTTAGGGTAATCAGAACATGCTGAAGTCCTCTGATGCAAATTTGCTCGGTACTGTTGAAACATCTGTAGTTGGTTTGAGCCACCTTTTCCGCACTTCCACTGATTCAAATGGCATAACGCTAAAGAAACTGGCTGTGTTTCTTGGAAAGTGCTCTGAGAATGTATATGGAATGTCAGAGGTTCTTTTAAGGCGAGAGACAAACATACCAGCTGATGAAAATGCAGTTAGTGTTCTTGTTCTCAATCCAGAAGAGTTTTCTTTGGGAGGTAAAGTATGCTTGTTGACCAGATCTTGCATCCTTCTTTGTGATTTATTAAATTTTAGAATCTTGTCAGGGCAGCTTTCTCCATGAGCCAACACAAGTTCATGTGGAAGGCTGAGATGGAGCTCAGTTAAGATGTCCAACTGTATTTGAAAGTCACAGAAAATACTGATTTTATGTTTTTGGTATGTGAAATATAATTGTCAGTACTCTTTTATAACCAATATCCATTGCTTTTATCCTGTAAATTTATCTTGGATATTTACAAATGATGTGTAAAAGAAGGACATTTCAATTTAGTCATGCAGTGGCAAGTTTAAGCTAGATAGTTTTAAGATTTGACTTTTTCTAAATTTGGTTTTCTCCACTATATGTGATAGATTGCATTCAAATTGGGTTTCTGCCAAGGGATGTTGCAAAGTGGGTTGCTCCATTATCAGATGATGGAATTTTTGCCTTTTCTGCATATATTTACCCAAAGGAAGTCCTCCGAGCTGCCTTAGAAGGAACCAGCACCAAAGTACAGTTGATACTTTATGTCTCACAAGTATGGCTCAAAGCCACTTCATTGAATGCTTTTTGATGCAGATTGAAGTAAACCTTAATGTGGATGAACTTTGTCTGTTGCAGGGACCATGTTTTTCAGGAATTTCAGAGGCATAATGAATTCACAAGATGTCAGCATGTCTCTGCTTTATGCTCTCTGGTTGCATCAATTCAGAGATGTGTAGGTCTATGGCGTCTTCAGGAGGTATTTGCACTTAAATTGAATGAATTATTTGTTTTTCTTGGGTTGCGTAATCATCATACATCAGATTGTTATTATACATTGCATCATGTTCCTGAAGCTGAACTTTTCCTTTTCTTGTCTTTCTTTTGGCAGGTTTTGGGTCCTTATAAATGGCCTGAATACTCAGAGACTGATTTTTTCTTTGGTGAGTGTTCCATGCAAATACTGGACCATGGTGTCTGAAACTTAGGCTCTATCTTATAATGTAATTTTCATTTCGCCATTGTTAGGTTCATCCTCCATTGGGGCGGTTAATGCTCAATTTCTAGCTGCATTTTCAGCAGCAGCTGGAAAGCGTGCGGTGCAATTGTCTGAATCTGAGGAGTCTGATCCATATGTAAGAAACATTGAGCATCATTTATTTTTGGCTTGCATCCATCCAATGTGAAATTTTAGTACTTTCATTTGGATTTAGATGTTAATAACCGATTCTGACAGTGGGGCTGCTGGAGTGCAAGTCAAGAAATAAGAAATCCATCTATCAAAATTATTTTCCCTACCATTCAAAGAGTGAAAAGTGCAAGTTGTGGAATATTGGCGTCTAAATACATCTTGTGCTTCTCACAGGTACATTAGCTTGATTTTTGCTTTGAAATCTTTGTGATGGGTATTATTTACTTTTCGATTTCAATTGGATGAATGTATTACTTAACCGTACATCTTCAAAATAGTTCTAAATTTTAGTGTGCAAACTTGATTCATCATAACAGATTTGATTTACAATTCTTTGTACTTTGCTGTAGAAGAAATTAATAAATGCCATGTTAAATTTTCTTTGAAATAACGAGGGATTAATACTCTTACTAAGGGATGAGTTATTATTTCAATTGTCCGGTAGCATATTCAGAGAACAATATTGATTATTAAGATTGAAAATATCTATTTCTTATTCAAACAACAATCTAATTGACTTTTTTGTTGACAGAAAACATGGCAAAGGTTGAAAAATGTAGGCATACTTCATGATGCTATTCCTTATCCCAATGAGAGAATTGGGTTCCCTATGCATGTGAAGGTAAAGTTTTGGCATTAGTCCATTTGAAGTTATTAGCATGACTTCAATCTCTGCAAGTTATGGTGAATAATGACAGTCTTGTATAGTCACTTGCCCACTGCACAGAGTTTTCAATATGAACGAAGTTCAAGAGATATAAGCTTGCCTACACGTTTTATGGTATTTTTTTTTTCAAAAGAAAAACATTATAACTTCAAATGCATGTTCTCCAGTGTAATAACTTTTGTGCCTCTGGCAATTTAACCAAAGTTCCTGGAACTCCTAACCCGCCTTCTCACTTCAAGTCCCAAGTGTTGAATTTGGAGGTTTGTTTAGCACTTAGAGCAATTGCTCTGCTTCTTAATCAACTGTTGCCTTTGTGTTCCTGGTCCGTTTTTCATGGATAACTGAGATGCGTTTGTGTGTCAAAGTCTGATAGAATCATGGAATTGACTGACCATAAAGTTAGAGCTTTTTTGTTCCTTTTTATCCCCAACTCTTTTGCACTTTATGATGATACATGTTAAAGGATACTGTAAACATCACTTTCGGTCACATCTCATGTTAGGTAGTTCTTTTCAAGCTAAAGAAGTACATAAATAATTGTGTTGAAAAGCAGGTGGCCCAAAGAAGGTTCCAATCGAAGACAGATGCGTCTTCCTTCGGGTGGGTTTATTGTGGGTCACATAACTTCAGTGCTGCTGCTTGGGGACGTCCACTTCCAAATACAGTTGACAGGAAGGCAAGTGTAAATGATAGAAGTAATTCGGTATTAGGTTCAAGGCTTCACATCTGCAACTATGAGCTTGGTATTATTTTCACTGTTCCCCCATCAGATAGCAAGGGCGGCCATGGGGATAAAAATTTTAGAAGCTTGGATGATATCGTATTACCCAATTTGTTACACCTGCCCCAAAGTATGGGCCCAGAGATGGGCCAGCAACAGCACAGGCAATGAGGGAGGTATTGACCGAGCTTACTGAACTTGAGAGGGATATTGATGATGCTGTACCAATTACTGGTGAGTGTCCAGATGAGGAAGATGAGGTACTGGAGGCTACTGAATTTGTCACAAAGGAGAAGGAAGATGAGAAGGCTTATGCTGAGAAATTATGGAGCCAAGTTGATTCCTCTGACAGCTGTTGAAGAATTTGATTAGGACTGTTGAATCTTGGAGAATCAGGGCTGGGGCAGAAGTAGACGGGGAGGGTATCAAGGTGACTTAATGTTCTGAATTTTTTAATCTACAATGGAGTTCCCTCTGGAATTGCATAACTGGGATTCATTGCATGATACTTCAGATTTGGTATGTGATAATGGAGAATCATGTAGATATCAAATTTCCAATATTGTTGTAGTATTTAGTTCAAAGATTTCTGCATTTTGGGTGGAATATTATCAACATGCATACAAAGAAGATTCCCAAATTGGAGGGGGTTACGTCTGGATCAGAGGTGTGTTCCGACTCCACAGGAGGATGCTATGTACTTTTGTAACAACAATGTATACAAAAGAAAGGAAAAATGATGTATTACCAAAGTTAATGATTATACAGAAAAGAAGAAAAAAAAAAAAAAAATCATACAGAAAAAGCGCCCGGAAAACTATAACCAAAATTCTTTTAAGGGAACGGTATTGAGCTGCGCGAAAGCCGTTGCGGTATTGAATGGGGTGTTAAGTTATAATTGGCTTGGAGTTTTTATTGAATGTCGAGATCAGGTTGTGACAGTGGAAACAATCCATTGGCTTGGAGTATTTATTGAATGTGAAGTATTGTGAACTTTTGTCTGGCAAATTATTTCACTTTAATGATGCTGCCATCAACAAAGCCTCACTACACAATTTTATTACAAGAATGTTTTATCAACAGATAAGTTTTAAAATAATAAGATTTAATATTTTAAAGTAACGGTCTATATTAATTTATTTTATTTTTAAACTTACTACTTTAAAATATTAGAATTTTATTGATGTAGAAATATCATTTGATATGCCACATTCTTATAATATATTCTCCTTTCCATAACAAAGTCTCTCCAACACTACAGAAAGCAAGAAACGCAATTGTTTCTTGTGATGCATGCAACGAAAAACGTAGAGAATTGATATTGCTTATGAAATGGAACATTGAGTCCAGACTGATTCCTCTTTCTATTTCTAAAAGGGCAATTAACAGTCAAACTCTCGTCATTTTCCATAGTAAAAATGTCAACTTCAATCATTGATCCAAAAAAAAAAAAAAAAAAAAAATTCAACAACTTGAATATGCCCAAAAGTAGCGGGATTCCCATCCACGTTCTTATACACTAGTTCATACACATTCCTCTTGTTTT
The DNA here is from genome assembly GCA_025175665.1 of Cinchona pubescens. Lineage (NCBI taxonomy): Eukaryota > Viridiplantae > Streptophyta > Magnoliopsida > Gentianales > Rubiaceae > Cinchona > Cinchona pubescens. Next base: position 143,440 of record JANKKI010000279.1, on the reverse strand, counting down.
CCACGCAATAAATTACGCCACTTGATTGATCCATCTATGATTTGCATACAACAACTACTATGAAATAACTTTCAAGATGTGAGAATCTTGCAAGTGTTGGTTAATTGTAAAGTAATTTTATGAATTCCAGTGATTAAAGAGTAAAAAAAAAAGATATATTTTTTAAGGAAAAAAAAATCTTGAAGTGCTCATAATTAAAGTCTCTTTGTAAAGCTTTCAATTATCACAACATTGACAATATATAGAGGACTTCTTTCCCCAAATTTTGTGGAGTAATAAATACTCCTTTCTTCAAATTATGTTAGATGTTCCAAAAAATATAAGTATCAATGATATAGTATTCTTTTTTCTGAATTGTTTCTCTCTTTCTCTGTATACTTGAATTATTTCACAATATTCTGTTCTGCCAGCAAGAGATAACTAAAGAGAAGCAACTCAACATCAAGGAAGGAATGGAAATGAAAAAAGAAAAGAAACTTCCGGCCAAGGCATTCTTTACGTGGGCGTTTCCTACTGAAAATGAGACAATTACCTTGCGTGTTTTGATTCGCTTAATAGAGTCTTGCAAGTTTGGACCATAGACTTTCACTGTTTCCCAATTCCACAATCCCCACTTGTCAATCAAAGCATGTGATTTATTATGGAGCAAAATATACCGGCAGTCATCAAATTATTAAATTGTTGTATATACAAAAATTTGATCATCAAATTATTTTATGTGTATTTTTATAATTATTTTATCTATAAATTTAATCACTAATATATTTTAATTGTGTATCTGTTGTCATTATAAAATAAAAATAACTACAAACACATATTTAAAATAATTTAATAATCAAATTTATAAAATAAATAATTCAATTATCTTATACTATTGGTGCATTTTGCTCTGCATAACACTATCAACAATCTTGGTCTCTATAGAAATTCCCCACATTTGAAAGAAAAATGCCTACCAAAATTGTGCTTTGACTAGGAATTTAGCCATCCATCATTGGCACAGACTCTTTTGACAAATCTCACAAAGAACTTTGGTACATTGGTCGGTCGGTCGGTCGGTCACCTTGTTGTAATTTTTTTCATAGCTACTTTTTTTCACAAATTATCATACAATACTAGTATCAAAATGAATAAAACGACAATATTACCAAAATGATTTTGAACGTAAATAACTTGATAATTTACCATTGGCGACATGTATACTTTTTGAAAATCATAATACTGAAATAACTCTAAACATTGGTTTAATCTTTAATTTGATATAGTAAAAGTCTCTTCCCGAACAAAATATAAAGAATAGTCATTATTTATAATATTATTAAGAACAAGTAATAATATGATAACTTTTTAAGTACAATATTTGTGAAATGCCCGGAAAAAAAATATTTGTAAAATGAATATTAACGATTTTGCATTTTAATTAAAAAAAAATTGTCATCTAAAACAAAAATGAGAAATGGTTAAGTAGAATTAATTTTTTACTCCACTTATTGACATTGATTAAATGTGATAAAATTTATGATATCAGTTAATATAAATAAGATTGTATAACATTTCATTTTGATTACAATATTTACCTATTAAGACAGGATCTACTTTAGTATTTTTTAACAAAAATACGATCAAAAATCTCATGCACACAAAGTTTAGAAGGACTAAACTCTTTTCAAGTAATTACGGAGAATTTATTTCTAATATATCTTATAAAAATAATATTAAAAATATTTTTTAAAAATCGTATCCGTTCAGCCTGTAATTTATTACATATACTTACTATATAAAAAATTGAAAATAAATAATTTAATTTTTTCCGTTTGATTAAATATTTTAATTTTTATCTTGATTTTAACCTATTTTATTCCAATTGAATATTTCGATAAAATAAAATTACGAATAAATTTGATTTTAAAATATATTAATTTATTTATCAAAAAAATTATTAATATAATTTACTAATTCTTATAAATTTTAATTTTTTAAATTAGACGAAATTGTACTTGAGATGAACCTACCGTTTCCAACGGCAGCCCCCAATTATATACCTGTCTTTAACTGGTTTCTAGCATGTGTAGCCAATTATACAAATCTCCGTCTTCTGTTTTTTTTTTTTTTGTGTTTTCCACCCAGCAAAAACAGACCCATCCTCCTCCTGGCTGCTCTGTACACGCACAACACGCACTAATTACATACAGTATATATTTTCATTTCTTTCTCACAGTTCTTTCCATCTTACGATGGAACTATCATGTTCTTCATCTCCGCTTTCAATTCACTCCATTCCTCAGCCTCACCGCCGTCTTTCTCTCTACAACAACCACCACCATCACCGCCGCTGCCGGAATGTTGTTTCTCTTTTTTCGAACTACCCCTCTTCTACCATCAGCTGTTCTTCTTCTTATTCTTCTTCTTATTCTTCTTCTACGTCTTCCTATTTTGGGATTTCGATTTCTAACAAAACCCATGTTTCAATTTCACCTAAAAAGTCAAAGAACCGATCTTTTTATATTGTAGCTGGGGTGTTCGAGAAATTTACTGAGAGAGCAATTAAAGCGGTTATGTTTTCGCAAAGGGAGGCGAAAGCTTTAGGCGTTGAGATGGTGTACACGCAGCATCTTTTGCTAGGACTTATTGCAGAGGATCGTGGTGATGCTTCCGGTGGCTTTTTAGACTCTGGAATTACAATTGATGTGGCTCGACAAGCTGTTAAGAACATTTGGCAAAGTGATAGTGAGAATGGTTCAGGCGCTGAGTTGGCGGAAGTTTCGGCCACGGATATGCCGTTTTCAACAAGTACGAAGCGGGTTTTTGAGGCTGCAGTTGAATATTCGAGGACTATGGGGTATAATTTTATTGCGCCGGAACATATTGCCATTGGGTTGTTTACTGTTGATGATGGAAGTGCTACCCGTGTACTTAAGAGGTAGTGCAATTTATATTTATACGTTATACGTTTTACTTCTACTATTTCATATGGGATATATATGGATGCTGGGACATGTTAGTTGTAATAATAAAGAAGGGTAAGATGGACGGAGGAGGACCTAGATATACAAATTATTGGGGTTTATCAAAGTCAACTGGGGGGTAAAACTGGCTTTAATGATGTGTAACTCTTACTCGTTGATAAATTGACAATGATAACAAAGTGAAGTATTTCTTATCGTTGAAAATTTACCAAAAAAAAGAAAAATATTGAACTTGGAGATAAAACGTCTTTTTGGCTAGAATTACTCTTTGAGTTGCATGATGTAAGAGGGTGGTTTGAGTTGCCTCTCTGTGTTGCCATGAGCTTAGTGCTTGAGAAACTTGCGGCATACTTTTCATTTGTTCTGTGGTGCTCTATGTTTTAGATTATGATGTTTGCTGAATTTTTAACCGGTTATCATCACGGCACTGAAATAAAATTTTGGCATAAGAATTGTATTTGTGCTTTATTATTAGTATGTAGCATGTGGAAGTTGGTTTGCATGGCATGTTTACTTGTTATAATGGCTTCAAATATGTTTGTGTCGCCAACTTTTTGGGGATTTAGAGCAATATGTTTGATGTAAATTTTGAAGTTGCTGTTTATGGGAATAGACTAATTTGATTTCAGATTAGGGGCAAATGTAAATCACTTGGCAGCAGTTGCCATAACTAGATTAGAAGGAGAGCTTGCCAAGGATGGCAGAGATCCTCCTACTGCACTGAAACGGCCTCGTGAAAAGTCCTCTGTTGCGAAAACCACCCTTGCCAGATCCACTCAGAAAGCTGGAGATAAGAGTAAGTGTTCTCTTAACTTTTCTTGGTTTCTTAAAATCCACCAGAAAAGGAAGAACTGATTAAAGCTTACCCTTTTCAGCAGGTAAAAATGCCTTGGACCAATTTTGTGTGGACCTTACAGCCCGAGCGAGTGAAGGTCGCATCGATCCTGTGATTGGCAGAGATACTGAAGTTCAGAGAATTGTTCAGATACTCTGCAGAAGAACAAAAAATAATCCTATACTTCTTGGCGAAGCCGGGGTTGGTAAAACAGCAATTGCTGAAGGGCTGGCAATAAATATTGCAGAGGGAAATGCTCCCTTCAGTCTCTTGGTGAGTCCCTGGGGTCATCATTTAAATTTGTCAGATTCTTTTCTCCTGATCAGTTCAGAAACTCAGATTCATATATTCTGCTCTGTATTTCTTAAGATAGTTGTGGTCTTCATTTTGCACAGACAAAGCGCATAATGTCCTTAGATATAGGTCTATTAATCGCAGGCGCAAAGGAGAGAGGTGAATTGGAAGGACGCGTGACAACATTAATTAAGGAGATCAAAAAGTCAGGTGAGCCTATATCTTTTTGTTGTATATGAAGTAAATTCTATGGCATGGTTTAACTTCTTGTGACAACATTACAGGCAATGTCATTGTTTTTATTGATGAGGTCCACACACTTATTGGTTCTGGGACAGTAGGACGAGGAAATAAAGGATCTGGTCTTGATATTGCCAATTTATTGAAACCACCACTCGGACGGGGTGAGTTACAGGTATGACCCTTAACTTAATTCATGCTTTAATGTGCATAATTGTGCAGGATACTCATTTATACATGGAATGGAGACTTAGTTACAGTTGTGTAATTATAGATCTAATGTCAACTTGGAATTTGCAGCAGAAATATGAAAATCAGATGCTGCCTGGGAAAACAAATTTTTATTTTTATTTTTATTTTTTTCATGATGTGTGGCCTTAGAGGCAAGGGTTAAGTGAAAATCAGAGCATGTTTTGATTTGCTGCAAAGTAAGCCAAAACACTACTGTGCTGCATTTTTATCGGTCAGATCATGTATCCTTGCTAAAACATGGGGGAAGGAATTGTATCATCTTTATGAGGTTTATTGTACAAATGTCAAAAGCCACATGACAAGGGTGGACATGAATGTGAAATTTCAGTCTCTCTCTTAGCATGGCCACCACTCATGCATAATGAAGAAGTTGTCTTAGCTTGTGCAATTAATTTCCAGTATGATGCTTGAGCTGCATTGAGCATTTTCAAAAGATGTAGTAGTTTTTTTACTCCACTTTCATATTGACCTGTTACAGTGTATTGCTTCTACAACTATGGACGAGTACAGATTACATTTTGAAAGGGATAAAGCATTAGCCAGAAGATTCCAGCCTGTCTTAATTGCTGAACCTAGCCACAAGCAGGTCTTGAATCTATTGGCATCTTATTACTACTTCTGCTACTGAAAAAGTATCTTTTGATGCCTTCCTGCTGATAATGGAAGTGCCTTGCCTTTCTATAGGAGGATGCAGTTCGGATACTATTGGGTCTGCGTGAAAAATATGAATCTTATCACAAATGTAGATACACATCGGAAGCCATAGATGCTGCTGTACATCTGTCAGCTAGATATATACCTGATAGGTATCTTCCAGATAAAGCTATTGATCTCATTGATGAGGCAGGAAGTAGAGCACGTATGGAAGCCCATAAGAGGAGAAAGGAAGAGCAGACTTCTGTACTTACAAAATCACCTAGTGATTATTGGCAAGAAATAAGAGCTGTTCAAAACATGCATGAATTGGTAATGACATCACTTCATGTTGACTCAACAGATTTTGTCTGTGTATTAAGTAACAGTTTGACAATCTAATTGCCTCAATCTGGTCTTTGTCTAGCAGGTCCTGGCAAGATCACTCAACGACTTTCACTCAAAGGATGACACATCCAAGAGTGAAGTGGACAGCAACCTCATTTCGGAACCTTCTTTGCCTTCACTTCCTGGAGATTTTGAGTATGAATTTGCATTTGTTCAATTATAAACAGATGAATAAACTACAATGCTTTTGGACTGAATTGAATGCAACTCCTTTTGAAATTTTTTTTCCTCTAGTGCTACAGTAGTTGGACCCGAAGAAATAGCAGCAGTTGCTTCTCTATGGTCAGGGATTCCAGTTCAGAAGCTTACTGCAGATGAAAGAATGCTTCTGATCAGTCTTGATGAACAGCTTAAGAAAAGGGTTGTTGGTCAAGATGAGGCCGTTGTTGCCATATCTCGTGCTGTTAAGAGATCCCGGGTTGGCCTGAAGGACCCAGATAGGCCAATTGCTGCAATGCTTTTCTGTGGCCCCACTGGTGTCGGCAAAACGGAACTGGCAAAAGCTTTAGCAGCATGCTATTTTGGTTCAGTAAGAACTTGATCCTCTATGTGATATGAGATTTTACTATGTTAAGTTTTTAGATTAATCGTTGTCGCACAAATTTATCACCACTGCAAAGTGTTGAAACTGACTGGCTGCTGCTCTGAAACTTATTTTTATCCTTTAATTTTTCTCAAATTTAAATATTCATATATTCATCATATTTCTTGTGCGTTAGCATTTATCTGAATATTATCTAATAGTAATAAGGGTGAAGTTTATTTTAACCTGAAAGAAATGGAAAGATTCATTTTAAGAAGAATGAAGCATAAATGATTAGGTATTCTGTTGATAAAGGCTAGTTTTTAAGTTTATTGTCCTTACAATCCTCTCGATCTACTATGGTCTATATGTGGTCTATTCTTGGTGAAGAACCTCTATAGAAGCTGTGTCTAGCTTCTTTTGGGTGGTGCCGTTAGGTATCATGACATACATAGACGATGCCAGATTGCTCTTGTAATTTCATTTTCAGTTTTATCACTTGACCTATTGATAAAAGCTTTGCAAGAATGTGCTGTTGGGAAAAAGTTATAGTCAACCACTCTTTGCTTTAGGTTAAGATTCTCTACGACAGTAATGTTTATGGTTCTAGAGAAGGATAAATTTTTGGAAACATAACTGCAACAGTTTGATAGGAAAGGCCTTTATTTTATCCAACAGGATAAGAATTTTCTGGGAGTTCAGTAGCTTGTATAATTCTGTTTTGTCTGACTAGATTTTCTACAAATTTTTCATTATTCCAATCATGACAGTGTCTTGCATAGTTTTTTTAGGTAAATTGGTAACTTTATTTCATCTAATAATCAAGAAGTTTACACAATCAAAGAACTCTGAATTCCAAAACAAAACAAAGAGCACCTATTACAACTGGCTTATCAGAGCAAAACAAAACAAAGAAACCAAGCCAGAACTCTTGTATAGTTATTACATACTGCATTTTGTTTTTATCTAGATATGGTAGTAATGATTATTCTTGATGGCCCATGGTTGCAGGAGACAGCCATGCTAAGATTGGACATGAGCGAGTAATATGGAGAGGCATACTGTTAGCAAGTTGATTGGATCTCCCCCCGGTTATGTAGGCTATGGTGACGGAGGTACTCTTACAGAAGCTATCAGAAGAAAGCCTTTCACGGTTGTGCTGCTTGATGAGATTGAGAAAGCACATCCAGATATTTTCAATATTCTTCTCCAATTGTTTGAAGATGGTCATCTTACCGACTCCCAGGTTTTTGTCAAGCTATAATGGCTGCCCCGTCAGTTTAAATTTGAAATTTGGGGATACCAAATTCAAGCTATTACTTGACACTTCTCTGAATTTGTATGAATTATCTTCTACTGTGGCTACTTATATCTCTAATCAATGGAATTTGGTTCATTAGGGTCGAAGAGTATCATTCAAGAATTCACTGATAGTGATGACATCTAATGTGGGTTCCACTGCCATTGCAAAAGGAAGACAAAATTCTATTGGTTTCCTGATTAGTGATGATGTTTCTACCTCATATGCTGGAATGAAAGCATTGGTAAGTGGAAGAGTTGAAGGCTTATTTTCGTCCTGAATTACTGAACCGGATAGATGAAGTAGTGGTGTTCCGTCCTCTTGAGAAGCCTCAGGTTCGTCTTCAATAATTATTCAGTAATTATTTTCTACACTTCGGAAGACTGCTTGAGCCTTTTCGTAATGTCTATGACAGAATCAGTGATTATTGAACTTGTCAATCCAAATATTGTGAGAGAAATAAGAATCTAGTGTCCGTCTTTAGCACACCCAATCAAGTAACCATATCCTTTTTGTTTCTTTCTTCAGATGCTCGAGATATTAAATCTGATGCTTCGTGAAGTGAAAGAAAGGCTCACCTCCCTAGGAATTGGTTTGGAGGTATCAGAAGCAGTGATGGACCTCATATGCCAACAAGGGTTTGATAGAAGTTACGGTGCTCGACCCCTTAGGAGAACAGTCACAGCATAATTGAGGATCCCTTGAGTGATTCTGTACTTTCTGGAGATTTTAAGCCTGGAGATGTTGCTCCATAATAGACTTGGATGATTCAGGAAACCCAGTCGTCACCAACAAATCAAAACGGAGTATCCATTTGTCTGATACATCCTCAGTGTTGTAATGATAATTAAACAGAACAACCACACAAATTTGGCATACACCTTTTAACTGCGAAAATATTTGTTAAGTGTACATAATATAATCATTGTTGTATAGACGAAAGTAAATATCCTGTCATCATTCTTTGGAAAAGTACCAAAGGTCATTAAGTCACAGTGATATACTTCCGAAAATGATTTTTACTGTATGTGATCTGCACTTGTGTTTGTGAAGAATCAAGAGCTACCATCGCCTTGTATGTGTTAAACCATAAGCAAACAGACGGGTGCATAGATAGTGAGTGTAGATTATTGTTGGGAAAACAAGACAGGGAGATCAGCAATAATTTAATTTTGGAGTTTCAACTGCAATGCTAAAATAGAAAGCACCATTTTGAGAAAGCCTTGAACTCTAAAATTGGTTCTATATATATACACTTTTAATTGAAAGACCTCACTTGTTTTAATCGGTATTTGAGAATGCATTGATTCTTACGAGTGAATAATTCACTCAGGTTGTGTCTGGACTAGTGGACTTGAGGAAAAATTTAAAATCTATTCATTTTTTGGAAAGATTTATAAAGTTAAAATAGATAAATTTCAAATTCATCCAAACTAAAAAATATGAAACGAAGAATTTTAAATAACTTTCTAGATGGATTTAAAATCTATTTTGACTTTACAAATCTCTCTAATAAATGAATAAATTTTAAATCCTTCCTCAAATCCATTTATCTATATCCAAACCAACATTATAGTAAAAAGAAAAGTAGTTGCCTAAATCAAGATTCTGATAGCTCCAATCTTAACTAAGAGATGAAAGAACTCATAAGGGACACGTGTCCCTTATGAGTTACTATTAGAAATACAGAAAAATCTCTGCTCTATGCAAACTATTATCCGCAATGAGGAAAGCACTATAGTCCTCGAATGATCAACCTTTCAGTAGTGCAGAAAACTTGCAAATGAACCAGAGCCATTCCTCTACTCCTGAAAATTTAGAAATGGAAAGGGCAAAAGAAAAATATTACACCTGCATACTTGAAAAGAAAGTATAGTATTATAGTGACATTTTGCAAATGATATTAGCTCAAAGAAACTGGGAAAAAGATTCAGCAGATGGATAGAATAAAAGGAACAGAGAAGATAAAATAAGAGAACCACACCTACTTTTTCCTCCTACTTGCAATCCTCAAGTGCAAGTTTAGGCTCCAAAAAAAAAGATGTAGATAATAGTACTTTATGCAGAGATATAGCTCAAGGACAAGAGAGAAAATTGCTTTCATGTACTGCAGTCATTAAGTAGGGATGGAAGTGTGCACATTTGGTGAATACATGAGAGTGCAATTTGGTGTAATAAGTATCCCTACCATTTCCCAGGTCATGGTTACAAGCTGTTGAAATAAAAAAAAAAAAATGTGCAGAAAGAAAGAGGAGGAAAGGGGCAAAAATATAAAGGAGGAGGACGCAAGATAGTCATGAATGGCTATAGTGATCTATGGAACATCAACATCTTCTTTACTACAAACCATAACCTGTGATTTAGGAACTGATATCATAATTTCAACGTTGAATGCTTGCCTTGAAGATGCCAAAAAAGAAAACAAGCGATTGGAAAAGGTCACTGGCTAATACTTCATGCCATCTTATGTTCTGAAAAGTAATCCTAGTACGTTACTGCTGATGGTAATCATTTAGGAACTGGGCAATTAACCAGTACTACATTTTTGCTAAGCATGTAGCATAATCTCAAATATAAAAACAAATGCTTTGATCATTTCAGCTATTACTGAAGGTGTTATTAATCACTTGGGGTCTACAACCAAGTTGATATTCACATGAACTCTTCCTGTCAACACCAAAACCTTATAAATTTACCAAAGTCGCAACATGAAAATAACAGGGCAGAAACGACAAGTTTGTAGCAGGACTAACAAGAAAGTAATGTAGCAACACCTGTTCCATTTCTTCAGGACCCTCATTCTTTTGTTCAGATTCAGCATTTCCTGACCCGTTGTTGGCTTCATCTTCACCATCAGTAACCATTTTGTCCTCTCTGGTATTTTCACTTCTAGCTGCAGCATCATTATCACCAATTTTTAAATCAGCAGGAAGTTGGCCAGTTTTTAGTGCCTGCATAAAATTTATATAATTGAATGCATCAGATATCAACATCATAAACAAGAAGGTTGGAAAATTAGAAACAAAAATAAACTTTACGGGGTAAGAGAAAAATAAGAAGCAAGACATCTAATGTAAGTATGTAACATTCCTTGTCCCTTTTTATTGTCCACATTTGCTGTTCTGGTCTTTCCATACATATTGTCCATAGCAGACATTCCTTGTCCCTTTTTATTGTCCACATTTGCTGTTCTTCTGGGTCTTTCCATACATATTGTCCATAGCAGAAGTCATAGATCATTGACTACCAAATGCTTAAATCAACTTTCTCTAGCTTAGAATAGTTTTGCCATACTTGATCACATCTCAGGTGTATTAATAAATAGTAAAAGGACCAGTAAAATTAAGATGGAAGAAGTAGGTTGAGGTCTATTAAATACAGACTTGGAAAGGACTTTCACCTGTTCAAGCCTTGCCACCTCTTCCAGAGTTTGGGAATTCACAATTGCAGCCTGCAGATTTATAGCAAAAAGTTTTATTAAATACACAGCAAAAAGAATGACAGATTCCCAAAAGACAGGAGCCAGGTAGGCATTGCAGTAAAACAAAGTCAAGCACGGAGAATTAGAATGAAATGGAAGTCAGAACAGCAATGTTTAATCTATTCAATCTTTGCCATGTACTGGGAGAAGTACATGTATATTGCTCTCTTTATAGTAGCACTTTCTGTAATTGTAATTCTTGCAATGCTATTTGTGCTTTATTTTATGCTCATCTTAGATCGGAGAGATACATAAAAGGTATGGAAGAAATTAAAAATAAAATCTGAAAGGAGTACCTTAATAGCTAAAATTTGTTCTGGTGTTGGAGCAGCTGGTTTAGGTGCTTGCTCCTCCTTTGGAACCTCTGGGATGCTTGGAACCTCACCAGTTACAAATGTCTTTGCAGATACCTTTTTAGCTTCTTCAGCTTCTTGAGATGCAAATAAACCATTCGCTTCAAGTCGCTCCTATTTCAACAAAAAGGAAATGTCTGGTTCAACAGAAGCCCTCTGAAAGATATACGCTATAGCACCCAAAAGAGACACGCTCATAATTCTTTGAACTTATTTGCATGTGCATTAGTTATTCCACTCACATTATGTTTGGAATGCTCTTAAAAGAATTGCAGAATAGAATAATTCTTTAATTCTTCCATTAGTGCAACTAAAACACAACACAATGTTGTAATTTTGGCTAAAGTTTTTCACTTCATTTTCCGGGGAATTAAAAAATCCGAGCATTCCTCATCTCAAAGCTAAACACTTTCAGAACATGTAAAGTATTTTGAACACTAAACTTCCGCAAACAGGAGTTAATGTAACAAGAGCTGTGCCTATAGATATGAGAACCACTCACACTGACCTTTTGTTTCACTTTCTTGAAATCCAACACATGCAGAGACTTAAGTTTGTGGATGACATACAATCGATAATTAGGTTTCTTCGTAATATTGTTATCGAGCAAGCTAAGAAACTGCAGATTTGGAAGCGATGCAAGTGGATCAATCTCAACCAAGTTAGTCAGTCTGTTGTTGGTGAGAACCAAAGAATGCAATTTCGGCAAAAACTCTGCATTTATAACAATACAATTTCAGCCAAAAAAAATACAAGTCATTCCTTTGAAATCATAACTCTGAATGGGCTCACCTCCAGCATTAGGATTGATTCGAGTAATTCTATTGTTGTTCAACAACAAAGTGCCAAGGCGGCTTAGATACGGAAAGTTTTGAAATTGGGACGAGCTTAACTATCTCATTGTCAGATAAATCAATCGTGTCAAACTGATCCTGTATACACAAACAAAAGCTTCTTAAATTTGAATAAATCCCCCCCCCCAAAAAAAATATATATAATTCTTAAAGGAGGGGTAGAAAATCTAACCTCAGTAGCACCCAAGTTCTCTATAACAGCAATCTTGTTCCCTTCACCGCAACAAAATATGGAATATTTTAAATGAACAAAAGGGTTTTCAAGAAAGGGAGATATTACACCAAGTTTGAATTTTTAAGCACGAAGTATAATAGTAAAACAGTTAATTAATCAACAAAAATAGTGTGGTGGGGAAGAAGGGGGAGAATAAATAAATAAAGGGAGATTTGGGGAAGCAAGGATTTGTCGAATATCTAGATCCCGCTCGCGAATAGCATTAAAAAGGCTTAATTTTCCAAATAAGGTCTGCTGTTAGTCTCACCATTCTCCTCTTTTGGGTTTCTTGATGGATTTGTTGGGTGGAGGGTTTTTTGCCCAAACGCTTTGAGAGTTAAGAATGAAAAACCTCAGTTTCTAGTAAAACTCGGTTGATGTTGCGGGGCGGCTGGATGGTCTGCAATTACAGTTATAACCTCTCTCTCTCTCTGTTTTTTTTTTTTTGGTATTATAAGAACAATTATATATTCTGTATTTTCAAACACATTGCATTGGGCAATGTCCTCCTTTTTTTAAAAAAAATAAATAAATAAATAAACAGATAAAACAGAACATATATTGGCTTAATTTTTGAATTTTTGTGTACTCCTTAATAGCTTACATCATCGAGAATAACATCTTCAACCGGAAGCAAAACCTCAAACAGACATGTTGTCCATTATAGCTTTACCATTTTATGTCTTTCTCAAGGCAACGACTTCAATTCAATAAATAAAAGGGCACATTGCAATGCCCTTCCAACTATTTTCTCAAGCACAATCAAAACCGGGGGGCAGGGGGGGATGTTAGTTTAACTCCAAATCCCCAATAAATGTAGCTGACGAGGAGATATCTACAAAATAGGACTATAGGAGTAATAGCTCCAGCCACAGAGAGAACGAAAAGAAAATAGATAAAAACTTTTTGGGCCATAGGGGCAGACTAGTTCAATAACATCAATAGAGGTAGGACGAATGGTTAGAAGGCACAACAGGAGGAACAGCACCAGCTGCGCGGGAACCACTACTGTGATACAATTCACTTTCGACAACTGAATCAGCAAACTGGTAGATATCAGAAGCAGAGCTCCTATGGGCTACACCAACCGTGGAACTTGAAGGCAAGCCTGGAAAGCCCTCCAAGGATGGCGATGATCGATACAAGCTCATAAGCCCATAGGATGAAGGTTGTCCAGCATATGTATGAGCTGCCAGCCGTTCACTGAGGACTGCATCAGCATCACGTAATCTATATGTTTGACCATCGTAATGTACTATTTCCCCAGCTGCGTCTACGACTGCTCCACTGTGGACTCCAGCATAAGAACCAGTTTGCAGAACCCCAGCGGCACTTGCTAGTTTATTATATACCACCAATGCTTTCGGATAACAAGCCCGCACCAGCTCCATGCAATACAGATGATGAAGCAAAAGATCTATTTGTGTAATCATGGAATCCATCCAACATATTCCTCTTGCAATCAATGTCGGCAGTTACTTTCTGATGTCGTGGTCCTTGACCAGTATAACGTGAGCGTTTGACTTCTTGGTTTTTCAACATTGACAACTCGATTTCGTCTGCTTTTCTTTTTTGAACCATCTTCTCCTTTATATTTTTGTCAAAATCAGTAATATCTTTCTCCAAGCTCTTGATTTTCTCATTGATTTGCCATCCTGGAAGAAGTTTTGAGGGATCAACCTTATGACTCTCTAAACACTTGACAACGGATTTCATAGAAGCCAATTGCTTCTTGTTGGCCTCATTCTGCAAAAATAGGCAACTTGAAATCAGAAGAAGACGAGAAGGATCCAAAAAAATTCTTAGCTCCAAAAAGGACATACCAAAGCAGCCAATGAACCCTGGGATGAGGAGACTCATTTAGCTCTTTTCCAAGATTCTTTTAAGTCTCGCAAAAATGAAGTCAAAATCGTTTGAGGGTTAAACTTGTCCTCAAAAACAAAAGTATAAGCAATATCAACAGCGTCAACAGCCATTTTATTCTTCACCATCCAGCCTATTATATCTGAAACAGATAAAACTGATTATTGCAAAACCCGAGACCTTAAAGCTGAAAGAATTACAAATAAGAATCTACATCAGTACAGCACATTGAACAGTACATACTGAAAATCCAGTTAATTTATACAAGTAAACAAAAAACAAAAGCAGGAAAATAAGAAAAATAAAAGAGCTGCACAGGTGCATAAGAAATAGGTAAAATTTACAAGTTTCAAAATAGACAAGCTAGGATCCATTTATAGGAACCAATCAAAGTTAAGTGGTCTTAGCTCAAATAATGAAGGTATTTAGAAATTTACTAGAGACTGGTCCTTGGAGTTAAGAATGAGTTCATAATTTTATACACATTAGCTTCATTCTTGAAATTATGGAACATCTTTTCTGGTCATACCAACCAGCATTTTATATGTGAACAACATCTATGCACTATACATAAACTCATTTCCGGGGGCTTCAAATTTGGGTCACGTACAGGAAAGTTTCACGAGTTCATGAACAAGGTTCACACGAACAAAAACACTTGCCTAAACTGTTACTGCTTCCTCAAAGGTGTGCTGAGTTTTTCCTCGTATCCATTATTCTGATTCAAAATGTTTCAAAGATTAGGCTTTCTTAAACACTCTAAACTATTAAACACTTTGCCTTTCATCCCTGTTTCAGTGATACGTGTTACCACAAAAAAGATTCAGACTTTAAAAGTTAATTGAAGTAGATAGCTATCATACAAATGCAAGAACAAATTATAATAATTCAAACAAACAAAAAAAAATCAACAAAAAGAAGACTTGTAACAGCACAAATAATGAGTACAAGAGAAATGCACAATGCAGAATCTTAATATCCTTGTAAGCCCAAAAAAAAAGGGAGAGAGGGACCTCTCTGAAAACTTAGTCATAAGAACACTTGATCTCTTCAAAACACCCGAAATCTCCTTAACATTACCGGCTCGAACCAAACGCCTAAAATCATCATTCCTAAACAACCCAGGAATCCCAAAACACCCAAGAAAAAACAACAATCCTCTAGCATCAATTTGACAAGCCATATCAAGACCACCTTCACTAATCAACCTCTTCCTCCATGATATAGCTGCCTCCTCGGCCTCTTCTTTAACCACCTTCTCAATCTTATTGCAACCCTCATCCCCCATCAACAGAAAACATTCCAGCACCAAAACAGAAGCCTCCCTGGCCGGAATCATCGGCGAATCCTTCACGTAAGCTTTACGCCCCTGCAAAAAGAACCTCCCGGAGCAATCAAGAACCAATTTTGCCGGATTTGGAGAAAGTTTCAGTGCTTTTGGCACTTCTTCTCGAAGCTTATTCGGTTCCCCAATGTTTGTTACCATGTATTTTCTTAGTCCCCTGCTGGACATCATTATACACCTGAAAGGCTTTCCAGCTCTAATTGAATGGGTTTTTCTCTCTCTTTTTCCTTTTCTTCAGGAGGGTTTGAAGAGGGTAGAATATCATGGGGTGGGGAGGAAAGATTGGATTTTTGTGGGGTTAATTGGGAATCAATGGCGGATTGGATGGAATTCAGGTGGGTTTGGAGGTCGTCGTAGCAGCGTTGGAAGGCGGAAAGTGCGGCGGAGAGGTCGCCAAGTTGGGTGATTGAGTTGATGAAAGGTGGGATCGGAAGGAATTGTTGTGATGGAAGCGAATTAATGGAGGTGACGTGGTGGGATTCCTGTTTGATTGGGGTGGTGTTGTGGTTGTGAAGGTGGTGGTGTGCGGTCGTGCTCAGCCTTAACTGGCTGAGGGGTTGGGGTGGTTACTGCCGGTTGCGCCATGGGAATTGGGATTACTGTACGAGGATCGACTCAATTGCTAGTAGTAGAAGCCAATTCCTCAGCGGTTTAAATCCTTTAACTCCTCCTGGAGGTTTATTTTCTTTGATTTTACTATTTTGTCCCCTTTTCAACAATTTGTGTGTTACTAGTAATAATTATTTTCCAGTTTTTGTGGGTTGTAAAAAATAATAAAAGTTATTTTCCAAAGAAGAAAATTATAATAGTATTCTTTAATTATTCATAGATCTGCTAATTGAGTTGACTGAGACATCTTTCATTTCTGGGGAAAAAAAATCACTAGAAAAAAGAGCAAGTAGTTTTAGAAGGATATATTTTGTCATAATGATGGAGAAACAATAATAATTTCATATTAATTATTAGTCTAAACTGTCTGACTATCAGTGTTGAAGTATGTAGTATGCTGGAGGGATCAGAGTATGCGATTCTAATTCAGAACTGATAAAGAAGTCAATCTGCTTTTCTCATCCAGGTTGACAGAAGGAAATCATGGTACCTTACAACTACTGAAGGTGGTGAACAAGAAAATGGAAAACTACAAGAAGTTTTGTGGTCCGATATTACAAGAAATAGACTATAACAAAAAATAGTAAAATATGATTTAGCCCGAGCTCGAGGTACTTCAAAGTTCAATACAAAAGCTCAAACCATCCATCTAAACTCCATAATGGTTCAATCTACATTCAGAATCGACGATTAGGGCATACTTATCATGTACAACTGTTAAAGAGGCTCTTAGAAGTTCAATCTTTAAGCTCTGAGGAAAGTTTCAGTGTGTAAGTTCACTCTTCAGGTTCAATACATCAAACTGTCAGTGAAACCTTGCTGTTTAATTCACAGAATCCACGAGAATCCTCCTCCAATTAGTAGCCCTTGTTGCCTCGGATTCGAGCTCTCATGTCAACCTGAAACAAATTCAGTGAGTTTTCTAGATAAACCAAAAAAATTTAAGTAATTGTGCTAGTAAAACCATCTCTTGGATGAAGTAATGGTTTTCATAATGTTCTTCAAAACAAACCATCTTAATTGAATGAATCTCCCAGCTGCAACTCCAAAAAGATCTTAGTGGCAAGGGTTAGCTCGTTTTGTTCCTGAATCCTAACTAATTATAAAAATAGTAACAAGCGCCTTCATATGGGATAAGTAATGCGACCAATCAGAAAAACTGCTAGGTAAGCCATTCCAATTGCAAACCAAAGCAGGACAAGGATTAAAATTAGAAGTAAATGTCAACAATAATCTGTTTATGGATGTATGGGCATATGATGTTCATCTATTTGCTTCTTCATAAACCACACCATGCACCATAAGTAATTTAACTTTTGTTCAGGACCTAATCACACGTGTATTTTTGAATTTGGAGTGTTGACAACAAGCTCACAGCCAAGAAAATAAGAGCATGTAGCAGAAGGAGAACAATGGCTAGACACTAAAAGAACATGAGATTAGCACGGGGAACAAAGGTCCCATGTTTGACATAAAATACCATAGGTCCCAAATAACTTCAATAAGTCAGGTAAACCATGCCACTTATGAAAGAAAAGGCAAACCATACATTTTACATTTTTTTTAAAATTTTTTAGAGGGTATTGTGCTTATATTCCAAGATATAAGGAGATAATGACAAAGTAAAGACATTTTGCGAAGTAGCACACAAATGACATTACAAGGGTAAAAACGTGGAGATGAACAAGGACCCTAAGAAGAAAAGGAAAAAGCTTGAAGAGAAATGAGAAATATAAAAAATAATAATAATTTTATGTTTAAAAAACAAGAACAGAAGATAATCTTTAGGAGAACTTGTTCGGAGAAAGGAAGAGATATTGTTTGAAATATTTCCTTACTTTACTACTCGTGAAACTCTATTATGGAAATTCGAAACAAAAGGTATTAGCAACATGTAAGTTATAATATTCAAGGGAAGACCAAAGTGATCTCATGTATGCTTCCAGCTTAATTAAATGCCCACCATTAGCAAAGCTTTTAGGTCATGGACTTATCAAAGTTGATCTAGAGAATAATGAGTGCCATGTAAATCCCTCCATCAGCAGTACATGTCCTGAATACCTATTTCAAGCAAATATTATGTGCAATAAGTCGGCAAAAATGACCACAAAGAAACTCTTTCTTGGAGAATAAAGGGAGTATCCCAGTGCCTTTGCAATCTGCAACTAGACAATATTTCGCTAAATAACTCTAGGGATCTCTATTTCACACAAAAGATGTCAAATTATATTAGAGGTGTCAGTAACATACTTTATACAATATGAATGCGCCTAAATGCCAAATGTTTGTCAGCCGGTCAGTCTTTTTTCGCCGAGGGGGGGGGGGGATTCTCTGTCAGTTGATCAGTTAGTGGTGAAAGATCATCCACAAATGGCTATTTACATCACCATATAAGTTGTGTTTCCTAATTCCTCCCTTTCCCTAGCAACCAAATAAAGCACAAGCAGCGGCATTGAAGCATGTTCAAAAGTCACAGTTCATAAAGAACTTCCACAACATGCTAATGACACGGTCCGCACATTCGGACCAAGAGGTTTGGCCCAAAATGAAAGCAAGTCCAACTGATTGGCCCAGAAGAAGGAACATTCTAGACTTGAAAAGAGTGAGCCCGTGACAAGTGGTATCAGAGCGAGTTTTGTAGCAAGTGCTTGGCAAGAAGACACTATGGCTGGAACTTCATCCGACGTGACCCATGAGGAGATTCCTCAGACAAAGAAGGACAGGAAGGGGCGAGAACCATCAAGGGATGTGGTGACAGCTGCCATTGCTCGTGTGGAGAAACTCGAGTTGGTTCTTCGCAAACCCGCGTGTTGAGGATGCTCGTACGCATTGACGGGTCGAGTCCAAGGACGAAGACCTTAGGGGAGAAATGCAGTGGTTCTCGCCCCTTCCTGTCCTTCTTTGTCTGAGGAATCTCCTCATGGGTCACGTCGGATGAAGTTCCAGCCATAGTGTCTTCTTGCCAAGCACTTGCTACAAAACTCGCTCTGATACCACTCTGTCTCTTATACACATCTAGGCTGATTGCCTTGAGAGGATTGCCGGCGGACGGTGATGCTACCTACACCCCGATCAGACGCCCCAAAGCCCAAGGAGTTCAATGGGCATAGGGAGGCCAAGGAAGTGGACAACTTCCTGTGGTCCATGGAGCAGTACTTCCGAAATGCAGGAATTCGGATCGATGAGCAAAAGGTAAATCTTGTCTCATCATACTTGACAGATTATGCTTTAGATCATTGATGAGACAAGATTTACCTTTTGCTCATCGATCCGTGAGAGGCTACATTTCGGAAGTACTGCTCCATGGACCACAGGAAGTTGTCCACTTCCTTGGCCTCCCTGAAGCCATGGACACGGTTGGAGCTGGAAAGAAGAAATGTGGATAATCTATCCAAAGCTATGTTGGTGGCCGAGTCTCTCGTGGAGTTTAAGCCACGTGAAAAGACAACCACACCAAAGGAAAAGCCTAATTTCTCCAAACCGAAAGGTAAGGAGATTGCGAAGGAGAGCTACATAGAATTTGGTGGGGAGCAAGGAGAAGTCCCTTCCAAGAACGAGGAAGTCATTCATAACAAGGGACAAGGGCAAGCGACCAATAAAATGTTTTTTGCGATGGTCCACACATGGCGCGAGAATGTCTGCAAAAGCAAAATTAGCACCATGGCCATGGAAGAAGAGACAATGGAGGAAAAGCAATTGGGTTTAATTTAAGCAACAAGTCCATCAACGACCATGTCGCAAAAGAATAAATTACTTGATGTTTGCCGAGGTGAAAATAGCGGGCCACAAGCTAAGCGCTCTAGTGGACACTGGTGCTACCGACTTCTTCATCTCAATTGAGGCCGCCCAGAAACTCAAACTTCAGGTGGGGAAAGGCATGGGCACCTTGAAAACCGTCAACACCAAGGAGGTCCCTGTCCATGGATTGGCAAGAAACGTGGATGTAGCCATGGGGTGTGGTAGGGTCCCTTGACCGTGCGGCACTTCAAGGTTTTCACCCCATACCGTTGATTGCCACCTTGTTCGACCAGCTTGGAGGCGCACGATGGTTTTCCAAGTTGGACCTAAGGTCGAGTCTTGCAGCGTTGCGAACGAACACAAAACACTTGTGTGACGCGGCACGGTGCCTATGAGTTCCTCGTCATGCCTTTCGGCTTGACCAATGCCCCAAAGAACCTTACGCGATGAACAAGGTACTTGAGAGTTTCTCGATAAATTTGTGGTAGTATACCTTGATGATATTGTGATTTATAGTCGTACCTTGGAAGAGCACATCCAACACTTGAGAAAGGTGTTTAGCGTGCTTAAGGAGAACCAACTTTTCGTGAAAAGGGAGAAATGCGCGTCGCTGTAGAATGAGCCATTCGCAGTTTCACAGTCTGAATTAGTTCATACTTACACATGCATGGCTCAATCAATGAGACCAAGCTACGGGAGTGGAAACCCCCTACTAAGGTGCCTTTCTCCCTTTTCACGAAAAGTTGGTTCTCCTGTCTCTTATACACATCTAGATGTGTATAAGAGACAGGCTCTTGATACTTAGGAGTTGTGTATAAGAGGACAGGTATTGGAATTGTTTTGGTTTACTAAGTTTTGTATAAGAGACAGAAATCAAAATTTATAAAATAATCCAGTGGCCTACGAGTCGAGAAAGCTTAACGAGGCAGAAAGGAGATATACAAGTGCAAGAAAAAGAAATGACGGTTGTCCATCTGCCACAACATTCAAGGCCTGTCTCTTATATTGGGGTCCCATTTTACGGTGCGGACGGACAACGTTGCCACAAGCTACTTCAGTCTCAAAAGAAACTCTCTCCCAAACAAGCGAGGTGGCGGGACTTTTGGCGAGTTCGACTATGTCTGGAATACAAGCCAGGAGGCCAACTCTGCGACGCCCGAGCCGAAAGACAATGCTTGCGGCCATTAGCCAACTTGAGAGTC
Organism: Cinchona pubescens; assembly: GCA_025175665.1. Lineage (NCBI taxonomy): Eukaryota > Viridiplantae > Streptophyta > Magnoliopsida > Gentianales > Rubiaceae > Cinchona > Cinchona pubescens. The sequence goes on along the minus strand of JANKKI010000279.1, from coordinate 122,330 downwards.
TTGTTGACAGGATCAAAGAAGGATTGAAACACGATGCACTGCTAGGAACTTGCTCGAATATGCCAGGAGGAAAACTCGAAGGTTATAATTGTGACTTTGATTTTTTAAAGCGCATGGGCGACGCCTACGTGCCGCACCATGGGAAACTCCCGTCTTAAGTAGATGTGTATAAGAGACAGCATCAGTGTAGCGGCCACCTGGATGCACCGTACCTTGGCGGCGATGCGAACGGATACTATTGGTCTCGAATGAGATCTAGACGTGGAGACTTATGTTCGAACTTGCTTAGTACTGATGATTAATGGATCGCAACTCCGCTGTCTCTTCTTCCTGTCTCTTAGTGAACGAGTCTACAGGAAAAGTCCTTTGAAGAAGTCGGTAGCACCAGTGTCCACTAGAGCTGTCTCTTATACACGGACAAAAAGGTGGTAACCCTACAAAGATCTGAATTGGCCAAGACATGGCAAGAGGAGGCAGATTTGGCAGGCATCCCTACAAAGAATGCTAAGAAGATGAAAAAATGATCTTCTTTTGCGACTTCTTCACTTTGATGGTATTTAGGATCCGCAGCGAACCCAATTGCAGATGTGTATATATCGAAGGTGCATAAGGGACTACTTAAGGTACGAGTGATCCCTTCCAGACCAGTGTCAGCGAGCAGGAAAGGCTAGTCGTATCAAGGTGGAATCCGAACACTTCACCGGACCATTCAATCGGTAGGAGCGACGGGCGGTGTGTACAAAGGGCAGGGACGTAGTCAACGCGAATCGGACTGTCACAACGGGCACCTATGGGAGCAAAGACCTCGTATGACAATGAGGTGAGATTGCATACTAAAGGTCTCGAGAGGTACACAAACGGTATTGCAAACCCAGGATCGAATACAAGGTACGATGGAAAGGTTGGTCCAAAAGCAAGGATAGTTGGGAGCCAAGCCCTTTGGCGTTCCCCGTCGTGGTTGACGCATTCAATACCGTCTCTTATACAACGAGGACGTTGCCAGAATAGGTGGGGGAGAATGTCACGGTCCACATCATTCGGACCAAGAGGTTTGGCCCAAAATGAAAGCAAGTCCAACACGTTGGCCCAGAAGAATAACATTCTAGTCTCCTTAGATCTGTCTCGATATAAGGATTCTGGACTGTGGTATACAGGTAGATGGGATAGTCTTTTTAATTCTATTGACTTAGGTGAAAACCAACGGTTGAAAAGAGTGAGCCCGTGACACTAAGCTCTATGCAACACTTCAAAATGAAAAATCACTAAAACCAAAGTTATGATGTACTAAATCTCAAGCAATTCAAACTATGAGTAATTCAAACCATGGATCACTAAAACAAACCTAAAGCTTGCATTTTTCCAGAAACCTGTTTTCCTCATTCTTCCAATTTTAGGCAAAATAATAAATCTTCAAAAACAACAAATAAAGTAAATATACCTGGCCCCTCTTGCAATTGAAATAGGTTTCTCTTAATCCCACACACTCGCTAGAAATTGAAGGACTCTTCTCCTTGGCACATTCCCTATAGGGCCGGTTCTCCACCTACAAAATATCCATCCCATCATGTAAAATTTCAAGATTATTCCAACACAAACAAACACAAAATTGAAACTTTTTACACTCCTCCAAACTCAAGAAACATATCCTATAAACATTCACCTCATCCAAAATGATCCATTCTATCGCAGTGGTCAGAAAACCATAAAACTTCCCATCCCACAATCAACAATCATATACCACTAAACATAAAACCCATTTGGGAGCAGAAAATTATTGGTATATAAAGGAGAAAAAAAACTGGCCAAATTTCAAGATTATTCCAATACAAACAAACACAAAATTGAAACTTTTTACACTTGTCCAAACTCAAGAAACATATACCAAATGATCCATTCTAGTCAGGAAAACCATAAAACTTCCCATCCCACAATCAAGAATGAGATACTACTCCTAAACATAAAACCCATTTGGGAGCAGAAAATTATTGGCATACAAAAAAGAAAAAAACTGGACTTGAGCTTAAATTCGCAAAGCAAGACTATATCATGGGTTTTTTTTTTTTTTCTTTTTTTCTTTTTGTTTCATTTAAGGATACTAAATTTTAACAATTTGAGAAGAACATCAGAAGATCAAGAAAGTTAAGATTGATGAGTGGAAAAATGGATAATACCTTAACACAATCGGATTCACTAAGGCACTTATGCACCAACTCCATGGCAAGACCTTTGCAGGACTTGGACATTTCTTTCGCTTCTTCTCTGCTTCTCCAAACCCCGCCCCACAAGTCCACACACAACACTTTTTTCACTTTTCCTTTGTTTCTCACAGTTATGTTTAATAAGTTTTAGGTGTTTCCTATGGGCCTTTAATGTAATCCGCTGGGCTCAAAAAGGACACAAAGACATGGACTGATGCATTTGTTGAAACCTCAAGTGGAAAAAAAGAAGAACCTATACTGTGGAAGCCATAGGCCCATTTCACAAAATACTTAAGATCTAGATTCCACTCGTGATTAATGTGGTAAAATATTGGTCACGACATTCATAGCATTATGGATATTTTTATTTTGGTGACATAAAGATTGATTCCTTGCTACTTGTTTATTTCTTTTATTTTAAAATAATTATCATTTTTTGTTGATGTATAGAAATTAAAGAAATCATTAAATTGCATCAATTTTGTAGAAAGATAATTTAGAATGACGAAATTGTTATTATTTTATATTAATATCTCAACTACATAATTTTCCTTTTATTAATGTGATATTAATTGTAAAAGTTAGAAAAATATCATTTAATATTGATGGTTTATTTTGAAACGTAGGAAATAATAAAGTAGTAGACTCAATTCTCTCTACAAATTTATTGATTTTTTTATTTGTTTTCTTCCCTAAAACTATATTTTTATATTCTCAATAAATTGTGAAGATTTAAAATTACGTTTTTATGATTTAATAAAACGCATCATGTTAATGGACTTTATCACTTCTTAAATAAATAATGTATTTCCTTCCTTCCTAAAAATGTAGACATTTAATCAAACGCGAATTGAATTTGCACTCTAGTGAATTATGGTTCAAAAAAAAATGTAGATATTGTTAAAGTATATATTCCACGACGAGTAGTTAAAAGATTCTGAATTAATTAATAAAGTATTGAACCATTTCATTTATCACCAATTAATTTTAAAATAAAATTTTGATTTTTTAATATGATATAGCGTATAACTAACTCTCAATTGTTTTTCAATACACCTACACGTGTCTTGGGTTCTGTCTATCCCCTTCCAATGGAACGAGATCTCTTACGTCTGTCCTCACGTATAACAAGGTTCTGTCCAACTTCTTTTAACAAGATCTCTTACGTCTGTCCTCATGTGTAACAGGATTCTATCCAACCCCTTCCAACGAACTCTCTTACGTCTGTCCCTACGTGTAACAGGGTCCTTTCCAACTCCTTCCACCGGATTCTCTTACGTTTGACCCACGTGTAATAGGGTTTCATATCCATACCAAGTTACATGTGAACGTATAACAAGATTCCATATCTAACCCAAATCACGTGTGAGAGAGAGTGTTAAAGTATAAATTCCACTTCGGTTAGTTAAAAGATTTTGAACTAATTAATAAAGTTTTGGACCACTCTACATATCACCAATGGTCACTTATCATTAATTGGTTTTAAAATAGAAGCATATGTAACAAGATTCCATATCTAATCCAAATAATTAATTTTAAAATGGAATCCTATGTAGCAGGGTTCCATGTCCAACTCAAGTTATGTATGAGAGGAAATGTTAATGTTAAAGTATAAATCTCACCTCGGTTAAACCCCTCCCAACGGAATGACCTTTCTTACATCTGACTTACGTGTAATAGGGTTCTGTCCAATCTCTTTCAACGATTTCTCTTAGGTCTATTCTCACGTGTAATTGGGTTCTGTCTAATCTCTTTCAACGATCTCTCTTAGGTCTATTCTCATGTGTAACAGGGTTCTGTCCAACCGCTTCCAAATGACTCTTTTACGTTTGACTTACGTGTAACAGCGTTCTGCTCAACCCCTTTCAACGAGCTTTCTTACGTCTGTTCCCACGTGTAACAGGGTTCTATCCAACTCCTTCCAACGGGGCTCTCTTACGTCTGACTCACGTATAATAGGATTTCATGTCCAACTCAAAGTCACGTGTGAACGTGTAACATGTTTTCATGTCCAACCTAAGTCACGTGTGAGAGGGAGCGTCAAAGTATAAATCTCACATCAGTTAGTTAAAAGATTTGAATGAACTAATTAATAAAGTTTTGGACTACTCAACTTATGGCCACTTATCACTAATTAAATTTAAAATAGAAGCCTTTGTGAAGCCTATGTAACAGAATTCTATGTCCAACTCAAATTACGTATGAGAGGGAGTGTTAATGTTAAGGTATAAATCCAGTTATAAATCCCACGTGACTAGTTAAAAGATTCTGAACTAATTAATATTAAAATATAAATTTCACATCGATTAATTAAAAAATTCTAAACTAATTAATAAAATTTTGATCATTCCACTTATTACTAATTAATTTTAAAATAAAAATTTAAATTCTTTAACAATAAGGTCTTGGCCACTCTACCACCTCACTTATTATTATTACTTGTCCATGTGCCCACTTCACTTACTACTTGTCCATGCGTCACGAGGTTTAGAGGGAAAAAAGTGATGGAGTCAATTAAAAGCCAATCGTGTCGCTTTTATTACCATTAGCCATTTCTTGTAGTCTTTAGTCTAATGAAAACATGAAAAGCTCATGTTTTTGTTACTGTAATTGAAAAGTATTAAAAAAATTTATTTTTATTTATTTTAATTATTAAAATATTTATTTTATATTACAAAATAAATAATATAAACTTATTCAAGAGTAGATGAATGTACATATGAAGAATAGAATGGAGAAAGAATAACATTTTTTTTCGTCAAAAAAGAAAATTTGAAAAGCAAAAAATATACCGTTGCAAGTTGCAAAGGATAAATACGGGAGACAATTTAGATTTTTGAGGCTCAGATTTCAATTCAGATATAAGATTTAAGGAAAAAAAAAGAAAGAAGAAAAAAGATGGTGGAGAAAATATCATAGCATTAAGAAAATACTTAGATAGATCCGATTTTTGATTCTACTTATAAACTCTGTAGTCAAAATTAAATTTTAAAAAATTTTATTATAAATTTTATAAAGTTTAATTCATACTATAAGATTTATAAATCGGACTAAAAATCTGATCTAAGTATTTGGCCATAGCAGTATATGATTTTACATGTGCATAAATTGATTTGTATTTTGTGGACACTCTGTCATGAACAAAGACAACATTAGGAGACAGATAAATCAAAAGAATGGCGGATTGTACTAGAACAAAAGTGCAACAACAACAATAATAACTTCTATTTTCAGCCAGAAAAATGCGCACATTTTAGTTTAGTCCCCACAATATCTCTTTAATTTCCCACCCCTTCATTTGCATCATCATCATCATGTTCTCCTCCTATTTCTTCCTCTTTCAGTTGTAGAATTACAATTCAAGAATCCAATTATTCCAGATAAAGCAAAGACACAAGCTTTTTCTTTAACTTTACCCTTTTCTATTTTATTTATTTATTTCTTTCTTTGCTGCTGAAATGGCTGTGGCAATAGCCTCTTGTGGGAGGAGTGTTGGCTTCTACACTAATTTGAAGGTCAATTATACAGCAACCCATTGCTAAAGCTTCCTTCTTTACTTGCTCTTTTGGTGCGGATCCAGTTCAGGGATTCTGTATTTATTCGAAGAAAAGGTTTTTTTTGCTCATTTGTGCAATTTTTTATCTGTGATGGTACCTAATTGGTGCTTTCTAAATGGTTTTGGCTAACTAGATTTCTGTGAGATTTGAGCTAACTCATCAGTGCAACTGTTTTATCCTGCAATTATGTTCACCATTTTGAGCTTTCCTTTTCCTGTAATTTTGAGTTTATTGCTCATATGGGACCGGATTTTGGTTTGCAGTTGAACTTTGGATTTGAAGCTTTTTCATTTACTGGTTGCATTATCTTTTGATTTATCATGGTTGGCTCTCTGGTAATTGCATATGCTTACTAGAATGCTGCTCAAAACCCGCCCCCCCCCCTCCCCCTCCCCGGGGGAGGGGCTGTCTCTTATACACATCTGGGGTCTGGCTTAGGTTGCTTTTGCCAAATAAAAGAATCATTCTCGATTGAACTATTAATGTCTCTTGCATCAAAACTTTGTCTTTTTTAGGTGTTAGCAGTCAATTGTTTCTTCTTGGCATGGTTTGTGTTTTCTTTGTCCTAATTTGATGGTGGTTTGATGCCAGATTGCTGTCTTCAGATGGTAGACTGGTATTGCAAGCATCCCCATCCACAGCTGTTGAGGTATTAAACACTGTGGTTAATCCCAATTACTTTTGTTGCTTAGGAACATGATTGGTTCTCCAATTTGTTATACTTGTGATATGTTTATTGTTGGTTTGGTTTATCTGAAAAGCAGGGGGAAAATTCACCCGAAACTGATGAAGTTCCAATCCCCAAAGTTATAATAGATCAGGATTCTGACCCTGATGCAACTTTGGTGGAGATCACCTTTGGGGATCGCCTTGGGGCACTTCTTGACACAGTATGTTGATGTCTTTCCTACTAATGTGAATGTGAATGTTCATGGTTATTGGTGTCATTCTGATTTTGTTTAGTTAAATTGGATCGTCCAACTGTTAGGTGGAATATGTTTTCTATACATCGTATGATTGTTGGTAAATTTTTTTCAGATGAATGCACTTAAGAATCTTGGCACTCAATGTTGTCAAGGCAAATGTCTATCTTGATTCATCTGGGAAACATAACAAGTTTGCCATCACGAAAGTGTAAGTTAATGTCTAATACATTTTCCTGTCTGCCTTTTGTTGATATTATAAGCCATCTCCTATAATCTTCATTTCTGAAATTGGCAGCTCATCTGGATGATTTTGTTGTGTTCATTCAATTGGCTACTCTCTTTGGGATGTTTTATTGAGGCTGCCATATACTTGTTTTACAGCAGGAAGTAATCCAATATGCTACTATATGTACACATATACTTTCATGCATGTATAAGCTTAGTTTAAGAGTTCATTCCATTTTGATCATCTCTTTCCTCTACTCCACTAAGTAAATGGCATTGATTAGGATCTTGGCTCCCAAATTTGTGTCATTGTATTGTCTCCTAAATTCATTTCATTAGAGCTGATAGTGCAGGGACATGAAATCATTTATAAATAAGTATTTTATAGGTATGGAAATCGTGTAATAACTTCTTTTGCTTACACTGCATTCTCTTTGAGAATTTTGATCCAAACGACCAGTTTCTGGAACTGATATTCTACAATTGGCTTTACAACTACTGTTTGGTTGGGTTTTTTCCAGTTCTACTGGTAGAAAAGTTGAAGATCCTGAGTTGCTTGAGACAATTCGTTTGACAATTATCAACAATATGCTTCAGTATCATCCGGTAGTTCTTCAATTATGCTTACTCTCATTAAGGTTTATCTGTAGAGCAACTTTCAAGGGTTTGTTGTCTCTGATGTTTTACACGTGTTAAATTGGTGACCTAGGAATCAAGCTCACAGTTAGCAATGGGGTCTGCTTTCGGTGTTGCGCAGCCAAGTCAGCAGGTTCTTTGATATTTATTTTGTAAATTTCGTTTGTCTCTTCTTGTGTGCGTGTATGCACTGGTCCTGTGCATGCCGACATGATGCATACTCTCTCTGAACCAACATTGAGGCTGTTGACACTATCTGGACTTAAAATTGAGATCCACCATGAGAGTCTGATGTTAATCAGTTTTAAGGAAAAGTAAAAGGTGGATTAGATAATGTCTAACTGGTGGTGCAACCTTAATGGATGGCACTCACGTATGCTTATCGTTGGTCGATAATTTGTATAAGATCGCTCTGCTAGTTTGATGCACAACTGTATATATTGATTTCCTAATTTGGAACTTGCAAACATTGATCGTCATATATTGCTTTAATCAAATGGTTGTATTGAAATTTCAGGTTGATGTGGACATAGCAACACATATCCGTGTCCATGATGACAGTATGAACGAAGGTAAGGCATCTTTGGAGCTTGTTATGTATGAATCATTACAAAAGGATAGGTCCGGGATTGAGTACAATAGCTATTGTGCCCAAAGTGAAAAGTCTGGTAGCTCATGCATGTCACCCTGCAATTCGAGGAAACTGGCATAACATATAATCCTTTGCGTCATCACAGTTTACTCTATGTGGAAACAGCAGATCGACCTGGATTACTTGTAAGTGGATCTTGTAAAAATTATCACTGACATAAACATTGCTGTTGAATCAGGAGAATTTGATACCGAGGTAAAGACCAATTAGAACTTAACATAGGTTTATCATATATTTGAATGATTTTGATAGCATCATTGCACCACCTTAACATTTTGATCTTGGCATCCAGGGTTTGCTGGCTAAGGCTAAGTTTCATATCAGCTACAAGGGCAAAGCCATCATCAAGCCCCTTCAACAGGTAGATAGGTTATCGTGAGTGCATCTGATGACAATATTAAACTAAATTTAATTTTAGCTCAATCGTGATTGCAATCTTTGATAATTTATGCTGCATTGCAGGTTCTTTCTAATAGCTTACGATATTATTTGCGGAGACCATCAACAGATAAGAGGCAAGTTTCTGATACACACTCTAGATAATTATTCCAATCATTAATAAAATCATTCTGGCCCCTTTTTCAGAACAAAGTAAGACAGAAGCCGAATATTCAGAATAACCATCAAATTTATCTAGTGTATACTTTACAACTCATGTGAAATTTGCATTAATTGGTGGTCTAATTATTGCGACACCATTATACCTACTATCATACATATGATCAACTTGTATTTATATGGATTTTCCTACAAAATAGAGAATAATTATTACAGTTGATTCAGAGTTACTCAAGAAAAGGGTTACAAGGAGGAGGATGTGGGTCTTATACTGCAATCCCAATTTGAATGAAAAAAAAAATTTGATGAAATATTGGCATTGATTACAGCATCAGACAGTTCTATAGGTTGGGGATGAAAATGATAAGACTGCCCAGTGCTTCGAATCTTGTGGATGGGAATTGGTAACAGCCATATCCTATATTCCTAGCTGACCCCTTTTAATTAATTTCCATTTGTTTTTTCTTTCAAGGGACGTGTCTCGGCATTCATCATTATTTCTTGTGGATTTTATGTCGTTCACGTCTACCCAACAAATATGGGAGTGTGATGGCTTGGCTTTACATCATCAGAGGATAACGCCGCCCATCATGGAGACCTATCCCAGGGGGGCACAAAAATTTTGAAAGAGGATAAGGGTATGGGACATCGAGACTACTCACTATGGACTGAATATAACAGTAATTGAAATGACTAAAAAGTAAAGGAGTTTTACTATTTTTCAATCATCTAACAGTCTGTAGAGTGAATAACAAAAAAATTTTTCTCTATGCAGTTAGAGAAATTCTTACTTGGATCAGAATTTTGGTATATATCATAAATTTTTTAATTTTGAAGAGATTACATCACGATTGGATTCATGCAAGAATATCCCATGCAGTAGGATGAATATTCTTGCAACTTTGGATTCTAATTCTTTGTATAGAGGACAAGAAAGTATCTTGACTTTAACTTATATGGCCCGAAATTACTGATGAAGGTCGAAAAGAAATTTGGAAAATATAATTTGACAAATAGGACTAGATGAAGAAGAGGAACTTGTTTTGGTTACATGCACATGTATGATTTGTAAGAACATGGCTTTAGTGCCTATTTCCTTGATCAAATTGGAGATGTCTTTGGACAGCAACCAATATGGCTTTTACCTAATCCACTAGTTTTAGAAATTTTTTTAAGGTTAGCCATGCCATAGCCATTATCTTCACGTTACCTTAGAATGTACTATAACCAATTTGTAACATAAGCATCACGTCCTACTGAAAAAAAAAAAAAAATTATAATAAAGACAATGAAGTATAATTTAGATAGTAAAACGTTTATTCTATAATCTAATGGTTATGAATTTGAATCATTAGCGGTAGAAAAAAGATGTGACTTTTTAAAAAATAAAAAATAAAATAACTGGAAGCAGGTTACTGGGGGAGGCTTTATCTGGCCAATGAATTAACGTGAGATACGTATCCATTGCTTGTGTCGTTCACAAAGGTTGTGTAGTTATGAGTTTGTTTGCATTATTTCCAATATCCACTGGCTTCCAACCAGCCAATTACGTAAGCAAAAATTATGGTCATTTTAATTTATCTCTTCTTGGGAAAAACTAAACTTGCTTACTTAGCTATTTAAAGTAAACCATTTTAAGTCCTACACTAGTATAAAAGGGCATGATATGGCTTGCACACTTGAGCCCAATTTCTCTTTGCATAGACTATATATAGATCTCTAGAGAAGGACAGCAAAATAATGGCTACTTCAGCAGGTAGAGGAGCACAGACGGTGAACTCCATGTATTTCAAGTAAGACTGTATGGATGTTTCTACATTCTAAATTTACCAACAATATTCCATTTAGCTGCAAATATCAAGCCAGGTATATATATAGTCTCAAATGCTTGGGAATAATAATAATGTTCCTATCAAACTTCTTATTTGTTGATAAAGTGAGATTATTTATGGATTTCAATATTTTGCATACTACTATAATAAATGTTTGGAAAATTGATTCGCCTGGTGTGAAATGTGATATTATATTGTAACTTTAAATAGTGTTAACTTTTATTGAAAGATCAGTAATTTATTATTATGCAAGTGGAACATGCATCTAGTCGATTAGGAAAAATATGAAAGCATTTATCTGCTCATATGCATTGATAGAGTGTTGCTAAACCACTCCTTTATGGACAATAGTAACATAGATTCGATTTTGAGCATTATCTATAAATTTTGTAGTCAAAATTAAATTTTATAAAATATTATTTATATTAATTGATGTAATAAATTTTATAATATTTAATCTACACTACAGTGTCTATAAATAGATCAAAAATCGAATTTACTTAAAGTATTTCCCCTCCATTATTATGAAAGTGACTGGTGGATTATGCAATTAAGAGAAGTACCGAAACACTTGTCTACTCATATGCATTGCCGAATTTTGTTTGATAATGTCTTCCTGGAAAAATCATTCATTAAGACAACTTCTATTCATTCACCCAGTTAGATTTTTTGTTTTCACATTTATGAGAATTCCCCTATAACTTTTTAAAATTCCATTGACCTCCTCTGAAGTTATTTTGGTCTAAAAAATTTCCTTTCAACAAAGAAAGGGAGAACAAGCCTTGGATTTGGATATCATAAACATGGGTAATTTTCTAAAGCGACTCCTAATTTACGTGCATAAAGAAGACCACTATAATGTCAAAAAACTCAATAGAGGTGAAAGCAATTTTCGAATTTAAAACATAGATAATTTCGTAGAAGTTCATATTTACATTGATAGAAAGGTCAATATGATTTTAGAGAAGGGTTAATTTCACTTTATCCCGCTTAATATTTAGGGTTACTATCATTTTCATCCATAATATTATTTTTGTAGACATTTAAGTGCTTGAACTAACGGTCAAATCTAATGATATTAGATTTTTAGGCTAAAATAATATTTTCACCCCAAATTATTAATGTGTGAACAAATTTCCTTACGACACAAAATATCTTATTTCTTTTTCATAAATAGAGTTTGGTGAAATTTAAGACTTGGCTATGAACGAAAAAAAATTATTAAATCATGTTAACAAATTGAGAGAGAAGAAAAAATAAATAAAGTAAAAATGGGAGAGAAAAAAGAAGAGAGAAGAAGGGTATTTTATCAAAAGAATAATGAATGTTGTGTTACTAAGGACTTTTATACTTAAAAAATTAGGGACTAAAATGACAGTGCATATAAACATTAAGGGAGTAAAGTAAAATTAATCGTTTAGAGAATTCAAGAAATTGTACGATTAAATGTTTAAAAACCCGAAATTCGGACTCGATTCATAAAATTAATGAATCGAATATATTCAAAATTTTGGTTAAATTTTATTGAGTTAAAAATAAAAATCTCGTAACTATAAGTCATATGTCTTTATTATTTTATCTATTAAGAATAAAAATATACTAATAATTAGGTTAAATATTTAAAATTTTATGTTTCACATGTGATTCTTTTACATATTATTCATGATCAATTCAAAAAATTTATGTTTTTTTAAAAAATTTAAACAAAATTTATCTATTTTTGAATGTTAAATAAATTCGATTTGAATAAATACTCGTGATTATTAGGTGAATTTTTTGAATTTATACATATCTAAAACTCGATAAAACTCATTATTTATCAAGTTTGTCATTGAATTACCTATAATTCTATCGAGTCGAGTCAACTCGATACAATTCGACCCAGTTTTTTTTTTTTTAGTTTTTAAACAATGTTACGAATATGCTAAAATCAAGACAGTAGTTTTTTTCTTTTTGCTAAGTACAAAAAATAGATGCTAAAAAAGAACTAGCACTAGTCAAATTGGAGTTTAATTTCCATGTTCTCAGGTTTGGCCTACCTTTCCTCGCCACGACTTGTCAAAATACCAGTCTTACCCAAAATGCATTTGAATTGGTAGCTGGTTAGAGTTCGACTCACGCTCTACCACCGGCCCTATTTCATCATAATATTTCAAAATGAATCCGGTCTAAGAAATTATGTGTTTGGACTCTTAGTCCAAATTTAAATAGATTACCTATATAAGTATTGTGATCAAATAGGAACCAAAAAAGAATGTCTTATGATTCTCCTCCTATCATTTAACCAGTAAATACCCATAAATGATAGGATTTTAAACAATTTTCAACACACAATTTTTGCACTCTATATCATCTCTAATTCTCTGAAAATGTATAGATTTTCTAAAATATATTTTTATTTTAATTTTTAATACTTTAATAAAAAATACAATAGTATACTTTTTTTTCATAAAAAAAATCTACAATTAAAATATAAATAAAATGTAATTTTTTGTTTCTCATCTTAGTTTGTATTAAATTTTTTCGTATTATAATTTTTAATTTTTTTAAAAAATTCGAAATCGGAATCGGAACAAACGGTTCTCCATTTCTGATCTTAAATTCCTCCAAAACTAAAACCGACAATTCCAAAGCTGTAGTCATCACTAGTCACATTTCCTCCACTTCCCTATCAGGCAACATGATTTATACTTAACAAAAAAACACATTAAAAATGAAAAAAAAAAAAAAAAAATCCAGGCAATAAAGAAGTGGAGGTTGAATACTTTAATTATCTGTGGTTATATAGAAATCATAATAAAAAAAAAATGCAAATTGAGAAAAGAGAAGTAAGTGCAAGACATAGTTTGACTTGCAGATGAAGCTGGATGCTCGGATGTGAAGACAAATATTGTGGGCTAAAAAAATGGATGAGCACGCAGATGGTAAAATGGAAGTGAAGACAATTGAGTTTTGTAATCTTTTGTTTGAACAATTAATTCCTCGTAGTACCACATCAAGCATGCGCAAGAAAACAAAAAAGAATTGGGACCTATTTTACTACATAAATCTCTGATTAAAAAGATAAAAATTTTACTATTCACTCTTTAATGTCGAATAAGTAACAAATATAATTTGATAATTGAAAAGTAATTGAACTCTCTTATTTTTTAGTTATCTCAACGGTTGTTATATTATCTTCACATTGCAAAGTAGATAGTCAAGAATTATTCTTCGATTAAAAGACATCTAATTAACATAAAAAAGTTTCTTAGTTGAACCTTTGCTAATTACCATTTTCTTTTTGTTAATTAATGAAAGATTCAATTACAATTAGGCCAATGCTGCGTTTCTTAGCCTTCCACAGAAAAAGTAATTCGCCTGATGTGGTAAGTGACGCAGCCAAATTGAATGGGGAGGAAATGAAGAACAAGAGAGTGGTTGCAAATCAAAATCATCATCACGGTAATTGGTGGGTGGCCGATGATCGCACTGGAATTTTTTATCCTAAAGGCCAAGAAAAGGTCATGGAAAATGTTCCATCCGGTGCAGCAAAATATAGTGAACCAATTAATTGGTTTTCTAATAATGATTTATGTTGTCTTTGATTGAATATTTATGAGCATTTAATTTAAATTAATTCCTGCAGATCTATTCTCTTCTGTTCTTAATTAAATGCATTCTTCATGTGTATAAGATCCAGCAATTAGATTAAAATAACTTGACAGGATGTTATACACCTGTCTCTTATATACATCTAATGTGTATAAGAGACAACCCAATCCACATTTATTTTAGAATTATTTTTAATATGAATAATTTATGAAACTTCTTTGTATTCAATCTTATTGAGGCATAATTTCTTATAATTGCATTTCAATAGTTGGGAAAGATTTAGGTATATCTGATCTTTGGCTCTATTTATAAACTGTGTGGTGTGGATTAAATGATATGAAATCTATGACATAAATTGATGTAAGCAAAATTCTATAACATTTAATTTTAATCGCAGGATCTACAAGTGAGACCAAATATAGGGTCTATATAAGTATTTTCCACAATTGTATATTGCTGTGAACCTGTCTGCTCATTAAATTGTCAGGAATGTCAGACAGCTAAAGTAAAGAACTAATTGAAGTGGATATCTAATTGATATACTCTCAAATACATTACTCACTAATTTGCTTTAATGATTTATTAAATTTCAATAATTAAAAATTATAAACATTATCAAATTATATCAATAATTTTGTTTTGATGATTAAATCAACATATGTTAAAGTCAAATTTATTCGAAAACGTTTTATCATTTAATTTGCAAGAAATATTTGAACAGTGTAAAATGATGTCAAAATTAAGATAAAAATTGAAACGTTTAATAAAAAAAATTTATTTATTTATTTTCAAATTTTATACATAGCAAGTATATGTAATAAATTATATTATGAACGGATATGATTTTTAAAAAATATTTTTCAAATTTTTTTAATAAGTTGTATTGAAAAGAAATTCTTTCTAATTACTTGATAAGAGTCTAATCTTTGATGTACATATATGGGAATCTCAATTTCCTTTTTCTTGCATGGGAATATTTAGAAACTATTGAAAATAAAATCTCTCGTTTTGTTTGTCTTTCATCACTGCTCGATTGAGAACTTGTTTAACAGAGAAAAAGAGTAAGAATAGATAGAGAGTTGTGTAAATATGACCTGTAAACTTGTATTATTGATATGATTCAGATGCCTTATTTGGTTACATAGTGATGGTTGTAATATTGAGTCGTTTCTTATATGATGTCTCTTATATGCTATCGTTATGTATTTATATGATGAAATTTCTGATTTTATGGTCGAAATCTCTAACTTCTATAAGGTCAGGTCGAAGAGATCAGCCAACCGAATACACCCGATCATGTATATATGTACATATACATCAGTATTCGAGCTATATTATAGAATTATTTTTACAAAAATTACAAGATTTGTATCATCATTCTATTAGATGAATATTAATGTATATTAGAATTATCGTCAATTCAGATTCTTGTGCAAATAAATTGATTGTACGTAGGAAGGAAATAAAATCTACACATGTTTGATTTTGTTTTTGTAGTTGTTTCTTTTAATTGCTGCCAAACAATAAATTAACAGAACGGCTGTTGGCCAAAAGTTTGTATGCCAAACATACCAAAAAAAGGGACAAGAAAAAACTTATGATGCGATAAAACCATGTAAGTCATTTTTTTATGTCCTACGATACATTTATAATTTATTAATGGATAATTAAAAATTTTTTATATATATATATATAGAATATAAATATTTTCAATTTTGGGTAAACATATTAACAATTAAAAAAGATAATATATTTTTTTTAAATTATAAAAAAAAAGAAGATAAATAACTTTATTTTTCTCTTGGATTATATTAGCCTACGTTCATTGGACAAATTTTAAATGGAATCATTTTTCCTGTATCTAAAATCATATCTTTAAATTAACTTAATATGAATGTCAAATTTAATGTCATCCCATGACAGGAAAACCATGTGAGCCTTTAGTAACCAAACTAAATAGGGTGGGTTCGTGGATTGATGTCTTAAGGAATTCCGGTCCGCCGACCGGTATCAACAACTTCCTCCGGTTAATTGTGGTAGGTAATAGCCTACATGGAAAAGTCTTAGTATTTGCACGTACCAACTTGTCATTTCAACCACCAAACCTAACCTCTGAACATCCCCACTCTCCGTCAACCAACACCCAAACCCTCTACTCACCAACCTCACTTATAATCTTTAAATGTGTATTTTCACAAATTTACCCTTCAACAACCCATAATACCCATCAAGTACCAACACCCCTTCACCAACCCCCATCCACCTACACCAACAACAAATGATGTGCCACGAATATTTATATACATCAATTACGCAACCAAAAACTTCCAGGAGAGCAAAAAAGTTTGTATTTTGTGTCTCCTTTCTTTTGACTATTTTTTTTTTTTTCTCCATTTCTAAATCATTCTTGCCTAACAACCCTTGTTCAATTAAGAAGAATGGCCATCAAAACAAATCAAGAAGAAATAATTTTCAGATCAAGACTCCCCGATATTTACATCCCAAAACATCTTCCTTTACATAAATATTGTCTTGAAGATTTACCATTTATTTAGGACAAGGGCTTGTCTAATAAATGGTGGAACCGATGAAATCTACACATTTGAAGAAGTTGAACTCATTTCAAGAAGAGTTGCATCCGGGCTTAACAAACTCGGCATTCAACAAGGCGATACCATCATGATTTTGCTCCCCAACTCGCCGGAATTCGTATTCGCCTTCCTCGGATATCTTTCCGGGGCGCCGTAGACCATCCACAATGGCCAATCCATTTTTCACTTCTACCGAAGTTATCAAGCAAGTCAAGGCATCCAATGCTAAGTTGATCATAACACAAGCGTGTTACGTTGAAAAAGTCAAAGACTATGCATGTCAAAATTCGGTCAAAATCATTTGCATCGACTCTGCACCGGAGGGGTGTACACACTTCTCGGAGTTGACTAAGGCCGACGAGAATGAAATGCCGGACCGAGATCAGCCCGGATGATGTGGTGGCGCTGCCGTACTCATCCGGGACTACGGGATTGCCCAAGGGCGTCATGTTGACTCACAAGGGACTCGTCACCAGCGTGGCACAACAAGTTGACGGAGACAATCCGAATTTCTATATTCATAACAATGATGTGATGATGTGTGTTTTGCCTTTGTTTCATATATATTCCCTCAATTCAATTTTGCTATGTGGATTGAGGGCCGGGACGACAATTTTAATAATGCAGAAGTTTGATATAGTTCCATTTTTCGAGTTGATTCAAAAGTATAAGGTGACGATTGGGGCATTTGTGCCACCAATTGTTTTGGCAATAGCCAAAAGTCCTGTGGTTGATAACTATGACCTTTCTTCCGTGAAGACTGTCATGTCCGGAGCCGCTCCGTTGGGTAAGGAACTGGAAGATGCTGTTAGAGCCAAATTTCCTAACGCCAAACTGGGTCAGGTACCAATATTATATATATATATATATATATATATTTTTTTTTTTGGTGCCAATCATGAATTTATTTTATTTTGTTAACATGATTTGTTTTATTATTTCTAATACAGGGTAAATTCTTTCAAAAAAAAAGTCGCATGTGGCTTTCAACAAAGGTAGAAAATTATTGTCAGTAATGAATTACCTACTGGGTTAAAGGATGCAATATTTCAGTGCAGAACTCTTTTGTTGTTTCCCTTTTTTTTAATCTGTGTGCGAGTGGTGAGATGGAATAATTTAGCTGGCCTATCCGCCTGTGGGACCCAAAATTGAAATATTTACCTTCTCGAGGGAGAGATTAATAAATGGGTTAATTTCACTTTATTCCCTTGAACCTACGTTATACTTACACTTTGTCCCTAAACTCTAATAATATATATTTTGTATATATTTAAAAGATTTCATCATATAAATAATTATAAAAAGATCATGTGGATATTTGTTTTAACAAAAATATCCTCTAACAATTTGTATTTGAAGTTATTCTATTTTTAATTAATTTCTAATGGTTGCACACATTCTTTTTATTTATTTATTTATTTATTTTTATATTCGAGACTATAGATTTTTTTATAAATTGTCAAATTTAGTTTAATTTCTTTTCAAAGGAACCTGTCATTTATAAACTAAATACAAAAAGTAAATTTTTATAACTATTTTGTGTTCGTTTTAGTTTTGCATGAACTAAACATGTTAAATATAAATTACTAAGTAAATTTTTTTTTTTTAAATTAAAAGATATCTTATATAACAATATAATTTTCATTTCACAATTAATAATAAGGTGTAATCGAAGAATTACTTTTAACTAAATAAGTACATTTGAATTATTTTTAACTAAATAAGTACATTTTGTTTTTTTTTATTTTTTTTTTGTATGACATCAAAACACATGCAATATTTTTTTTATTTTTTTAAATTTTAATTTTTTTTACAATTTTTTGTTAAGTATGAAATGTGTAAAAATACAATCAGTATACATGCTTTAAATACCCTACATAATTATTTTATTTTAAACACAACTTTAAATCTTGCAAAAAATTTGAAGAAAAAGTATTATAAAAGTTTGCTCTATTAGTATTTAGTTTTAGAAATGAAAAAATAATATATAATTTTATTAAGGAAAATGTGATAAAAATTTATGAAAATTATAAGACTATATTCCTATAGAATTAATTAAAAATGAAATAAAAAGGAATATAATTTGTATTCAAATGTTTGAAGGATAATAATACAAATCTAAATGTGTATATCAGATTTTTTTGTTATTATATGTATATATATATATATATATATATATATATATATATATATAATAGAATCTTTCAGAGCGGTATACATATCTTTTTGTGTATAGGGACAAAGTGCACTGAAAGTACAAATTCAAGAGAGTCTCTTATAATTAATCCTTAATAAAATTCAATAGATATTATACAAGTATGGCAAGTGTTATGTTCACACTTCACAATAAAAAGACACTGAAATGACTAAATTATATCTATCTTCCCGTGCTAAGTTCTATTTAGAATAAGAGGGTTATTTAGTCATTTCAATGACCTTTTTTTTGTGCCAATAAAAATGGTGTTGTGCCAATAACATTTATCTAAATTGCAGCATATCCATAAACGTAATCGCATAATGTCCCGGAGATTCTAAATAAATTGTACTTGCTTTAAATATGTGTATCTTCCTATGCAATAAATAAGTTCTGAAATACTAGCATGTCCATTAATTAAAACTAGTATGGTCGGTATCAGAATATTTGAACCAAAAGGGAAAAAATAAAATAAAATCGTGACATAGTAGCAATTATTATTAGAGAAAGTAGTTGATTTGCATATTCTTATACTTCATTCATTTCAAACTAACTGTTACATTTGATTAGTATATATAAATTAAAGAAGTTATTAAATTGTATTAATTTTATAAAACATCTTGCAGTTCAAAGTGATTAAATTAGTCTTTTATATTAATACTCCAATTACATAATTTCCCCTTCATTAATATGACATTACGGATAAAAGTTGAAAAAAATATCATTTAATACTTTCTTAATTTTCTAAAGTGATAGATAATAGTAATATGATACAAAATAAATTATGTAAAATGATATTTATCTAGCAGTATAGCATCACATATGGTAGTCTTTATATATATATATAATTAAGTTTCCCCATAAGATGAGTATCTAAAAAATACGAAATATATTTTATTTAAAATATAAGATGTGGGAAGATGTATAAATAAAAATATTCCTATTTTCGATTCAATAATTGAAGATATGTGAAAATCAATGTACGCAGGTACTTGGTATGGTATGACGGAGGCTGGGCCGGTGCTAGCAATGTGCTTAGCATTTGCAAAAGAACCATTTGAGATAAAATCCGGCGGATGTGGCTCTGTGGTTAGGAATGCAGAAATGAAAATTGTAGACCCGGAAACGGGTTTCTCTTTGCCCCGAAACCAACCCGGAGAAATTTGCATTAGAGGCGACCAAATCATGAAAGGTATGTAATATGTGTGGATATAATTTTGTTAAACTGACATATTCAATTATTTATCGTCGTTCTTTTCTTTTTTATGAAAAAAATAAAAAAGGACTTTTTAATTTGTGGGCCTTCCGAGTTTGGTTTGCCAACTAACGCACTTTTTGACATGTGAAAATAGTAAGCACCAAACGGTCAATAAGATTTCGACCATTCTCATCGTTTTCGTTAATGGCTGCTAGCTAATTTTTTTGGACTAAGCAAAGAACATCCATTGACAAGACGATCTGAAATCACCATTTGTGGACTAGAAAAAAATTACTAGTGCATACTGGAATTTTATTTTATTTTATTTTTTAAAATGAAAGAATAGTTAATTATATTGAAGCTTCCGGCCACCCAGATAATTTATTAGTCTGACCAAAAGAAGTATCATTTTGTTTTGATAGAGAGATTTGGGGTGGATTTGATTTGAAATTCTAATTTATAATATGTTATCTAAACAAGTTATTTGATTTAGTTGTGTATTTGAAATTTCATGATTTTAATAGTTAAATGAGAGAATTTAAAATTTATCTAAATTTTATGTCATTTTAAATTTGTGCAATTCAAATTCATTCATTTCAAATCTTTCGGTTAATTCAAATCCATTCATCCAAACACAATGTATAATTAAATTTAATTAGTAAAAGAAGTAACTTCACAATAAGAGAAAACAAACGAATAGTTGTTGGTAACCACGATTTGGTTTTTTTTTCCCCTTCTTTTCTTGTGGACTTTGAAGCCAAATGTTGTTTATTTACATATGGCAAGCGAAAATGCCAAACTCTTTAAGTTCATGTGACTGGAAAATTCTTTTTTATTCACTCTTTACTACGGAGTGAGTATTCATGATCGTTAAATAATGAAAAAATAGTAAAACTATTCTATTTTTTAATCATATCAATAACTGTCATCCTCTCTTTGTATTGCAGAACCAATAACTAAAACTTACTCCTTTGATTGATTGGATTGAAGTACCTAACCTTCCAAAGGGAAGCGCAAGAAATACATTGATTGGAATTAATTTTTTAGGATACGGATATTTTATGGTTCCGTTAACGTATTATATCGTTGTGTTTAAAATTTATACTGTATAAGTATTTAAAGCACATACTGTTGTATTATACAAAATTTTAAAATATGATAATATGATATCCTAAAGTGTTTTAATACCCTTCTTCCGACTATGGTAGTTTTAATTAATGGACATGCTAGTAGGGGAGAAAATTTGACCTAATTCATTTTTTATTGATTAATGTATATTCAGGGTATCTTAAAGACCCTGAAGCCACAGAAAGAACCATAGACAAAGAAGGGTGGTTGCACACAGGAGATATTGGGTACATTGATGATGACGATGAGCTTTTCATAGTTGATCGCCTCAAGGAGCTAATCAAGTACAAAGGGTTCCAAGTGGCTCCTGCTGAACTTGAAGCCTTGCTCCTTACTCATCCTTCTATCTCTGATGCTGCTGTTGTCCCGTAAGTCATCTTATTAATTAATTAATTTTTATTAACAAATGTTCTTAATTAAAATTGGGTGATTTCTATAGGCTAAATATAATTAATTAGCTACGTTAATTGTTGTTGTTTATGTAATTTAATTCAGAATGAAGGATGAGGCAGCGGGTGAAGTTCCAGTTGCTTTTATTGTAAAAACAAGCGAATCCAACATCACCGAGGATGAAATCAAGCAATTTATCTCAAAACAGGTCATTATTTGTTAATTTAGCATTATTTTTGATGTATTGAGATTTGAGGCCATTGAATTGACAGGCATAGCAAAATAAGAGTGGGCAGGTGATATTTTATAAGAGAATAAATCGAGTATTTTTTGTTGATACAATTCCGAAGTCACCATCTGGGAAGATTTTGAGAAAGGACTTGAGAGCAAGATTAGCAGCTGGCGTGCCAAAATAAGTGAGGCCACAATCTATCAACTAATTCAATGTGTAGCAGAAGCCACTAAACGTGTGTGGTGGATGTTTGATGATGGAGAAGAATTGCAATCAAGGCTATCTAATTGCCTATTATGGCTTGTGGTTGTTAAGTGGGCTGCCCTATGCATTGCAAGAACAAATATCTGTAAATTTTATTAAGATTTGTTAATTCTCTTATAATTTGTGGAACTTTTCTATAAACAAAACACAACCCTCCTCTTATGGGGGGGGAACACAACTCTTTGACTGAAAAAATTATTGTAAAAGGCAATTATTTGTTTTATATAATATGTGATTTTAATATTTTATTTTGCAATTTAAGAAGTGATTCTTGTAGAGCTTCATGATTTAGCCTATGATCTTATCATTATTCTGAAGAAACTATTAATTGCGAAATATAATATTATATCGTTATAGCTCATAAAATTAGTAAATAAATTATATAAAATTGAAGTATAAGATCTAAAAAAATATAGGTGAGTTTAGACCAGTCTGAACTTAACTAAAACCCGTTAATTAAGTGAACCGAGAATGAGATTAACGTTTGCAACTCTGACAGGGCGAGTTTGAGCAAAGCTCTAAAGGGCCGAAATTGTGCCTAAATATTAGTAATACAATTTTAAATAAGTCGAGTTTGGGCTTGTGAAAACTAGCTCAAAAAACTCAATTTACATTCACAAAATTTTATAATATAACGGGATGATTTATAGGATTTTTTTTTTTTTTTTTCTGAGAACAAACTATAATTACATTTTGCATCCTTCAACTCATATCAATTCTCACTTTGCACACAAAATTATTATTATACATCTTCACTTGCGGAATTTGTCGTACACATGAAAAAATTTCATTAATTTTTTGAACAGTATTAAAAAAGGGATTTATGTGGGACAAATTTGAGAGTTGGAATGTAAAATGTCCAAAATTAAAATTTAAAGTACAAAGTGAGAATCGAATATAAATTGAGAGGTATAAAATAAAATTAATCCTAATTACTAGTATGGAGATTTGCATCATGTATTTTATTCTTTGCTACTCAATAGAGAGTGAATATAACTATCGTTAGATGATTAAAAAATTAAAAAAAATTATAATGTCTCTTTTAGTGAATCATTTTTGTATATTTTAAATGATTGTACGTATTTTAAAATTTTGTATTATATAAATTTTTAAAATTAAGAGAATAATTTCATAAAAAACACTATAAAATTTTTCATATAAAATCCAATATTCTTCGATCATTTAAAAAACGGTCATTTTTCACTCTTCATTTTCGCTCTTCATTTTCGCTCTTCACAAAACATATTTTTCCTCAAAAGAATCCTTAAATTCGATTGACTAGAAGTCGAAAAGGTCTAGACCTCATTACCTCAAAAAGCGGCCGACACACAGACTCCAAAAGTTCCAATTAGAGAAGGCTCCTTCCAAGTTAAGTCACAATAAAAATCTATCTCATCTGTAGTGTTTTCCTTCATCAATAAAACTCTTGATGATCTCAATCTTCACAATAGATTACTACACTTCTATTTCACTAGATCATATAGCTAGCTAGCCCTTTTTTATTTTTATCATGGCTCAAGAACCAGCACTAGATCTCTCATGTGATGAATTCTACTTATCCGCACTTCTCAGTGAGGCTGACGAATTAGATCATCATGATGATCAGATTTTTCCCATATCAGATGTTAAGTACGCTCAAGGATTGCAGTTTCAAGAGGCTGTAGTGGCTTCAATGATGCCGGAAACATCTCCTCAAAGTTCACAAATTCATGTTGCCGCATCATCATCAAGGGCTCAAGAAAGCCAATCCTGCCTGGTGCAGCCAGTAAGAAGAAGAAGAAGGTAAAGTAGAACAAGGGGAATCATCACTAAACTTTTGTGAAATTTGTGTGGAAAGAAAAGAAAGTGATGAAATGTTTACTATTCAATATTGCACCCATTTGTTCTGCAATGATTGCATTAGCAAACATGTTGCTGCTAGACTTCAGTACAATACACACATTATTGAGTGCCCGGCAGTGAAATGTGAAGGGGTGATTGAATTCGATTCTTGTATGTCTATTATGCCTAAAGATGTCTTGGAAAGGTGGAATGAGGTGCTATGTGAGTCAATAATTCTTGTATCCCAGAAATTTTATTGCCCTTTTAAGGATTGTTCGGCGATGTTGGTGAGGGAGAGCGATGAAGTTATCAGGGAATCAGAGTGTCCTGTTTGTTTTAGATTATTCTGTGCGCAATGTTACGTGCCCTGGCATCCTGGGGCTGATTGTGAAGAGTTTCAGAGATTGTATGAGGACAGAAAAAAGCAGGATACACATCTAGAGAGTATAAGCTTGCGCATCAATAATCTAAAACAAACAAATGTCCTAGGTGCAAATACTATGTTCAAAAAACTCAGGGCTGCATACATAT
Source organism: Cinchona pubescens (assembly GCA_025175665.1). Lineage (NCBI taxonomy): Eukaryota > Viridiplantae > Streptophyta > Magnoliopsida > Gentianales > Rubiaceae > Cinchona > Cinchona pubescens. The sequence goes on along the minus strand of JANKKI010000279.1, from coordinate 97,803 downwards.
GACTTGCAGGTTTGTTTTAACCCTTTTCTCAATTTGCCTATACATGTTGATTGTTAAAGATCATTGAAATAAAAAGACATTTAATTAAAATGGGCTTCATTAAAGGAAAAAAAAAAAATCGACATCCGATTAATTGAACAAAATGAATTTGTTGAACACGTTTGTTCTTGTTTTGGAGTGGTGATGCAGGTGTGGATTCCAGTTTTGCTATGCCTGTGGTGAAACTTGGACTTCAACTCACGGTGGATGTCAATGAGGATAATTGTAGTTCATGAAAATCCTTATTGTTGATCAGCTAAAGATGATTAATAGCATATAAATATGAGGATACTAGTGTATGAGGATAGAGGTCTACCTATCAGTTATTTGTCTTCAAAAGTGATGAAGAGAGGTTCTTCGGTTGGAACTGCAGGCTGAGGAGTTACTACTCAGAATGCTATTCTGATTTCGTATTCAGGAGTATAATAAGTTAATTTGTACTCTTTAACACCAGCTTTGAATCTAACACTTTAGTCTCTGTTTGTGGTGATATAAATCCCTCCCTACAACTCATTGAATCTAACACTTTAGTCTCTGTTATGTGGTCTTATAAATGACATCTAGTATGATTTGAAGGTGATATAAATCCCTCCCTTTAAGAATTCTCAGAAGGTCTACTTGACACTCATTAATTAAGAATTCTCATAAGGTCTACTTGAATTAGTTGTTAATGGAACTTTTCACATAACCGAAATTTAATGCGTAATTTCAGCATTCAATGTGTATTCTTTTCAATTATTCAACTATTTTATTTTATCAAGTTCAATGTTAGCCGGATTAGTTAACATTTACATGTTTTGATTTAACATTTATATGTTTCAATGTGACAATAAGATGTTCAAGCCAAAGTGTTACGTATTTCAAAAAAGAATTTCAAATACGGGGTCAAATAAAAGAATTTCATTTCAAATATGGAGCTAATAGAGTATGTGTGGATATAGGTAAAATGGTGGCAATTTAATTGAACGAGTATTGGCAAGGTTCACCATGTAGTACGTATTCCTTCTGCTTTTGTTCGCACTGATTTTTTGTGTCTCTTTGCACATGCTTTGTTAAGACTGTGATTTGTCCCTGTTTTAACATTTTTTCTATCTTGTGGGCTTTTGCTGATATTTAGGCTTTTCTTTTTTGGTTGGTGGATCTGTAATTTAGGATCACTTTAAGTTTAAACTGTTTCTCCTATTATTAATGCAAATTGAATATTTACATAGCCCATTAGCTCCCCAACAGCAAATTTTCTTTTAATAACAAAATTACCCCTGACTGATTCCCATGTAAAATTGGACACATTCCTCCTCAGTCTTCCTTATTCTCCTCCAGCGCCAGTGTACCACAGCCATACCCTCCCTCCTCCCTCAGTCTCCTTTCTCTCCCATATTTTCACTAAACCCGTTTTACATCAACCCAAAAATTTTCCCTAGCCAACAAAATCATTTTCGGCAAAAGATCAATTTTTCAATTTTTTTTTTTTATTTTAAAAAAGACCTATAGAGTAGCTAATCGTGGTTGTTTGTCGTGGACCGCAATTGTTGCTGGCCAAACATTAATATACCTATCACAAAAAGTTACTAACATATGCTAAAACTTGTAGTTATTTCAGGGTTTCTATCAATTCAATGAAAGTTGACAATATGGTGAATTCTTTTTTAATTTTCTCCACTCTACAAAGAATCAAACTTATATGAAGATGATATTGGATTTTAGATTACTGGATCTAATTATTAATGGTCAAATGGATGATTACACGAAAGAAAAGCAATCTATTTTAAAACGGTCTTAGGGGCTTAGTTTGAAAGGTCTCATTCAGCTGTATTTTAGTTCGTTGATGAATTTCTTTGGAACATTGAATTGAACTTCAATTATGACAACAGGTTTTCTTTAGTTAGTTAATGTATGTAACCAATAATGATCATTGACTTGTCAAATTCATAGTATAGGCAACTATATAGTATAGGTTTTTATAGTGGTTGAACCAGAATTACCCTTTTTGTGTTTTTTTTCAAAAAATTAAGTGGATTTAAAGGAAAAAAATAAAGTCATGTATTTCCTGGATTGGTGATTGTCATGATGACAAGTCTTTTATAGTATTTATTTTATAGGCTTAATTACAGTTTGCCCTGTAATTTAAATCCACTTATATTTTATCTCCTATATTTATTTTATCTACAAATTGTCTCTCAAAATTAAATGTAATTAAAATTTTCATCTAAAGGAAGTAGTGAAATGTTATAATTGTCCTCAATACTTTTAGTTACACTTTGTGAAGTTTTTTGCTAAAATTCTTCTCTTAAATTTGAAAATGATACCAACAAATTAAATTTATTATTCTAAATTTATTTAAAATATATATTGATTACATCTCAAACTAGCATATTTACTCAAATAATGTGATTTTTAAATACAAAGTGATGAATTAGGATTATTGATAATATAGAAAATAAAATAAAAATTTATAAAACTAAAGTAATGTGATTGAATAAATAAAATACTTTAATCTAAATATGAAAATAATATTTTTGGAACATTTATGTGATGGCATGCTAAAAACGGATGCGAAGAAGACAACATTAAAATAGTAGGGTTAATTCATACAATTAATATTGAAGGGTAAATTTTTTTTTCAATGATGTTGAATGAAAAAACATTGTTACCTTTGAATGACAAATTGCTTATAAAATAAATCGAATACCAAAATGCAATTCACACTAATTTTATGTTGGTTAAGGTAATTAAATATTAAGGGCAATTATGACATTTCACTACTCCCTTTAGATAAAAATTTTAATTTTATTTAATTTCGGGAGACAATTTGTAGATAAAACAAACAGAGGAGGCAATTTATAATTGTCCCCTAATTACAAGGGACAAACGGTAATTAAACCTATTTTATATTATAACTCGAATAAATTCATCTATCTTTGTCCATGGAGAGGAGACTTACTTGTTAGCAGCTACCACCATTTGCTGGTGGACTTTGAAGTCTTCATGATCATACCTCAAGTACATCTCATGAAGAAATGGTAGATGTGTTTATAGGAGATTCTTGGTAACATTTTATTACCCACTTAAGAGTTTCAAAAAGATTCATCAGGAGAACTCAATTAAAGATGTATACCTGCGGCCAATATTGAAAAAAAACTTGTTCAAGATTTGTTGATAACCAATTAATCTCCCTTCGAAGTCAACCTGTTATTGCATCTGTTGAAGTTCTAAAAATATGTTTTCGTTAATATGTGATATTGCGAATCCTCGTTATTAATGAAATTCAAATGATCTCTAGATTAGTTTTGGACCTTTTTTGTGCAGCTTAGGTGAAAGGCTAAGCATATTTCCTATTGAAAGGTCCGACTCATAGTGAGATACCACTTTAAAAGAATTAACATCCAAACTTTGTGTCAGAACCCAAGTCTCACTGAGCCCATTATCTATGACGTCTACCCTTAATATTTTAAAGGGTTAATAACCCTTTGCCTCCCTAAATTAGGTAGGTAATTACACTTTACCTTCCTGAATTAAAAAAATTATACTTTATCTCCCAATCACATGATTCATCTTTTAGAAAATTTATAATATCAAGTTAAATGACTAAAATACCCTTAATATTATATTTTAATATTTCATATATTTAGTTTTGATGTTCAATACATATAAAAGAATTTGGAAAAAAATAAAATATAATAACAAGCTAATATTATAATAAAAATTATTATTATAAAAAAATTTAATAACAAAATAATTAGCAAGTGAAAATGTGATAAAATGTTGAATTATATTATATTTGACATTGTAATTTGTACAAGTTAATCCAAATATAAAAAATTGTAAAATGCTAAGAGACATCAAAAAATCACAAATTTTATAAAATGTGTATATCTAGACATATATATATATATATATATATTGTCACACAACATCTTTAAAGAATATTTTTTAAAGAAAATTAGCCCATTTAGGAATTGTTCTACCATTATAATTAAACATTTAAATTCGAAATAATATAAAATGAAATAACAAAATTTAAAAATTTGATCAAGATATATATTGATACGGATTATATTAAAATATTATATAATTTTTTTCATTATTTTTAAATAATTATCACATCATAATAAAAATTTAAATACAAAAATCAAAATACAGTGCTAAGGGTATTTAAGTCATTTAACAATATATTATAAATTTTTTAAAGGATAAATCATGTGATTTGGGGGGAAAGTGTAATTTTTTAGAGACAGGTAAACCGTTATTACCTACCTAGTTCGGGGGTAAAATGTTATTAACCCTATTATAAATGGGCTTACGAAATAAAAAATCTTATACTCAATTGAACAATGTGTATAATGTGTTGGACATGTTTGTTTTTGTTTTGGAGTAGTGATGCAGGAGTGGATTCCAGTCCAGCTATGCCTGTGCTGGAACTTGGACTTCAACTCATAGTGGCCATGTCAACGATGATAATTGTAATCTATGAAAATACTTTAAATGTTTTCTTTTGATCAGCTAAAGATGATCAGTAGAACATAAATATTAGTAGTATATGGTTAATACTTTATGAGGATACCTCAATAGACTTGTATCAAATATTTATTTCGAAGAAAAGAATTTTAGTTATGGAACTCTAGAACTGATGTGGCTTGAATCTCTTTTATTTTATTTTATGGCTATGTCTCAAAGGAAGATTATCCACACTAAATATTGACTAAAAAGATGGGGAATCATGAATGACAATCCAACTTTTACATTGTGCAATGAATATGACAAAACATTGGAACATCTTCTTCTTCTTTTTTTTACTGTATTATATTTTCTCGAGGAGCATAGTTTTTATACACCAACAGATTTGACTAACCTACCTAAGAAAAAAAAAAAATTAAGGATTAATCTCGCTTGGCCTTTTTTCGTAGGGATTAATTTAACCGGTCTCTATCGGAAAATAAGCTGCATTTTAATTAAGATTGCATTGTCATGAATTTCTTCGGAACATTGAATTGAACTTCAGTTGTGATCTCTTTTTTTAGTTAATTTATTTAATTAATGACTTCTCAGTTGTCACATTATAACGATAGGCAATTAAAATATACTAGTACTACTAGGTATATTTAGTGCTTGAACCCAGCATTACCCAACTAGGGGGTCATTTTGCTTCTTCTTTTTTTTTTTTTTCTTTTTAAAAAAAAATAAAAATTAAGTGCGTTTAAAAGACAGAGATTTATAAATGCTTTAGTGAAAGCTTTTTCAAACAAAAAAATATGCCAATTAAATTGAATTTTTAGCTCAAACAATAATTTCAATTTACAAAATTTTTGAACAAGCTCAAAAGTGTTGAACAGGAAACAAGCTAAATTCTTACATATATACTCTACTCGTTTACAACACTACCCACCCCCAAAATATATTTCTTTCATTCAATTGTAGTCATATGCATCATCAAGTTTGGAAATAATGAAAAGCCAAACCATATGAAGCGATAGAGTGGGCATTATTAAATTATTACAACGTTTGATGGGAAAAAGATTACTAAATTGTAGCTAATGCCTAAGTATTTATGCTTAAACTTTCTAAAATTTAAAAAAAAAAAAAAAAAAACTTTCTAACATTTCATTTTAGTTTATGAAAAATAGAAAGGTGAAAGATTGTAGTTCAGTGATTATTTAATGTTTATCCGATTAATTTTTCACAATTCTCTTTATTCTTGTCCTCTCTCCTCTACGAAAATTAAGTACTCTCTCTTTCCTCCCCAAGAATTATGTATGACAACTCCTATTTCATTTTAGTTTATGAAAAATAGGAAGATGAAAGATTAAATTGAATGACTTCTATTTAATGTTTATTGGACTGTTAATTCTTCATAATCCTCTCTATTCTTCTCTCTCTAGATTCATGAAAATTAAGTACTCTCTCTTTCCTCGTGATTATTAAGTGTGACAATCCTTGTTTCAATTTAGTTTCTAAAAAATAAGAAGATGAAAGACTGTAATTGAGTAATTGTATTTAATGTTTATTTGGTTAATTCTTCACAATCCTCTTTATTCTTACCCTCTCTCCTCTACAAAATTTAATATTCTCTCTTCCCTCCCTAAGAATTAAGTATGACATTTTCTAGACTCTTTCACGAGACTAAAAACACATCTGGAAAGTGTTACAACTAGTCTTTACTAGTGTTTTATTAAATGTCTACAATTTTCAAAAATATGCTTCCACTACTCTTACTTTATTTTTCCTCTTGATATACCCATATAATTAAGTACTACTACTTTAAAAAAAAAAATAATTAACTTTGCATTTAATTTACTACTATTTTTGCTTCAACCAATTCCAATTTTCAAGTTCCATAGGTAACTAGCCATTTTCTTCAAGGCCACGACATGTAGAAGGAGTCATAATCAACAACAAAGACAGATAAAGCTCAAGGAAAAGATGAAGAAGTTCCAAGAGCCGAAGTCTCCTGTTCAGACTTTTACTCCTCCTTCTTGGTATATTACTTGAGGACTTTAACAAAAATTAAGTTACTTTGAGCCACTACTATATATAAATATATTGCTAATGTTTAGCTATATCTTCACATTCATGGAAAAAATACTAAAACTTGTGCATCGACAAACAAGAGATCGCGGAAGCATATCAGATGCCGACTATGCAGAAGAATTACAGTTACAAGAAGCCCTGGAGGCTTCTTTGTCTAATCTTCAAATATCCCAACTCAACAATAATAATAATACACTATTTGGAGCCAGCAAAGAGTTGGGTGAATCATCAAGATTGTATTGTGATATTTGTATGGAAGAAAAAGAAAGATATGACATGATCAAACTCGAGAGCTGTTCTCACTCTTTCTGTTCTGATTGTCTCTCCGGGCATATTCAGGCAAAAGTCGAAGACAATATTCATTTGATAACTTGTCCGGATTCAAATTGCAACTACATCATCGAACCTGATTTTGTAAAGGGTATAATTCCTGACAACGTTCTTGTTCGATGGCCGAGTCTGGGAGAAGGCGTGGAGCGAGGCAACAATTCTTGATTCTGAAAAGTTTTATTGTCCTTATAAGGATTGTTCGGCCATGTTGGTGAATGATGCCGAGGAAGAGATCATTATTAGGGAGTCTGAATGTCCGGTATGCCGACGATTGTTCTGTGCAAGGTGTTACGTCCCGTGGCATTTTGAGTTTGAGTGTGAAGAATTCCAGAAGCTGAAAATGGATGAAAGGGAGAATGATGATCTAAAGATGCATGCACTTGCTAGGGAAAATAAATGGACCAAGTGTCCTAACTGCAAATTTCTTATTGACAAGAATGAAGGGTGTATACATATGACTTGCAGGTCAGTTGATTTGTTTTATTTCTATGTAAATTCTCACAATATATTACTGTATAGAAACGTTCTAAATTATGATAAATAGTTAGACTTTGTTAGAAATATTGCCTGAATTTGGTGTTCTAGATTAGGATTTTATTTTGTTGATTCTGAGTTTTGATATGATTGTTCAATCATCAATGTAGGTGCGGATTTGAGTTTTGCTACATATGTGGACTGAATTGGAATGACAGTCACTGGAGTTGCCAGACAAATGATATGGGAGACAATTAACAGTTCATTATCCTGTCTATAGTTGCAAATTGGTTGGATAAATTCCTTTTTGTATCCTGTAATTTTATCTTTGACATTTGAAGTAATAAGAATTTGACAGTTCGATATCGGTTTAATTAATTTTAGATGATATTTCTGAAATTATAAGTTCATAATTGTTTTCTACAATGCAATATTTATACCTATATTTTTCAGTGTATTCATACAAAACGACAAAAGTCACTGATGATTACTAAATTTAGAAAATGAAGATCGAAATCCGACTGAGTATCTAAAACAACAATCAATATGATTTTGTCACGTAAAATAACTTTGACAAATTCTAAATTTGTGATTTTGTAAATAATTTTCTTATTTTTTTGAACTTTAAATGTGTAAACAAATAGTTAGGGTTATACCTTTAAATTGAATCTTGCAGATCAAATTTCAAGGATTTTCCCCTAAAGAACAATTCAAAGCTAATTACAATATTAAAATACACATCTATAATTCAAACGCCTATAATAATTTAACCTTGTCAAAGAGTGGTGGCCTAATTTAACCTTGTCAAAGAGTGGTGGCCATGGTCATCTCTAGATGTTTTTTAATTTAAGATGATTAAACGTGAATGGTGATTGTATCTTAAAAAAAAAAAAAAAGTTAGTGGCAACTTGCAACTTTATTTGGGCTATGTCCATGACATTACAAGATAATTAAGACGTTACATCAAAGTATTAATTTACAGTCAAATTTAGTTTGCTCATCAACTATTAGTATTAATTGGTTGATTTCTCCCAATCAGTTTGGATTGGCTGGGATTTAATTTTAGGGCTCGGGACTCACCATACATCAGCATCCTGTCTTGCGTACACATCAGAAAAGTCTGGCTAGATAGATATTTCTTACACCTCGACCGAACGTTAATTACCGATACCAATGATAAGAACAAGTCTCAATTAAATTGTCTTGATTTTGTTTGTACTTGTACATGTACTTGTATGTAGAATTAGGGAGGTCTTTTTGGTAAAACTATTGAGTTGATTAAGAAGAGGTCAAGCGATTTAATGATAACCAAAAACGGATGAAAATTTAATGGACAAAATAATAGTCTCTCTTTGCACAATCTCATGATGATCATGTGTAAATTCGTTTCCTCTCAAGCCATTAGTTGTATTATTTTTATTTCTATTGATTTATACACATCTAGATGTTATTTTATTTTTTCTAACCAATAGTATAATTATTAGCCAAATTTTCAATTCCTTGTAATATGATGCGTAACAGGATTGCCTACTTTTAATCTTGAAATTGCAAAACAAAACCTTATGCAACAATACATTGATCAAGGCAAATATTGGAATACGTGATTCGAGCTGTCCCATAGTATAATATGTAAAAATTTTATATCGATGGAATTCATACTATTGTATCATAGATCTTCTTAATTTATATTGATTTATATCAGTAAACATTACCTCATATTATCCAATTAAGAGATATGAATCTAACATGAATTGAATCCATAGCATCAGTGCATGTAAGAATTTTTCCCATAATAGGTATGTGCAATATACAAATATAATTCATTCAGCGAATAAATTATCAAGTACTATTATGAAACTATCCTTAATTAATAATCTAGATTAAGTTATGCTTCTTCTATAATTTATTGTAATGAATTTGAATCATTGAAGGGAGACGGGTTAAAAAAAAAAAAAAAAAAACCTGGACATAGGAGTTATTAGCTTTCACAATCATAATTAAGTCATAGATTATCTGAAAATTTGAATTATATTGTGTTTAGAAAAGTTGGGGTGTGATAAACACACTTCATAAATTTAAAATATTTATTTTATGATCAAAAATTATTTTTTTTTTTTTAACAAGCTCCCTAAAATTTTTCAAATTCATGACAAGTTATATATAAACATTAGAATTATTTGCTATAATTTGATAATTAATTTTTATTCATTTGTTTTAAGAAATAATTACTTAATATGTGTGAAGATAACGTTAAGATTTTGAATATGTAAGCCTATATTAATTTTTTTACTTAATTAGTCATCGAAAATAAGTAATATATATATATATATTCTTTTGGTAAGTAAAAAAATAAAGTAAAATAAAACTATCTAATATTATTAATATGATGTAACTATAAAGTAAAGAGAAAAACATATGATTAACTAAATCAATATTTAGAATCAACTTAAATTTTTTGAATATTCAAAATTTATTAAGCTTGTTAAAAGCAAAATCATTATAATTTTTTAATCAACTATTAATAATTAATTAGTCATAATATGTTAGATAGGAAAGGAATAACAATGATGCCATGTGTCATCCCCTCATCACTTGTGGTGAAAAAGGGTTTTACTATAATATATAGTAGCGAAATATAGCACGGGATGATGAATATCTACATTCAATTACTACAATAATAATAATATTAGTAAAATAATATTAACAATATATAACCTTTAGTAATTAAACTATATAAATACAAACAAAATTAAGTAATAATATCTATAAATTTTACTAATTAGAAAATATAAATTAAAAAATAATTAAAATATATTTTAGCTTATGGAACAACTAAAAATATACTAAATCTTAAGTATGCATATAAAAAGTTTATATATCTATCATATAAAAATAATTAAAAAGTAATTATATAACTTAATTATTAGTTGAAATTTAATTAGATATGTATACTATAGAAACTATATTACTATCACTTGGATATATGATTGTGTTGATAACTTACTTCTAATTTGTATGCAAAAACAAAGGATAAAACTCATTTTATTGAATGTTAATGAGCGTATTTTTATTTATTATGATCAAATAAATCTTGATAATTTAAAAATATTGTTTTGTTTTGTATAAATTAACTTAATTTTGTTGATATAAATTGTCAATAGAAATTACAATTAAGAAGAAAGGAAATGGAATTTGTATAGTTAATATAGTCATGTGCATATTTTGGTTTTGTCATTTTATACATACCATGCAATTAAATGTTACGAATACACGTGCATTGGTCAAGATTATGTCTTGAAACATAATTCCAATTTTCTAGTGTAGTATAATTTTCTCTAAATATATAAATGTAAATTGATATTGTCATAAAAAAGTTACTTTTAACTTGATTCAAAGAAAATAGGAGGAAAAATATATTTGTAGTATTATCTTTGTACGAGCTGTTACTCAAGTTTGTACGGCAAGAAAAAACAGAAAAATATATGCATTAGTGTATTATTTGAAAATTATGTACCTAAAGTAAAGAAAACAAATGAAATAACTATATAATTAAATTGAATTTCCAAATAAAGGAAATTATATTTTACAACAATGATAAAGGAGAGGTGAAGATTGGCTTGATTGGATTTGAGAATGTCGATATGCACACGAACATATATACCCATATGAAACAAATCATGATATGTGTCTGTAGGAGTTAAAATTAAATTAACAATTTTTTTTTGTGTAATAAGTTTGGTGGTTGTAAATAAAGATAGAGTAAATGGTAGAGATAAGACAAAAACTTTTAAAAAAAAAAAAATTACCTGTGTATGAAAAGTTACGTATCTTTATTTTTATCAGATAAAAACTAAATGAGCAAAGAAAGGTAGGCAATGAAAGTAAGAAGGATGGTTGACATGATGACAGATTAAGGAGGATTGACATAATATAATTATTAGCTAGTAAATGAAATATTAAACAAAAGGTTTGTGATCTCAAGCTCTTAAAAACTTTAATTAAAAAAAAAAAACAAACAGAATACTTATGTTTAAGAATTTTTAGTATTGTACAATGGGAAGGTTAATCATTAATAATTTGGCATTCAAATCTAATAAACTACTATGATAAAAGTCACGTTAATTTTTACTATTTTTCCTTCTAATTTATTAGATATATCACTAAGTCAATAGAAAAAAAAATAATACAACTAATGGTGTAACATTAACAAAACAAAAACAAGACATATTGTTAAAACTATTTTTTAACTTCTTACGATTATATGATCACTTAAAAATGATATGTATTGACATTGAACAATATGTCTTGTTTTTGTTTTCACCATTAGTTGTATTATTTTTTTTTCTATTGACTTAGTTATATAATAAATTATAGCTCTTTTTGATAAATATTAAGTGGATGTAATTAAGTTGTAAGAATGATATTATTTAGATATAATTAGGCTAAATATCTTTCTACTTTTATGAAAGTTATTACTTAAATGTATAACTAAAATTAATTTCTTAATGATGACATATAGATAAAAGTTTTTCATAATTAATAAATATTTATTTTCTTAACTTATAATTAATAATGATACTTATATGATGATTTATAATATAATTTTAATTTTGCAGCTCTTTTTGGAAAAAAATTAATTATAAGAGGTGTAATAAAATAAGAATTTTAAAAAAATAAAGTTAGTTAAATGTAATATTTAGTTAATTAAGTTGTAGATTTTTTACCTCTATTTTTTACCAAGTAAATTTTTTTACCTAATATGCCACATGTCAACTTTTTATAACTTTCTCCATAATATATATATATATATATATAGATATATAGATTAGAATAGGATGTGAATTTTAAATTTAAACTCTTTACCTTATCACCTTAATTTATCTAAAAATGAAACTCCCAGCCTCATCTCCTAAAAAAGTTTTTTTCTTTTACTTCATATTAAGTAATTATTTCTTAAAAAAAATTTATAACTATTAATTATATTCACATCTATTTGCAAATAATTCTAGATATATCTGAATCTTATACAATCTTAACTCTCAAGAGACATCAACTTAATTTATATGAATTCAATCTCTCAACTCGATCTCCTAATTTTCTTCAGTCAGTTATCTATAAATACTATTTCTTTCCCATTGATTCCCTAATAATTTGGTTCTCGATTGTTGGATTTGCACAATTTATATATATATATATATATATTTGATTTATATTTATATCTAAGTAGGTGATGGCAGAAAGAAATAGAATTGTAATTTCTTTTTATTTTGTAATTCAATGTAGTGTTATTTTTCATGTCAAACTCACACAGAAGAAGGGGATAGGTCACTAATAAGTCATTTGATTGGAGAAGATTTGTTTAGAAAATGCAAGAATTTTCAACTAGTTTGGGCTATTTCAAAATAAAATGTGGTAGCTATTCTTTGACTCGCAAAGCCATGGACTTTCTAAATTCATCTTTAAGAATTGCCCAATATCTTCTCTTATACCGTATGATATCTGTCATAATGTAAACCCCCTTTTTCTTTTTTTCTTTTTTTTCTTTTTTTGTGGCCATCAAGAGAAGGAAAAATAAAAATAAAAATCAAAGATTAGATTGCGACAAAGGTTGCTTATCTACTGTCAACATATCATAAAGAATTGTTGTAAGTATTATTAAATTTATTTATTTATGGTGCTCTTGAATTATGTTATTTGTTAGAACTTTTTGGGTTCCTATAAGAGCTTAGCAATTCCACGGCAAAGAAAAAAAATTAGCATTTCAAATAACATTATCAATGACAAAAACAATGATCTTATTCCTCTTCAAAGATTTATTCGTGAATGTCTATATTTTTTTGTTGCATAATAATTTCATAATTTTGCATATTTTTAGAACATTTGATGCACTTTATAACTTGACTTTAAACCAATCATTTTGTTTGTCTATTTTCTCAACTACTTTTTATAATTTTACAGCGTACCCATGCAAAGCATGAGGCACAATCTAGTTTTTAACATAATCTTGAATTCATTCAAGATAAGGGTCTTATGACTTAAGATTTCTGTACCAAAAAGTTTAATCAACTGCTTTTATCTCATATCTGTAATTTATTTTTTCCACAATATGCAACAAAACCCAGAGTAATGCTGGAATGGCTTGGACATTAATGTTGATAAGGCTACTTGTTGTTTATGCTATAAATAACCATAAACAGTCACTAGATGTTATGGAGCAGATATGATGGCTTATAAAGGGCTGTAAATTATACACTTTATACATATCTAGATGTGTATAAGAGACAGTTTTTGATGAGTTGTTAAATCTCTTACAGTTATCAATTTCTTTGGCCCAGAGAACTCTGATGTGTAGCATATTTTATTCTGTACAACCCCACCTCCCTTTAAAGCCCAATAGATGAGTAACTGTCTCTTATACACAGTTTTTATGTGTAATATCAAGTAGAAGTTTGTAAGGTAAGAAGGGAATTAAAATTATAATCCTTGTTAGTTGTGACTTGTTATTGGAAGAAAAGATTTTTATGAAATTTTAATACTTCTTATTTTCGAAAAAAAAAATTTGAAGAATATTTATTTGTAAATTATGTGATATTATTCAATTTTAAAAAATTTATAACATTAATTAATATAAATAAAATTTTTTAATATTTAATTCTAATTACAAAATTTATAAATAAAATTAAAAATTAAATTTATTTAAATATTTTCTTTTGATGAATTAGGCCTCGTCAGCCCAAATATAAAGGACACGGCAGAACATTGGCATCTCTCTTATTTATTTGGATACCCTTCTCAATTCAAAGAATTACCGCTCAACTGTCCTCTAATACCAATCGGGCTGTGAAAACGACCATTTTAGAGGGCTTTTATCACCCTCTTTAATTAGAAAATAACTTTAAGAATTATTAAACGTCGAATAGTGAAACAAGTGTGAAACTAAGCCTCAAGTCTTTATTTTTATAAATTCAATAATAAACATGTTTTTATTTTCATTCATTTTTCTTTATTGTGGGACTTATAATAATATAAATATCAGTATACATATTTTATAATTATATTATCTCATAATTTAAGGGGGTGTTTGTTAATGTTGAATACTGAATTTTGAATTCTGAAGCCTGAATTGTAAGTTTTGAAAATATTAATTGCTGAATTAATAAATTTATTTGTGTTTGATAATCAACTGAATTAAATATGTCACTTCATACATGTATTATTTTATTATAAATAATTGTCATATATGTGTTGAAAAGAAAATAAATAATTAAGGATGATATAAATGTGTATGAGAGAGAATGTGTGTGTGCTAGAGTATGTATGTGTGTGTGAGAGAATCGTATCAGTGTGATAGAGTGTGTGTATGTGAGTGATAGAGAATATGTGCGTGTGAACGTGTGTATGAAAAAGTACAAGAGATAATATGTGTGAGAGACTAAATGTGTATGTGTGTGAGAGAGATAATTTATATATGTGAGGAAGTGTGTATTTTTGTGTGTGAGAGAGTATGTGTTTATGTGAGAGTGTGTGTGTGCGCAAGCTAGAGAAAGTGTGTGTGAATATGTGTGAGCGAGAGTATGTGTGTGTTAGTCTATGTGTTTGTACATTTATTAAAAATTCAGTAGATTAAGGGTATGTTCGTTTGGATTGAAAATATTTTCCTCTTTGGAAAACATTTTACATGAAAAGTCCATTTTTCATACAATTTTCCAGTGTTCGGTTGACAAAATGAAAATATTTTGAAATAAAAATTTGTAACGATTTCATATTTAATTTTGTGAATACAATTTAAAAAAATTTATAACAATGGTAATAAATACCTTACAAGTAATTGTGGTTAATAAAAGATTGATTTTGTTTAAAATTAAATGATAGTACAATGTAGTAGTAAAATATGCATAATGATAGTTATATTAGTGTGGGACCCATGTTTAAGAGAAAAACGAATGAAAAAGAATTGAAAACGAAAATAAGTTTAGCAAATGAAATTATAAAAGTAAGTACTTGAGATTTAATGTCACTTTTGAATTATCCGAAAAATAACTTACGCTCAAAAATTCTGTAAGTTATTTTCAGCCAGAGGAAGGAAAATTGGAAAATATTTTACACTGAAAAATATTTTTCGGTATTTGGCACCAAAAAATATCTTAATTTGTATTCTGAAAATATTTTCATTCAAACATTATGAGTTCGCCATTAGGGAGATACTGGGCAAATCCCAAACTGCTGTCCCGTCCCCACAACGGGACAATAGACAGAATCACGAATCAAATAAGAGTTCTTTAAAATCTCTTAACCAATTAATTTTCATTTTAAATTCAGTTATCAAACAGATCCTAAGTTTAGAACAAAATTAATGTTTTATTAACTGTAATTATTTGTGAATAATTTATTACAATTGTTATAAGCGTTTTAAACTCATATTTATAAAATTTAAAGATGAAAAATATTAAAAAGATATATTTTAAAATATTTTCATTTTATCATCTAAATGTAAAAAATTATGGCCGGTTCAAACCTCAGATTTTGTGAGGGAATTGAAAGAAAAAAGGGGAAATAATTCCACAAAAATTCATCTCGTAATAAAATTAGATATAGAAAACATTTAACAAACGTTTAAAGTGTAAGATCATCAAATGTTTGATAAAGAAAAGCATTACTCCTGTCTCTTATACACATCTGTGTCTGTGTCTTAGTCTTCTCGGGACATAAAAAAAAAAAAAAAAAAAAACTCAGAATATCTACTTATGCACAAGAGAAAAAGTTAAATATGTATGTGCTTCTGTATATAGAAAAGCATAGCAAAAGATCCCCAGCTAGTAAAATTTAATAGATATATTCACATTCATGGAAGATAAACTACTGAAACTTCTGCTTCAATCAGAAGAGGCAGAGGTATCAGATGCTGACTATGCAGAAGCATTACAGTTGCAAGAGGCCCTGGAGGATTCTCTGGCTAATCTTCAAATATCCCCATTGGGGGCCGCTCAGTTCTATAATAATGAGAAATCTTTTGGAGCCAGCAAAGAAATTGGTGAATCATCAAGATTGTATTGTGATATTTGTATGGAAGAAAAAAAAAGATATGATATGATCAAACTCCAGAGCTGTTCTCACTCTTTCTGTTCTGATTGAGAAGGTAATAGGCTTATTCGGGCAAAAATCGAAGGCAATATTCACTTTTATTACTTGTCCGAATATAATGATTGTAACGACATCATCGAACCTGATTTTGTTAAGGGTACTGTTAAATTAAGTATAAATATCCAATCTATATATATATACAGTATATATATATATATATATAATTGGTACACCACGACCCCTATATTACAATATATGAGTAGTAATTATATGAAATTCTAACAGGTATGATCCCTGAAAATGTTGTTGCTCGATGGGAGGAGTTGCGGAGCGAGGCAACAATTCTTGATTCTCAAAAGTTTTATTGTCCTTACAAGAATTGTTCATTATGTTGGTGAATGATGCCGAGGAAGAGATCATTATTAGGGAGTCCGAATGTCCGGTATGTCGACGATTGTTCTGTGCAAAGTGTCGTGTCCCGTGGCATCCGGGGTTTGAATGTGAAGAATTCCAGAAGCTGAAAGTGGATGAAAAAGGGAATGATGATCTAACGGTGCATGTACTTGCTCAGAAAAATAAATGGACAAAGTGTCCCAACTGCAAATTTCTTGTTGACAAGAATGAAGGGTGTATACATATGACTTGCAGGTCAGTCGATTTGTTTTATTTCTATGTAAATTCTCACAATTTATTATATAGAAACTCTCTAAAGTATGATATTTTGTCAGAATTATTGCCTGAATTTTGGTGTTTAATTTAGATTAGATTTTTATTATATTGATTGTGAGTTTTGTTGTAATCGTTGAATGTAGGTGCGGTTTTGAGTTTTGCTACATATGTGGACTGAATTGGAGTGAAGGTCACTGGAGTTGCCAGACAAAATGATAGGGGAGAAAATTAACAATTCACTATCCTATATATAGTTGCATATTGGCTGGATAAAATCCCTCTTGTATCCTGTAATTTTATTCTTATCTTCGACATTTGAAGTAATGAAGAATTTGATATTCCAAATTGGTTTAATTTGTTTTAGATGATATTTTTGAAATTATAAGTTCATAATTGTTTTTTACAATCCAATATATATACCTATATATATTTTAGACAATTTAAATATGTAAACAAATAGTTAGGTTGTATCTTTCGAAGTATTTTCCCCTAAAGAACAATTCAAAGGTGATTAAAATATTAAATCACACGTCTATAATTAAAATGCCTATGTTGCAAGACCTAATAATTTAACATCGTCAAAGAGTTGTGGCCATGGTCATCTCTAGATGTTTTTTATTTAAGAAGACTAAAGGTGAATGGTGATTGTATCTTCTTTTTTTTTTAATTAAAAAAAAGGAATTAGTTAGTGGCAACTTGCAACTTTCTTTGGGCTATGTCCATGACATTACAAGATATTGATTACGACGATATATCGAAATAAATCGAAGTCTTCCTCATAATTTACAGTCAAATTTGGTTTGGTCATCAACTATTAGTATTAATTGGTTGATTTCTCCCAATCAGTTTGGGTTGATTGGGATATAATTTTTGGGCTCGGGACTCACCAAACATCACCATCTTGACATCCGATCTTACGTACACACCAGAAAAGTCTGGCTAAATCCAGATATTTCTCATATCTTGTGTCACGTCCTCAATACCGAGGACGTAACACGCCGCACTCTCAGAATAAAACTCTAAAAATACAAGATACAATATCATGAACAAATTAAACATTCATAAAAACAAAACAAAGTAAAATATCCAAATCACATTTGCACTATAACGTAATTATCGTGAACGTTCATAGCACTAAAATAAAAATCCAACAAATTTAAAACTATCAATGTCCAAGTGAAACTAAAAGATTATTTGTATAAATCCTAACATTTAACTCTAAGCTACCCTTTTTGAACTTCACTAACCTCAATAATCCACTTGATTATCGGACCCAAACTCAAAACTATTTATTTCACCTACAAAAACAAGTTTGTATAATGGGGTGAATAAATAGTTTTTGTTATCGAATTGATACACCGCACAAGAGGTTTTCGTACTAATATAGGTAAGTGGCATTATCAAGTGTGCAAATGATTGCAATATAATAACAAAAAGAAGGTCAATAACAAAAGTACCATCACAATGCAATAATCAATAAGTGGCTCATGGATTCTCTATAGTTTTGTTAACAAGTTGGATATCCAATTCTAACTACTATAACCCGCTAGGAAAAGGCCATAACAAAATCCAACTATTATAACCATTGAAAAAAAAGGCCATAACAAAGACTCATATACAGTATTGGGAACTAACTCCCACCAACTCCACCAAAGATAACTAAGAGCCAAAACAATATAATAATATTCAAATATATTAAACATGCACCACACAAATCATTATTCGCGTCAAATTGCCACTTATAATAATTTTATCAGATCACTTATAATAATTTTATATGGTCAGCAATAAAGTAAACTATACTCGATCCGATTTAATATATAAATAAAAATTTCAAACAAAAATTTTAGAACAAAGAATTTTCAAAAAAAAAAAAAATATGGAAGAGAATTAGAACCCCTTACCTTGACGATTAATCGAAATGGTATGCTTAACTCAGATATTCGGGTTCCAAATAATCCTTGCCACCTATAACACAATTAGACGAAACTTAATCCACGATCAACTACTACCTAAATTCATATTGAAGCAAACATTAAAATCCTATAAAGTTTCTCAAATATACATATTTTAAAACACTAATAGAATTTTGGTAAGAAATTGTTATTTATACACAATCTAGATCTGTTATAAGAGACAGCTTAGTAGATCATTTTGGATGTGAACTAAGAGACAGCCTGACGCGTCAGGTCTTCTTTTCTTTTCTTTTTTTTTTTCAATTTGAATATAACTCCACCAATTCTTAAATAAAAAAAGATAATATAATTCTCATGTCAAGAGTTTCAAATATAAACCCTAACTCCATGAACACCATTCAATTAAATCCTAATCCTATGAACACCATTAAATTAATTCCACAATTTCATCCACAAACATATAGAAAATTATCCAATAACAAGGTTTAATGTAATTACTTCCGAATTTTTGCGAATTATTGAAAAATTCTTCACCACTTGTCGACTCTTGGTGACCCTCTTGTTCTCTCGACAACCCTAGATTCCAAGGAACGATTATCTTTTGTATCAGATAGGAGAAATCGTTACTTATAAAAATAAATAAATAAATAAACTCTTATAATTATTTTTAAGTCTTTCCTTTTTGTCTAAATTAAATTTTTAACCCCAAGTGTCTTATTATGGGCCTTAAATATAATTAATGGATCATGACCCACAAAACTTGGGTTTTAGTACATTCTACTCCCCTTAAAAAAAGTTTCGTCCTCGAAATTTCACGTACCTTGTTCCTCGAATAAATGTGCAACTCTTCATAAGACAAACCTTCACAACCCACCAAGGGTTCATAGCTAAGCACGTGACTGAAATCTGGAACATATTTTTGAAATTGTGACACATTAAAGGTATTGTGCACCCTAGACAGGTGACAATGCAACTTGATACGCCAAGTCCCCAACACGTCTTAAAATATCAAATGGCCCCACTCTTTCCAAAACGCATAATTCCTTTCATTAGTGATACCCTAAGATGCACCTTATCACCGACTTGGAACTCCATCGACTTGCGTTTCATATCAGCCCAACTTTTCTACCTGTCTTGAGTTGTCTTCAATCTTTCCCTAACAATGACGATCTTATACACCGTTGCTTGAATCAATTATGGTCCAGTGATTCTCTTTTCACCTACTTCATCCCAATATAACGGAGATTGACACTTCCTTCCATATAATGACTCGATACAGTGCCATTCCAATACTACTATGATAGCTATTATTATAAAAGAACTCCATAAGTAATATATGATCATCCCAACTTCCTTGAAATCAGTGGCACATGCTCTAAGTATATCCTCCAAAGTTTGTATGGGACGCTCTGATTGCCCATCAGTTTGAGAATGATACGCTATGCTCAATCTCACGTTGGTTCCCATAGCTGGTTGATAAGTCTCCCAAAATATTGACACAAATCTTGGATCCCGATCCGAGACAATGCTCACTGGTACCCCATGTAATCGTACTATCTCTCTTGCATACATCTTTGCCAACTCTTCCATAATTGTAGTTTTTATAGGGAGAAAATGTGCTGATTTTGTGAGTCGATATACAATCACCCATATACTATCATTTTCATGCCTTGTCAGATGTAACCCTTGAACAAAGTCTATAGTGATGTGTTCCCATTTCCACTCAAGTATTTCTAATGACCTAAGCAAACTATTAGGCTTCTGATGTTCCACTTTACTCACCTGTTGACATATAGGCATTTTGATATGAACTTCGTCACATTTCGCTTCATGCCACTCCACCAAAATCTTTCTTTCAAATTCTGATACATTTTAGTGCTCCCCAGATGGATAGAGAATTAAGATTAGTGTGCTTCTTTCAAAATCTCGCTCCTTAGATTTGGATCATTCGGTACACATAAGCAGTTCAAATCCAAAGATCGCCCTCATTATTGACTTGGAAGTCGCCTTGTTCACCATTCTTTGCCCTATTTTTGAGTCTCACTAATTCAGCATCCGAATCTTGAGCCACTTTGATCCGATCCAAGAGTGTAGGTTGAATCAACAATGCATTTAAAACACTCTTCGTAGAATCCACCATTTCCAATTTCAAGTCTTCAATTTGCTTCACCAACATAGCTACTATTGATCCAGAAAATTTTCTACTCAAGGCATCGGCTACTTTGTTGGCTTTCCCGGGATGATAACTAATGTTCACATCATAAACCATCAAAAGTTCAAGCCTACACCTTCTCTGCCTTATATTAAGTTCCTTTTGAGTGAATAAATACTTCAATCTTTGATGATCCGTAAAGATCTCATACTTTCAACATAAAGGTAGTGCCTCAATATCTTTAAAGTGAACACTATTGCAGCTAACTCCAAATCATGAGTTGGACAATTTTTCTCATATGGTTTCAACTGTCTTGATGTATAAGCTATCACTTTATCATTCTGTATCAACACACAACCGAGGCCGTTCTTTGAGGCATCACTATAAATGTGTATAAGAGACAGCCCTAGGAAGACGCAAATTACGTGCTGGTATTGAGTGCTTGTGATATTTAGTGGTAAAAAAGCTTGTGACATTCTTGGGACACGTTATTTATGAAAATAGGATCTCAAGTGAGCCTATACACAGGAACTGCCAATAAGAGAAAGCCTTTCAACATTGATAGTATAATAACCTGCTAAGTGATTGAAATTCCTAATCTTCGTAACATTGGTTGGTTTGGGCCAATCTACTATTGCTTCAAGATTCTTCTTTAGGTCAATTGATATCCTATTTTCATAAATAACGTGTCCCAAGAATGTCACACTTTTTAGCCAAAACTCACATTTACTGAATTGGCATATAATTTCTCATTCCTCAAAGTCTGCAATACCAGTCTAAAATGTCCCTCATGTTCCTTTGCATTGGCGAAGTACACCAAAATATCATCAATAAAGAACACCACAAACTTGTCTAGGTAAGGTCCAAATACCCTGTTCATCAGATCCATAAAAATTGCAGGAGCGTTAGTCAAACCAAATTGCATAGCTAAAAATTCATAATGGCCATACATGGTTCGAAATGCATTCTTAAGAATATCATCATCTTTGATCATTAGCTGGTGATATCCTAATCTGAAGTCTATTTTAGAAAAATACCTTTGCACATTTTAACTGATCAAACAAGTCTTCTATCCTTGGTAGCGGATATTTGTTCTTCAAAATGATCTTATTAAGCTCCCTATAGTCAATGCAGAGTCTCATTGACCCATCTTTTCTTTTTCACAAATAGCACAGGAGCTCCCCATGGCGATACACTTGGGCGTATAAACTTCTTGTCAAGCAAATCTTGCAACTGCACCTTTAACTCTTTTTAATTCAATTGGAGCCAATCTGTACGGAGTCTTTGAGATAGGTGTTGATCCAGGCACCAGTCAAAATTATATTTCCCGATCTGGAGGTAGTCCCAGTAGCTCATCTGGAAACACGTCTAAAAATTCTCGTACTACTAGTATATCTTCCGGCTTCATACTTACCATCTTTGTGTCTATCACACAAGCTAACTAGGCTTCACAACCCTTTCTAATTGCTTTGCGAGCTTGCATAGCTGACAAGATAGGATTTCTTAGCTTAACTCTCTTCTCTTTACATCCTTGAAAAACTACATCTTCTTCTCCAGTAGGACAAATCGTACCCTTTTCTCTCTACAATCAATATGTGCATAATTTTGTCTCAACCAGTCCATCCTAAGGATGACGTCAAAATCCAACATAATTATCCGATGGTATACTAGGTTAGCTCTAAAGTCTCTATTAGATAATTCAATGGATACAACCATATGGAATCTAAGTCTTAGATTTGATGGTTGTATCCCAGTGTACCTACCCTAAAAGGTCTATCAAGCCATACTGGTTTTATAGACAAACGTTTAGTTAATTTATAAACGAATGAGATGCTCCACAATCGAAAAGAGCAAAAGCTGGCACAGAATTTACATGTATAGTACCTGTTACAATGTCATCAGATCCATCAGCTTCCTCCTCAGTCATGGCGTAAACACGATAATTCATCTTTTTCTTCTAATCCCCACTCTTATCTGGCTGACCACTAGACTGCACTTTGTTGGCTTTACTTTCGGGGCAATACTTGACTTGGTGACCAAATTTACCACACTCAAAACAAGCTCCAGATTTTCAGCGGCATTCCCCAAAATGTCTCCTGTGGCAGTGACCACATTCTGGAATTATTAGCTGGTTGGGGTACTTTTCTCTTTTCCACAAAATAAGAAGGACCAGCTGATTTGGACTGAATTGCTGATCAGGCCTAAAAGTTGTGCTATATTGCTTTACTTGACCCTCTGGTGCTAAAAATCTCATATTCTTGTTACTTTCCTCGCCGGCCTTGCGTTTGAGGTTGGCCTTATTCTCCACTACAGCATCGTACATATCCTTGTAGGTTTTAGCTCGTGATAGGACAATCGCAGACTGGAGGTCACTTTGAAGACCTTTTTGAAATTATAGACCTTAAGTTTGTCATCCTTCATTATAACAAACACAAATCTCCCAATAGTCTGAAATTTAGATGTGTATAAGAGACAGGCCATTGCACTTTTCATTTAAGAATTGGTGGAATTATATTAGTAATTTAAAGTTTCGAGCTCCATTGTCACCGAGCCATTTATCTGCTCGCAATGGAATGGTCTCAGAAG
Organism: Cinchona pubescens; assembly: GCA_025175665.1. Lineage (NCBI taxonomy): Eukaryota > Viridiplantae > Streptophyta > Magnoliopsida > Gentianales > Rubiaceae > Cinchona > Cinchona pubescens. The sequence goes on along the minus strand of JANKKI010000279.1, from coordinate 74,031 downwards.
ATTATAAGAAATTGAGACACCGAGATCTTTCATGGTCTTATAGTGGATTTTAGTCTTCGAAGGTACCGGTTGTTAGTGGGGTGGAACTTGTTGCTGCTGCTGCTCACCTTGCCGAAAGGCCATCTCAACTACTGCTGTTATCGCCGCATAATCAATGGGTGGCATATGAACATTAAATCTAGGTTGTCTCTGGCAACGCCTAGCACCACCCGGTAACTCTCCAATAGGCTGATTCATGTCATCATCACCATCATCACTTAAGTTCTCATCTTCCACGTATGCGTCTTCTTCCTCCTCTTGAACCTGATTAACCAGAGTTCTCTGTCTTTTAGGAGCCATCCTAAAACACACAAACCGTGGTTAATCACTTATCCAATCAATTTTAATCGTACTATTGTAAGTGCAGAAATCAAACTTAAAAGATTACAAAACTTAAGCTCTGATACCACTAAATATCCTAAGCCCTCAATACCAGGACGTAACACGCCGCATTCCTAGGGTAAAACTCTAAAAATGCAAGGTACAATATCATGAGCAAACTAAACATTCATAAAAACAAAACAAAGTAAAATATCCAAATCACATTTGCACTATAACGTAATTGTCGTCAACGTTCATAACACTAAAATACAATATCCAACAAATTTAAAACTATCAATGTCCAAGCGAAACTAAAAGATTAATTGAATAAATCCTAACATCTAACTCCAAGCTATCCTTTTTGAACTTCACTTACCTCAATAATCCACTTGATTATCGGACCCAATTTCACCTGTAAAAACAAGTGTGTATAATGGGGTGAGCATACACGTTACTCAATAAGAGATCCGAATTCCCTTCCATTAGAACGAGTATGTTAAATTATATATATTTCCAAACTTGTTACCAACATTATTATTTATATATTAAATTGATATGTTATACACAATTGATTCACCGCACAAGAGGTTTTCCTACTAATATATCGGTAAGTGGCATTATCAAGTGTGCTCTTAATTGCAATACAATAACAAAAAGAAGGATAATAACAAAAGTACCATCACAATACAATAATCAATAAGTGGCTCATGAATTCTCTATAAGAGAAAGCAAGTTGAATATCCAGTTGAACTACTATAACCCGCTAGGAAAAGGCCATAACAAAGTCCAACTATTATAACCCGTTGGAAAAAAAAGGCCATAACAAAGACTCATATAGAGTATTGGGAATTAGCTCCCACCAACTCCACCAAAGATAATCAGGAGCCAAAATAATATAATAATATTCAAATATATTAAACATGCACCACACAAGTCATTATTCGCGTTAAATTGCCACTTATAATAATTTTATATGATCAAACAATAAAGTAAACTATACACGATCAGATTTAATATATAAATAAAAATTTCAAACAAAAATTTTATGAAGAATTTTCAAAAAAAAAATAAAATGGAAGAGAATTAGAACCCCTTACCTTAACGACTAGTTATCGAAATGCTATGTTTAACTCAGATATTCGGGTTCCAAATAATCCTTGCCACCTATAACACAATTACGACGAAACTTAATCCACAATCAACTACTACCTAAATTCATATTGAAACGAACATTAAAATCCTATAAAGTTTCTCAAATATATAATTATATATATATATATATATATTTAAAACATTAATTGGATTTTGGTAGCAATTAATTTCTCGGACAAAATGGCTGCTTCACATATTGAAACGAACATTAAAATCCTATAAAGTTTCTCAAATATATAATTATTCTTATATATATTTAAAACAGACAATTGGATTTTGGTAGCAAGCTAATTCCTCGGACAAAATGGCTGCTATGAAGTAGCCTAGACTTCAATCAAAATTATTTTTTAAATTTTTTTTTTTTTATAAATTGTATCAATACGTCTTGGCAGGAAACCCAATTCCAAAAAAGAATGGCTGCCAACGTGCAGCCATGTTTCCAAATTTTATTTTTTTTTAACTCAAATTATTCAGTAACTTGATTTGGCAGTAAGCTCACTGCCAAAGTGTATCAATTTTCATAAGAATATGGCTTCGGCCATAACGCGTCGGGTCTTTCTCGTCTTTTTTATTTTATTTTTAAATTACTAATATAATTCCACCAATTCTTAAATAAAAAGAGTTAGTATAATTCTCATGTCAAGAGTTTCAAATATAATCCCTAATTCCATGAGCACCATTAAATTAAATCCTAATCCTATGAGCACCATTAAATTAATTCTATAACTTCATCCACAAACATATAGGAAATCATCCAATAAACAAGGTTTAATGTAATTACTCTGAATTCTTGCGAATTATCGAAAATTCTTCACCGTTCGTCGGCTCTTGGTGACCCTCTTGTTCTTTAGACAACCCTAAACTCCAAGGAACGATTATCTTTTGTATTAGATAGGAGGAATCGTTACTCATAAAAATAAATAAATAAATAAACTCTTATAATTATTCTTAAGTCTTTCCTTTTTCTCTAAATATTAAATTTTTGACCCCAAATATCTTATTATGGGCCTTAAATATAATTAATGGATCATGACTCACAAAACTTGGGTTTTACATCTTGACCTAACGTTAATTACCGATACCAATGATAAGAACAAGTCTTAATTAAATTGTCTTGATTTTGTTTAGAGTTGGACATGTACGTAGAATTAGGGAGTTCTTTTTAGTAAAACTAATGAGTTGATTAAGGAGAGCTCAAGCGATTTATGTTGGAATTTTTGTAATTATCCCATGTGATTTTATTTTTTGAAATTCCAAATATTTGATCCAATATTTAATTCTGATATTTATCATGTGATAATAGACAGCTTGGCTTGAGAGTTATTCATTTGATCTGTCTTTATACACATCTAGATTTGTATAAGAGACAGGATATACACATCTAGTGACAAATAAGAAAACATTATAAATATACAGAGTATTTGGGTCCCTAGGTCTGACATTCTATCAAAAATACACCATAGTATCAGATTGTCTAGGTTTAGAAGTAATTATTTTTCTATTTCCTTTTATTTGACAGTGACCCAACAACATCAATGGCTGGAGGTACGTTCCTCGATTAAATTCATTTTTATATATTAAGAAATCTATCAATTTAATGATAACCAAAAACGGATGAAAATTTAATGGACAAAATAATGGTCCCTTTTTGCACAATCTCATGATGATCATGTGTAAATTCATTTCCTCCCAAGTCATATATTCCTAATTTTATATCTTTCAATTCCTTTAATGGCCTTTTAAAGTTTTATTTTTCTAACCAAGAGTATAATTTATTAGCCAAAATTTCAATTTCCAAAACAAAAACTTATGCAACAATACACTGATCAAACAAAATATAGGAATACGTGCTTCACATTGTCCTATAGTATAATATAGGAAATTTTTACATGAATCGAATTCATGTCGTTATATATATTGATCCATATCAACAAATATCATCTCACATTACCCAATTGTATGATATAAATCAACATGAATCAAGAAGTCCTTTTGTTGCTGAAATCAATACATGTAAGAATTTCCAACATAATAGGTATGTGCAATATACAAATATAATTCATTCCGCCAATAACATATCCAGTACTATTATGAAACTATTCTTCATTAATAGTCTAGATCAAATAATCAGTTATACTTCTTTTATAACTTATTAATCATGGGTTCGAATAACTGAAATGTAGGATAATAAATGGATTAAAAAAAAGAAAAAAAAAGAAGGAATACAAAAACTAGACATAGGAGTTATTAGCCTTTTCAACCATTAACAAGTCATAGATTATCTGAAAATTTCAATTGTATTGAGTATAGATAAGTTCGGGTGTGATTAACTTACTTTATAAGATTAAGGGAGGAATATGAAACTCTAGTAAAGATTAGGGGATAAAACCATAAAACCATTCCATTGCGTGGCAATGCCGCCAATAACAACAAAAAATAAACGGTTAATTTTGCACCTATAAATAGCGAACTTTGAAAGGCCCAAATTCGCCGGAGCGCAATTCTAGCTTCAAACTCGGTCCGATTCCGATATGGCACTCCTCTTCAAACCCGACCTCTCTTCTCTTTCATTCCGATTTCGATTCCCAACTTCTTCACTCTTCAATTCCCGAATAATTCCAGTTAAACTCTCCACCAAACAAACCGCAATCGCTTTTTCTTTGCTCAATTCAGAAAACGAAGGAATCGAAGAAACCAATTCAAACGAACAAGTGAATAACCGAAGCTTATCCAAACAGTCCTCATGGGAAGCTAAAGACGACGAAGGCAACGATTATCTTTACGTGCTCGGTAAAGAGTCCGATAACATGAACATTGCCGTCGGCGCTAGGGCTGGCATTATCGATGACCTCTTCACCGGCAATTTCCTCGGAAAAGATTGTAATTTTCAGTTTATTGCTGCTTGATTTCCTATTTTTCTGAAAATTTAGGGTTAATTTGATGATGATGATTTTGTTCTTTTCTTTTTTTAATTTCAGCGGATATTGTGTTTGACTATAGACAGAAAGAGCGACGAGGTCTTTCGAATATCTGCAAGGCGATTACTATATTGCGCCGCTATTTATGGTAAATTGATTTTAAATATAATTATGCCTTTGGTTTTCTTAATCATGTTGTTTTTTATGTTATTATAACTCTTTATTTTTTCTTTTTGGCACTAATGTGGGTGTTTTTTTTTGGCAGGATAAAGTCGGTAAGTTCAGCTAATCTTCATAATTGCTAAAAAAAAAATCTTATTTTTAGCTGTTTGAAAAGTGAGTATGATAGTTTTATACTACTTTTATTTGTTTATATTCAATTTTGTTGATTTTTTTTTTTTTAAAAATTGTAGGAAATAGTCAGCCAGATATCCAGTTGCAGTCCATTATTGCAGTTACCTGTTAATTTGTTACCATAGCACAATATTTTCTACTGCCGTTGCATTTGTACTTGTTCATTGTCTTGGTAAAGTTGTGGATGGGATGATTATTAATCTTTTTGTTAGCTTTACTTCGTGGGGTAGTTCATTGGTCATTCTCGTGGTCTTTAACCCGCTATGAATTGAACAAGGAGTAATTACTTGTATGCGTGTTTGAGTAAGCATTTGTAAATGACAGAATCACTTATCTTCTTTAAGAACTCCTAACTGTTATTTCTGCATCTGATACTTGGTTTGTTGTCTACACAGTATGCCACATTGTGAAGAACTACATCGCTCATCTACTGAATACGAAAGTACCTCTTATTCTAGGCAAGTATACTGTACACTTTGTAACTCGCTTACAAGTTGTGATAAAAGTGAAAAATTTACCAAGTATCAACTTAAAAGATTATATATCATCCTGGCACCATTCTTTAAGTTGCAGTATTATAATGACTAATAGTAAATCAAGTATGTATTTCACTTAACTGTGTTTCTAGTATTATAGCAGCATTTGAAGTGTCACAAGTTTTTGTTTATGGCATTATGTGCTTTATTTGTCTTGAACACTTTGCTAAGGAAAAATGCATGTAATTATTGTCCATTCTATTATAGGAATGATTGGGGTGGAAAAGGGCAAGGAAAGTCATTTCAGACTGAACTCATTTTCCGAGCCATGGGAGTTGAACCTATTATCATGTCTGCTGGTGAACTGGAATCAGAAAGAGCCGGTAGGATGATTTCTGACAACTGTTGTAAATATGTTTATACATCAAATATTTAAAGATTATTTTTCCCTTTCCCAAGAGATTCTTGACATATTGGACTCTGCTGCTCTTCAAAGAATTAATGTTTTGTTAGGTTTTTCTTTTGAACAGGAGAACCAGGCAAATTGATTCGTGAACGGTACAGAACTGCTTCTCAAGTGGTTCAGAACCAAGTTAGAAGCTTTATTACTTTCACTACTGGTATATGTATGACTAGGGTTGTGAATTTGTTATCATTATCAAATTGCATTTTTATACTTCTTAATTGATCTCCAGATGGAGTCTTAGAATGTCCTTTTCCTCGCAAAATGCAATGTGCAAAAAGATTTATGAAATTTTCTCGAGTAAATGAGCATACACGCTAAAACAGATTATATGAAAGGAGAAAAATTGAAAGATAGACAAATAAGATGACTAATTATAGGAGGTGAAATATTTCATCTGCTAGAGAGTCACTTGATCGGAGATAAAGATATATTGCATTGCAAAAGCAGGTCATTACTTGACAGTCTATACTACTGGAAAAGATGAATTGTGCTCTTTCAAGCATGTTTCATGTAATTGGCTTAGTAAAAAAACAGAGGGCAGGTGACCTGCTTTTGTCTTTCTATAGAAGTTTTATCAGCTGAGAAAACACAGTAACTAAGAATCATAAATGCATGCTCATCATTTTATAGAAGCTTTATGAACTAAGGAAACAACATGTAATTGTGAATCATGAAATCTTGATAATGCGGAGAGACAGCCATTCTGTTTATTTTATTAATCTACAAATTTGTTTGCAATGAATTTCATTTTTGGTTCTCTTTGATTGCAGGGTAAAATGAGTTGCTTGATGATTAATGACATTGATGCTGGCCTTGGAAGATTTGGTGAGCTAAGGTCTATGAATTGGATATGTGAATCTATTTTCTTTTTAATCCTTTCTCTATCATCTTTCTTATGTGCACTGAGCTTTCATTATCTTTTCACCTGTCTCCATTTTGAAGTTAATAGAATTCCCTTCTTGTCAGCTGAACTCATTTCACCTTGTGATCTTTTGAAGGTAATACCCAAATGACTGTTAATAATCAAATTGTTGTTGGGACACTGATGAATTTGTCCGATAATCCTACGAAAGTTAGTATTGGGCAAGTGTGGAGAGAATCAGATATAACAAACAGGATCCCTGTCATTGTTACCGGAAATGATTTCTCAACAATCTATGCTCCATTGATTCGAGATGGAAGGATGGAAAAGTTTTACTGGTACTGATAATTTTTTGATATTCAAATGGTCTGAATGATTAGACATGATCAGTGTTATATTTGATTTCTCATGATCTAAATTATTGTTAATAATACATTTTATTTGCCATGTTGACATCTTTCCATCAAGATGCAACATGCCCTTATGTTTCAAGCATACCTCGAAAAACGATGTTTTAAATCTCTATTAATGTAGCTTAAGGTGAAGTTTAATCAAGAAATACATGAGCATAAAGTCTTGCGAAATTAAGATGGATTACACTTGATTTATTGTAGAATCGTGACGTGAAACATGTTAAAAGTTGACACATATAAAGCTCAGTGTCTACTAGGTTCCTGCACTTACCTGGTAAGTAATTCATAATCAAATATAACCACTGTGTTGGAACTTGGAAGTCATGGTTAATCTCCTTTAAAATTTAAAGAATTTAAAGATTGGTGTACTGTTGAGATCTCAGCCAAGTCCTTTTACCTTTTGGAAACTTAAACCATGCCAAGATGATCACGTTTCAGTTGCTTGAAATTGATAAACTGAACTCAGAAAGTGAGGTAGTTTTTGAGTCATCCACATGAAGTCATTCATAAATTGTGTGCTTCGACACTTCCACAGCTGTCAGAAATAGCTTAATGGTAGAGCCACAATAGATGTCATTTTTTGAACTTTTAAGAAAAAAGAGAGTTTGGTTTTTGTACTCTGCTGCTCCTGCGGTTGCCGTACTCTAATGTATGACTACTGTTGGCATCAGGCTGTGCTTGGTTGAACTGTTGTTAGTTGCTTTACCAATTCGATATGTTGGGTCCTTTTCCGCGTCCCTTTTCCCATCAAACTTTCCCAATTGCTATTTTTCTGAACAGGCAGCCCACCCACGAAGATATTCTAAATATTGTTCTCAAAATGTACGAGAAAGATGGAATATCAAGGAATGAGGTTGCACATATTGTGAAAACATTTCCTAACCAAGGTACATCTGCTTCTTCATATCTAAATGAATAAAACTTGTTTAATCCATAAAAGCCTGAAGTTTGGATCTTAACACTTCCTCTTCTCATCATCTCCTGACATACTACTACAAATGTTTATGTGTGTCCCTCCGCTGAGTGAAAATTTAGTTTGAATTAGAAAAACATCTGCACTGTAATCAAGTATTGATAGGAACAAGATGCTGGGTGTGTGAGATGATCCCGAGCTACTAGATGTGGTTAGCACAGCATTTTTTTTTTGCCTATAATTGTAATTGCTAAATATTGATTTTGAGTCGTTTAAGGAAATTGTGGTATCTTCAATGACCTACTTGTTGCTGAAAAAATTGGATGTTCATGAAGATGCTTGATTGTCATACAGGAAATTGAAAACTGAGGCAGTAGCTCTTTCTCTGTTTCTTTCTTTCGCTTACTTTTCAAAATGTACCTGCAGCCTTGGATTTTTATGGAGCTCTGAGATCTCGAACATATGACCAGTCAATTCTAAAGGTACACAATATTCAATTTGATTATGCTTCTTGCCATAGATATCTTGCTGAAATCTCACGCACTTTTGCGTAGAATCATGTTCACTTCTTCAAATATGTATTTATAGGCACCGCATTTTGCAGATGTTGTTTAATCTCGCTCCTGCTGACAGAAATTGTCTGCAACTATAGTTTTTGAAGGATTTCCGCTTTTAGAATGTGAATAATATCTGCATAGCTTGTGAATTGTCACTTATCACTTGGTAAACGGGTAATGTAAAAGCAGAAAAATAACAAAATTTTAAAATAGAACAAAAAATCAAAATGGAAGATGCCTAATGTTGAAATTGGAAAGGAAGACTGGTCCACTGATTTGTTGAGGTCTCCAAATACTACTTTCAACATGGTAATTTTCAGTGAGAAACTCATCTTAATGGTTCAAAAGCACTTTAAGGGCAAAGTGATTCTGTGTCTGGATGGAGAGAAAAACTGCAAATTATCATCCATAATCTCCTAGTCTCATGTCAAAGAAGAGATTCTATGCAAAATTACAGTCACATAGATCCTTCAGCAATAAAAATGCTCCAAATCTGTCCTAGGTTCACTCAACCTAATGTATAATCTTTTCCAGTAGTATAGACTGTCAAGTAATGAATACCAAATGCACGAATTAATTCTCTGATGTATGCTTTATGTGATTAGTATGCATCTATACATGTACTTTTAGACATCTATGCAGATAAAATTCCAATGCTTAATTTTTTTAAGATACTGTTCACTTATTACTCTAGGGATTGCATTTTCCACTGAGCTACCTTGTAGAACAATTATTCATTAACTTAACAATTTCTCATAGGCTTGTATGCCTTCTTGAAGGTAATGGTCAATTGTCTTTACTTCTTGTGTTAGCGAATAGTATTTCATAATTTACTTTTTCTTTGTCATATGTGAAAACTGTCATTTACATCTTTGCAATGCTTTCCCAGGTTAATATACTTATGAATATTTGCTTCGATTTTTTTTATATAGTGGGTTGAGGATGGTGGAGGTGTCGACAATTTGGGCAAGAGACTTCTCAAGCAAAAAAAGGATGGAAAACTTCCAGTTTTTACTCCACCAAAGGTAGGTGGATTGTATTCTTCTGTACTGTCAGTTGAGGGGGTGCTTCAATTATTTACTTCACATTTCTGTCTAGGATTTTCCTCTTTCTACCTAAGCCAAGTTTCTGATCCAAGGATTACAGAACTACTGTGAAATTTTAATATCTTGGTATGTCTTGTGACTTGAAAAGAAAGGTGAAGGGGAAAGAAGGTAAGAAATTAACGATTTAATTTTCTTGATAGACAAAAGATTTTCAAATTCACATTACCAGTTATTTGATACAACTTCACCAAAAAAAAAAAAAAAATGTTATTTGATGCAAGAAGATCTCATGCTCACTCTATTTTAATTCACAACAATATCTTTTGTGTAAATACTTGCCCACCTCCTCCCAGTGGGAGGAAACAACTTGTTGTCTGGACACTTACCTACTTTGCTCGTGCAGCAAACTGTGGAAGCTTTGCTGGAATCAGGATATTCTCTTGTGAAAGAACAAAAGCTGATCATGGAGACAAAACTTTCAAAGGATACATGAAGAATATTGATGACTAGCTGATAAGATGCTTTGTGGTTTTCAAATGATAAGGTCATCTTTATTAGTACTTCATTTTGTGGTTTGTCGAGAACAAATATGACACTCAAAAGATAGTCATGGATAATGATACCACAGTACAATTTTGTACATCTGAGTTCTTCACTTACAACATAAAGGCTAAAGTATCGTGCACAGGTCTTTGCTTTCTAAAGAAGCAAAACTTAGTGAATGCAGCAAGCGTTTCTGTTCCTTCCTCTTTAGGTAAAATTTTCATTCTAGTATATGCAGCGCACTGCTTTTTCCCTCTTATGTCTCTGCACATAACATGCTCAATGATGTTGGAGGGCGTATGATTCCATTTAGGAAACGTGCGTTAATTTTATCAACCTCATTGGTTTTGTTCATCAAGAGATTCCCTGATTTTATCCTTTGAGATTAGAATTTCGTTCCCAGTTCATCTCCGAAGTCATAAACGAATTTGATAACTTTGTTATGCAACCTCATCCACTGCCAGCCCAGCCCAGCCCACCCCCTAACCATGAAATGAAAAAAGGAGATACTTCAGCCTGTTTGCTATTCGAGTGTTTATATAGTGTTATCCCTTGGCACATGTAATATGCTGCTCTTCGAAGAGTTGCATATGTATTAAGTGCACGTCCTAAACTGAACTGAATTGAATGTCGTTATCGTGGCGTTTGGTGCAACACCTGTGTGGAATTGGAGGCCGGAAACCTTATAAAGTCCACTACTGTAAGATCAAATATCATTATCCAATTCTTAAGAAAAGATGGGTATCCAATTACTGGCAATTGGTATTTGGTAATGATGACATATTAATTTTCGGAGGAAGAAAGCAGCCGAGATTCTGCGTTTGTCGCCTATTCTACCGTGGAATTTAGATTAAACGCGCACAAATCGTAGGTCCCCAACTTAATGTGATTCTGATTGATTTAGTATTTAGTTATTTAAAATGACTAGTCGGAGGAGGGTCTTTGTCTCTCCAACAAAAGCCTAATGTGAGGCATACCCTATCTTTTCATAAAAGCGTTCACTTTTTATTTATGAATCACTTTTATTGTGTTTGAATTCAATCCCTGGTACAGTTTACTGTATAAGGATCAATAGTCACTGAAATCGTACCAAGAAGAATCTCTTCTTTGCATTACTTGCCCATCTGTATACTCTGTCTGTTATGCTCAACATCTAGACGATGTACATGATGGAGTGGTGATTGTATTTCAGTCCCAAGAAAAATTTTAATGTTCTGATGAGTTCAACTCATAAATTTAATGCTCTTAGTGTAGGTGGATACAATGTGGTGTAACGTAATAGTAGTAGCAGTTTTTACCCATTTGATGATTTACCTTCCTTTTGTTCGTGTGTACAAAGAGAAAGAGGGGCAGATCTTCATGAAGTAGTCCTTACTATATAAGGAAACTCCACTCCACCATGCCATATACTAAAAAATTCTTACAAAATTACTGTCACAGTCGTCGAATATATTGAAATTAAAAAAAATAAAAGACTATTAATGTTTAATAGATTTTCGACTGATCTGCTCACTCCGGACAACATTAGAATGACTGAATGAGTCGCCCAATCCCCACCGCGCAATATTAGGCTTTGGATGGGAAGAATAGGATTGTTGGTTCTCAAGTGAAAAGCAAAAAATGATGAAGCACAGTCGTCGGTGGAGCTGTTCATCCGGTGACTGCCTTGAATTGAGGATCGAAAGTAACTTTTCATGCAGGTAGATATTTGTTTATAAACTTTGATTACATTCACGCAAGTGGTTGGGAATATTTGCTAATAATATTCTTAAAAAATAACAAAATCACTTGGTTAATTAAGTTTAAGACACGAAAATAGACTCTTAATTACTACTAATTAAGTTATAGATTTTTTCTAAGTTATGTACTCCAATAATTCTCACTCGTCTTGGATCATCTAAATCAAGGCCATATATATGTGTATATATATACTAGAAAAGAGCACGTACTTATACACATGTAACACTTCTAATTTATTGAAAATTTTTATTTTCTAAAGAATAAATAAGTAATTAGTGAATGATAACCAAGTATACAAATTTTAACTGTTGAATTTTTTACACAAGATTTATATGTTGTAAATATATTTTTAATATCTTTGCTCTTTTTCATTGTAATTATTTTCACGTATCTTTTTTTTTTCAATATTTTTTGTTATTTGTTACAAAATTATATATAAATTTCATTTTTTTCTTAAAATTTAAACAAATTTTCTCTTTTATGAGAACAACATATGATAATTGTATTTTTTTTATATTTCTCTCTGTAGATGGCTAAATTATAATTTTCATAGTGGCACTACCAATTAATTAAACAATTAGAGATTAAGATATTGTCTCTTATAGTTTCACTACTCTTGATTATAGTTCATATTCTTTGTCATTAGAAAAAAAAAGATAATATCATTATCAAGTATCAAAATCATATAGATGAAATGTTTTAAAATTATATTAGTAGCGAAAATATTAATACATTATCAAAATATTTTGATAATAATTACAAAAAAATGATTAATAAAAATTTCAAAAAAAAAGGAAAGAAATTGACTCTAATTAAAATATAAAGAATATATAAATCAAATAAAAATTATGTCTTATGTATAGGATAACTAAACAAATCAACTATATATTCTCCATATTATAAATAGGTATTATATAGTATATTAAATAATTATTAAAAATTGAAATAATAAGTTGTTCTTTTGTCTTGCTATAAAATGTAACAAATGTTAGATAAAGCAATTCTTTATCTTACTCTACAATATATGAGACAGAATACTAATGAAATATAACTAAATTACACGTTATTACTTTAAGTGTGATTTTATATATTTTTTGTATCACAATTAATTTTTTGCTAACATATTATGTAAAATATATATACATATAGAGAATATATTATTATGTTACCTCTTAAAGTTATGATAATATTCACTTTAATACTTAATTAACGCTCTAAGCTCTTTATTCATCTTTAACGGCATAAAATGTAGTTAATTACAATCTAAAATGGTTTTTATTTTTCTTTTAGCTTCATAGGTTATAATTTTTAATAGCGACACCACCACTAACTTAATCAATCATAGACAAAGACTTTTTACATAATATTGAACTTTTTTGAGATATATATATATATATATATATATATATATTCTTTATCATTTGTAAAGGATAAAATCACCATCAAATATCAAACATCATTTAATAAATGAAGTGAGTCAAAATTCTTTTAGTAATGAAAATATTTACAGGAGATTAAATAATATATAATAATAATTACAAAAATGATTAAATAAAATTTCAAAAAATAAGAAAAATAAACCTAATATAAAGAACAAAGATATCAAACAAAAATTATGTTTCTTGTATAAGAAAACTAACAAATTAAACTAATATGTTTTGTATATTATGGATAGGTATCACGTATATATTAAGATCATAATTAAAAAGTAAAAGTAAAAATTTATTCTTTTATCTTACTTTGAAATGTACAGAAAATTAATGAAAAATCCTCTATATTACTCTAAATGCACACAACTCGAATGAAAAATATTTAATTCTAAAGACATTCAAAATAACATGTAATTTCTATAATTTCTATTCTAAATAAATTTTTTTAACATATTGTGTAAATTAATTATGTATCCACATAGAGAATATATTGGCATTTTTCATGTTTCTTAACCTTATGGTAATATTGATATTCTGAACTCTTCCATTCATCTTGAGTGGTATTAAATATGGTTAACTCTAAAATTATATTTTGATATAATATTCTAGTTGATGTATGAAATTAAATTTGCACTTATTAAATATATAAACAAAATGAAGGCTAATAAAAGTGTATGGAATTATTTTTTTATTTTTTGTACTTTTTCAATTAATTCCTTTTATTATATACCAAAATATTTAATATAAGTTTTTATTATTTTGTTAAATAGTGAAGAATTACACTATAATTTCCAAAATCAACACGTAAAATCAATCTATATCTGCAATTATATTAGAATATTTAATAGTATTATTGTATTTGAATAATATATGTTGTCTTTTAGGGTACGTACTCACTTATTTTTTTAATATTATCATTCCTACAATTTATATGTAGTATTCTTATAGGTCTTGTGATAATTATTCTAGACTATTTTGAGCATAATCATACAATTTGTTTAACTCTGTTTATAATATCAGTAATTAATCCAAACCAATATTTCTAAAAGTTGTAGCATATACGGTATACAACCAGTATAGTAGTTTCCAAATTTGATATTTAAATTCATTATACACCACATATTAAGAATATTATTACAATCATTATTTCAGAATATTTTGGTATATGCATTGTATCATATATTGAACTTATTTTCTACCTTATCAATAGTTCATTTAAATTAATATTCTATAAAATGATGTTATCAAAAATAAAAATTTAGTAATAGAAATACTATTAAAGATATATAAAATTAACAAATACTTTTATCTCAATTAAAGATTATAAGTTTTTTTATTTTGTTCCTAAGCTTTACTTTCATTGCTTAGTTAATTTTCTTTTCTTCATGTAGGACAGAAAAAACAAATCTAAATTAATTGTAATATAGACTTAAAAAAATAAGGAAACAATGTTATATATATTCCATAATTTTTCACTTTATATAAATTTTAATTATTTATTTGTATGATTATTAATTTTGTGATTTTTAAGTTAGAACATACTCAAAAATTCTATACTCATAGATATATTTAATTTGTAAACCAAAATTTTAAATTAAAGAAGTCACTATAATCAAGAGTCGTGAAACTATTATAGTTAACCGTCAATTAAGAAAAATTGTGCTTAAAAAATAATCGGCTAGATTTGTCATTTTCTTCAATTAATCCTTTGCAAAAATGCCAAATTCAACTTCAATGTATATTTTCATCAAATTCTATATAAATTAAATATTCTCTTTATGAAAAGTTTATTTATTAGACAAAATTAAACAAAAAATATTAGAATATAATAGGGGTAAAATGATCAATATGTTTAGTTGATATAATAGAAAGACTTGACTGGTCAATATATAATATTAGGTATTAACCTATCAATGATATAAAAAGTTTGAAACAATGTATGAAATATAATATACTATATTATACCTATATGTAATATGAAGAATATATTAGTTTAATCTATTTAATTTCTTATACATTAGACATAATTTTTATTTGATTAATTTAGTCTTTACATTTTAATTAGATTCATTTTTATTTTTTGAAATTTTAATTATAATAAATATTTTTATACAAATAAAAGTCTTCCATCTTATTATATATTTATGTCGAAATAGATGGTTGTATCATAATCAATAGGTAGAATAGATTATGAGTAATTTAATTCAATTATGTTTTCTTATTGGGAATTAAAATTTATATGATTCATATTTTATTTTTTGAAATTTTAATTATAATAAATATTTGTATACAAATAAAAATCTTCTATCTTATTATGTATTTATGCCAAAATAGGTGGCTGTATCCTAAAAAATAGGTAGATAAATAATGAGTAATTTAATTTTGCTTTCCTATTCGGAATTGGAAATTATATTTCATTAAGAGTGGATATTTTAGACATTACAAAAAAAGTAGACAAACACTTAAAATATGTTTTCCTATTAGACATTGGAAATTATATTTCAATAAGGGCGGGTACTTTAGACATTACAAAAAAAGAGAGAAACATTTATATATGTTTTCTATTAGGAATTGTAATTATATTTCATTAAGGGTGGGTATTTTAGTCATCACGTAATTTAATTAATTATGTTTTCTTATTGAGAATTAAAAATTATATGATTCATTTTTTTATTTTTTGAAATTTTAATTATAATAAATATTTTTATGCAAATAAAAAATCTTCTATCTATTATGTATTTATTCCAAAAACACAACTCTCTTATACACATCTAGATAGGTAAAATTTCAAATAAGATAATTTAATAATGTTTTACTAAGAGGACTTAGAAATTATATTTTATTAAGGTGGGTATTTTAGGCATTATAAAAAAAGTAGAGAAACACTTAAAATGTGTTTTTCTATTAGGTATTAAAAATTATATTTCATTAAAGGCGGGTATTTTAGACATTACAAAAAAAGAGAAACACTTATATATGTTTCCTATTGGGAATTGGAAATTATATTTCATTAAGGACAGGTATTTTAGGCATTACAAAAAAAGTAGAAAAACACTTAAATATGTTTTCCTATTGAGAATTGGAAAATATATTTCATTAAGGGAGGGTATTTTAGACATTACAAAAAATGAAGAAACACTTATATAAGTTTTGTATTGATAATTAGAAATTATATGTCATTAAGGGTTTTTCAACATCGAGATGTGTATAAGAGACAGCTTATATATATATATAAAGTATATTTAGATATATATATATATATATATATAATTATTTTGGGTTTTTTTTTTTTTTTGGTGAAAGGTTGGAAATTTTGAATCTTATCCCCAGTTGAATTAACCAATACGGAAGCTGAAAAGGAAAGGATGAGAAAGAAGCCTGATAGACAATTAGACACATTATTCTCATATAAATGAAAGGAGATTATTGACTAATTAAGAAGAAGTCTCTTCTATAAGTTGCTTTCATTTCCTTTCTATTTAATGAGAATGGAAAAACAAATAAGTTATTACCGACAATCTGTCTCTTATACACATCTAGATGTGTATAAGAGACAGCTCTTAAAGGTAATTGGTGAAATAATTTCTCATTTTCTTATTGGAATAAAACCACTAACTAAATCTTATTGACCATCATCACCAAATAAGATTCAAGTAAGAGTCTATATTCTTGCACAATTGAGGTGTATAATTATGGTTTTAAGTTATTAACCTCCTAAAAAATTTCATATTCATAGCTTAAAACATCAATTAATTGTTGAGAAACCAAAATATTAATTAAAACTTTGAAAATGTAGTCCGAGACAGGTCAGATCTGGTATGAGACTTGTTCAACCCTTTGAAGTTAGATCTAAATTTTTAGATCTATGTAGATTTAGATTTATAGATTTGCTGAGATATTTTTTTACATTTGTTTGTAATATGTAGATAGGGCAGATTCGTTTATCAGTTTGCATTTTAATCAGTTGTAATGGCTATTTTTTAATTTAAGATTATTAAAATTTGTAACAATTATTAAAATATATTTCTATGTAAATAAGAAATTAACTAAAATACACATCTAGATGTGTATAAGAATTTGACTAGAGGCATTGAGCAAAGTTAGAGAAAGCTAGCTTAAGCCCTCCAATTTGAATTTTGCATAGGATTCTTGTCTTGTTCATAGGGGATCATACCTAGCTAATTTGTGCAAGTCGGTGATATCTCAGGTTAACGTCATTTACATGAAGGCTAAATTAAACTTAATTAAGGGACATTTGTGCTTAATTAAGTACTACTTAATTAAACAAAATGAGAGGGGACATGAAGAAGTGAAGAAAGTTAGGTGCCACGAGGCTTCCAGACCTCAAAAAGTTCTAAAAAAAGGTGACTTGTCTTGCACTAAAATTTGTTAGTTGAAGTTGACGAAACACAAACGAAAGCCATATATAGTCCAATTCACACACTCAAATAAGAAGGATTTGAGCACCCAGTACATATATTCTATGATCTAGTTGGTCCATTTTTTATGTTATTCAATTATGAGCCTACAATCGTCAAAGATTGCAGAGATTGATAAATTGAAATAAATGCATATGTTTGAATAATCTATTCCATTTGATGGGCTCACAAATTGATGTCTCTTAAATCATTGGAACCCTCCAGGATGGCATATTCGAGTAGCAAAGATTTATTTATATCTTTTCTTTCTTGAAAATAAAAAAAAATCACTTTAAAGTTCAAATTTTCACGAGAATTATACTACTTGAAATTTATTACTCAAAAAATAACATAAAATATTATATGAAAGGATAGGCAGTTTGACATGGACACATATAGACTAATCTTCACGTGAAAACCTAACGAGCGTCAAGTATTAATTTTGTATTAAGTATTTTGAGCAATCAAGAACGTTTGTATTAATTCAAGAATTGCATTTCATCAACACGACTTTCAGATCTTTAATCTTGTAATATTTCTTCCAAACAAGTTATCTCATTAATTTCTCTAACTAAAATATTATGCATGTTATTAATAAGTATTCGAACTATACATCTATGGGAGCTGAGACTATGTGGTGGATATCAGGACGGACGCAAGAATTATATCTTGAGGGGGCAAGATTTAATAGTCACATATTTATTAAAACTAATTTATATTTCTCTCAAAAATTTATAGAGACGAAATATAAATTTTATAAGAATACAAATTAAATTTTAAAATTTTATAAGGTAAATTTTATAATTTTTAAAATTTTGGGTGCCGTGGCCCGTCCGCCCCCTAAATCCGCCCCTGGTGGATGTGTTATTATTTGCATACAACCATGAACATTATAGTCAACCCACCAGCTTTTGCTAGAACCCGTGCTACTAATTTACTAAACAAAGATGCTGTCAGCCCATTGCACGAATCTTCTCTCGATTTCCTAAAGCACACCGAAATTCATATATATAGAAATGCATGCTTAAAACATGTATAAATAATTTACACTATTATTTGCTGTATTATTGACGTCATAAATTCCAATATATATATCTATATATATAAAACGTGTGCTAGAGATAGTTGAAGAGTTACGTAGCTAAATACCAATCCATCATATTTTTTTTTTCTTTTGGGAGTAGAGCACCAATCCGTCTTTACAACCATACAAAAAAATATTTTAGAGGTAGTTGAAATGTTATACTTCATTTTTTTGTTTATTTATTTGCTTGCAAGAACGTGAAATGGACTCAAAACTAACTGACCATATGTTAGAAATCTAAATGGAAAGAAAAATCATATTTTTTAAAAAAGTAAAAAAAAGAAGATTTGGTCAAAGGACAAAAATATCCATCCTTTTGAATCATCCTTGGAAATATATGTTTGTTTGTCTTTGTCTAATTGGCTAAAATCTTCTTGTCAATCAATTTCAAAACCAAACGAATATTTGATTTTAAGCAGTTTTATATAGTCAATGAGTAAGATGAACAATCTTTGTCATTCCCCTTAACTACATTTTTTTTTAAAAAAGATTATTAACGTTAACCACCTGGACCAGACGGCAACCGACACTCACCCACCAACCTATCAAAATTAGAGAGACCAACATTTTATTATTACTAATCAAATTTGTCTAAAATGTGATTTGGTACTCTACAACAGCTTCTTCCTTAGATACAAAATTGGAATAAGAGAAGATATAAGATGTTTATAATGATTCTCTTTTCTCTATTAAGAAAGGTTTCAATTATATTTATTTAATCTAAATATTCTATAAACATTCATAATTATCTCCTTTCATTTTTCTTTTGCATTAAAAAAAAAAAAAAAAAAAAAACCAATCATGTGTCCTCTTCTTTTACTATAAATATCTACTACTTTAATTTGTGATAAAAACATCAATTATTGCACATATATAGTAGTTTTACTCTTGATGGCCTGCTAAACCTTTTTTTTTTTCCTTAATTAAACAACTCCGGAAGATTACTTCCATTTAACAGTTAATCTAAAACAACTTTCTAGATCCTGAAAGACCGCTTAGTGCAACATTTTGACAAGGTTTATGGTGGTTATTGTCCCATAAGTGATATCATGATAATTGTTCAATAAATAATAAGAAAAATCTATTTAAATTGAGTGACTTACTTTATTAAAAATAAAAAAATTATATAAAAACTCTTATTAATTTTTAATAACAACTAATAAAATATTTAATATTTACTCCACGGTCAACATAAATTTTACCGCTACTCTTATCTCATCAAACAATTATCAAGAATAACGTGATACATTTGTTACTCATTGGAGTAATATTTTATTTCATTCTAAGATTCAAACTTGAAGACTTTTTCTAAGCTTATTTTTAAATCGGCATGCAGCGTTCAAACTGGCACCGACTGTATAATCAAGAAAAAAAAAAAATGAGAATAAAGATAGGAAAAAACAAAAAAGAAAAAAAAAAAGGTACCAATATAGTTTGTTGATTATTTAGGAACCATCATTTCTTACTATTACTCTCATTATTTCAAAATAATTGTCCCCTTTAGTTGGTACACACGAATTAAAGAAGTTATTAAATTAGATCAATTTTGTAAAAAAATAATTTAAAGTGATGAAATTATTTTTTTTCATTAATATCTCAAGTACGTAATCGTTCCTTAATGAATATGGTATTAAAAGTAAAGTTTAAAAAATATTTTTTAATTTTTTAAAATAAGAAATAATATAATATAAGATAAATTATTTAAAATGATAATTATTTTAATAAGATGTGTATAAGAGACAGGTCTTCATTTCATTTAAGCAGGGAATCCATTTTTAAAGAATGTCTCTAACTTTGAGGTGATTAAAAAACAGTCACACCGCCCCAATGACATGTAGACCAATTTGTCTATGACTTTTTGCCCATTATCCACTAGAAACTTGACACGTATCCCAATCCATTAAAGTCAAAATTGTTCGGAAAAGGGACAAAAACATAGTAATTGTCCTCTCATTGCAGAAACCACGTGTCCCATATAATTTCCTTTCTTTTCTTTTCTCTCCAACAATAAACACAAGAAAAAAAAGAAAAGAAAAGATAAGATAAGCCACCGCTACCGTCACGTGTCGGTGAAATAGATTCCAACTTTAAAAAGAAAAGAAAAGAAAAGAAATCACAATCCACCTCAAAAGTGGCCTCAAACGGTTAAACTTAAGTACTCGTTATTTCGACTCTTCACTCTGTCTTTCTACTTAAAACCTACACACAACACACACTGGCAAGGCTGGTTCGTTCAGTTCAATCAAGACTTCCTTGTTTGTTCTTTTGTGTGTGTTGTGTGTTGTGTGTGTGAGGGAATTAAAGAAGGAATATAGGTCTGGCCGGGATAAGGGTGTTGCTGAGTCGACTCGGAGGAGGTGGAGGGGGGAATAATAATAATAATAATAATAATAGGAAGAGAAGAGTGAAGAAAAAGATGATAGATTGGTGGCAAAAAATGGTGTTTCCTGTTAGAAGAGTTTGGTTTGCTGTTTCTGCCCGTGTTAAAGTTCGCAAAAATGGTTTGTTTCTTTTCTTTTTCTTCTTTTCTCCATCTCATTTCTCATCTTTCTTGGATGAATGATAACATCTAATCAAATTCTTTCCCCACAACACCCACCCCCAAAAATAAAAAACAAAAACCTGCAATGCTTTACCATTTAAATCTGAACCAAATTTTGAAGAGAAAATGGGAAATGCTGCTGATTTTTTTTTTTTTTTTTTGGTTTGACATAGTTATTAGTAACTTGTTGATGGGTTTTCCTTATTTTTTTGAATGGAGTTGAGCTGATATTAGTTGGAGACATTCTTGATTATTTCTTCTTTTTTTTTTTTTCCTTCTTGCAAAAATTGATGATGATGGGAATTATTGTAATTGATTTGGTGTATGGGAAAGCCATCAGCGGAAAAGAAAGGGAAAAGTTGACAGCAACAAGAAACTATGGAAGTTTTGCTTGCATTATACTGTTTGTAGTACGTATTGGGAACTTGGTAGTTTTGCTAGAAAATGTATTATTGTGGAATCATACAAAATTTGATGTAGAGTATTGGAACACCGTTTTAGAGCGGATTGTCAAAAATTATGGAAAATATACATTTTACTATATGCAGATGAGCTGTTAAAAGATTTAGTGTAAGGTGAATGAAAGAGTAAAAACTTAAAAAGTGACATCTTGATGGTAACTACTAGAGAATACAGCATATTAAATGGCGTTGAAGCAAAGCATAAATGTTTGGACCTTTTGTTTTCCTGATAGAATGTAGGGAGAAAATATTCTTGCTTCGTGGAATATATTCCTTTTTTTGTTCAAGAACTTTATCCTGAGTTGACCTCCCATTGAAATTGATGCCTTGTCGGAGTATTTTATTGTGATAGACTGATTCACCAGGAGCATCAAAGGCCTTTACTGACAATATGGTTGATGATTTTATTACCATTTTAATTATAAATCTAAAACTGTTACTTACTTGATTGGGTATTGTGTCTTGACCATTGGTAGCCAAGTATTTGATCTGGAACTTACAGGACACTTGAATAAGCACTAGTCATGTATTGTTAAGTATGTTACATGTAACTGTAATAAGGAATATTCTTAGAGGAAAGGTCATCAGATCAGAATTGGTCTTGATGGTTTAGATCAAGAGCAGATATTTTTGTGTTAAAGCATAAGGATGATACCGAATGGACCTTTATTTAACTGCTACGGCAAAATCTATACTCGCCAAGAAAGGGTTGAAGCAATATTATAAGTTTCTAGGAGTCTTTATTAGTTCTTCTGAACCCATGTCTTTGAAGGGTTCTGGACATTGGAAGACTCCAGTGTTGATGGCTACTGGCACTTGGCAAATTTTCTAGAAGACAGTGACTGCAAGATAATGTGTTAGGACCCTTTTATTTGGTGATGAGGAGTTTGGATACTATTGGAGTACTATTGCTGCTATTAGTGATAAACTAGAAAGCTAGACCCACACATGGCCATTAATTGTTGCCTTTATATTATATTACTGTTGTAGGTGTTTCAACAGCAATACTATAATACTAGAACTTATAATTACCCCCGACAAAGTCATTTATATGTCAATTTTTTACTCCACTAGAATGAGAAATTTTAACATACTGCTGTATGTGATTTTCGTTTATGCTTCTTGAGATGAGTGATCTTTTAGTGGTAATACCATCTTAAAAGTACCAGCACAGTTTTGTGATACTTTTCTATGTGAAGTGCTTTTAAGATTCCACTAACAGTTGTGTATAGCTATTAGGTTATTTAGGTTAGTTCCACTAACAAATATTGCCTCATTTGTGGATTTGTGGAATAATGCTTCATTGGACCTAATTTGGATCCCAAGTTGTATTAAAGAAGTGTATTTGCAGAGTCTTAGGCAGTACTTGAATTATTCTGAAGTCTGAGTGCCAAATGATGGTCGAAAGACCTTAGATGTGCCAGAATTTGCACTATTTTGTTCTGTACATTCTGTGTGGAGTAGGATAAGCAGAAAAACTACTGGACCCATTTTTCCTTTTGGTTTGTGCTATGGTCACAGATATAGATACTTCTGTTCCTGGAATCTAGTTCCTCTGTCTGCTTTTCACAATTGCAAACCTTAAAAAAAGTAACTAGAGCTTTCAGCAATACCCTATCCAATGAACATCTCTATCTTTATTCAGAACAAATCATCCACGTATTGTTCAGTGTCCAAAAAGCTTACAGATTCATGTTCTGCTGTCTTGTGCAGCTACTTTCAGTAATGCACATACTAATCAATTTCACATGAAAACGAAGTTTTTTAGATGTGTTGCACTTCTAATCTTGACGATGAATTTCTTCTAGTGTATAATATGGCTAGGTATCGCTTAATAACATGCTGATCCTACGGATCTTTTTGTTGCCTTCAGGTGCTGGGCTTTTGAAACTCCGGGATGATATACAAACTTGTGGATATGAGGACGTACAAGTGATGTGGGAAATGCTTAGAAGAACAGAATCAGAGTTGATGTCTCGGCACACTAAGCGTAAGCACAGGCAATTCTGGAGGATCTTTGAATGGTCCAACCATAATCCTCCCTCATCCTTCGCACCAAAACCTGCTCAATGATCAACCCCTCTTTACTTCAATAAAGTTGTTACTGCCGATGATATTCCAGAGCAAGACATGAATGGAATCATCATTTCTCAAGCCTGCAGCAGCACATCATGTGGTTCAGACCACACTGCTTGTTATAGTCTGTCCATATTAATGTAATATGAAATGTGTTATGTACTTGGCTCCTCCTTGTGGACATGAGAGGTCAGAGGACTGTTACAATGACAAAATTCAGATGTAAATATTGTGTTTTTATCATGATCCAAAAATCATCTTACAGCAGAAAGGAATTCCAATGAGTTCAATTTTCCTTTTGTGAACTTGTTGAGAATTCGCGCTTAAGAGGATCAAACCGGCGAGTGAAACGAAGTGTTGTTGAGTAGTGCATATGTTGCCATTATATCATAGTAATAAAATGTCATTGCACCTACCTCAGAAAAAGCCTCAGTGTAATACAGTGATGAGAATAAATGTATTTCCCTTTTAATGCTAAATCCATGAAACCAGTCTGTCTCCTTGCTGGATTCAATTAACAGTGGGTTTTACAAAGAATAAACTATAAATGATAAATTTTCAGTCAATGATTGATTTGCCAAGAAAAACAAACATACTAACAACAAAAATGTAATCAAACAGTGTTGTCATAATCTGCTAGCACACAACAGCAGGGGTATTCTTCATTTACCCCAACAAAAGGTGAATGCTCAAGAATCATAAACATTTCAAAGGAGTTCAATAATTTGAGTGGCTAGGGAGTGTATCAGAGCAGGCAACAGAGTGTGTAATATTCAGACAGTCCTTATGCTTTAAATCAAGATTTTGAATTGGCAAAACCAGCATATAATGAAGGATATCATCAACTGATCATTTGACGGGCAAATACTGTCAAATTCTTCTTGCAAGACTCAGCAACACAATCCAAGCAACGAGCATTCAATCAATCATCAGTAATGCTAATTGTGAGAAATAGTAAAAACTGGAAAGTGCAGCGATATAATCTGCAATATTTCCAGGCAACCAAACAAAATGTCATCCACCGTTCGAAGTTAAAAAATATGGATGATAACAAAAAAATAACGTGCTGAATGGTTCCTTCCCTGCTACAATACAGATTGTCTACACAAACTGTGCGCTCGGAATCAATATGCATGACACTATGAAATACACTGTGATAATGTGCATCACATCTGCAGTCTTTCGATATTGTTTTCTTCACATCCCTTAATTGATGACATAAACTATTATTGATAGAGATTTTACACAGGATTATGAATCTTCCACAATCATGTCGCAAGTCAATTGCAATAACCATGCCAACCATTTGACTCCAAAACCTCGTCTATCATAAAAAATCCAATAACACAATTACATACCAAAAAAAAAAAAAAAATCAGGAAAATATAATTACCCAAAGATGGAGCATTGAGCATTAAGGTAGAGAAGATTCAGTAGAAAGGTAGTTCTCATAGACAAATCAAAACTGACAAACGTTATTTCATATATCACCAATAAGAATGAACATTACTCGAACAAATATTTTGGTGAATGTTGTTAATTAGATTCCAATCAATCTTGACGTTGGAGTTACATACACGTGAACTCTAGCATGACGCAGTTTCACCTTTCTACTAAAGTACCTACACTACGACATTATTCCTGCAAAACTGTTCTAAATTTCCTCATCAACTGTAAATTACAGGAGAGAAGCAGAAAATATAAAGTGAGATTTATGCTAATTATACAACAGCGCGACCTTTGGCCACTTTCTCTTCAAATCCCTCTCAGATGTTGCTGACAAATTGGGTCTTCCTGGTAGATTGCAAGCCTATGGCAGGATGGGACAAGGATTCCCTGCTCTGGTTCCTATCATTTTAAGAGACAGTTTTACCTCGAGCAATAGGCTGGTTGGTTCAAAAGGCCATGAAAGAGAAACCATCACATTACTTGCTGTGCCGTAAGCCCAGAAGCATGCCCTCTGATCCAGTAGGGACCAATCCTCGTCCAGCTGCATAACAACTAGTCCAGGTGCACAATTTTATTCTTCATATGAATGTGCACAAATTTTCTCCAGCAGCAATGGCCAGTCTTCACCAAGTTGCTGTGGGTTCAGCTCCATGGCAACCCTAAAATCTTGCAAAGAAATTGGGACAATGAGGTCTATGTTCTGGCATGACTTCTAATGGCCTACTACTACTTTGCATCTGATAAAGATAACCAGGCCTGACACCATTAACAAGCTTCATAGGTGCCTGGTGTGTCTTGTTCCTTATTGGTGAACATGTCCGGATCTTGCTGCCACAAGATCAATACACGAGCTAATTAAGCCTTTCAAGTAAACATCCAAACCATTATTCAACAGATTAGCACAATCCATTGAGACCCCTTCAAGGCCCTGTGATGCAGCAATCTGCTCCATTCGTTCTTTCATGGTCACGCTGTCCAACAAGACATCAGAGTTGAAAGTACTAACACATTTACTGCTACTAGCTATGGGCAATGCTCTGCGTGCCCCACCTACACTAACTGGGCAAAATGGAACTCCAAGCGGGGCTTGCAACTGACTCCTAGCATGCACATCTTTCCCATCTCCTACATCCAGTACTTCAATCTGGTCCTTGCTATGTACAGAAACTGGAACATCTTGTGGTCCCTTCTTTATTGCTGAAAATTTAACAGGGTGGTGAACTGAAGCCTCCTGCACATTCTCTGCCTGTTGTGCAAGCCCTTGACGATGCTGCACTGATCCTAGAAGATCAGATCTAGAGACAATCTAGAGAGATCTTCTCCAAATGTCAAATCAGATTCACTAGTTTTCTTTAATTTTAAGATTGATCAGAAAAATTTGTCTTCCCATATGGCAGTTGCAGAAGTGCATTAATACGATCCCCAGCTCTACGATCGCGAAACACAGTCCTGGCCTTCGGGGTGATAAAGGCAGAATGTCACCGTTTGACAAACCTTGTGGATTGGAAGCCTGCACTGCAGCATTGTGGGACCCATTTTGCTGGTAATCATCACCAGAAGTCTCTTTACTCCCAAATGCAGTAATAGACTTCACAATATCATTGTCACGACTAGGTGGCGGAACTTTTGCACTACAAGCATTCTTCAAGATCGAGCGAACGAACTGATTATGCAGGGGAATGTTTTCTCTGCCTAGAGCTTAATCCTAACAGAAATCTTATTAAACTCAACCTTGCTAAGCTTCAAACTCAATAACCTATTCAAATAATAGAAATACTGCTTGGACCCCTCTGGCCCAAGTTTCCTCACTATCTGAGCTTTCAACTCAGCAAGATTGATCCGCGAATGCTGCTGTGGCGGTTGCATTTCTCTCATCACATAAACTCCATCAACAACAACAACAACAAAAGAAACAGTATAATATCAAACAATTCCCACAGAACACCACTAAATCAAACACCCCCCAATTAAACTACTAAATTAGGGTTTTGTTCCAATTCCAAAAACCCATCTTCCACACAAGATTCAATCCCTCTATAAGCAAACCCAACAATGCCAAACCAAAACCCACCTCCGAAATCCACACTTTGAAGAGTATAAGGATTGGAGGGATTGAGTTGACATCATTGACTCAATTCCCTACAGAAGATGAATAGTTCGTTAAGCCAATTCCGCAAATTTTCAAATTCCAATTCCAGAGAACTCAAAACCAAACAAACCCTCCATTTTACCGCTCAAAACCCCAATAAAAAAAGATACCTCTCTCCAACTCCAAGTAAACCCACAAATTCAATTCCCAATTTCAATTAGCTAAAACAACCAATAATTCCCACAAAACCACCAAATAAACTGAAAATGCCACCTTTTATCAAAAGATTCAAGCTTGAAGTTTGCCACTTCAAGTTCAAATCTTTTCTACACAATTCCAATAAAGAATACAGATTTAAGCTTAAAAACCCACAGAAATTATTTTACATAAAAAGCCAAAGAAATTCATGGGCTCACCTTACTCAAGCTCCTAATACTGATTTGGATTCTGGGCCTCAAAAATTTGAAAAAGAAAATAAATACTTCAGAAGTATTTACTTGTTCTTTGGAACCCAGTTGCTTCTTCCTCCATTGCTTTCTCTCTCCTTCTTATTTCTTCCCCTTTCTCTCTCTAAAAATTGCTTTGCATTCCAATTTTCCTCTATAATCCCAGAATTTATAAGTGACAGTGTCTTCTTTTTTTGAATCAGAAATCGAAGACCCTTCTTCTCTGCCCCTCTAAAATCTCTGATCGCTCTTCCCTTCGATACTCACTTTCTCTCTCTTCTTTTCTTTTCTTTCTTTTTCTCTCTTTTTTCGTTTTTGTGTCTGATTAGAAAGGATTAATGTTTTTTATATTTTAATATTTTTAGTTGTGGTTTTTATTCATGTCAGCTTCTACTCTCCACGCTCTTGTTAGCAACTGAAAAACACTCGCGGTAGTAGTGAGAGTTTTGAGTGACGTGTTGAGTTGTCAGTGGATGTGACCCCTAAGCGCGTCTGAGAATATAAGTAGTTTATGGATATATACTAGTATCTATTTTTTGTTTTTTTTTGTTTTTTGTTTTTAGTTGAGTATCTAAAAGAGTGATTTGTTTAAAGAAAATACTAAATTAGTGAGGTAAATACAAAATTCCTTCCAACATTTAGGTGAATTTAGAATCAATCCTTGTGAGGTTTTTCATGTCCTTCTCACATTTGAGAAGAATTAGGCTAAATAACTAGTATAAAAAACAAAAGACAATAGCATGAAAAACATTCACATTTCCTCTTTAAAATGAATTTGCAATTAAGAGCAATTTTTCGTGTTTATAAATCATACATTCATTGGTTTTGAAAACGTTATTACTACGAAGTGCTTGAGTACTTAAGTACTAGTAGTACAAAGTTAGAAATCCACACATGTTTGGTTTTTTTTTTTTAATTACTTAGTATTCAAATACATCACTTAAACGTTTGGTTCTAATTTTTTTTTTTGGTGAGACAAATCCTAAATCGTGTGATCAATCTCATGATATGTATATTTCAATACTTGAATTGCAAAGCCTCTTACGTGTAAACAAACATGAAACTCAATTTTAAGAGTACGCAATAGTCAACTAACAATATATATATATATATAAACCAGTAAACATAAATAGACCACAGCTTTGGCAATGGCCTTGTCTAATGCCCGATTTCCTTCTTTTAATCTTTGTGAAATTCTTATAAAAGGGAATTATTAATCTTTCTGAAATATGAGAAATTTAAATCAAACTTTTATCTGATTTCCTATTTTTACATATTGTTTAGGCCAATTTGGACCATATTTGACTAATTTTTTACTAGGCCAAAAATCTGGAATATGGCACTGATTATTGACCTGGCCAAGTTTGAGCTATAATTTAAATTGAGACTTTGATTGATTCAGAAATGATTTTAACTACACAAATAAGCAGACAGTTCTGCTTCTGCATTCAACCCTCATTGTCAAGCTAACTTTGGATGTATTAACTCCAGAAAGCTACTACCGTATAAAGAGTTCAGGAGACTACAGGAAAGAAGAAGAAACCTAATTGAGGAGAAAGGATAACTGTAAAAACTCTATAGGACTTGTCATTGAATAGTTAAGAATTAACTTATATGATCAAGATTAATATTAAATTTTTGGCATATTGGGGATTAATTTATAAAAATAAATAAAATAAATACACCCAAGCCCATCAATTGATATAAGAGAATCCTGGTTATATTAGGAATCTTTTCTAAAATCTTGTGACTACATGCATAACAAGTTGTGATGAACTGAAAATAGACATGAAATTTATACTATAAAGGTAATTCAACAGTTACCATCTACTGTGTTCTTCATTGTTCAAACAGTCAAAGAACACCTAACTGTGAGATCATGCAACATGAACCAAATAGCAGGGCAAAACATTCCTCTGGTGTACAAACTGAAAAACAT
Organism: Cinchona pubescens; assembly: GCA_025175665.1. Classification (NCBI taxonomy): domain Eukaryota; kingdom Viridiplantae; phylum Streptophyta; class Magnoliopsida; order Gentianales; family Rubiaceae; genus Cinchona; species Cinchona pubescens. Next base: position 44,297 of record JANKKI010000279.1, on the reverse strand, counting down.
TCATCTGGTGTAGATATTAAAATACGTAGGACTTCAAACTTCAAACAAGCTACTACCAACAGACATTGCTCATACATTATCAAACATCCAATAACTCACTTCAGCTACATATTTGACAAAAAAATTTCTCCTTTGTGTGAGCTAATGTGCGCACAAATGTGTAAAGAAAACAATACATTTCTTCATATTATCCTTTAAAAATCATTTGAAGAACAGATAAAGGAGATGCAGTTCAGTGTATTCAAGCTTTCTAAGTGACAGGCTTAACGAACTATTTGCATCTTACTGCCAAGAAGATGCAAACTTTTTCCATGGGCATTCTTCCAAGATGTACTTTCATGGCAATGTAACTACAACTGCAGCAGGTGGTAGTCAAGGGCCTCAATTTTGCATACCCCACACTCCCACAGAATGCAAACAATATCCAAGGTTTCCCATTCCCTTGGGCATTATTTGTAGAAAGATATCATTGTCGAAACAAAATGCAGCAACAATTGCTCGATGTATGTGAAAAAATATTCAACAGAATACTATGGTCACGTCTGATTCATAACTAAATTGTATCAGAGACAGGAATGTACTGAAATCACAGAAGCAGCAGTACAGATGGTAGCAACAGGAAAGTACTTATTGCCTCGGCTAAGTGACTGCACCGCAAAACGTGGTTACACTATTTGCCTTTCACTTCATGATAAACCAGTATAGTGGACATACATTTCAGTATATTGGGCCAAAACAGGTCAGCAACCCCATCGGCACTAAATATTAAACAGAAGTATAAGAGACAGGTTTTGCTCTCAAAAGCAAGAAACCAGCCAGGTCTAGGAAAAACACCAGGAGGTGGTGTCACAAAGATACAGGACAAGCATATAAAACAAGCTTTATGAAAGAGTAAGCAAGCAAATTGAAAAGGCTGCATTTACCACAAACTTCAGCTTCGATCTGTTACTTTCATCCTTTTAAGAGACCAGGCATTCCTTCTCTTGACATACACAGTACAGCACATCAGAGATCATGAGGCTGAAAAAGAAAAAATCCTCCCATCATAGTTGCAATGCTGTAGAATCTCTTTGATTGAATGAGCCACATCCAGATGAAAAAGGGCAGGCAACATGCTCAGATTTGGGTGCACTAAATTTCTTTCTCATGGTCAATGCACAAAAGGAAACCAAGTTTCAAACTTCAGTAATTCTTGAAAACCTTCAATGCATTCAATCAAATAAAAATCAAGAAAACTTAAAAAAGTGAACCTATCAGATGGATAAAGCTAGGCTACAACACAGTGGTAGCCTAGCTTTCACCCCACACACCCCCAAAAAAAAAAAAAAAAAAACCAAATTGTTGTAAATTTCGTATAGGTTCACTTAAAACTTAAGACTTTGATTTAGTAACTGTTTCTTATACACAAATCACAGTATAATAAACAGGATACGATGTTTCTAAAATACATAACACAAAATTTTGGTGTATAAAATTTGAGGAATTCAGCTCATATGATTTATTTGCAACATAAGCAGGAAGAGAGAAGTACAAGCAACATCTCCTCAAAATCAGGTGATGAGGGGGGAAGCCACTGAAGTACTGAACAATGAATATCCTGTACTGGTCCTTGAAAGCGCATGTATATATACATGCTATCATCGAGCTGTCTATAAAAAAATAAAAAAATAAAAAAATTGTATAGTAATTCTACAAAGATAAATAGAGAGGTGAAATGAAACTTACCAGTAGTTGTCTTTAAGGTTCAAGAACTTCATAAAAGCTATTGGTAAAGTAATAGAGATCAGTAATTAGCAAAAAGTTGTATGGAATTATTAACAATGCTAGGATTTTCCAGAACTCTGGTATCAAATCTATATAGGACAAGGATAAAGCACCAGCAATCAACCGACTTACTGTTCCATTCTATGTTTCACTTTCTTTTCAGAGAAATGCTGCGACCCCAATTACCGCAATGAAGTATGTCCCAAATGGTGGATCAGCTCGAGCGCTAGCTACTTTGTTTCAGCACCCTGTTGAAATGGAAATATAAATAAATGACGTAAAAAACCAATCTAAGGAGAAAAGGACAAAATGCTGAAACTGAAAGTAGTTTTGCGATAAATAAAATTGAATACAGAAGTCCATCCATTTTGGCAATTTCATTTATTAGAAGAAACAATAATTAGGTGTGACAGAGAAAGAAACGGTAACGTAAAACAGGGACTGGAGCCAAGGATATTCTGAATTTTGGATCCATCGCCACAGAGGTATTCTGCTCTCCACCAACTTTATCACTCAGGCCATCTATTTGAGTATTCAAAAAAGAAAAAAGAAAAGGAAACAGAAATGCAACCTTGTATAAAAACATAAGTCATCAGGAGCACAAAGGATTCCAGCAGATGGAAAGAAGCATCTCTCCTGATTCTCAAAAGGCTGCATGTATATTGTGACAAGCTCTAAAGTTTTGGGGATTAATCAAGGTTCAAAATCAATTCTACCTTTCTGATTGTACATCCTAGCGACTCCTCACAAAGTAATACTATGTGTGGATCATGCATGACACCAATACCTTTCTAAGAGTCACTGCTGAAATATTGATGCAATTTACAGAAAAAAGGAAAAATAGTGATCCATCAAGACTGAGCAGAAAAGTGAGCACCAGACATTCACAATCAGAAAAATCAAAGAGGAAAAACATAAAATTGCATCTGTATATAGTCTAAATTAGAGATAGATAACTACAGAGATGACATTAAGCCAACTCGCAGGTTTCAAAGAGGTTTATAATTAGGGATCTAGATATGGCAAACAAAATCATGTTATTCAACAATTCTATCCCGCCACACCCTTTTTCTACAAAATAAACCAACAAAAGAGCCAAAATTGATTTCAATAGTTTCCATCCCAAGAGCTTAAGAAACGACCTTATGAAGAGACATTACAACCCAAATCAGATTGACTTTACGAATTCAAGAAAAGAAACTAACCACCATCATATTTAGATATTTAGAGTGCAAAAAGGACATTACTGAAACTGTCCAACACGCACAAAATGAAGGGAAATTACATAAATAAATCAAAAGAACCTGTAATGGATTAATTTAGTGTAGCACATCAATAACCCACTGTGATGACCAAAATATGAAAACTGATAAAAGAGGATTGCAGAATTACAAGAGAACATCACAGGAACTCCAATTGAAGTTCAAATTAGTTGGTGCTAAAAATCAAGTAAATAAAATCTCTAACCGAGGGTCACTAGTTCGTTTCATATCATTTGTCAGCACTCATTGCATCTCCTTTCACAAAGAATTCACAGGGCCTAGAAAGTTAGGATATATAGTTTAGTTCTCATACAGAATACTTATGCCAAATATACTTTATAAACAGTAAACACAGAGTTATGGAGTGGAGAAATCTTGTGTAGATATATCAATTTCTCCAAGCCTCTAACAAGATTGTAAGAAATGTAACAACTATAAGATGAATCATTTAATTGATTTTCTTGGCATCCTTATTAATTTCAGTATTGAGAGCTCCCAACCAATGAGCCAATGATTATTGACAATAAGAGCAATAAGAATGCAAAATAAGAATGCCCAGTATGAGAACATTCAAATGAGTGACAGAAGGAACAATGCGATGTCTCTGTTCAACATAAAAAGAAAGCTTTCTTCTAATCAGGAACTGACATTCTCCTCCAGTAATCACAGTCATTTGAATATTGGTCTTCACATCTCAATTTTGTATAAGCCTTGTTGGTTGTTACCCTGCCTTACTCTTGATAGCTCTTGTATGGAACAGGAAGTACTTCTCTCCACTTTCTCCGCAAGTGATCTCTGTCTGCTCTGCAAATACTAACCCAGTAAATTGGCCTATAAGGTAGTATTCCTTCATCAATCATCATCTCAAAATATCACATGCCACCTCGAGTTTATGTTTCTTCTTGCATAGACCATGGACCATTACAGCATAGGTTGAGACAGAAGGATAAAATCCCCTCTCATCCATCCTATCCCAAACCTTTTCAACCCTAGCAAATCTTCCAACTCTAATAAGCATTTTAAGCACCATATTATATGTATGCCGATCCAGTTGGCATCCGTAATCATCCATTCTTGAAATCAGCCTAAGTGCTCTATTCCCTTCCTTATGATCACAATGGAAGCTAAAATAGCATTGTAACTCCAAATATCTAGAGAGGGGTCGTGATAGCATGTATATGGAAGAAGTTAGTACCCTTCCTCCAGTTTATCATTCTTGCAAAGTTTCTTGATTATATATACATAAGTAAATACATTAAGCACAAGATTGTACCTTTTCCTTACCCAGAACTACCGTAAAAGCCGAATGTAAATCATTTGCTTCACAAAAAGCATAAAATCAATAATGAATAACTAAAACCATCAGGCCCAAATCCCTTGCACATAGACTCCAACATGTTGTTATAAGCAAGCAAATCAACCAAACATCCTCTTTCAAGCAATTCATCAAACAGTTTTCGGACCTTACCCGGCACCTCTAATCAAAATGCTGTAAGTCTTAACCTTTATCAAAAAAGTCCAGTGAATGCTAACTGCTTCCTTTTACGAAGCACATAAAAGAGGTCATTAATACTGGGCAAAATTCCAAAATCAACCATCTTATCAAATATCCTTATAGCATCAGCTGGCAAATTAACTCTACTATGAGCCATATTCTCACTTTAGAAGAATTATCTCAATTAATACCTGTTTAGATTTGGACCAAAATCGTATACGAGAGATTAAATCAATTTATTATTTTTATTTTAACTTAAATCGTGTGTGTAAATATAAAATATTTCACGTCGATTAATTTAATAATATATTTAATTAATTAATAAATTATTATACCACACAATTTATTATCAATTAATTTTGACATCGAACTCATATATTTAATAGGATAAATGAGAACTGGTTGTGTTGGTTGACAGCTTAGAATTATAAGGAGAAACTCGTGATTTGAGTGGGCTGTGGTGAGTTGAAGCACTCATAACTTGGATGGATGAGGGCACGGCTATATAATGTAAATTATTTTCTACTGTTAAGTGTACCACTTTTTTACAAAGATGTACTATCAAAAGGTGCCAGTTTAGGTTATTTATGCCAACGAATAAAATCAGATGAGAGTGGAATGCTGACATTGCTGATTTGAAAACATTTACTAAGTGGAGACGAGGCCGCTGTGCATTCATACTAAGTTTCCACTGTTCCTTCCAGAGATTATTTATTAATTTTCTTTTTCTTGTCCTAGTAATTTTTTTTTTGTCGTTGTTTAGGGAATATAATTTTAAAACTAATCTTGATAGTTATGTATGGTTTAAATTTTTCTATTTTTTCCGTAGTAAAATTTTAATTTAGATAATTTATCTTATGTTATATTATTTGTCATCTTAAAATTTAAAGAAATATGATGGTGGTTTTTTAACTTTTACTTTGGGTGCTATATTAATAAAGAAAAGATTATATAGCTGAGATATTAATAAAAATAATAATTTAAACACTTTAAATTATTTTTTTTATAAAATTAATTTAATTTAATAATTTCTTCAATTTATGTTCACTAAATAAACAGGGATAATTATAGTAATAATAAAAGAATCTAGATGTGTATAAGAGACAGCAATAACGGCGTCGTGGAAGATGGGGTGACAATTAGAAGGGCTCTGGTGTCATTTATTTTATATGAAGAGAGTGATAAAGACTAAATAAATAATGCAACACCAGCTATCAAAACATTTTCAATTAAATAATACGTACATTACATTAAAAATATTGAAATAGATTTTATATTAGACCTAGGCAAATGATATTGCCAAAGCATTTTTTACATTAAATGACATATTTGCCCTTTCAAATGAACCCCATCTTCCATGCCGTTATTGTCCTGTTAAAGGAAAATTATTTTTATCTTTGGATAATAAATATTATAAATAGTTAAATAATTAAAAAATATTAAAATTTAATTATTTTATGGTCATTTAAATAATTAATATGTCTACTCTATATTTAAAAAATAAGTTATTACTTCTACAATAATTTCATCCAAATTACTTGACCAAGAGATTGTTGTAAAAAATTCCATCAACCCATAAAAAATCCATAACCCACAAAACCATATTCAGTTTTGACCAGATCCTTCTGTCTGTTATAAGGGAAAGTGTGGCCTTTGACCTGGCAATAAACCGGGGTTTTTCATGGCAGAGCTACTTCAAGCAACTGGAATCATTTAGTCGGCCGTGGATTGTTTTGGATGGGCTTTTTTTGTCCTGGGAGATAGATGCAGAAGTGAAGAACAATCCACGGCCTATATTTCATAACATTTAAGCTACATCAAAAAAATCTATAAATAAAATAATTCTCAGGTCTACCTAAATCTTCTCCGTCTATTTAAATACTTTTCTTTAAGAGGGTGTATAAATAGGCCACCTTCCATGATTTGTTTTGAACTTTCTTGTCATTCAGATATTTCTAATCTCACCTGCATACAGAGCACCACCTACTACCTTTTCTCTCTCCTCTATCAAGAGTCCTCTGCATAATTTTGTTCATACATGAAATCTATAAACAAGTAATTGCACAAATATCTAAGGAAGGCCTGAGAACCTGCGGGATAACTTATTCTTCAACTTGTAAGAGAATCAAAGAGGTATCGTTCATTTCTTTTAACGATAACTCAAGTCGATTTCTACTATTCTTTATTTTGAAATAACTCTTTCATGTTGTTAAAAAAAATATGATGTTATAATTGTAACATGACAATTGACATTTCTACACTCATGGGAGTTTATTTAAATGCTCAAATATGTTACTACAAAAAATTATATAAAATAATTTACATGAGCATTTATATATTGTTGTTTTTAAACTACCTTTTGATATAAATCTCAAAATATACTGGTATAATATTGTAACGTGACCTAAAATTCCTCTATATTATATTCACGTTTTCCTGTTTTTAGTTATGTTTTGATCATAATCTGGTTGTGTATTTAAGTTAATTAGAGGCCATCCTAGAAACCAATTATTAATTCGAGGCCCTTTAAGCCAATTCAAGGTCTTTCAACTTGAGAGATGCTTAAACTCTTTTCATTGCATATGATGAATAAGAAATATGTTTTAGAGGTTCGGGTTTTAACCATAGACTATTTTTTTTAGTTTGCTAAACTGATTATTAATGTTGTCATTTAAAGAAAAGAACACTAGAAAGCTAATTCAATAAGATGTGTATAAGAGACAAATATTACTATGGAGGTGATCTACTTAAAAATCCTCACTTTGGTGTAGATAGAAAATTGAAAATGTTGCTCAGTAAATAGATCAGAAATTGTTGGATCAACATCTTATTTGAACTTTGATGAGGGAAAATAATACTAATAACCTTTGTGTGCGACACGAAACATATGTTGCTATGTTTATAGTTCTATTCTAATTATAGATAGATCGACAGCAAATACTTGGCACTAGGTAGGAATTACTGTACCCTTTTAAGTTTTAAGGTAATTCTTCTGTAACTTAAGGAAATACTAATAATTAAAGAAAACAAAAAAGTCAAAAAAGAAAAAGAAATCTTATCTGAGAATCTTATCTAAAACCCAAGTGGCCAACAATCCAGGAAAATTGATGGAACAGAATCCATCTAAGGCAGATTCTTTAGATAGAGCTTTACACATAGCAAAATTCTTGTCTAGTACGTCCTCTCCAATCTTGTTTGCACCAGACATTTCTCTACCCTCGTAATCTTCTTGTATGTATATGTAAAAAATGCTTTGGCAATATTTTTAATCGTACATGTATATGCTCTATTTTGTAGTTTTTGCATATTTTTGAAAAAATGCGTGTTTGAAGCTTCAAAAAGAGATTCGAGGTCAAGTGACGGTTGGCAACTTTTCTTATACAATGCTAAAGTGCTTGGAAACAATACAGTATAATTCAAATGATAAAATTATGATGTTTGCAATATCTAAATTATACGTTCAAGTCACGAAAAATACTTTTTAATAAAAATAAGAAGGTTTAGGTAAATAATGAATCTTTTTTGGCCCAGAGGCAATCACAATTAGATTATTGTATTTATTACTATCAAATCGTAAATTTCAAAATATTTTACATTAAAGATGAAAATATCAGTATATGTTACAAAAATATTACTAATATAATTCATTGTTTCTGCAAACTGAAATATAAAATGAATTCATATTAACGCCACAGAATCCCATCCAACATGGTTAGAATGGGTCAGGCCTTAATTTGTCTACGCATATGTGGGCTCAATAGCCCTTTTATTTTGCGCTAAGATTTAAGTTCAAGCTCAGCCTATTTTGAGGTGGTCCAGTAGACTAAATAAAGTCAAAGCTCGACTGTCTGAATGGGCCGAACTCATATTATCAGGTTTTCCCTACCCTATTGGTAGTGTTATAGTAGTTAATATTATGTATGGAAAATTTTACGATTTTTTTTAGAAAATTATTTTTTTATATTTTAAATGTTAAAAAATATTTAGGTAGATTTGATTTTTGATTCCACCTGTAAACCCTGTGATCAGGATTAAACATTAAAGAATCTTGCTTACATCAGCTGCTATCATATTTACCCGAAAAAGTTGAAAACAGGGAATCACTAGGTGGAACTTTTACTTATTTTTTTCAATTCAAAATCATCTTTCACTAGTGAAATTAAGTTCATAAAAAGGGATCAAAATTGTTTTGCATTAACTAGTCAAAATTTATTTTGACAATCTGCTTCATTAACTGAAGTAAATATATTCACGAACATGTCTCCACTTGAAATAGAAGTATCCTGATTTCTATGCCGAATAGCAACATGCCTCTTTTTGTTGTTAATACTTTTCATTTTGTCTTGATAATCACCACTTCAATGTACATCTTGCATGTTTGTTAATTAATTATGTTTTGTCAAAAAATAACAATTTTATCTTGACGGTCCATACTTATTAGGTAAGAATCCAATCGTGGTAGTAGAAGACTTGAGAGAACCCACGTCCAAATCCTAATATTTTAATTGCTCGTGTAACTTACTAGGATGAGGTTCAATTAACTTACCGGGCGAGACAAAGAAAATACTTATATACATTTCGAGGATTGACAATTTCATTTGTAAATTTCTTCGCTGTTATACAAGGAACACAAGTAATGCGATATCAAATAATATTAACATATTTAATATGAATAATATCATCCAAAATTATATTATCTACGTGACTTTTTTAATAAATAATAACCAATACATTTAAAAAAAATCTTATATAGATCAATCTAATAAATAATAACTACTATGTTTCTTAAATTCTTATATAGATTAAAGTGAACGGTGAGATATATATTTATCCACATCCTTTAACTTCTTTTAAAAAATTAAAAATTAAAATACTTTATTCACAAATTAGTAAATGTTGATAAATATATATCACAAGATATATAATGGAGAAATATTTAAGTAGATCTAGTATTTGACCCCACTTATTTGACCCAACTGATGTAATAAGGATTATATAAAATTTAATTTTGATAGTAAAATCTACAAAATTCAATTTTGATAATAACATCAACAGATAAGGACAAAAATCAGATTTATATAAGTATTTTTCATATATAATAGAGCCGTTCATCTTAATCTAAACAAAAATTTTCTCTAAGTTTATAAATAAGGAAAATAGTTAGATAGATCCAAAGATCCTACCTGACCTGTAAATCTTGTTATCAGAATTAAAACTGATATCATAAATTTTCTAAAAAAAATTTTACACCACAAGATGTATAAATTAGAGTATTTGCCTATAAATAAAGCCCTAAAACAAAAAAAAAAAAAAAAAAAATAAAAAATAGTCGTTTTTAAACTTAGATCGAACAGATCAGGTCGACCTGGTAAACTACAAACTGATAATGACACCAAACCGAATGAATGCTAAACCCGAAAACCACAAAAAACTAGTCAAAACTCAAAAACTGGTAAAAATTGAAACGAATTGATAGACCCGATTCCAGTTACCTTCCCCAAAATCAAACCCAACTTAATGGTTTCCATGCAGATCCATCTTACCAAATTTACTACAATTTAAAAAAAAAATTTATCGCCAATACACCAAATTCATCAAATCGACCTACCCCATACGAAAACAAAATAAATAAATAAATAAAAACAGATCCTTTATGGTGAGCAAAGGAAAGAAGACAGAAGGGATGGAAAAGATAACATTAAAAATAACAAATAAAAATAGATCTTTTATGAAGAGTAAAGGAGAGAAAAAAGAAGAAGGGATGGGCATAGATGATTTGGGAAAAACAAGGAGGTGAAGAATGGGCCGTAGAGTAGGGACAAGGGGGAAGGGAAGCAGAGGAGATGGAGAAGAGCGAGGGAGAAACGGGTAGAAGGTGAAAGTGGTGATGGGTGGAAAAAAAAAAACAGGGAAGGAGAGAGTAGAAAAAATTAAAAGAATATTTAAAGTCGTATTATATAAGTATCTAAAATATAATTATTATTGAAAAAAATGACAAAAAAAAGGTTAATAACACTTTATCCCCTAAAGTGTACATGAAAATTACACTTTGTCTCTCATTTATACTATTCATCTGGTAATATTTCTAACACCATTAATGAATGTCAATTAAATGACTAAGCGTCAAGAATGCTCTTATCATTATTTTTTATTTTTCAAATTTTCAACTTTTAAGAGAGGCATAATTATAAATATATATATATACTATATAAAATTAAGCTGTATAATGTATCTAGATGTGTATAAGAGACATTTTTGGTCAAATTCGTAATTTTAGAGTTCGTTAGCAATTCTAGAATTCATTTGATATTATTTGAATTGTAGAGTTTTCATAGCGATAGCACATTTCTCAAAGTAGATTTTCGGTGACAATTTTTATTTGAAAATTTTCTTTAAAGATTTTGTGTGACAATAAATTATTCATAGAAGTTTTATAATTTTTCGCTATACTTGGTATTTTATATTGAGAAATGTGCTATTCAATTTTCTAATTTGACCACATCGTAAAATGTCTCTTATACACAGTATTAACAGATAACACTACCAAGAGGGTACAATAAAATCCTTGCATAACCTGAGTTATCATTGATACAGACATACGCAGAAGCTAATTGCTGAGTTGAAGAAACCTATATTTCAATCACTCAACTGTTTTGTCTCGTCGGTGTTACAAATGTTCAAAGATGAATAGGTAAATAAGGAAAAAAGTATAATTTATTTAGTTTAATGAATAAAATGTAATTATTCCCATACTTTAGAGGAATAAAGTGTTATTAACCCAAAAAAATGATGATGATGATTGACCACCATTCAGCCATCCTTTGTTTGGTCAACACATGTATTTTACTTTAATTTTTAGTAGTTCCTCCACTAGATAATCCATTACATATAATATAACTCGTCCCATATACTAATAACTGAATGTGAGTGAGTTGCTGTTATCTAGACCGGTGTTTTCTTCTTCTACAACGTTCGGGTACTGATTAAGATAACGTCCGTACCTCGTTGTCCTGAACAAGCATCCCATATAGTACCCCTTTTCAGCATTTCTTTATTGGGTCAGAAAAGAAAAAAACTATTTCTCTGTCTTCTTACTCACATTAAACAAACAATAATTTCTCTTTCAGACAGGATCTTCTGAGCTCCTCGATATGGCAGAAGTCGAATTGGGCCAGGCAGTTTTACCTGCTTATAAAAACACTCTCCCAATTCCCCATTCAACCATTCCTCCTCGTTCCTCAACTTCTTATACTCCTATGGGTTCCTACACAGGTCAGAACTTCGTGTCTTTTTTTACTCGATTATTTACATTTCTGATATGATCCCAGAAATTTTTTTTTTTTTTTCTTTCCATAATTGAATTCAAGATTTGATTTTTTTTTTTTATAAAAAATTTTGGTACCCTTTTTTTTTAACAGGGCTAGATGAGGCTGAACAACGTTTGCTAGTTTTGGATGTGAATGAGGATGAGAATGAGAATGAATCATCATCAGAGGTTAAAATTCAGATAAGGGATTTGTCAAAAGTTTCTGATAAGAGTGTTCCGATTCTGAGTAAAGTCAACGTGGACATTCCCAGAGGTGTAATCATGGGAGTTATTGGCCCGAGTGGAAGTGGAAAGTCCACATTTTTAAGGGCTCTGAACAGATTGTGGAGCCTCCATCCAAGACTGTTTTCTTGGATGGAAAAGACATTTGTGATCTTGATGTTCTTGGACTTCGCAGGAGGGTTGGCATGCTTTTCCAGCTTCCTGCTTTGTTTGAAGGTAAGTTCGGCTGTTCAGATCCTAATTTTTTTATCCAGATATGGTAGCCAGCTGTTCAGATATGTACTGTTTGATTTCTGTGTGTTGAGAAGTGAGAACTAATACGTATATTGACTGAAGAAAATTGAGATCAACGCTTTACTCTCTCTCAAATTGTAGTTTTTCTTACCTTTTTACACGGTTGAATGTGTGTGTATATGTACTATTATGTTCCGTATGTCCTGTTTTTTATTACAAGGATCCTAAGGGGTGTGAGTCACAATCTGAAATGGGGTCTTTCGCCTATTACCTGCTTAGTTACTCTTTGCTGTATTGGAGGCTATGAACTATGTGATTACTTCGGATTGAAGTTAATGTGTTCAGGGGTGTTTGTATTTGTCTCTTATTATATGTGATTCAATGTTTGAATTTTACAGTCCCCTAATCCCCTTACATGTCAAGCGATGACCCCCCCTAAATTAATGGTCTAAATATGTTACAGAGATATATCAATCATCTGCATCAGATCTGTCTCTGATGAAAAATAACTAGCAAGACAGAGTCTGTGTTTCGTAGAGATAGATCCTTGGAATTTGGTGTGGTGATAAACAGATTGCTTGAGTTATGAATCTCATTTCCTACTGTGGAATTTGTACAGGCACAGTTGCTGATAATATAAGATATGGACCACAGCTGAAAGGGAAAAAGCTAAGTGACAAGGAGGTCTACAAGTTGCTTACTCTTGCAGACCTGGATTCCACTTCTAACATGTGTATAAGAGACAGAGTTACTCTGTTGGTCACTCTCAAAGAGTCGCTTGCACGTACATTAGCAAATGAACCAGAGGTAAGATAGATATGAGTCTACAATTGTGTATAAGAGACAGGAAATTACTATCTTTTACTGAAGTCTGTAGAATTGCGAACTTTTGACATCAAGAGTTTTCCTTTCCATTTAGGTTTTACTACTGGACGAGCCAACTAGTGCCTTGGATCCAATATCAACACAGAACATTGAAGATGTACTTGTAAAGTTGAAGAAGGAAAGGGGAATGACTATTGTCATGGTCTCTCACAGTATCAAACAGATCCAGAGGATTGCTGATGTAGTTTGCCTTCTTGTCAGTGGTGAGATTGTTGAAATCTTGAAACCTGACAAACTATCTGAAGCTAAGCATCCTATGGCACTAAGGTTTCTTCAACTCAGCAATTAGCTTCTGCAATGTTGTATAATCAGTTCTATTTATGCAAGGATGGTATTGTGTATAAGAGACAGTTCTGATATACAATGTTTATACTATATTAATACAAGTGCTTTTTAAGTTTGTTAAATTCATACTGGTGCTTATTCTGCTATATTCGCAAGTTCATAAACTGAACCTTCGTGATGTTTAAATATTGAATCAGTTCTGATTCCATAAGCTGGTGATATCAGAAGATGTACTCAAAAAACATGGAAATATTTAGCTCATGAAAATCCCCCTTCAATTTGCTGAACTGCGCTGATCAGACATGCATTGATCAAGAAGGTTCGTGGTGCTTTTTGATCTAGTTTGAATATCATGTGTTCTGTGTTTCTGCTTTTTCTTTAATTTTTAACATTTCATATTTCTTTATTGGCTTTAACGAGCAATCATTGGAGCTATTTGTCACTGAAGCCAAATTGATCATAGATTTTTAGACCAGCAGTTTGTCACAGAGGCCTCCTGAACAAGACCATGAGAATGAGATCCAATTATTTTCATGAAAAGTCAGATGATTATCTTTGAAAATTGCTTTTAAGTTAGCTAATGCCTTCAACGTATGTCTAGATCTCATTGATAACAGGGTAGTTTTTAACAGGCTGATTGAGACTTCCAAATGTGAGTTTATGTTGAAACTTGAAAATGGATTTCATCCCACTCAATTGAGGATCTTTACACCCAAATTGCATGAGCAATAGGTCTTGCTTGTTGTAAAGGTCCTATACCCATGACTTGAAATTTCCTTGCCAAGCTACATGAAACAGATATCCATAAGTCCACAGAAAAATTATTATTTATTGACTTAAGTGAGAAGCAAAAAATATGCTGATAAAGACGTTTCTCAGAAAAATTATTATCGATATTGTTGAGGATCAAAAAATATTCTGATAAAGATGTTCCTCAACAATATCACGACTCTTAGAGTCATGTGCGGTGGCAATACCAATGGGAACGGTAGCTACTTATACTGGCACGACGGCTGCCAAATTATTAGTAGCTAGGTTGCGAGATCACGATTCAAATCTGTTTCCAACTTCATCCAAAACACTGAAACAGAACTAAAATTGCAAATGTCTTGAAGTAAACCGTCTCCTGCTACTTGTATCACATTATTGCCACAAGCCACAGAGCAGAAGAAAGAAGCATGGCTCCCTTGGTGACCTGCAGAATGGTACCTGTAATATGCGGCCATGGTGCTTGTGTCCAGGTGGTGCATCCGCAGCTGGTGCATCAGCCTCTGGGGAAGAAGCATCTGGAGCAGGAACCGGTTCAGGTGGGGATGCAGCAGGTGACTTTCCAGGTGGGCTAGACGCTGGTGCAGGCGAAGGCGGTGCAGGAGGAGAAGAAGTTGAGTTTGAGGTGGTATTGTCAATTCCCAAAGGGATTATCACAGTGCTGACCTGCAACACTGAGATGTTGTATGGCTGTACTGCAATAGGCTTAACCAAATCGGCCCTTAGTGGAGAACCTTTAACAGCGGAACCAAAAGCAATATTTCCTGGACTCAAGTTTGTCACATTTAGAAATCCCAATTGTCCATTGGCCTTTCCAGTGGTTTGCAATAGAGTGGTAAGGATTGCAGTTTTCTTTGGTAAATGCTGGATCTTCGGAACGTCATAATAATCAAGAATTACATGTAAACTCATGATAGACTTGAGTACATCGGGTGGTTTTCCGGATACTGGAGAGTCATGTTGCCATTATCAACTGCTAAGACAGTGATGGTTTGGCGTGAATTGATCGCGCCCGCCAGTTGAGTTTGAGTGAGATAGTCATTGAATGTGCTGAAATCTGGATATTGGCTTAGGAGTTGAGTGATGTTAAATGCATTAACAGTGTAGAAGAGAAGGAAGAAAGATGATAAAAATTGGTTCTTGAAATTCATTATGTCAAATTTGTGAATGACAAAGTGTTGCTGCACAAGTGTTGGATAAGAATGTAAAGGACGAGACTTTATATAATAAATGAATGTACTAAAATTAGGGGGGGAAAAGAAAGTTTGTAGGAAGAATTTTCTTCCGCCTAATTTGGTGGAGAAATGTTAGGTTAGTTTGCAAGAAGAGATTGTGGTCGGAAAGAGGTTTGAGAAATGTGTTATCATTTGATTATATCTGCAATCTGCACAACCATTCACATGCCAAAAAAACAAAAAGTAAAATTAGTGGTTTATAGTCCTTAAATTATGTAATGTGTCCATTGTTGAGACAATGCTGCAATTGGTTCTCGCAAAACCATCTAAAGAGTATTTGTATCAATGAATCTAGGTGCAAACCTTAACTCAATTCATAATCTAGTTTTTTAAAAAAAGAAATAATAATAATAAAAAAAAATTGATTAAAACTGGTTTTGAAAATTGCATAAGCTGACTCAGAAAGAGACTCAGAAGTCTTCAGTATTTGCATTTTCTTTGACACTGTAACATAA
Source organism: Cinchona pubescens (assembly GCA_025175665.1). Lineage (NCBI taxonomy): Eukaryota > Viridiplantae > Streptophyta > Magnoliopsida > Gentianales > Rubiaceae > Cinchona > Cinchona pubescens. Next base: position 28,365 of record JANKKI010000279.1, on the reverse strand, counting down.
CGGTACAAATTCTTTTGTCAAGTACAGAACTATCTGGTCTAGGCAGTACATTTAAGCTCTGGTATACGACAATGCTGTTACTTGCAAAAGAATTACATAAATGATAAAGGAAAAAGAGTGTGCAATCTATCAACTAGCCATAAATGGATACATATGAACTTTCCAAGTCACTAATTTATAAAAGAAATAAGAAGCAGCATTCTGATATAGATCTGTAACTAAGAGAAGTACATGATTTCAGGCCTTGCCTTAAGGCAGCTTTCCATACAACAAATCCCTATTTAATAAGATCAATGAAAGAGAAGAAGCTGTATTTACCTCGCACGATCCAAGGCCCTCAACATCCTCTGGCAGTTTCATTGCTGCTAACTTTCCATAGGTACAATCTCTGCGGAAGGGTATGATAGGTGGAACCACAAACTGGTGAAAATGTGTGCCTGATGGTGCCCAACTCTGTTCTCGAGGGGTACTCCACTTTCCAACAATCCATGTCTAGTGATATAAAAAATAACAAGAAAATTAACAATAACTTACTAAGGAGTATCAAACATTTAGGAGTACATCAACTCTTGAAATCTATGACTATGAGTAATCAAATTCCTATGTTCACCAATTGGATTACTTAATTGTATGGTATGCAGACAGCATCAAAACAAAGCTACCTTGGACAGACCTGTATCGAATAGTGAACACTCTCGATTCTCTAGTTATTTAGTCAAAGACAGACAATTCTCCATTGTATTTGACTCACTCAGGACAAGCATCCCACAAGACTACACATATCACAGGATGGAAACTAAGAAGGCCACTTGGAACCAGCGGAATGGGAGGAATTTTCTCACATGATCTGTGTTGTGGCTTTTGGATAAGCTTGTTTCCTCTATTCTTTTGGCCTTCTTATAAATATGTGATTTTATAGATGCTTCGATTACATATGCATAGAGATTGGAATGCAAAACTTTCTGTAGAATTTTATTTCTTAGAGAGGACTGGTCATATTCCATACTGTAACTTTGCTTCTTCAATAGGATAGTACTAAACTTTCGTAATTACCCCAAAGTTTGTCCATTCAAGAATCAATTTTGATTATTACCTTACACCGCTTAGCTGCTTGATACTTGGTTACTTGAACTAGGAATTTCTGGAATTCCTCTGGGACTTCCTTTTGGATTTTATTGAATCTCTCCGTAGATTGTGTAAGCATCTGCATTTATATTTGGTCCTTGTTAAAATCAGGAAAGTAAAATAATTCTACAGAACAGTCTTTGTTAGATAAAAATCTCAATCCATAATAATAGCATATCGCGCATTATTGTTTAAGTTCAATAGAAAAGGACTTTGTAGTTTTACATTCACTAGACTTTTTGCTGAAAGGATTGTATGGCAATCTGACTTTCTTGGATTAGCTGCGTAGGTTTTTATAGGTGGAAATAGCCATATGACTCTTGTAGCAAAGCCATTTAGAATACAAACAGCAAATGAAACTAAAACTTCCATTAATATCTCACTGTAATTAGAAGATGTCAAGTACACAATGTTACCAGAACCATGACCCTTCTACGAGCCAGGTAGAGGCTACATCACCCTGCCTAGTTCGTAGAAGTTGCATGGGTCAAGAACACCTCATCAACGTCCAGAGGGATCTCATTTAAGATCACAGCAGCCGTCAAGGTGTTTCCGTGGGCGGCGAACTGAGTTAAGGTTTGCATGCTTATACACATCTAACAAAATGTTATGTAGACCTTCATTGCTTTAAAAGATTTTCCATGAATATTATGATCAATTAATACTACATTAAACATCAATCTTTTTTCCCAGAAAGGAAGTGTCAAAAACTTTTCAGAAGGGGGGTCCTCCGAAAATTCAGTTCCTGCAATTTTATAGTAGTTTTCTCTAGCTGGGATTATCATGTTTCTTTCTTTCAAAGTTAACAGGCACATATCATTTTATTTTAGATTTTCATGGCCAGATCATTTAGATCAGTTATTTTCTAGAAGAAAGCAGATAAATTTAGCATCTGTCACAAGCTCATATTTTCAAACTACTCAAATAAGATCAGAAAAAGAAATAAACAAGGAAGAATTCACAACAGCACAAGAAAAGGAAGGACCAAGGCGAACCTTGTTTAGTGCAGCAAGGCTAATGACCTTAACACCAAGCCTATCAGCTCTAAGGATGGCTTCTTCAATTTGTTTGTTTATGCCGTCTGCAGCAAAAGGTAAGAAATACTGCAATGTAACAACACCATAGCTGCTTCAGATACCAAAACAACAAGGTAAAAGATGAGCTCTCTAATCACTGTAAAATGAAGCTTAGTGGATTAGCTCTCTTAACATAATTTATTCATGTTATTGCCAAAGTTAACTTTGTGCCAAGCATAAAAAGCACAAGGTTACAGATAGATGTCCATCAAAAGAAATAGAGTTGAAATAAGGATTATGGAAACAGGTACTAAATTTTCTTATCGAATTCGGAGTTTCTATTCTTTTGACATTCTAGTGACATTCATAGGAAGTCGCAGTATGTCCAGAAATGTAAAGCGACATAAAGGAGTAGGGCAGCTACCTGGAAACCAAACCTTGGCACAACCCATGTCTGGTGCAGTCTGCTTCTAAGATTGTAAAAATTGAACAAAAAAGTCTTGGACTTGGCCCACATGGCAAGCATTACTAAAAAGGTAAAAGGCCACATAGGAAACAGGAAGAACTTTGTGCTGAAAGGTATGGAATTGAATGATCGAAAAACAAATGGAGCGTGCATCCCGGACATTATATCTACAACGTGGGCAAGAAACACAAAATCTGGTGCTCTTCTATCTGTTCATATAAGAAGAAATAGCAAGATTAAATAAGAAGGAGATCCAAATTTTTAGAAGTAAAGTGAACAGAGTCATAATTGATATGCCCGAGTAATATTTGTCTCCAATGCTCAAATACAGAACCAATCAATACTTATCTATCCACATAATTTCAATGATAGTATTTTGAGTTCGCAAAAAAATAAACTTAAGTGATGATCTTTCTATCCACATATCTTAAAAACTAGCACATACGTTTGTGTCTGTCCAAATCTAAGGTTGAATATAAAGCTTCAACAAGACACATAAGTATCAAGAAGTTGTTTCAGTAAACTTCGCTTTGAAACTAATCCAAAATGTGAAATCAATAAAGCAATGAAATGCAGAGTTATAGAGCATTCCAAGATACAGTCCTAACAAATAACTGAATGGTCTGAGAGAACATAGAATTATGGATAAAGACTCACTTGTCCTTGAATTGATTTCTTTGTGGAGATCCAAATAATGAGAGTTTACTGTCTTCCCCAGTATATCATAAACGGGCATGAAGAGACAGAAATTTGTTCTCATGTCCATGTGGTGTATATTGTGGTATCTGCAGAGCCAAACAGAAACTATATATGTAACTGAGCATTGACTTCACTCAAAGCAACAATGTAGAAAAGAAAAAGACATCATATGCAATATTTATCGTTTTGCTATTAATTAAGGTGTTTGGCAAGTTTTTATGGATATCAATAGTTAATTAAACTACATCTTCCAGCTATGCTTGGGGGTTCTCAATTCTGAACACTTGGCTAAATCACAAATATTCCCCATCACCCTAGCTGGAAAATAATTAGTTTCACATTGTTCAATTTGTGTAAGACGAAAATACAATAAAATGAGCTCCAGTTGATCGTGAATGAAGAATACAATAACAAGATCATTAATTTGGTCTGAATGGAATATCTGAAAACTGGTAAGTTCAACACTCCAATAAAGCCACAAAATATGATGTTTGATGGCATTTATCAGCAAGCAAGATTCAGTTGCAGAGCGTGTCCCCAGATGCCTCCTGGCATCACTGCTATGAATATTCCCAATTTGCACAATAAATGGTACTCAGATGAAAGGAGAAAAAGACAATTGCACTCTCAGCAAGGAACATATTAACGAAACAAAAAATTAGATTTGCATATCAAGTAAAATTGGGAAGATGCGATCCAGAAACAGGATGAATGCAGACTTACGTGGGAGTATAAATAATCTGAGATACTTGAGAAGTGGAACAGTCTCAAAAAGATCGTGAGGAATAACTTCAACATTGCTGTGTCCCAAGCATCTTAGGATATCGAAAAGCAAAATATAACTGTACATCATGCTAATTGACCCATAACCAATGAAGGAAGTGCCCAAGGTTGGTACTCCTAAAACTATACAGAGTATCAAGAATTCAAGAAATGTTGCATGACCAGCTGCACCAGATAAAAATGATTAGAAAATTGTTAGCCAATAGGTAATTTGATCAACTACAAGTAGCAAATAAAGTTAACAAATTTTTACTTTTACCTGTGAAGGGATGCAAAACTTTAGAGCTGTGATGTAGCCAATGATAATTTGCAAAGAGATTGGGGGAATGCAACAACCTATGTAGCCAATAATATAGTGGCTCTGAGACTCCAATATGGAGTGCAAGACAGCAGATGATACCCCTTCCATCCCAGAAGGGAATATTGGTAAGAGATGGGAAGCTCCAATAGGCCAGCGCACCGATAATACCTTGAAGAATTAGGAAATTATCCCTGTCACACAATTTCCATTTCTTTAATAAAAAAAAGGAAAAAGAAACTATAAGGCGGCCAATGCTTGCACTCATCAGGTGACATTTGGACATGGGAAGGAAAAGAAGAAATTTGATACCAGTGCCATTCTGCATCAATTTGCTTATAATCTATCCCTTCTTGTGAAATCCGGCGATTTTGGTTCAGGAAGAACATATAATTGTAAGCGCTCCATAGCTGAGGAACATGGCCTCTCAGGTAAAACAAGAGTAGAATATGAAAACACCAATTATTCTCCTTGGTCTCTTCCCCAGTTGTGGAATACAAGTATTTTGCAAGAAGTGCCAAATAAAACAAGTACTGCATTTCCATGAAGGATTAAAATCAACAAATATACAAAATCAAATGCATTCAACAGAAACCAAAATCATTATCTGCATTTACAGAATCCAATGAAATAAAAACATATACCTTGAAATTACCCAAATTCTTCCATGGCCAGGAAAATAAGGGAGCATTCATTTTCCCCTTAAAACCAGTTCCTCTATCTTGAAATGTTTTCCTCTCTTGAATCACACTATCAACAATCTTTCCCTCCATAATGTATTTCAAGACTTCAAATCTAACACAGCATGAACTCAATGAGAACTAAGTCAAATAGTAACTAAAATAGCTACTATAAAGGAAACAGCATTCAATGACAAAAAGATCCAAACTTCATAGATTATAAAAGTGTAATGATGACAAAAAAGAACATGAACCCTTTGTTCTATTGGACCTAAGTTATCCTTTATAGTTTTATTTTTTGGCTCCACCAATCCTCATACTTATATATAGTTCCAAGAAAGCAGGATATCAAAGGAAGCAGAGCTTTTACCGACTACAAATCATGTTAAACCTTTTCTTTGTGGACAGAGATTATGAATGACTTTTCAAAATCCCACCAGCTGAAATTTGACAACTAACCAATTAGAAGAAAGAGATCGTTGAAATTTTTAATTTACAATACCCTCCATTCCTATTTAAGCGAAGCAACTTTAATAGTTGACAGTTGTTAGTTGTGCCATCACATATAAAACCAAAGAATTAATGAGATATGAGAGATATTGGTGGCAAGAAAATTACTCCACATTGTTGAAGAAAAGAGGGGGGGGCAGTGTGAACAAAGCAGTGGGATTTCATACTGTTGAGATGTGGATAGATTCAATTGCAGAAAGTCTGCGACTTTTCACTTACAAGTTTGTCTGATGTTTGCCTCAATCTCAATGAAAAAGAGATCTTTTTCTTGGCTTCATTGGCTGAATTTGAATAAAACACTACATGTGTATAACAGCATAAATGTTCATACATTTTGTGTGGATAAGTAAGCCTGGGGGTGGGGGGACCAACTTGGTAGTACAGTGCCACTCATCCTTAACAGCTTCCTGCCTAACGCCCATGAAGTTTGGACACTCAAATTTGGCTTCTGTTTTCTTGTAACATGAAATTAACCTTCAAACTTGAATGAACAAATAAACAGGAGGAAAGTCTGTCTTGTTTTAATTAATGTTCAGGATTTTTATTTTAGTATTGTAAATTTATTAATTGTATGTTTGGAAGTTGAAATTTTTTTATTTAAAGGAAGTTAACAACAACGCATTTTCCAGCTAGGGTAATTTCTGATTAAATTGTTACAATGATTGAAATAACTATTTAAATAAAAAAATAGCAATCTCCAAACGTACAATTAATAGAATTTGAACTATAAAAAATAATCTAAACATTAATTAAATCACAAAAGTTTTTTATAATTTACTCAAAAACAAAAGGAAGACTTTGCATGAAGCAACAGCTGTGTATTGTTTCTCTTGTTTTGGTGGCAATTAAATACTACTAGTTTATGATTTTGGGTAATCATTCATTTTAAACTTTGATTTGATTATTCAGTGAATTAATGAGGTAGGCTTGTCCTATCAAAAAATAATAATTAATGAAGTTGGTTTGCAAATAATTGCAACCGTTTCGTTCGTTCTACAATGATTTGCCATTTTTCATAGATGAAACTTGTAAGTAGGTAAGACGGAGATTCCCAAGTAAGCTTCCTTCGGATTTTGTGACTAATGATACCTTATCTCATCCAAAATAATTATATTTTAAATAAATTATTTTATATTAAATAATACTTTTTAAAATTTATCCCATATTGGGCACTTCCTTCATTGGCTGTCTCTTATACACATCTAGATGTGTATAAGAGACAGTTGTTAGACAGATTAGAAAAATTATTAATTTTATAATTATTTTGAAAGAGAGTAATTGAAATCCCATATTTATAAGTACAAAGCAAGACACTTAGATTTCTTAATTCTATAAAAATGAATTTATCGAAAGTAATGAATTTTATTTTTTTAGCAACCAAAATTGTATGACACTAACATTTAGGCAGATTTTGTTAATCAAAGCATTACCTCGACTCCTGAATGATTTTTATTTTTGTCCATATTAATTGCAATTGGAGAAACAAAATTTCACAGATTAGAAAAATAATTAAGTTTTATAAAATAATTAAATTTTTTTTTAGATTAATATTACCTAAATTAGTGTTTAAAAAATATTTAAATAGATGTGATTTTTAATCTTAAGGAAATATTGTGGTTAGGATTAAAAAATCGTATAAATACATACTTATATCAGTTTAGGATTAAAAAAAAATTTCACTTTCTTGTAACATAATAAGAATTAACAATGATGACTAAAATTGAAAAATAAGTGCTAAAGTGCAAATGTTAATGCAAAATATGGACAGGATTTGCCAATTGGAGTGAGCTATTAACACTAGTGCACATTCATACACAACGTGAGATTTAGGAAGAAAAAAATTATATAAGGTAATTATTAATATTAATTTAACATGCATTAATAACATAATTAATAAGAGAGTGAAAAGAAAATTTATAAAGTGACAGAAATTAAAAATGGGTCATACCATGGAACCAAGTCATTCGTAGATGTGTATAAGAGACAGATGTATCTCTAGGTTATGAAAGGGATGGCAATCATCAATTCAGTGTTAACGTATTCATAATACTTTATTTTCTTTAACACGTTCTCTAATGGCTAAGTACTTGATGTCGATGTGTTTACTTTGACTCTACTCTTATTGTTCTTAGCATAAAGCAGCAATTTGAATTAATAGCAAAATAACCTCAATGGCCTGCTAAAAGCTGTCTCAATTATACACATCTAGATGTGTATAAGAGACACCATACATGTATATATCTCATATATTAATTTTTTAAATAGAGAAGGGTGCATGTCTCTTAGACACAGCTCCACCGGCTAGCATAAAGACATAGCCAGATGTCGATTTTCGAGAATCAATACAGCCAGTATAGTCTGAATCCGAGTAGCCAAACACTCTAGTTTATCGATCCGTCTGTACATAAGCATGTAATCTTTTGTTCATTGAAGGTACCTCATTACCTTCTGCGGCTCTCCAGTGGTCCATACGGATTACTCGATATCTTCCCAACATTCCTACAACAAATGCAATGTCGGGCCTTGTGGGGCGAGCATATATTAGGCTACGGCGAAGCATATGGAATGTTTTCATTTGTTCCGCTCTCAAAGTCATTTTCGGACATTGGTCCAAATTGAACTGTCACCCTTCACAATAGGTGCCACACTTGGTGAAGGATTTCATCGAAACCTCTCTAAAACTTTGTTAATATAGGTTTCTTGAGACAAACCCAAAATGCATCGAGTTCTATCTCTATGGATCTTTATGCCAATGACATAAGATGCCTACTTATTAGATGTGTATAAGAGACAGCTATGTAGACCTGACATCTTATACACTTGCAAGTAACGATATAGGATTGCTACATGAGGTGAAACAATTTCTTTCTACGAGAATAAGAAAACAAATCTTCTGGTATATACATTGATCCATGATATTCTCTTCAAAATCAAATGAAGAGATCACACCATGAAATTTTAAATACCATTGACGGGAGGCTTGCTTCAATCCATATATAGACTTTTTAAGCTTGCAAACTAAATGCTCACCATTACTAGAGGAAAATCCTTCAGGTTGTTTCATATAAACATCTTCCTCTAGATCTCCATTAAGGAACGCCGTTTTCATAACAGTATTTGATGCAAAATCTCTTACAACAAACATAAGGACAAATGGTCCATCAATTCGAAGAGAATCTTTCTTAGATACGGAGAAAAGGTTTTGTATAATCGATTCCTTCTCCATAGAGATAGAACTCGATTGCATTTTGGCTTTGTCTCTTTCGATGTATATTAATGAGTCTTTCTTGGTTTTGAAAACCCATCTACATCCTATGGTTTTTGCACCAATGGCAACTATACAAGATCCCAGACTCCATTCGATGCCATCGATTCTATCTCCTCTTTCATGGCATTGTACCACAAGTTAGATTTATTACATTTTATGGCTTGTAAAAACGTTTCAGGATCATTTCGGCTCAATATTATACTCAAACTCTTACGAGATGGTATATCCTGTCTCTTATACACATCTAGATGTGTATAAGAGACAGTATTATTACTATGTTTTGCAACATTATCCTGATTCCCGAGCTCAAGGGTGACAACTATAAGTTATGGAAAGAGAGAATTCTCCTTCATTTGGGGTGGATGGACATTGATTATGCTAATAACACGTACTTGATCTCGGGGAGTGTCATGAATAACAATAGTCCGTCCATAACTAGAAGTGGAAGATTGTGGAACAGACAGATATAGCCTGTGTGCAATACAGTAATGTCATGTAATTCATATTATCACCTATGTTATAAGACATTAATAAAACATAATTTGCATTTCTTGACTCCACAATTCTTGTACTATTAGATGGGCGGTAAAATCTATATCCCTTAGACCCTGATGACTATATGGTCTGTCTCTTATACACATCTAGATGTGTATAAGAGACAGATATATATGTGTGTGTACAGTAATTCTGTAATTTTGAGATCACCTATAATATAAGACATTAATTGTTAATTATAGCACTTCTAATATATGGTGTCCTTGGGACAGACTTTGGTTGGAACTTAATGTTGGAACAACATTGAGACTGTCTCTTATACACATCTAGATGTGTATAAGAGACAGATATTAAATAAGATTCCTTACCATACTCACAGGAATGTAAGGTTTCTTCTTTACGCTATACCATTTTGGCTCGGAGAACCGGGTGTAGTGTATTGGGCAACAATCCCATGCTCGGCAAACCTTGCAAAAGGACCAGTGTCTGTCTCTTATACACATGATGAGATGTGTATAACAGACATGTGTACATATTCGGACAACATATGTCAGTATGTATGATTTCTAATAATTAACTCACTCTTAGCTCTTTTTTTTGACATGTTGGTGCAACACCTTTTATGCAAAGCCACACAAGTCTCAAAATCGATAAAGTTTAGAGTACTAAGTACTCCATCATCCACTAATCTCTTGATTCTACGAATGGAGATGTGTCCCAATCTCCGGTGCCACAATATAGAAATTCTCTGGGCTTAGAATCTGTTAGAATGTCTACATTACACATTGAGATGTGTATCTTAATGTTGCATCTGTTATACAAATGAATTTGATTGATAATGTGTGACCAGCTTTTAGTATTATGTTTGGATAAGGTCAGTACAAGAAACTTATATTTAGATGTCTACAATAGAAGCAGATGTGTATATCCCACAGGTAATGGCATTGACAATGATAATTAAATTGTCTAGAAATTTGGAACATAAAATGTCCTTTCCAAATCTAAAACAAAGCCACTGAGAGAACTAAACTGCATGTCCTAATTGCTCACGTGAGACCGCATCTTATTTCTGAATAGATGTACTCCTCACTTTCCATTGGCTTCCTTAGGTTTTGCAATCCTGCAGGAATTCGTAATATGGATTGTAGAACCAGAATCAATCCCCCATGTGTTATGATTAACATCTGTCATATTAGATTCATAACATACAAATGAGATTAGGTTACCTTTCTTCTCAAGCCAGTTATGAAATTTGGGGCAATCCTTCTTCATGTGCCTTTTCTTACGAGAAGAAGCCTGAATATCATGGATCAATGTATATACCAAAAGGTCAGTGGGAGTAAGATTTGTTTTCTTATTCTGTATGTCTGTCTCTTATACACATCTAGATGTGTATAAGAGACAGCTCTCTACCACAGCAGCCTTCCTTCCTCTTGCACATGGTCATCAATTCATTGATGGACCATTTGTCCTTATGTGTGGTAAGATTTTGAAAGGCCCATCTTGTTGTGGTAGAGTTCGGTATATAGTGCACAAGAAAGAATCGAGACATTGTAACCTCAATTTTTTAGTTGGCCGCATATGTCCCTCATGTGCATGATGTGTTCACGCTCTCTTTGATCTTGGTGAGCTTCATGTTAGAATTTGATCACCAAGTGTGGCACCCACGTAAAGGGCAACAAACTTAACCGCAATGTAATAGAACCTGTCTCTTATCGGACATTATTATCTTGTCGGCAGAACCCGAATGCATTGAGATGTTGGTTCCATCATGTGTGTCTCTTACACACATCTAGATGTGTATAAGAGACAGGTTACACTATTATGTCTATTATATATTATAATATGTGTTTAAGAAGACACATCTAATATACTATATTTTTCAAGAATAAGTTATTTGAATGTATATATATATCTATATGTGTAGATGTGTGTATGACACTAGTATATTAGCACATAAGAGTATGTGGATGCTTATTAAGAATAAGTGCATCGGATTGACATTAAGAGTGTTACTGCATTTATTAAATGCCAAGTGGATTAATCTCTTTCTCACTAAAGGTTTTGCTATACTATATCTGTCTCTTATACACATCTTGACATGGATTATTATTCTTTGGCTCTATTAGTCGTTACTCTTAATGAGTCGCACATCTCTGTAGAGTTCGGGTATAATATGAATCATGAGATACATAAGATGATGAGTGAATAGAGGATTCACCACTCCTTATGATAGGAGAGTATATCCCAGTATGGCCACAAATACGATTCGAAAATCTTTATAAAGTGGAAATAGATTTAAGAATGTAAGAGACAGTATCATATCATCATATAATAAATAAAACATGCATAAAACCATGGATGATTATGAACTTTTACTAAACTAGTTTCCTTGAGTCACGAAGGAAACTAGGTGGTCAAATTCTAAGGGTATTACGGAGAACTAGTCACGGATGGGTGATGTCGAACCACTTGACATATCTCAACACTTGGTGGTCATGATGCTTTGCTAAAGCCAATCTTGATAAGAGACAGATTAAATAGTTAATAATCACTCAGCAAAGAGTGAATAAGTGTTTAATTTATCTAATCCTAATTAATTTAGGATTATAATTTATACTTATTACCAACGTGATTGGGAACCTAAAGTCACACACTTAAGGATAATTAATTCGAGATTAAAATGTTCTAATGTAATTATCCATAAGTATCTCATACCTGTCTCTTATACACATCTATGTGGACTCTTAATATGTTATAAATATTAGTAGTTAATAATTTAAAACTTATTAGGACTCTTAATGGTCTTACAATTAACTCCTAATATACCCATGACCCAAGCGATTAGAATTTATAATTCCTAAACCCTTAAAAAGATAATATTGTAGCTGTCTCTTATACACATCTCTCCTACTCCATATATATTATGTAGAAGGAGTAGTAGTACTACTTACGGCTAATATATATATAAAAGTAGTACTAGAAAAGGACTAGTACATTAACGGCTTGGTCAAAAAGGCAATAGAAAAATATATGCTAGTACTTGTACGGCTTACATAATATATATGAGATATATATAAATGTCTAGTACTAGTACTTACGGTTTTTTGAGGAAAAAAAAAAGCCAACAAAATTCCTTTTTAAATCGTGAGAGTCACGATTGAGAAATAAGGGAGAGATAATTTAGGAGCTAGCACTCCGTGGTTTGGGTTAATCAATCTTGTGAAGATTCCTTACAAGTATCCATGTTTCATAAAGCTCAACATCATTAGGTTGGCTATTCTTGTAATCGGAGGTGGTTATGCTTTCCTAATAGCATAATCAATGTCCGATCCACTGAGAAAGGAAACCTAATTCTGTCTCTTATACACTTATAGATGTGTATAAGAGAGCTAAGGAATGTCACATTTCATATCATGAAAATTCACAGGTTGAAAAACTGCACAAATAATTACATACAAGCTTATATCAAAATTTGAGGCATATTAACATTTATTATGTTTTACCAATGCAAAACATAGTAATAATATGAATTACATGACATAGAAAGTGCCTGTAGGCTAAATTCCTAATTCAAATAAATTCATATAAATTTATATAATCAAAATGACGAAATATTAAATCATGTTCCTTTCCTTAATTCTGTGGTAAATTAAGGAATATAATTTAATATTTCACCCCTTTAATCACACAATATAATATAATAAAAATTCCTGTGGGATAAAATTTATTATATTAGAAGTGCTATAATTAACAATTAATGTCTTATATTATAGGTGATCTCAAAATTACAGGTCGAGAGCGTGACTTATATCAAATGGTCGAGTTCGAATCAAAGCCAATACCCTTTTATTTTAATGGTCACGAGTTCGATTCTTCCCAAGGAAAAATCAAAATTTTTATTTATTTATTTATTTTTTTACTTCTTCTTCTTCACCGTTTGGGTCCAAGCGGGTATGCTGTTTCAGTTGCGACAGCGAATGCAACGCACATATAAGAGACAGCAATATATTACTAAAGTAATACTTGTGTATGTAAAAGCATGTGAGATGATATAATTAGACAGGTTATGGCCATCTAGATTTTAGTTTCAATAAAAACATTAAAATCATATCACCATGAGATTTATCATTATTCATATATTAAAAAATATATGGCCATCTAGGTTATTTTGTAACAATTAATAACTTATTTTGTCTTCCATGTATTACTATGCATTATGTCTCTTCAACACTAAACTTTTATGTGATAACATACCTTAATAAATAAGCCTTATGCTTATTATAGGTCCAACTTAAGTGTGTTTTCTCAAATAGCTAAATAAGTATGCGCAAACACATTACATACAAGCTTATATTCATATTGAGTTGCGCATCTTATTTAGCTATTTGAGAAACAACTTGAACTTTAATAAGCATAAGGCTTATTTGGTAACATGTTATCACATAAAGACAGTGTTATAATAATAATCATGGAAAGGAAGACACTGTTTTTAATCAATATCATATATATATATATATAATCAAATAGAATTGTAATTCTAGATTTTTTTAATAACATGTCAACAGTAAACCCAAATCAACATATACATATATGCAAATCAAGGCAAAGGCATAAATGCTCTGATACCAAATGATAGATTTCTTAATCTATAAAAATGAATTTAATCTGTGCATAAATAATATCACAGAATATCAAATGCGGAATAAAATCGAGAAACGTACCTCCAGCCATTGATGTTGTTGGGTCACTGTCAAAATAAAAGGAATAGAAATAATATTATCCGGGTACTTCTAAACCTAGACAATCTGATACGATGGTTGATACGATGGTGTATTTTTCTGATAGAATGTCGGGCATAGGGATCTAGAATGTATAAGAGACAGATTATAACGTTTTTCCCATCGAGAAAGCAAGTGTAGAATAAGTAGTTATCACAAGTGTAATCAAAACTAGTACTAGACATTTATATAATTATCACATTGAGATAATGATTACATATCAGAATAAATATATTGGATCATATATTTTAATTGACTGAATCAAATCACATAGGATAATTACAAAAATTCCAACAACTTAATGATATCAAAAGAAAAATACGATTTATAAGTCGTAAAATGATTATCGAGTAAGTAATGAATTTTATTTTTTTTTTAGCAACCAAGTGAATTGTATGATACTAACATTTAGGCAGATTTTGTTATTCAAAGTTCACTCCTGAATGATTTTTTATTTTTTTTTCCATATTAATTGCAATTGGAGAAACAAAATTTCCACCCAACTAAGAATTTACCTTCATTAACTAATGTGTTGTATACAACATATGATCCGGTATACTTTTTTTTTGGTCATCAAATCAGAGGTGAGTTGTATTTCATCAATTTCAAGAGCAAAAAGGAATGCTGCACATGTAGAAGGTTTTGTGCGTGTTGTGTGTTTTTGGTAATAGAAGTTTTGTGCGTATTTGCATATGGGAGGAGATAATTACCTAAATTAGTATTTAAAAAATATTTAAATAGATTTGATTTTTAATCTCACTTTAAATATTGTGGTTAGGATTAAAAAATCGTATAAATACATACTTATATCAGTTTAGGATTAAAAAAAAATTTCACTTCTTGTAACATAATAAGAATTAACAATGATGACTAAAATTGAAAAATAAGTGCAAATGTACAATGCTAAATGTGTATAAGAGACAAATATCATTTGTACTCCTTAGAATTGTCAGTTTCTTTATTCATGCAGATATAATTTTGTCTTCTTAGGTACTACTAGTATTATGGATGTCATTTGAGAATTGGAGTGAATAATTAACACTAGTGCACAGGCAGAATTATACACAACGTGAGATTTAGGAAGAAAAAAAAATTATATAAGGTAATTATTAATATTAATTTAACATGATATTAATATAATTAATAAAGAGTGAAAAAGAAAATTTATAAAGTGACAGAAATTAAAAATGGGTCTCTTACACTTTATATATAATAATATACATGATATTTCAGTAATAATAAATATTACTACTACCATTTTTAAATGATAATAATATGTTTAAGGTATGAGAATAGGAAAAAATTTACATGAACCCGGTCTTTGTTTTATTTTTAAATAACTTTACAAGTTAAAAGTTCAAGCTTATGTCATATATCTGTAACCACATTAAGGGCTCCTTGAATAGTACCAAAAATTTTTAGTAAAAAAAAATAAAAAAATTCCATCTTTAGCTTTTTGAGAAAAATTCTAAAATGAATCCACACTGTTATATTCAGAATGAACCTCATCAATAATGTCGCTCGTGTTGAATAATTTAATTTATAAATTAGTGTCTTATAATTAAATTTGTATAAGAGACAGGTATTTGACTGCATAATTTTTAGCTATGAATGACATATTTTATTAGTGTTTGGACAAATATATTGGTGAAATAGACTGGAATTCTGTGAAGTAATACATCTGTCTCTTATACACATCTACAAATGCCCGACATTCTATCCGTTTTATTAATTAATTCAATCACCAAAAATCTATTTTAATTTTATCAAAAAATGTAGCATAATATAAATTTTTTTTTAAAAAAAGTATACTACAAAAATGATACCACTTATCATCTGATGATTTGCTACCGAACTTTCTCAACAGCCAGAAAATATGCACAAGCATATGCATGCTGCCACTGTTTTAATTCTCTTATCTTTTAATTTGATTTTAAATAAACTAGTAAAAAATAACTTATGTTGGATGAAAAATCTTTACGTTAAACAATAAATGAAAAAAAAAAAAAAAAACATCCACCTCAAATTTAAAACCAAAAACTACTCCCAATCAATTTCACATTTAAATTTTGTGTATGACAGTATGAGAATATTATTAATTATATTTCTGAATGGTTGGTTCATCGAATTCATGTTTTTAATGTTTAACCAAACAAAACTCCTTTTTTTATAATGTTCTAACGGAGACAATTACTACATGGGAAAAAACGTTATAAGTATTCAGAACTGTGTCTGCAGTCTTATACTTTTATGGTTGGAAGATACGGAATACTTTCACCTTTATCAATCAACAAAACATGTTTTAATGATTAACCAAACAAAAACTTTTTTAACAAATCAAAACCCAATTGTTGTGATTAATACTCTTGTTATTGGACTCGACATTAAATATTTCTTATTCAATCTCATCCTTTTTAATTTATTATAATCAAATTAAACTCTTCGGTGATTTTAATGGCCAATTATAAAACATTTAATAAATTAGAAAAGAAAAAAAAAGAGATCGACGGAATACATATTTAATTTAAGCCCAAAAAACAAGAGTCATTAGGTTGACACCGAGTCACACGATTTCATCGAATTTAATTAAGTAATTCTTTTTGTTTGGCTTTTTCAACTTTGTTAAAAGATTGATTTCAATTTGACTAATATCTACTCTTGAATCTTGATCGATCATGTCCAACTCGCCGATCCCATTCTTGAAATATTATATAGTACTACATTAAGTGTAATTGAAGTGACAAATCAAAATTTGTAGGCTACATGACAAGACCTATTCCCTTCGAATTATTTTCCATGAAATAGAACCAAATCCAATTTACTATCACAACTTTGTATCACGTACTAAGTTCATACGTATGAACTTAGTAAATCAATCTGAAATGTTATGAAATTATCCTCCTTTCTTTGTTTATCATTTGGGGCTGGATCAATGTCCGGCTTATTAATAATTATCTCCTTTTATATATATAAAAAAAATAGGTATTGTTTTGAGTGGCTATCCTTATAAGTAGTAACCTGTATAAGAGACTCTTAATTGTCTGTCTCTTATACACATATAAGAGACAGGGTACCTACGATAGACTTTTGGGAGCTTATGTTCACTATCACACTAAATTCTTAAATTAGGTACCACATATTGCTCCATCCTGACACAACTTTGTCTTCTGGTCTCCGAGTGGAAAATTTTTATATATATGTGATGGATTTTTTAGTCTAAAATTCTCTGAACTCACATCACATTACTAGTTCATATATAGAATGTTTTAAATGAAGGGTCTTATTCAAGGAGCCCTAAATTCGATTCATACAATAATTTTTTTTCACGAATTACCTCCGTTCAAATCTCGAAAATATTAATAATGATATTACAAAAAAAACAAGAAAAAAATCTTAATAATGATTATCACAGGGTAACAATGTTATTCGTTCTTGCATTACCTACCAGTCGACGTACATCCCTTATAATCTGAGACAATGACAATATAATTTCTTCACAATTCTGTAACTCCACATGTTTGCTATCTTTCTCTTTAATGTTTTGAGAGGGGTTTAAATAAATTTATACAAATCGAACATTTTAGTTTCATTGTTTATTCACATTATTTTAACGCATTTATCTTATACATTCTGAATTTGTTATAAGAGTTTTCAAATTCTTCATTTAAATTCTTTTGGAGATAAGTTATAGGTTGATTATATATATATATACAGATGTCTTTATTGAGTCTTGTTCAAATCAAAGTTACAATATCAAGAATACTTTTTTAATCAAGGAAGCAAGAATTTTAAAGTTTCTGTTTTTTTTTTTTTTTTTTTGGGTTAAGATTAACCTTTCATTATGTTATTTTCGATCGTATGAATCAATTAATTTGTATGATGGCGATGATAATCGACAGCCAATTTCATTGATGGTAGTAGGTAAACAATGGTGATATAAAGAGATTGCTAACTAGTAACTACCAACAATTGACACTAGCTAAAAATTATGCAGTCAAATACGGACAAGGAGCAGCTAAATTTGAATCTGCAAGAATCCCATTTTCCATTGTGTATTGAGCATGAGAAGCTACATAACAAAGCTCCTTTACGTCTTGCAAGTAAAATAATTCTTATACACATCTATGAATAAGAGACAGCAAGCTGCATAAGAGATGTCTATTAATCACTACAAACGGTTTAAACAGATGTCAATTGTTGGTAGTTACTGAAAAAAATCCTGTTGTTACACAGCAAAAAGGACGTTTAAATATCTAAGTCAGATACGGAATACATACTCAAGACTGTGTACATGATACTGTCTCATTATATTGTTCAAACAATATGTATAAGTTTACATACAACGATATGATATGTTCAATTTTTATACACATCTGTTTTATATACACATCTACCTATGGGATATCTCGAATTCATGATTATAATATCTCGAATTAAATGATTAATAAGTCGTAAGAAGCGTCTTCACTGCTGTATCTTCGTCGTCAACAAATAACAAAGAAAGTTTAATTAATTTAGACGACCAATTCAAAATAGGGCAGCTTGAAAAAATGCTTGGTTTGTAGTGCGTGAGCCTGTTTTGATGACCTTTTCCTCCTCCTAAATACTACTAGTAATTAAATAGCAAACTAAATCAAATGTGTAAAAGCTTCAGGCAAAAGACTAGTTGATAAAGACTATTATCTCCTACATCACCAATTGCATTAAGCATTTTTTTTAAAAATATTGAAGATCTCTTTCCTTTTGATTGATAAAGGTGTTTTAGAGAAAGACGCCTTTCTTCAATCAAATTTCTGATACGACGTCAAGAGTATTAATCACAACAATTGCATGCCTGTTTTGTATACATTAATACGACAAAACAGACCCTGTCACTACTTGACATGACATATCAAGATCAACCAAGACACATCTAGATGTCGTATAAGATTTGTAATTTAAGAGGATTACAAAAATAATCTAGACTTTTGATTCTTTGTTTGAGACAGTTCACCTGATACTATTTTCTTCGCAACATTTTAGGTTATATATGGTAGTTTTTTGATTTAGTTGGGACTTTTGATGGAGGCTTCTCTGTCTCTTATACACGATTGTAGTATAAACAGTTTTCTATTTTCATTTGAAAATGAAAAAAATTGTTTTGGGAGATATGCTGTTATTGCAATGAGTTACCAATTTCAAAAGAAAACTGTTTATACTACAATCGATTATGAATCACAAAGAAGCCTCCATCAAAATTTTCAACTAAATCAAAAAACTACCATATATAACCTAAAATGTTCCGACTTAATAGTGGATCACTGGACCCATTGGTGAAATTTATTTTGGTCATTGTAATTGCTTTTCCAAAAATGTTCCCATCGTAGCTATTTCAATGAGCAATTAAATTAGTAATGGTCTAGTCTAATCTTTAAGAAAACTTTAGATTAGTATTACAAACTTCAAAGGAAAAGTTATCATGTACAAAGCCAATTTCAATCAGGATAGGCACCACAAATTGGTAATCTATGAAACGTTAACCTACTGTACAAAGCATACCGAGTCTATCTGCTACTCTGTCAAACATACCCCCCCTTTGAAGAAAGATTTTCTTTGTGATGTGTGCACACAGCTATTCCTAAATGCATGAAACACCATAGCAAGGTGAATAATTTACCATCTGGTAACTTGAACAGACTCGGCCAATATCTAAAACTGTACTTATACAATTTCTAGATGCTGTGAACACTAGATATTTTATATTTTGAAGCTCTTCTTGTGCACTTATAACTGACTATACGTGTAACAATCTAGAACTGTATTAGAACATATAGATGTGTATAAGAGACAGTCTCTAATACACATCTAGATACGTATAAGAGACTTCATCTTTGGCTAGTTAATTGCTGGTAATACTTCTTTCCTGCTGTATCTTGAGCTGCCTCAACTATAGCCCAAAAAGGAAAAATGTCATGCCAGACTAAAGTTAACCTTGAAAGGCTATTTTAACTTATATAATTCATAGAACTTGGTAAAGGATAACTTGGCAAAGCAATATTGAAATATACATCCCAAGTCAAACACCTTGTGTTATCTCTTAATGCAACTAATTGCTGACTTAGATATGTAGAACGCATATCCCAAAAACAAAAAAAGTTTTTATACAAGTACATTACAGGACACATTGACATGACTTACAGAATACCTCACCCTAAAAGCAGAATAGAGGGGGGAAAAAATTAGAATGCAGTTAAAGTTCACATGTTCAAATTGCTATTTATTTATTTTTTTTGCGAACATAATCAGAAAATAATTAGTTATGTAGCTAGTAATGCAAATTTTATTTTCATGTGCCAATTGAAGTGGGAAAATACCACACCAACATTCCTCCTTTTCATGTGTAGAAACTTTTTCAAACTTTATTTGTTACGTACCAAAGATTTATCAGCTGAAGTTGCATATACAGAAGTGCACCCTCCATCCACTGCAAAATTACAAAATGTCTCAAAAAATCAAATAAGAAGAAACTATATCGGTTTGTATCAATTTCACCTACCTGTAGAGTCCCCACTGGAGAGTTGCTTCATTAAACTCAATATACTATCCTGTTAAGATCAATAAGTAAATGTCACAAGCTCTAAGCAATATCAGTACTCCCAATAGGCAATATATTTAAAGTTAATCCCATACCCTTTGGACAATATTTGTCTGCAAAACAGATTGCAGCATCGGATAGAGTGAATGGTTAAGAAGATTAGGTGTAGGAGCTGTAGCCTCAGTTGGCATAACTGGCATGGACATACCAAGCTGTGGGGTAATCACCTACAGAACCCACAAGTCATTTATTAAAAAAAAAAAAAATCCTCTAGTGAAAAGGAAGTAGTAATTAGCATGGAATTACTATCATTTTTGTCTTGAGCGATGTGGCTGCATTGAACTTCCAAGATATGTCACAGAGCTTTCCCCAGTTGCAACAAAAAAAAACTGGTCTGGATTATGAGAGGGACAAAAAGTTCTCGGACATTCTCGGAAGTAACCTTGAAACGTCCTTTTTGCTGAACAACAGGACATTTTCCCTTTTCATCTGGTTCGTCACTATTCACTGCTTAAAAGGTGTATGTTGTGTAAAGGTGATTATAACTCAAACAATTAAATAAGTTAGAAGCCAAAAGTAGAAGCGGCAACGAATTCTTGCCTGATGTTTTGGAAGCTCTTGAACTCGTCTCAGAAGGCACGTCATTAGTTGCTTGAAGAAGATCAATGTAGCTTGATGTGCTTTGAGACTGGTTTTGAAGTTTATCACTAAAAATTTAAAATAAAAATGAAAAAATTTTGGTCTAAAAGAGACACCAAATTGTAAAATGAAATTAATACATAGATATTGAGACACATAATTAGAGGAATATGTAAACATAACTTGATATTCATGTCCTCTAGGAACTCTACAAGAATAATAAGGGTGTTCATTGAAGCACAGGAGTCCTCAAATGGTGTAAACCCATTCGATTATCTAGAGGAACTGTTTTATGAAATAATCACAAATAGCTAATATTTAGCAGAAAACAGTGGATAGGAGATTCATCACTTAGCCGCAAATAATACAATTTAGCAAAAGGCCCTACAAGTGCTCAAAAGCTAATATACCTTTGATGAGAATATGTCGTCAAGTTCTCTAACACAACAAAATAGGATTCTCTTATGGTTTTCCTGATGAATTAGTATCTACCGACACTCATTCTGGGAACAGAGTTCATCGAAATCTGTTGCTGCTCATGGGGCGAGCTGGAAATGCTTACATCATCATCGGATTCTCGCTTTTGCTCTGGAAGTATATTAAATTATATATGAACTGACTCTTAAGAATGCTAACTTGTTAACTTGTAGTAGATCCAAATTTAGCATTATATATACTAAAATGTCCAAAATGTGCAAAAGCAAGTAATGAACTCATACATTAGTATGAGAGCGACAGAAGCTTTATGCATGGAGGTGTAAAATGGGTGAAATAATGTAACATGAAAACATAATGCAATATTTTAAAGGATGACATACAAATTAGCCATGGTAGAATCAGCTGGCGAAGGATGAGCAGGTTGATTATTGTCATCCTGGGAAACACAAGGAAATCAGGGACTAGATTGTTTATGTTATTAGCAAGTACACTTGTCTCTATGTCATGTACTGTACAACAGTTCAAAAGCCAGAGTGACCTACAAGATCAGCAGGGTCTGAGTATTGGCTTGCAAAGGACAGCTGGCGATGAAGTAATGCAAACTGATTGGTTGAAGACAATTGGTGTTTTCCTTGGGTATCAAGACCTGAGAGTGAATTTGAGCTTCCTTTCTGGTCTTTCTCAGCAATTATGTCCTCATCCTGGATCTGAAATGAGGAATTAGTAAGATAAAGAAATATTGCTAATATCCTAAAATAATTAATTGTGACACAGCTACTAATACCGCGTTTATACTCATTCTGCACATGATTGCAAAACGCATAAAATTTTCCAAGAACCAATGATAGATGGCAATTACACAAACACAGCTACAGTTACAACAGAAAGATTTCAAAACCAACATAGAAGTACCAAACATCAATTCTCAAGTGGCTCAATGTTTATAGAATGAACCCAAAGGACACTATACTTCTACCTATTTTGGAATAGGACTGTAGGTAGGTTACCCCATACCCTTGGCAGGGGACAGGTGCTTTCAATAAAATATTCCACTATCATCTAGAAGGACCCATTATACTTGCATAAGCGCTGAAATTTTGGGTCCCTGTGTGTGCTTAAAATCACTCCAGAGACCATAATTAGTAACAACTTCATCCTGCAGCAAGAAGTTAAACTCTCAAACTCATAGGAGAGGTCCACTTGTCCGTAACATTAATACCAACTCAGTATTGGCAAGGAGATCTATCCTAGTACTATTTGGTTCAAAATCTGAGTTGCCAGGAACCATTATATGACTTATTGGCTTGATCTGTATGATCAACTCAACAAGCAGAAGTGAAATGTTGAAAAGGAAAATAAATCTCAAGCCAATAGTATCTCATTTCATGCATGATCAGTTGCTTAAATCACTACACAGGTTAATAACACTCTGTCTCTTTAAATGCAGAGACCATCTCTGTCAATCGGCAGCTTAAAACTCACTGTATATCAACATGCCCCAGATACTTCAAATAGACAACTTGCAAAACTATTCAAAGTTTGTCTTGCCATACACACACCACCACATTTACTAATTTTCCGGTATTAGAGTGAAACATCAAAAAGGAGACAAAAACACAATTTAGTAGCCAATAAGTTGGTGCAGTAAACACATTAGGAATCAAACCTGTGACATTTCTTCTTTTTGACCATCTGGTATTTTCTTTTGTGCTAGCATGTCTTCCTCTTTTCTCTGGTTAACAAGAAAGATTTGTCAGCATAGAGTACCATGAAAAATGAATCTGAGAGCTTATAACAATACAAAGTACATTTTTCATTGTTAACTTACCTTAAGTGCCTGAAGTCGATCACCAAGAGCAGGAAGACCATCCAAGAGTGTCCTGGATATATAATCATACTGACTTCGAGATGCTTTTAAATCATTTGAGGAACAACTTTTTTTCGAGGGTCGTTTATTTTAAATTTTTACCAAACAACTAGCAATTCAAAACCAGTCTAAAAGACAACAAGAAAAAGGACCAAATAAGAGCAAAATTGTTATCTAGAGACATGAGAAATACCCTGCTTGCTAAGAACATACCTTCGAGAACTTTTTGTCCCTCTCATAATCCAGACCAGGGGGTGCATTTTGCAAGGTCATAAGCAGGACCTGTAAAATGAAGTGCTCAATGCGTCCATTTTTTGGTTGTGTCAAAGATCACAAATATTTATGTCACAGTAGGAGTATGCACCTTCATAGGAGGATACTTTGAAAAAGGAGCATGGCCGTGGGCAAGCTCCAAAGCAGTTATACCAAATGACCAAATGTCATGCTCTTTTTCAAAACAAACCCACATCACTTTCATGGACTTATTTCTACAATTCGATGCATCTAGATGACAGACAAGATTTGAACGGACTTGAAGTCATAGCCATGTAATTGCTCCATAACTTCAGGTGCCATCCTATAGAAAAACAAATTTGCCTCCAGTTAGACTGGAACAGAATGGAAAGTGATAAAGCCCTAACATAAAGTAGTTTAGATCATAAAGTACACTAAGTTTTCTGTGCTTATGCATTATCTGAAAAGGAAAGGTAATGAAAAATGATTGTACATCTAAACTTCAGCAATTTAAGAAACAATTATACACTAACAATAAGACCTCCTTCAATATCTAAACTAAAATGCATCCACAGGAATGCACTGCCATTTCATCATTGAGGAGTAGAATTCCGCGCATGAAAACATTTGTCTATTTGATATCGGAAGGTTTTAAAAAGCAGGAACGTCTACATCCTTCCAACAGTACATGATTGAGACTTATTAACTTCTAAGGCTTCCCTAGAGTCACATACGGGAAAATAACACGATGAAATACTACTTTCTGTAATCGCTTATGTTACTTAACCTAGAATAATTTTATATTCCTAAACTCAATCACATTCCTTCACGTACACAATTAATTATTTTCAATAGGTCTAGCACGTGCCCAATCATATTGCATTGCAGCAGGAATTATACTTAGCTCGTGTCTGTTCTGTTACCTTTCAAGGCAACAAGGAATCACCCTTTGACATGCAAGGAGAGTAATTCATACATTTATATATTTAATTCTAAAATTAGAGTTAGAATTACAAGAATATTTTGCATAAAACTTGACTCAAAATATAAAGCAACTTACTTTAACATCCCGATGAATGTGCCCGTGACTATGAAGATAGTCCAAGCCCTTCAGTACATCACGTAGTATGGTTGCGATAACCACCTCCTCAAACCCATCTGGATATACAGCCTTAAGAATGTGGAGACATGAACCTCCAGCCATAACAAGTATGGCATGACAACCCATAGAGTATGATCACTAACAAAAGAGCAGTGTGCTTTAAGAACATTTGGGTGGTCAACCAGGACCATGGTTTGGGCTTCTCGAGAAATGTTATTCTGGGTAGAGAAAAAGAAAAAGAGAATTGACCAAGATCACAGATGTGTAAAAGAGACAGCTTATTGCCAATACTGAATCTGTCTCTTATACACATCTAGATGTGTAAATAAGTTGACAGGTTATGAAGCCAATAACTTCTGGCTATTATGGAATAGCCAACTTCGTATGACTTCATAGAGATGGTCGTATACAACAATTGCACACATTCTAAGGATACTACTTCAAATGCTACTTTATTGTCATTCTGCTTAACCAATGAAGTAAAAATTAATATACATTATAACATGTAATCCCACCTAAAGTTCAATTTCAACAGTTATAGTCCAAAAATTTCATGTAATGCTTAAGGTTTGTCAAACTCTTAAAAGAAAAACTTTTCCAATTTTTCCTCTCTTCAGGTTCTTGCTCCTATCTACTTGTTCTGCAATTTTAAACTTTTCTTTTGTGATGTATAACAGTCTACCATGTGATATGTGAGTGTATTAGAGAAATTTACTGAGGCCCTAATGGCATCAACATGTAATAACTGGACTATTAGTGTTAGAAATCACTCTTTCAGGTGTTGAAAAAATGCAGATGGAGTAGTTTGTGGGACTCATGATACCAAATGAAGCCTGTTCTTATACACATCTAGATGGTATGAGAGACAGCTTAAATTTTTAAAATTAGATCGAACACATAGAACTACCTTACCAACACTCAAGGAGATCTCCTTAAAGTTCTGGTTGCTAATCACTCCAATATTTTATCAGTAATAGTCATGCTAATTAATTAATTAATTAATTTTCAGCATGAATGTCTGCAATTAGAGAACCCAACTTGATTGTACTAAAATATATTTGTATGCAGGTAAACGACAAAATGCCACCTTTCGTGGTTCTATTCGTTTTGTCTAGACATCCATTACCCGTATGTTATCAACAAAACTTTCTCATAACCTCCTTTTATTAGTGAATTCCCTATTGACAAAGAATCTCCAATACAAAAGAAAAGATATTTGATTTAACACAAAGACAAGGACTAATTAGTAAAATCAAATACTATTACACAACACCGGAAAAAAAAAACATTTTTTTCTTGCATATACGACAAATAAATCACGTAAAAAATACGATTCAAGCTTAATAAAAAAGATCCAGCCCACATGCAAAAATAGGGCAAGATCATAAACCAAAAAAAAAAAAAAAATAGAGAAAAAAAATAACGGATACGAAGGTCGCAATTATTTCGTTCGAAATCGATGTATCTTAATGGCAATGATCTCATTGCCATTAATACAAAGCGCCCGATGAACGGAGTCTTATAACGCCGTTCTGGGTTTGTCCTCGTTAGAGTATAATTCTGGACCCCAATCGGATACTGTCTTTTTCTCCATCTCTAAAACTGTAATTGAGACCAGAACCTTCAATTTTATCGTCAAATTCGAATAAATTATTTAAATGTCACTTTTGATATTTGCGCTGACAACTAAAATTCAAGTAAACTTTTTTTTTTTCTCTTTATAATATATGATTATTAAATTAGAAAAGATAAAATAGTAATTAAATTTGTGGCAGTAGGGCAGGGCATTGATGGAGGAGGTGATGATGACGAGGTTTTTTCCTCTCCTTTCTCTCTCTAAGAGACAGCTCTTTCCCCTTTCTTTCACGAGAAAGCGGATTGAGGTTCAAACTTCAAAGCGGATCCAAATCGACCGAATAGGAAATAAATTGGATTGGGTTACGGGGCTGTTTGAATTGGATTATTGGATTTACGTTAAATTGGATTGACTTGAATTTTATTTTTCAAAAGACAATCCAATTCTAATAACAATATGATTTACGTATAATTGTTTCATTTTTATTTAACTCGTACCTAACCATTCTATCTAACAATTCCATTTTGGGTTGTTTATTTGAAATTTTTAATTCAATTAATCCGAAAATTAAAATATCTCATTTGAGTAATATTTGAATTGGATTTAATTGAATTTATATATTCATTTAAGTCAGATTTATTTTAATTTGATAATCAAAACAATTGAAAATCTAAAACTTAAAAACTCGTCAGTCGAAAACTTAACCCTTAACTACAATAGCATATAAAAGGTTGTTTTAACCTTGTTGAGCAATGTGATCGTTGATGATTTCACAATCGGTAAAAATATTCCTTACCTGCAATGTGAAATCATCAACGATTTTCAAAATTTCACAAATCGTCTCTTATATTTTAAATTTTTATTAATTTATATATAAATTCAATTAAATCCAATTCAAATATTACTCAAATGAGATGTTTTACAGACTGTGTCGACTGTATAATTGATAGATTCTAAAATATTATCTTATATATTTTACTTTCTCTGGATTAAACCAAAGAAAATTGCTCTTTCTCACAAATTTTAACAAAAATTATGCTATTTTTTTCAATTGTCCTAAATTAGTAGAAACTAAGAAAGATGCGGAACATGATTTATTTTTTGTAAAACTTTAAATACTAAGGAGGTGTTTGCTTCATAATCGGAAATTGGAATGGGAATCATAAACTCCACTATTGTTATAAATTTATATCATTCTCTTTTACTTGTTTGTTTTGAAATAGGAATGGGTTTTATTATGTTAATAAATTACTCAATTTGAAATAGTATCATAGTAGGGAATGAAATAAAACATTTTAACATTTTGATTCTCATAGTACTACTTAAACAACATCTTTGGTATCATTAAGCTTTGATTAATCCCTCTCTCATACCCATAAATCAAACACCTCTTAAATATGTCAGCTGGCCAAACTTTATGAACTAATAGTATTTTTTTCCCTTTCACAATAAGGTAATTCAAATTGCAGCTCCTAATGCTTATAATGGCCATTAAATAAAAATTCAAACGTAAATACTATTAGTTATTTTTTCTTTGCTTCATTTTGTGTGAAAAACCGATTACAATGTTCAAAAAGAAAAAGTATTTGTAGATCATATATGACAATACTTCTACTAAAAACCCGTCTGGAAAATAATTGCAGAGTATTAGATAACAATTATATTAGCCAACATTTACATCTCCAAAAATTTCTCTAATACACTCTTTTATCACATTCTCTAATCTAAAGGCACGGTGATGAGGAATTTTATCGTTTCTTTTAAAAAATTATTCTCTTGATTTTAAAAATGTATTCTTACCAAGCACTTTAAAA